>CM052900.1:16846369-17552342 GCA_028534135.1 Potos flavus | reverse complement strand
TGATGCCCCCAGCTTTGTTTTTCTTTTTTAACATTTCCTTAGCAATTCGGGGCCTTTTCTGGTTCCAAACAAATTTTAGGATTGTTTGTTCCAGCCCTTTGAAAAATGGACCTGGCAACATTTTAATGCAGTAAAATCTTCAAAATTTATCTAAAGTAAATACAATGAAAGTTTTCATACAATTTCTTATGAAGTCTTTCAATATGGACCAACAGCCTAAGTAAAAATAATTTTACAATAGGATAAAAAGTAGCCTACATACACAGTTTTATTGTGTATTATTTATTTATTTATTTAAATTCAATTAGCCAACATATAGTACATCATTAGTTTTTGATGTAGCGTTCAATGATTCATTAGTGTGTATAACACCCAGTGCTCATCAGATCACATGCCCTCCTTAACGCCCATCACCCAGATACTCCTTCCCCCACCCCCTCCCTTCTGCCACCTTCAGTTTGTTTCCCAGAATCAAGAGTCTCTCGTGGATTTTCTCCCTCTCTGATTTCTTCCCATTCAGTTTTCCCACCCTTCTCCTATGGTCCTCTGCACTATTCCTTATATTCTACATATGAGTGAAACCATATGACAATTGTCTTTCTCTGATTGACTTATTTCACTTAGCATAATACCTTACAGTTCCAACCATGTCAATGTAATTGGTAGGTATCCATCCTTTCTGATGGCTGAGTAATATTCCATTATATATATGAACCACATTTTTTTATCCATTCATCTGTTAAAGGACATCTCAGCTCCTTCCAGTTTGGCTATTGTAGACATTGCTGCTATGAGCACTGGGGTGCATGTGCCCCTTCTTTTCACAATATCTCTATCTTGGGGTAAATACCCAGTAGGGAGATTGCTGGGTTGTAGGGTAGCTCTATTTTTAACTTCTTGAGGAGCCTCCATACTGTATTCCAGAGTGGCTGTACCAACTTGCATTGCCACCAACAGTGTAAGAGTGTTCCCCTTTCTCCACATCTTCACCAATGTTTGTTGTTCCTTGTCTTGTTAATTGTAGCCATTCTAACTGGTGTAAGGTGGTATTTCATTGTGGTTTTTATTTATATTTTCCCTGATGGCAAATGATATAGAGCATTTTTTCATGCGTCTGTTGGCCATTTGTATGTCTTCTTTGGAGAAGTATCTGTTCATGTCTTCTGCCCATTTCTTGACTGGATTATTTGCATTTTGGGGTGTTGAGTTTGATAAGTTCTTTATAGATCTTAGATATCAGCCCTTTATCTGTAGTGTCATTTGCAAATATGTTCTCCCATTCCATAGGTTGCCTTTTTGTGTTGTTAACTGTAACCTGTGTTGTGCAAGACTTTTTTTATCTTGATGAAGTAGTAATCTAGCATAACTTAAAGACTAATTTTGAGTTTCTCGATAAATAAAAGGAAATACTTCAGGATCACAATTTCTTCCAAATAAATTTGGGACAACTTTTAGTCAGCTGTGAGATTGAAGATACAGTCTTTTCTGATATAAAAATGAGGGTTAACAATCTGCTGCATGCATCAGCCAAGTACAAAGTAGGTTTGCACTCCTCTTGTGAAAGTTGAGAAACCTTAAAAGATTCAACGTATAAATAAAAGACTAAACCATTTTTGCCCAGATTTTATCTAAGGGAACACCCATGGATAAGGCCAAAGTTCCCCAAATAACTATTGTGAATCTACTCCAATACAAATGGATTTTGTAGTCCTTAAAATTCCACATTATGGAAAAACATGAAGATTTTAATATAAAAAAAATTTAAAGCAAGCACAGTATACAGTATCAACACTGATCATTAAAAAAAAAAAAAAAGAAAAATGGACAAAATGACCCTAGCATGTGACTCCTGTTCAAATGTTTGCAAAATAAGCCTTTCTTTGAGTTACTTTACTGTCAAGATTATAAACTATGAAATGATTAAAAGATGAAAATCTCTATCAAGTGGTATAACCATCCCTCAAAATAATATACTCCTGAAAATATAACCAGGAGGAGTTGTGCTAGTCATGCAAGCATGCTTAAAGATAACCTTGAGAAAAACATGTAGTTGCAGCAGGCCTCAGGTGGAGGGGAAGATATACATTCTTGAAGCCGAGCAGCTGGAGATGCCCGGCTCGCTCAGGGCAGAACACCGCCTGCTTCCCTCTTTCGTTATCTCCCCTGCCTCAGGGAGAGCTTGCTGATGGGGTTATCCATTTAAGTGCTAAGTGCGCTTATTCTATAACTAATTCCATGCTGATTGACCAGGCACACCCTTCTCTTCTCCTTGTTTAATCTATAAGACTCGTGATCAACTATGACTCACATTCCTTCTTGTTTACCTACAAACAATGTATAATCTTTATTGATTATCGTCTCGTATCCAATAAATATGGGATTAAGGAGTTGTTCGGGGCGGCAGTCTTCTCAACTGCCGGCCCCTGCTCCCAGTCTCTCTTGCAGCTGACTTGTTTGTGCCTCATTCTTCTCCCGTGTGCCGTCAGGAAGCGGCAAAGTGGTATGAGATGAGTTTGGGCAAGTTAAACTATTCTTTCTAGTGGTTATTTCTTACCAGAACCATCTCTTTCAGAGCTCTCCTTGCTCTGGAAAAGAAAGCTACATCACTGTATATGGACACATCAACAGATATAAATGATATAATAAGCAAATAAAATTTATATCTATAAACTAGGATAAATAGGTTCATATTAAACAAAAAAAGAAAAGCACAAGTATGACTATTATTTTACCTTGACTTAATAATTAAGTATAAATTAACTTATATAGAGTGTTTACTAAATACTCGGTATTGTGTCAAGTAGTTTTCAAAAGAAATTCTCTTTTAATCTAATGAAAGAGCCCATTGACAGATGAGGTTACAGAGGCTCAGGGATTTTATGTAAATTGCCCCAGATTAGAGTTAATAAATGGAGGAGCTCATACTTGAACTCCCAATGACAATCTCTAGACCTGGGGATTTTAAGCAGGGCAGTGTGCAGTCTCCACCCTAAGGTGACTGTGGATGTGAATAAACTCATAGCAATTAAGTAAAACTGTAAGAAAGCAAAAAAGCAATGCAAAAGCTATGAGGAAATTGTATCATGACCTAAACATAATGAGATAAATCAGGATGAAACCTTGAGGAAGGCTTAGAGGTAGCAATGACTGAATATTATCCTCTGAAGGGCAGTGGTAGTGATGATTTATTAGTTGTGACACTGTCCCTTATACCATAGATGGACAAGAAAACCCATTTGGAAACAAAAAAAAAAAAGCAATAGAAAGAGAAAGTCTGGGGCGCCTAGGTGGCTCAGTCGTTAAGTGTCTGCCTTTGGCTCAGGTCATGATCCCAGAGTCCTGGGATCAAGCCCCACATCGGGCTCCCTGCTCGGTGGGAAGCCTGCTTCTCCTTCTCCCATTCCCCCTGCTTGTGTTCCCTCTCTCGCTGTCTCTCTCTGTCAAATAAATAAAATCTTAAAAAAAAAAGAAAGAAAGAAAGAAAGAGAAAGTCCATTTGGGAAACAAAGAGGAAAAACAATAGGGAAAGAGGTCCAGAAATTGTTTCTCATAGGAATTGATCCTTGAAGGATAAGAAGCATTTCTAGCAAGTCGAGAGAAGGAAGGACATTCTTTAAAAAAAAAAGGGGAAAAAAGGAAGAAGAAGAAGGAGAAGGAGAAGGAAACAGAGGTAAACGCGGGGTTCGATGAAGAAAAAAATCCCAGCAACTTTAGGGAATAACTGGTAGGATGCCTTCCGAGGGAGGGATTTCTTGAGAGAAGTAATACCAGATAGGAGGCTAGTTGACCTGCTAAAAATAATGCTTCCACATTTATAAATTTACATTTGTAAATTAATCTCTGTAGATAATACCTTGTGTATATCTAACCCTAGATTTAAAGTAGAAAAATTCTAAAATCTGTCTAAAGGGCAGAGAAGTCTCTAAGAAGATGCAAACCACCTGACCCTGGATAGGTTGTGGGAGAACTTAAAAGTGATTCATTTGATTGAAATGATGAAGATAAAAATAGACCTGGAAAAGGCAGAAAAGAAAGTGAATTAGAGAAAAATGGAAATGATAGTAGAATGCCTATCATTTTTTGGCCTAAGGAAGAACAGCATGATTAAAAGACAGAGTTGGAATTAAGAGAAGTTTTTTTAAGTTTTTTTTATGTTTATGAGATCTGGATAAAATTAAATGATTCCATCTGATGTCAGATTTTTTTTTTTTAAATCATAAATTGTGGTCAGTCTTTTTCTAACCTGAAATCTCTAAGTCTTTTGAAATTCACCATTAATTGCTGACTACAATTCATACTCCAGTAAATTAGCTAACACTATGAAATTGTCGTGACCTAGGGAGACCAGCACATATGAGGCTGGAGCCTCAGTGATGTGTGCTAATGGAGAAGAACAAATAACCAGGACTAGAAAAGTGCTTACCAACCCAGAAGGGTTTTGCTCACAAAAAGATAGCTTTGTATGCCAAAATCCAGCTTCATTTGAGCTAATATTAATACCCAAGGCTTTCAATCTAAAACTGTGAGAATGGTAGCAAGACTTTCCAGTCTACTCTACTAAGGGCAGCTACATTGGACTAAACAATTATGGTTTGGTTGACAGAAGGAAAGCATTTGTTATCTTGGGAGAACTGGACCTATGAATTGACCAATATCAGCGCCACTGTTTCCAACATAACCATTGATTGTATCAAGATTCCCTTTAGACTGACCTAGAAACAGGTAAAACTAAGCCTGCAGAGGACAGAAAGCTCTGAACACAATGAAAGCAGTATCTGTCAACAGTTACTTCTTTTTTTTTTTCTTATTTCTTACTCTGTTACTATCCTTTTGTACATTATTACTAGTTTCTGCAGCTAAATGGCAAGTTTTCAAGAAAGAAGACCTCTATAGGTTATCCTATTCATTTCACAGCACTTAGCCCTTAATTGGTGCTCTACTTATGTTGATTCATTCTATAAACATAAAATCTCTAAAGATATGAAATAAGAAAGATTAAAGAGTAACATCAGCAAGATGGTAGGATAGGAAGTCTTTCCTCCCACAAAAACACTGGTTCAACAACAATACATGGACCAGTTCTTTCTATGAGAAATCCAGAAATCAGTTAAGAACCCCCTGCACCCCAGCTGAGTGTAAAATCAGCTAAAATGAAGCTGTTAGGACAATTTTTGGAACTCTCTCTTTTTTGTTAAAATTTTATTTTTAAGTTATTTCACATCCAACCTGGGGCTTGAACTCACAACCCCAAGATGAAGAGTCATATGCTGTTTCAACTGAGAGTCCCTGGAACTCTCTCACCATGGTCTCTCTACCCAACACAAAGGCATGAGATCAGGAAGAAACTCTAAGCTCCAAGGGAAAGGAAAGACTGGAAAATACATCCAACTTTCTGACTGGGGAGGGCTGCCCAAAGGATTGTCTTATGTCTCACTATGTCATAGTGATGTCAGGACCCAGCATAATCTTGACGTCCAGGGGGTCACTGATAACAATAACAACAAAAAGCTGGGTAGCATTCTGCTGCTCCAGAGGACCCATGATAGAACAGACAAAGGCTGATAGAACCCAGTAGCCTCTTCCTCAGGGGAAAAAGATGAGGGGAGCATGTGTTCAGAGTTCTAGGCCTGAAGGACCAGTTTCTATCTAGTCCAATTTGAGGAACTGATGTGACCTGACATAATCTTAATGCCTAGAGCCTCTGGAGAACAAAAAAGAGGTGGGTGTCACATTACTGCTTCAAGGACCTGTGGTATAGCAGAGAGACACCAGAGGGAGCAAGAGATTACAAGCTCTGGAAGAAAAAAGAAACCAGCATATTCCTTTAACTAGGAATCTAAACAAAGGACTTGTTTGTGTACATTCATAATTAGAGACACATCCACAGAAAAGGTCTGGGAGGCCCCAAGAATCTCTAGCTGGACTGACTGATGAAGGTCTTTCCCTGTATGGAGCCAGTCCATAAAGACCATGAAAGGTAACTACTTTTTCAAATGGATGCATACCAACACAAAATTACAAGGAACACAACAAAACAGGGGGAAATGGACCAATCAAAGGAACAAAGTAAATCTCTAAAAACTAACACGAAAGAAACAAAGTTATATGAATTAACTGACAAAAACTCCAAATAACTGCTGCTATAAAAATGGTCAAGCTAACAAAAATTATATCTGAATAAAATGAAAATTTCAACAAAGAGACAAAAAATGTAAAAAAGAACTAAAAATATTGTGGAACTGAAGAATACAATAATTAACCTGAAAAATGTGTTCAATGGGATGATATATTCCAAGTGCTTGGGAAAAAAACAAAACAAAACAAAAAAACAACTGCCAACCAAGAATACTGTATCCAGCATAAATGTCTTTCAAAAATAAGGACAGATTTTCCCAGATGAACAAAAATCGATGGAGTTTGTCACCATTAGACCTGCCTTACAAGAAATGCTAAAGGGAGTCCTTCAAGATGAAATGGAAGAATGCTAAACAGCAACACAGAAGCATATGAGTATAATGCTTGCTGTTCAAAGTAAATATATAGATAAATAAATACAGATACAGTAATGCTGTTACAGTGGTTAGTAAATCACCTTTAGTTCTGGTATAGAAATTAAAAGTATAAAAATAACTATAACTATAAAAATATGCTAATAGTTCCACAACATAAAAAGGATATAATTTGTGAGATGAATAACATAAAGTAGGGGGAGAGAAATAAAAGTGTGGAGGTTTTGTATACAATTGAAGTTAAGTCGTTAACACAGACTGTAATAACTAAAAGATATTTTTTTTAAGCCTGATAGTAGCCACAAAGAAAATATCTACAGAAGCTAATCAAAGGGAAAAGAGAAGGAATTGAATGATGTCACTAAAATAAAGCAACAAAATGCAAAGGAAAACAGCTTGAGAAGAAAAGATGAACAAAAGAGTTACAAGACAGAAAACAATGAACAAATGGCAATAATAGACATTTCTCCCAGCAATAATTACTTTAAATGTCAATAGATTAAACTCCCCCATCAAAAGAGTGATTAAAGGTATAAAAAATAAATAAAGTCCTATTATATGCTGTTTACAAGACACTCACTTTAGATTTAAGGAAACTCATAAGCTAAAAGTGGTAGAAATGGAAAAAGATACTTCATGTAAGCAGTAACCAAAGGAGAGCAAAGATGACCATACTTAAACAAAATAGGATTTCTAAGTCAAAAACTATAAAAAAAAAAAAAAAGATAAGGACAGTGTGTAATGATAAGAGAGTCAATTCATCAGGATAATATAATAAAACTATAAGTATATATGCACTCAACATTAGAGCACTTAATTATACAAACACTGACAGACTAAAGAGACAAACAGACAGCAATACAATAGTAGTAGGAGATTTTAATACTCCACTTTCAATAATGGATAGAACATTCAGATAGTAAATCAATAAGGAAACAGGATTTGAACATTATAAGCCAAATGAACCTAACACACATATATGGGACGATCCACATAGTCTTCTCAAATGCACAGGGAACATTATCCAAGTTGGATCATATGTTAGGCCATAAAACAAATCTTAACAAATTTAACAAGATTGAAATCATACCAAGTATCTTTTCTCACTACAATAGGATAAAACTAGAAATCAAAAACAGAAGCGAAACTGGAAAATTTACAAAGATGTGGAAATTAAAGAACACACTCTTGAACAACCAATGAAAGGGAAATTAGAAAATATATTGAGACAAAAAAAAAGAGCATAATAAAATTTATGGTATTCAGTAAAAGAAGTACAAAAAGGGAAGTTTAGAGCAATAAATACCTACAAAGAAAAAAACATCCCAACCTAACTTTACACCTCAAAGAACTAATATAAAATGAAGAAACTAAGCTCATAGCAGAAAGGAAATAATAAAAATTAAAGCAGAAATAAATAAAATAGAGGATAGAAAAAAATTAAAAAACTGCTTTTTTTAAGATCAACAAAACTAACAAACTTTAGTTAGACTAAACAAGAAAAAAAGGGGAGAAAACTAAAAAATAATCGGAAATGGAAGAAGACACATTACAACTAATGCTACAGAAATAGAAAGTAGTATAAGAGACTACTGTAAACAGTTTGATGCCAATAAACTGGATAACCTAAAAGAATGGATAAATTCCTAAAAACATACAACTTACCAAGACTGTGTCCTGAGGAATTAGAAAATCTGAACAGATCTGTAACTAGTAAAGAAATTGAATCAGTAATCAAAAGCCTCCCAAAAAAGAGAAGCCTAGGAACACCTGGCTTTACTCATGAATTCTACCAAACGTTTAAAGAATTAATGCCAATCCTTTTCAAACTTTTCCCGAAAAACAAAAGAGGAGGAAATACTTCCAAACTCATTTTACAAGGCCAACCTTACCCTGATATCAAAGCGATAAAAAGACACTTCAACAAAAGAAACTACAGACCAATATCCCTGATGAAGAAAGATGCAAAAATCTCAACAAAACACTAGCAAACTAAATTCAACAACACATTAAGATTACATATCATGACAAGGTGGGATTTATCCCTAGGCTGCAAGGACAATTCACCATATGAAGATCAATTAATGTGGCAAACCACGTCAACAGAACTGAGGATAAAAATCACGTGATCATCTCAATAGATGCAGAAAAATAATTTGACATAAGTCAACACCCAGGGGCACCTGGGTGGCTTCGTCAGTGAAGCGTCCCACTCTTGATTTCAGCTCAGTTCATGACCTCAGGGTTGTAAGATCAAGCCCCATGTCAGGCTCTGTGCTGGACATGGAACCTGCTTACTATTCTCTCTCTCCATTTCCCTTTGCCCCTCCTCCTGCCTCTAAAAAAAATAAAAATTTTAAAATTTTAAAAATTCCATACCTATTCATGATAAAAATAATAAACTAAGAAAAGAAAATTACTTCAACAAAGGACATATACAAAAATCCCATAGTGACTATCCAATGTTAAAAAACTGAAAGTGTTCCTCTAAGATCAGGAACAAGACAAGGATGCTGCTCATCATTTCATTCAATATAGTACTGAAAATTCTAACCAGAGCAACTAATCAAGAAAAAGAAATAAAAGGCAACCAAATCAGAAAGGAAGTACAATCATCTCTGTTCACAGATGACAGGATCAAATATGTAAAAACCCTAAAGATTCCACAAACTGTTAATTAATAAATTCAGTAAAGTTGCAGGCTATATAATGAACATACAAAAATGAATTATATTTCCATACACTAACAACAATTCGAAAGGAAATTAAGAAAACAATAACATCAAAATAATAAAATACTTAAGAAGGCAAAAGACTTGTACAGTGAAAACTAGAAAACAGTGCTGTAAGAAATTAAAATACAAATAATAGAAAGACATCTCTGTTCACGAATTGGAAGATTTAATATTATTTAAAGGCCTACACTATCTAAACAATCCACAGATTCAACATAATACTTATCAAATCTCAATGGCATTTTTTACAGAAATAGGAAAAGTAGTTCTAAAATTCATATGGAAGACCCAAAAGACAAAAGACCCAGACAAAAGATACAAAATAGCTAAGACAATCTTGAGAAAAAAGAACTAAGCTGAAGGCCTCATACTCCCTGATTTCAAAATATGTAATAAAGTTATAATAATCAAAATAGTATGGTACTGGCATAAAGATGAACATACAGACCAAAAGAACAGAAGAGAGAACCCAGTAATAACTCTATACATACACAGTTAACTGATCTTCAACAAGGGTGCCAAGAATACTAATGGGAAAAGGATAGTCTCTTTAACAAATAGTGTTGGGGAAACTGGATATTCCCATGTAAATCAATGAAATTAGACCCTTACATCCCTCAAAAAAAGTCAATTCAAAATGAATTAAACAATTAAACAGGAAACCTGAAATTGTCAAATTCTTAGAAGAAAAATGGGGGGGGGAGCTTCATAATAATGATTTTGGCAATGATTTCTTGGATATGACACCAAAAAGCACAGGCATCAAAAGCAAAAATAGACGAATGGGACTATATTAAGCCAAAACAAAACAAAACAAACAAACAAACAAAAACCTTCTGTTCAGCAAAAGAAAGAATCAACAGAGTGAAAAGCAACCTATGAAATAGGAGAGTACTGATAAAGAACTGAAATTAAAAATATATAAGAAATTTTACATTATATGTTACTTAATATGTATATATATATATATGGAATTACTGTAACTCCATAGAAAAAAAACAATCCAACTTAAAAATGGGCAAAGGATTTGAATAGACATTTCTTCAAAAAAGATATACAAATGGCCAACAGGTATATGAAAAGATGTTCAACATCACTAATCATCAGGGAAATACAAATCATAAACACAATGAGATACCACCTCACACCTGCTGGGAGAGCTATTAAAAAGAAAAACAACAACAGAAAATAAGTGTTGGTGAGGATTGTTGGTGAAAATGTGAAGAAACTGGAAACTTTACACTGTTGATGGAAATTAAAATGGTGCAGCCACTGTGAAAAATAATATGGAGGTTCTTAAAATATTACAAATAGGACTACTATATGATCCAGCAATCCCATTTCTTACTACTTATCCAAAAGGCTTGAAATCAGAATCTCAAAGATATATTTGCACTAGCATGTTTACTGTAGCACTATTCACATTAGCCAAGAAGTGGAAAGCACCATAAATGTCCATGAACAGATGAATGGATAAAGAAAATGTGGTATACATACACACAGTGGAATGTTATTCAGCCATATTAAATAAGTAAATCTTGTCATATGGTTCAACATTCAACATTGATGAACCTTGAGGACATTATGGCAAGTAAAATATACTAGTCACAGAAGAACAAATACTTCATGATCCCACTCATATGAAGTATTTAAAGTAGTCGAGCTCATTTAATCAGAAAGGTAGTTGCCAGGAGCTGAAAGGAGGGGAAACTGGAGAGTTACTGTTTAATGGGTATAAAGTTTTGGTCATGCAAGATGAAAAAGCTCTAGAGATTCATTGTACAACATTGTGCTTATGGTTTATAATATATTACAGTATTATATTATAAATATATTATAAATATACTTTATATATTACAGTAATATACAATATTATACAGTATTATACTATAATATATTGTACCATACTATAATATACTATAATATACTATAATATACTCTTAAAAATTTATTAAGATGTATCTCCTGTTACCACAATAACAAAAGACAAAAGATTTTAAAATCATGATGGGAATTAATGACATGAATTTGGATTCACAGCTACCATTTTGGAACTCTAAAAAGAGAGGACTCTCCAAAAATTAAATGAAATTAAGACAAACCATAAACTATATAAAATTTGTAATTATGCTCAGGAAGTAGTTATCTGAAAATGCAGTTTGGGTGAAAACATATATAAGTTAAAGAATTATTTCAACAAATTAGCAGAAAATAACCTCAGATGAAATTAGTTGGAATTATAAACTTCTCCATAATCATCTGAAGTTGACATCACAAAGAATAATGAGCTCTCTTAAAAATAAAAAAAAAAAAACCCTCCTGATGAACTTGACCTCTGTGTAGTTCAGTAATTTTTATTGCAAGGTCACTCAGACAAGTTAAAGAAAAAGCCAGGAAGAATAATACTGACACAGAGATGAAATAAGGAAGGAAACTTTCCAGCACTTGAACAAAGTTTTATGCTCAAAAGTGCTGATGACACAGCAGGAATTAAGCCTTTATCCCTGAAGCTAGGTCTGGTTAATATTTCATGGAGTCACCTCTCTTCAGAAGCAACCAAATTAATTCAGTGGCTACACTGAGATCTGAGAGCACACAGCTTCCTCACATACACACTTTACAGAGGGCCAGCTTCCTGTGAAAGCTGCTGGAGCTCTGTCAACACAAGGGAGTCGCCCAGTGGAAGATCCTGTAATGCCATGCTGGTAGCAAACAAAAGCAGGGAACACACTCTGTAGAACAGTCCCAGGAAAACTAATACAACCAATATACACCCCAGAATCCTGTCAATCACTGAATTTCAACATACATCTATCTTCTATCTATCTATCTATCTATTTCCAGCAGATCTCCCTTCCAAATGAAATTCTATTTGGAAATCCAATATATAAAATGGGAAAAGTTCATTTAATCTGATTGAAATAGGATAGGAATTCAGAGTTCTGCTTACCCTCCTTGGTCTCCCTGTACCAACTGTGTCTCCTACATTTTTGCTGAACTCTAGGGCTTTTCAGAACACAGTTTGAAAAAAGAATAGATATAAACCACTTTATGAAGCTTTCAGTTTTCTTTTCTTTTTTAAGATTGAGAATAAAGATCACTAAGGATTTTCATATAAAGAAACAAAGGGTAGAGAACATTCACAAAAAAAAAAAAAAAAAAAATTTAGCAAAGACATTGTTCCTGATTGTCAATCAACTTGCTAGGTAGCTGACCCAGAGAAGCTGTGGAGTACAAGAGGAAAATTGATTTAGCTATTTAAATTTATTCAAGAAATGTTTAATAGCATCTCTGATCCACCAGGCTTGGACAGATCTGAAGGATCTAAAGACAATTTGTAGGTCCCAGAGTCCAAAACCTTTTGTGTACAAAATTGGATTACTTTTTTTTTTTAATTGGATTACTTTTATTTCAATATTACTCCATAAATCTCAACATTTAGGAACCCACCAGCTTGATTGGCACCCTTTGTTCAGGGCTCCTCCCAAATACTTCTGGAAATCCCTCAGGATACTTTCATGTGTCTACCAAGCATATCTGGTTATCACTTCCTGCCAGTGAACTGGGAACTCACATATACTGCTCAAGGCTCTCAGTCACAAAAATGGCAATCTCAATAACCCTCTGAAAATGCTGCTCCTATTAACTTAGCCCCTCCATCTGCCTGAACTCACGCACAGCCTATGATGATGCTGGGGAAAGAAGAAACCATTCATGGTCAGGTCAACCATTCTCTTTGCCCAACATATCCTCAGAAACATGAGTTGAACCTGATTTACAGGGAACCCTGAAAATGGCTTTGTAAGGACCTTGTAATTTGAGGGTAGGAGTGAGTTTTCAGAACACCCTATCTAAATATCTGGGCATTAAGTTTATAGACTATATAGAAACATATTAGTCCTAGAATATTAGCCTTCCCTTATTAATGGGAAAAAGATTTATCAGCGAGGTTTTTATCTGCTGCCAAATTAGAAAAGATACTCATAACAGGCACATTAGGAATTTCCTATACTTCTTTCAAGGTAGGCAGTTACTATTTACAGATTTATACAAAATCCTAGAATTACTTGGAAAAGTGTCAAAATGCTTACCCAAGTTCTCCAAAATCACTTTATACTCAAAAAGTGAAGGTTTATTCAATTCTTTGTTTAGTATAATAAAAGTGCATACATATTTTTCTTTTAGTTGTATTTCTTCCTGTAAAAATATTCAGTTAATGTAATCTTAAATGGAGCCATATACTTAGAATCAGAGTATAGGAAAACTATATGAATCACAGGGCCTGGTCCCAAAAGCTAGACATTTCATGGAAGAGGAGAGTGTGAATTCATCTATGTAGAGAGTAAATAACAGAAGCAAAATTATATGATCAATTAATTGTATTTCCTCGGTACTATAATGTCAGTAAGGATGTGTTAGGATGGATGGCAAGTGTGGCTGTAGAGGTAGATGGAATTTGTCAGAAACGACCAAGAGGGAAGATGAAAGAAGAAAGAGTTCAGCAATGTTTTAAACAATTATGAAGCAGGATCAAGAGGCTAAGAATGTCATTCTAAATGCAAAGAATGTCTGCAAAAGAAGAAACACAGCATTATTATGAAATGTGTGAAAAAAGAAAAAACACTAAAATTCTGGGTGTCTGGCTCAGGCACTATTTAAAATGAAGTACAACAGAAAAATGAGAGGATTTAAGTCTGAGGACAGTATAAATGGGTACTAATCTTATATTTGATTGTGAAGAGGTTACAAAATAATCCAAAAAGTGATTGAGAAAGGTTATTCCTCTTATAATGACATACAAATAAAATTATATCATGATATTCTACTAAAGAAAAGATAATTCTAGGGGTGCCTGGGTGGCTCAGTCAGTTAAGTATCTGACTTTGATTTTGGCTCTGGTCATGATCTCAGAGTGGTGAGACTGAGCCCTGTGTTGGGCTCCATGCTCAGCAGGAGTCTGCCTGAGAATTCTTTCCCTCTCCCGCTGCTCCTCCTTATGTGCTTTCTCTCTAATAAATAAATAAATCTTAAAAAAAAAAAAAAAGAAATCCTATTTGTCAACTTGGAAAGAACTATAAAAGAACTGAAATTATTTAATAAAGTTTAAAGAAAACACATTTTAAATGCATGTTGGGCTTCAAAGAAACAAAAGAGACAATAGTAGCAAAGATGTGCATTTTAATGACCAAATGAGCCAGGAGCTAAATAAATTCTGATATTATGAAACATATGAGTGAAAAGTGAATAACTAAAAACCCAAGAATTCAATTTTTTAAAAATGACTTAATTTGAAAAAAATTAAATGGCAGTTCTAAAAGATTGAGGTCTGGAATATGACAAAAGTCTGCATAGCACATCTGAAAGTATTTAGTTCTACTGGAATTGCAGGTCTAGACTTTTTTTTTTCTTTCACAGACTTACAGATATCAACATTCTGCATATACAATTGATTAACGTTTTAAAATACTTACGAAGTGGAAATTTTTGGCTCAGCATCTAATGAAAATGCACAAATTAACAAAACACAGTGAGTAAAACTCACTAAACCTCAGTCTTGGGACATAAAGTAACTTTCTGAGAACACTTTTTCTTACATGTTCTAGGATCGTTTAGAGCATAAAGAAATAATAAGAATGCCACAATTAAATGAATTCAAAACACACTTAGGGGGACAGTTTATGTAGAACATAGCATAGAAGTACTATCCGCATAAGAGATAAGAAACATCTGATACCTTCTTTGTGGCTTTGACTAGAGCCTCAGTTTGATGATCTGGAAAGTATCTATGTGTAGAGATATTAGATATTGCTTCATTTATAGCACTAAAATCCCAGTTAAAATTTTCCTCACTAGTGTGCTGTTGTTGGTATACCATTAAGAGTAAGGACTTTAGCAACTGAATACAAGCTCTTCTTTAAAAAAGAGCTCTTAAGAGATAAGAATTTGTGTCCTTTTGTTAACTACATAGTACATGGAAGAGTGACTGGCATACAGCTGGTACTCAGTAAATATTTAAATACCTAATGCATGGAATCAGAAAAGAATTCCTACCTAGGTGTCCTTCCATCTAAAAAAACGAGCCTAACAGTCACACTATATGTTATCCACGACTTTATCTGTATTTTCTAATTACTATACTTATATTCTCAGTCTGAGTTATCTCTTAGAGAAAAGTTTCCTTTTTCATGACTGCTTCCTTTCATTTATTCTAAATGTGTATGTCTTGTGCAACAAGAGGTACCTTTCCTGCAGGAATCTCAGGAGTGACATAGCAGGAAGGACTATCAACAATCAATTTTCCCATTTCTTTAAAATCCCTGGAGTTCTCTTCAATTTCTCCACTAACTTCTTGCATATTTCCACTCCACCAAGGATCATTAGGGATGCCCTAACTTCCACTTTTCTCTGCCTCGACTGGAACCAATTCTTCCCCAGGTGATTGTAGTATACCCCACCCCAGGCCAAATGAATCAGAACCTTTGGAGAAGACCCAAGCATTTCATTTTTCAAACTCCCTCCAGTGATTGCATTGTGCATCCAAGGTTGAGAATCGCTACTTCTTTTGACTAGTGATTCCCAAAATTTAATGTGCATATGAATTACCAGGAATCTTGTTAAACAGCACATGCTGACCCAGTAGTTCTGAGTTAGGGATCCAAGATCCTTTTTTCCTCCCTATTACTGTGGTCTAGAGAAGTAGTGACCAGTTTAGCATTTTTTTTTTTTAATTTTACACTCCTAACCCCTAAACCCTCTTTGCTTCTTATGTCTCAGTAGGCCCTAATGATCTTTTTGTTTTGGCATCTGGCCCTTGGAAAAATTACTTTCACTTCTCTGAGGGAAGGAATGGGAAAATATTCCCAGAAAAACTCTCCCAGAAGATGAGAGAAAATGGTTTATCTGTAGCAAATGCATAGAATAAAATCAAGACAGTTAAGTTTCCATGTTAGGCAATCTCAAAGCCCTTACCCAGCTACAGATTGTAAATCCGTAGGTTCCATTTCTATGTCCTAAAAGATATAATCATGAAAAGAATTTGTTACTGGAGAGAGAGAGAGAGAGAGAGAGAGAAGGCTTATATGAATGAATAATGTGTTTTTTAAAGAAAAATACACCCTCTCCGATAAAAAACATCCTTCTCTCTTAGTCTCCGCATCTCTCTCCTACACAATCATTTTTAAAGTAACTTTATGATAGTACTTCTCAACTCTTAAGCACTTTTTAGAAGTAGCAAAGCCAAAGCCCAAACCCAACAAAATTAATTAAAATTTTATATAGAGGGGTGGTGGGTGGCTCAGTCGGTTAAGCGTCTGCCTTCAGCTCAGGTCATGATCCCAGGGTCCTGAAATTGAGCCAGGCATCAGGCTCCCCACTCCGCAGAAAGCCTGTTTCTCCCTCTCCTTCTGCCTGCCACTCCCCCTGCTTGTGTGCACTCTCTCTCTCTCACAAATAAATAAATCTTAAAAATTTATGTAAAAAATAATAAAATAAAATTTAAAAAGTAGCAAAGCCAAGACCCAACTAGAACAACTGATTCAGTCCCTTGAGATGAAGTGTGACCATCTGTGATTTTTTTTTAATTCCCCACTTATACACACACAGCAGGTTACAAATCACTGATACAGATGGAGAGGAAAATTATGCTAAGGACTTTTGGGCCCCCTACATTTTGAGGCCTCCAAAAGGAATCGCTAATGGAAACTGAAGAGTAAACAAAGCTCAAAAGATTTTGAAAGAGCATCTGATAAAACTTAACATTCAATTATGAATTTAGAAAAAATACCTAGTAAACAAAAAATGAAAAGGAACATTCTCTATCCTGATTAAGTATTCTACCAAACCTGCAGCAAATATCATATCAAAAAATGAAACCTTCTAAGTATAGCTTTTAAAATACGGTATAGTTTAAGGATGACCCTCTCGCTGTTGTTTTTTTAACATTGTGCTGAAGGTACTAAAGAGTAAAGGAAGAAAGAGAAAGAAGGTATAATAATCAGAAAAAACAATTTTAAACTCTTATTATATGTAGACAATTTAATGGTACTCATGGAAAATCTAGAGAGAAAATTTTAGATCCAATAAGAGACCTCAGAAGAGTTTCAGAATATAAGGGCAACATTTTTTAAAGTCATTAACATTACTATTCAACTGCTGTAATGGTAATTGCAAAATTTTGAAAAATAACATTAATAAAAACATGAGACTGGATGGCTCAGTGGGTTAAGCATCCGACTCTTGGTTCCAGCTAAGGTCATGATCTTAGAGAGAGTCATGAAATCAAACCCCACAAAGGGCTCTGTGCTCACCATGGAGTCTGCTTGAGATTCTCTCTTTCCCCCTCCCCCTCAGTCCCTGCCCCGCGCTTATGTGCGCACTCTCTCTTTCTGTCTCTCAAATAAATAAAGAAATAAAGAAATCTTTTTAAAAATGGACAAATTTTAGTATTATATATTGGAATACAGTTTAGCATAATAAACAATAAATTACTGCTATATATGTCAACATGGGTAAATCATAAATATATAATTTTACCAAGTTTCATAATGAAGCATTCCAAATGATACCATATTATGTTTATAAGCAAATAGTATATGTATATATGACTAATTAAAATTCATGTAATAAAAGTACATAAAAGTGAATGAGAACTATATTGAATTGAAATAGCAACTCCAAGATAACTATTGCCTCTGGTTAAGAGAGGGGAATGAAATAGGTGAGGAGTAAGGGAGTTTCAACTAGTGTTTGTAATATTTCCTTTAAAAAAAATGCAAAGCAAACAGGAAATCAAAACACTGCCCTTACCATGAGTATTTATAATATTATTCTCTGTGCTTTTTGAGATGCATGAGACATGTTATAATACATATTGTTTTTAAAACAGTGGTGAGAGATGTATGAGAATAACCATGGTCATAGGGAAGCACAGAAGAAGAAGAAGGAGGTGTTTTCAGCAGGAAGGTATCTTGAAGAAGGAGGTGTTTTCAGCAAGAAGGTATCTTAGTCCCTTTGGTCTGCTATAATAAAATATCATAGGCCTATTAAACAACAGAAATTTGTTTTTCATAGTTGTGGAGGCTAGGAAGTCCACAATCAAGGCAGTAGCACATTTGGTGTCTGAGAAAGCCTTCTAGCTATAACTTCACTTGGTAGAAGGGACAAGGAGTCTCTAAACCCTTCTTTATAAGAATTTTAATCTCATTCGTGAGGGCTCTACCCTCATGACCTAATCCCTACCAAAGGCCCCACCTCTTCATACCATCTTGTTGAGGGTAAGGATTTCAACATATGAATTTGGCCCATGTGGGGGTAGGACACAAACATTCAGTTCATAGCAGAAGATCTATAGTGTTATGGGGGTCATCTGATTAGGTAGTTAAAAGCTCAATGATTCACTCATAAACAGTTAAATAGAGTGGATAAAACTTTGGAAACTAGTATCAGATGGACATGAGTTTGAATTTCTATTTAGTCACTCATCAGCTATGTGGACATAGTCAACTTTAACTTCACTAAGTCTCCACATTTTCATCTGTAAATGTTAGTAACAATAGTTCCTATTTGGGGATATTGAAGATCAAATGAGATAATGTATATAAAGAATTTATTATGAATATTGGTGATGTAGTCATTTGCTTTACCTCTCTCAAGCTTGAGTTGGTTTAGCGAAATAACCTAATGAGAACAATAAATCCAATCCAACTGGGATCTATGTGTGCTTCCAAAGAATTTAGGTACCCTTAGGAAAAGTGGAGTATGAGAGAAAGACCTTGGAGTCAGATAAATGGGGCTTCATGTCTAGGCTCCTCCATCTAAATTAAGACTCTATTTTCTTTCCAAGATTAAAACAATGGAGATAACAAAATATTTTCACAAATTTGTCATAAGGGCTGAATGAGATAAAGCATGCCGTATTGACAGTAACTACCATAAGCCATAAAAGAGTTGCTCAATAAATGTTCATTGTCTTTGTAAAGACAAGAATAATAGGAAACGTGAGAATAAGTCACCAGAATGGGTACTCAAATACCAAAGCGGGTGGTACAGATAAGTGTTCCAGGAAGCAAGAGGGTGAAGTGTGTGAGGACGTAAAGTTGACTCCCTTTTTTTCTGATAGGATTATTCCAAAGGTGTAATGCTTCTCAAGTCTAGGCAAAATTGCTTGTGTAAGGAAATGACAAAATAAAACTCTTCCTTTGTCTCTCAAAGAAGCTTTTGAATTTTTGGCTCATTACCTTTGAGAATCTTCATCAATCTTCTGAAACAGGATCCCTTCAGGCTTCATTCTCATATCTTATCTAGTTCAGCAAACTGGTTGTCTTATCTTTTTCTGTTTTAATCTGGAGATTTCCAGGCATATTTGCCTAAATTTTCATGCTTCATTTGCAAGGCAGTAAACTATTTTTAAAGAAGGCTTGGCTGCAGACAGTGCCTGGGTGCAAGATTAGTCTGGAGTTCTCCAAAAGAGCAGAGATAACCTCAGCAAGGGAAGCTTATCTGGCTTGTTTTTACAAATCAAAAACAAGTTGCCGAACAAGGGTTTATCTCGACCAGGGGAGCTACTTGAACAATTCAGATAACTTCCTATTTGCCAACCAACCTTCTATTATCAGGAAATGCTATACCAAGAGGCTGACTGTGTAAAATACGCAGAAATTTTCAGCATGCATTTATAGTCCCACTAGAAAGACGATGTTGTTTAAAGTACAGACAAGGGTTGAAATGCTGTTAAAAGTGTACAAAGTACCCAGCAGTCAAAAAGCCAGAGCAAGCTGTCACAGATAGGCTCATATATCAACAGCACTGTGACTTTTTGTTTGCCTTTATCACAACTGGATGTATAAAGAGCCATTTACCTGAGACTGAGGCAGTTGTCATGTCCCTCTTTCTTTGAAAAGGTGTATTTCAGAGTCGTGTGCCAGACTGATGCTCTATTCACAAGACTTTTCTGTTTAGTAGTGTTCCCAGAAATCTCCAAGAAATTCACAAGATACATTTAGAACTCTTCAAGATTAAAAGCTTCCTGCAAAAATTGAGGGGGTAGAGAGGGACAGGAATCCTAAAGGCTTCAAAAGAAAGAAAAAATATGGTCATTTTCAGCAATGGAATTGATCTCACCAAAGAGGAAGGTGAATGGCAGATGTTGCTTCCTGGGCCACACTTTGGTGCATTGCAAGGGGGAATATCACAAAGTGAGGGGAAGAATATTACATGAGGAGATAGAAATGTTGAATAAAGAAGGCTAAAGTCTGATTGAGAGGAAGCAGATGAACTTGGGCAAAGCTATGCAGGAAGTTTAATAAAGTTGCCTCAGACTTGGCAACTACTGAACAGCAGACCTAATCTAGCATTTAATCGAGAATTCTAACTGTCACAGGAACAAGAAGTTGGAGGAAATGCTGAAAAGTAAAAATAAACAATAATGAGTCTTTTGTATGTGACAAACCACAGATAGACCAATTTTGCTTCTGGTGGGCTTTCATTATGCAAAGGGAATCAGTTCTATAGGAAACAGGATGCTTTTTTAAAAATCAGTTAGCAGTAAATTTGGATAATAAAGATGAGCCTCTGTATTTGAATACATTATGAAAGAAGACTGACAAACTGTAGAAAAGGTGTAAAGGACCAAGGCAGAAAATAGCTAAATCATTTACCAACATAAAGTTTGAGAGAAAAATGAAACTTTTAGACAAATGTAAATCTATACTTAGGAAATGCAGAACTCTTAAAATAACTATGAAAGAATTTTTATATGTGAAAAGTCATTCTAAGTCTCTTATGTGGGATGTAAATTCTTAGCTAGAGTTCACTCCAGAATCCAGGTGTGGTTCAAAAACAGAGTATGAACCAGAAGGAAGAATGTATAACCTGAAACAAGTTACCTCATGCTCTGTGACTCGGTTTCGCTCTTACTGTAAAATGGGGATGATACTGATCTCTTCAGGTTGTTGTGAGGATTAAACAAGAATATTTATAAATACTTTGGCACTTCCTTGGCATTTAGTAGATGCCTGACAAGTAGAGTCAGTCAATATTAATATTATCACCACTACCACCAGGATCTTAACTCATTTTGCCCCAAGACCTAAGATACAAGACATTGTACCTGAGTTCTAAGGGAAGGACCTATAAATAAAACAGAGATAAACACTAACAAATTTTCTGAAGAAAAATGGTATGATTCCATGAGAGCAAGCAGTGTCAACAGTATTAATGCTTACATGCCAGCAGGGTTCAGGGCTATGAAGCAGGAACAGTGTCAATCAGGGAAAAGTTGTTTAGGATGTCATGACACCAAAGTGACTGCAGGAAGTATCCAAACATGGCATTAAAAAATCAGTGACTTACTTGCTGAGGTATTTCTTTTTCAGTTCTTTTAGTTCCTAATAATTCAAGGAGAAATTGTCAGTATATGCTAAAACCTCTGTCTTTTTAACATCTAATACTTACTAATCTCCCTATTAACAAAAAGAGAACAGAACTCAGGTCTAGAGTTCTTACAAGTGAGAGTCCCTATCTAAAATTTATTGACATGATTTGTTTTTACAGTATTTGTTCGGTGGCTGTCTTTTATTTATAACTATATTTTGCCTTTCCAATTAAGGTTGTGATAAAGAATTTTCCTTCAAAATACACCTATGTGCATAAAAAATATGTGTATGTAAAGAAGAATATTAAGTAAGCCATTGTTCATTAGCTGCATGTTTTTGATAAGGTTGCTTCACTTTCATTGCTTTACTTTCTTATTTATAATATGGGGTAATAACTGCACTTACCTCATAGGGATTTAAAAGGATTAATTAAATAATGTATATGAAGTGTTTAGCCTAGCACATAGTAATATAGGCTTAATAAAAACTCACCATGATTTTAGAGGAAGTCAATTATTGAGTTCAAAGTATGGTTCATCATTCTATGTAACCAAGCTTCACATTTAACAGTCTAGTTATCCAAATTATCTATTAAAAAGGGGGGTGCATTAATGCTATTATTAAATAAGTAGTATAAAACCATATATACATATAGCACAGAGTTGTCAATTATTTTCCTCCCAATAATTGATAGGCTTTTAAAAATCAAGCAGGTCCATCGAGTATGTTAGAGAAGAGTTACATGTGATTAAATGATAACCAAATTAACACCAAGTATCCCAGAAACCTGTACTTCTGAGTTCTCAGAGGTTAAATAAAAGCAAAGAGAAAAATGTAATTAAAAACTGTGCAGATAAAGGCAGGCAGAATAAGAAAGTGTCCTACCAAAGGGTTCCTTTTAGATTATTATACCATCGAGGGTCTTTGGTTTGCAAGCAACAGAAACTGACTCTAACATAAGCAAGTTAAAATTTTTTTGAAAAGTAACTGGGGAAGTTATGATGCTATTGTTTAGAGAGAACAGAATTCAAATCATTTCTTTTCTTTTGGTTAAAATTTCGTATTTAAAAAGAAAGATTCTTATTAGTCTAGCTCATGGCAGATATCTTTTCCATAACTAGAGACATCAAAAACCTTACAATAATCCCATCAGAATACATCCAACAGGGGAAAAAATTTTAAAAAGGAATCCAAGGTTCTAGTAAGATGGGAAAATGAATATTAAACAACCAAAGAAAACACATAGCCAATACAAGAAGGACAAAAGGTCAAACTTTTCATCCACGATACCTCTAAGATTATCTTTCAAGAAGCCATAGTTTTTGGATTATATTTAACCTCAAAACACAAATCAAAAAACCGGAGTGACATGTGGAAAAAACACCCTCTCACCTTTGCTGGATATCTTTGTTTTACTCCTGAAGATCACCCTGATCTTTGCTACAGGAAGCTGACCTAGATGGACTGTATCAACAGGATCCTTGCTCCTCTTTAATCCATCTAGATTTACCCAATGGCAGGAGATTGGACGTTGGAGAAGTCAGAAAGGTTGGAGTATTTATTCTCTTATCTTCTCTCTGCACTGTGACACATAATCAATCCCTTCACTACATCCTTCCATCAAAATTATAGTTACTTGGGGGGCGCCTGGGTGGCTCAGTGGGTTAAAGCCTCTGCCTTCAGCTCGAGTCGTGATCTCAGGGTCCTGGGATCGAGCCCCGCGTCGGGCCTCTGCTCAGCGGGGAGCCTGCTTCCCCCTCTCTCTCTGCCTACTTGTGAGCTCTCTCTCTCTCTCTCTCAAATAAATAAAATCTTTTAAAAAAAAATTATCGTTACTTGGGACTTCTGGGGAAGACGGCAGAGTAGGAGGACCCTAAACTTACTTCTTTTCATGGATACAACTAAATAACATATACATCAGTGTAAATAACACAGAAAACAACCCAAAGACTGCCAAGACAGACTCCACAACTAAATGTAGAGAACAGGCCACACTGAACTGAAACATGGTGGGGAGTTAAAACCCATAGGTCTGGCCATCAGAGGGAGAGAGTCATGAGTGCAGAGAGAGGTGAGAAAGAGACTATCACACCAGGGAACCTAGACAGGAAGATGAATACCCATAGCATTTGGCTTTGAAAATCAGAGGAGCCAAATTTCTTGAGTTCTTATAGCCAGCAGGACATAAAGCCTAGAACTTTAAAAATCAAGGGGCATGGCTCTAGGAGAGCCCAGAGTGTGATAGGAAGCTCAAAGAGACAGCAAAACAAACAGCCAGTGGAGATACAGCATAGAAGCAGCATTTTGAAAAAATGCCTGTGGCATACAGGAGGGAGTTATTTACTAATCTCAGAGTTCCCGGGAGGACTTCTCCAGGAACAAAAAAGCTAGCAGGCACCATTTCCCTCCTCCACCCCACCGCATAAACACAGAGCCACCTGCAAGAACCAGCATCCGCTACCTAACTTGTATATGCTGTACCCTGCCCTATCAAGCCAGACTTGCCTTATTCCCAATACTGCAGATCCCTGCCCCCAGAAAACCTACACAAACTTTGCCAATACTGCAGGTTCCAACTGCATATCTTGCAGGACCTTGATCCGTGCAAGGTGGCTGGTCGTCTCCCATGGAGGATGCTCACACCTTATTAAAACTGCACCCCCCCACCTGCAGAGACTTTGCAGAGCAATCCCAGACCAGTCTGGGTCTCCACAGTGGCTACACATTCCCAGTCAAAGAGGACCAGTATCACCTTGTTAAAAGTTGTGCTCTCCATCCACTACTTTCAAGAGCAAGAGGATGTAGATGACTTCCCTAACACACAAAAAGAGACACAAAGAACTAGGCAAAATGAGGAGACAGAGAAATAAGTCCTACATTGAAAAAAGAGGACAAAATCATTGCAAGAGACCTAAGTGAAATGAAGTAATATGCCTGATAGAAAATTTGAAGTAATGATCATAAAGAAATTCAATGGACCTGAGAAAGAATGGAGGGCACTGGTGAGACCCTTAACACAGAAATAAAAAAGGACCACTCAGAGATGAAGAAAACAATAATTGAAATTAAAAATACACTAGATGGAATAAATAGCAGGCTAAACGAAGCAGGAGAATGAATCTGCAATCTTGAGGACAGAATAATTGAAAGTAATCAAACTGAGCAGGCGATAGGAAAAAAAATTATGCAAAATGGGAATTGACTTAGAGAACTCACTGACTCCATCAAGCATAATAACATTTGCATTACAGGGATCTCAGGAGGAAAAGAGAGTGAAAAGAGGGCAGAAAAATTTTTTGAAGAAATAATAACTAAAAACTTCCCATATTTGGGGAAGGAAACATAAATTCAGATCTAGGATGCACAGAGATCCCCCAACAAAAATCAACCCAAGGAGGTCCACATAAAGACATAAGTAATTAAAATGGCAAAAGGTAATGATAAAGAAAGAATTTTAAAAGCAGCAAGAGAAAAGTAAATAATTACATACAAGGGAAATCGCATAAGGCTATCTGGATTTTTTAGCAGAAACTTGGCATGTGAGAAGGAAGTGACATGATATATTCAAAATGTAGAAAGGAGAAAGGAGAAAGGAAAAATTCTCTATTCTCCAAGAACACTCTATCCAGCAAGGCTATCATTCAGAATAGGAGAGATAAAGAGTTTCCCAGACAAAGAAAAGTTAAGGGTTTCATTACCACAAAACCAGAACTACAAGAAATGTTAAAGAGGACTCTCTCAGTGGAAAGAAAAGATCATAAGTAAGAGTAAGAAAAATAGGAAGCACAGAAGCAGTAAAAATAAGTATATCTGTAAAAATTAATCAAGGGACTCACAAAATAAAAGGAAATAAAGTATGACACCATATACCTAAAACATGGAGAGGAAAGCAGTAAAGAATGGGTTCAAACTTAAGCAACCATCAACATAAGATCAACTACTTGCAGAAGATGTTAAATACAAACCTTATGGTAACCACAAATCAAAAACCAGTAATAGGTATGCAAACAATAAAAAGACAGGAATCCAAATATATCACTAAAGAAAGTCAATTTGTGGTGAGAGAAAAGAGCAAGGAAAGAAAGGAACAGAGAAGAGTAACAAAAACAAACACAAGACATAACAAAATGGCAATAAATAGATACCTATCAATAACTACTTTTAATTTAAATGAACTAAATGTTCCAATCAAAAGACACAAAGTGGCAGAATGGGAAAACAAAACAAAACAAAAAAACCCAAGACCCATCTATATGCTGCCTACAAGAGACTCACTTCAGACCTAAAAACACATGCAGATTGAAAGCTGAGGGGCATGATAAATTTGCATTTATCATGCAAATAGATGTGAAAAGAAAGCTGGGGTAGCAATACTTATATCAGACAAAATTGCCTTTAAAACCAAGACGATAACAAGAGACATTAAGGGGACATTAAAGGGACAATCCAACAAGAAGACATAACAATTATAAATATTTATGCACCCAACATATGAGTACGTAAATACATAAAACAATTAAAAACAAATATAAAGAAATTAGTCAATAGTAATACAGTAACACAAGTAACTTAAGTGTCCATAAATAGATGAATGGATAAACAAGATGTGCTAAATACATACAATGAAATATCAGTTAGCCATAAAAAAGAATGAAATCTTGCCATTTTCAACAACATGGATGGATCTAGAATACAATGCTAATCAAAAGAAGCTAGTCAGAGAAAGACAAATACCATATGATTTCACTCATGTGGAATTTAAGAAATAAAACATACAAAGAAAAAAAAAAAAGACAAACAAAAAACCAGACTCATAACTATAAAAACCAGAGGGTTACCAAAGGGGAGGTGGGCAGGGGGATGAATGAACTAGGTGAAGGGAATTAAGAGTATACTTATCATGATGAGCATTGAGTAATATATGAAATTGCTTAATCACTATATTGTACACCTGAAATGAATATAACACTGTATGTTAATAACACTAGAATTAAAATTTAAAAAAAACTATAGCTACTTGAAGTCAGCCCATAATTACCCTCTTTAGGTTCCAGTAGTTGCTGTCCCCTTAGTCCTTCAGATCCAGGGCCAATAATAGTTCCTCACTGTTACTATCCCTGAAGTTCCCACACTATCTCTTGTTGGTACCCCCAAACCAGCCCACATTTTTATAAACAGTTCCTTTTTTAAAGTGTCAACTGCAAGTTTAAGAGTTCCATATAGTTTTCTAAGGCCCCAAACTGATAAGTCTTTCCTTCAGCATCATTTCAAAGACGCTCTTTCCAAACAAAATCTTTTCCTTGTTTGTTGATATATAAAATACTTAAAATAGAAAGGTGAGAAGCATTTTACTTTACAAAGTTTGAAAGTTTCATATTTTATGTATGCACTGATTGATACACACTGCACCTTTGTCTAAAATATTACACAAAAGAATAGAAAAAGAGGTAAAGTTATAAAGTTAATAAATTGATAATAAAAAAACAGTAACAGTGACAGCATAAATGTTGCAACTATGTGATGTGGATGGAGCTTGGGTTCAGATTCTGGACAAAGTAAAAAAAAAAATCTTGATAATTATTTACATTAGAAAGCAAAAAAAATAAATAAATAAAGTGCAAATTACCAATGGTATTATACTGTGACTAAACGTCATTTCACTAAAGGTGTAAACAGCAGGCAAAGTTCAATGAACTGAAGTCAGCTCTTTCTTTATTTAAATGGGTTTTAATAGAGTAGGCAAGAGGGGAAGAAAGGAAGAACATGTAAACATTGGGGAGAATGCTTACCAAGAAGGCAATGGGCCAAAGTAATGAGGGCTAGGGAGGAATAGAACAACCTTCAGAGGGGTCATTAATTTTTGAGGATTACCCTTCCATTTGACTAGATGGAAATAAGTAGAAAATTGAGCAGAAATGACCAGCAATTTGTTATATTTCTGCTACTACGTAGCCCAGTCTCTGATGATCTATGAAGATTTTTGTTTGGGGCTTAGGTTTTTTTTGCTTATTTGTTGTTCTATTTTTTAAAAAACATGGCCAAATTCATTAATGAGGAGACTTTATTTTTTTTTAAGATTTTATTTATTTATTTGACAGAGAGAGAGAGATCACAAGTAGGCAGAGAGGCAGGCAGAGAGAGAGGGGGAAGAAGGCTCCCTGCTGAGCAGAGAGCCCAATGCGGGGCTCGATCCCAGGACCCTGAGATCATGACCTGAGCCGAAGGCAGAGGCTTTAACCTACTGAGCCACCCAGGCGCCCCTAATGAGGAGACTTTCTACTGACAAGGTTTCTAATATGAAGCTTTACTATAAATAATTATATGTGATTTTAAAAAGACTTTCCATTCAAAATTCCAGTGACTATACTAAACACTGTTGATTAGGTAAACCAATGCTCCAAATTCCTCAGATGACAGGGGTCCAGGCAGAGAGCAAGATATCCTAAGAGTTCTTAATGACAAGAGGAGAGGAAGGAGTAGATCCATTTCTAATGCTTGTGAGGGGGCCTGTATGCCTAGGCTTAAATATTTTAAGTCAAAAATCAAGCTAACAAGCTGCTAAATAAAATATGCTTAGTTTTACCAACTTCTTATCCACTTACAGAATTGACTTGAATTTAGCCTTACTGGATTCTGTGAAGTTCCAAACCAGAATACAAAGGTGCTGGTAGATCTAACTCCTACCCCATCCCCTGGCTTTCCCTCTTTTTCTTACCACCCTTACTCCACCCTTAACTGTGAAGGGGCCTCATGCACATATGTGTTGTTATGGACTGAATATTTGCTCCTCCCAAAATCCATATGTTGAAACCCCAACCTCCAGTGTGGCTGTATTTGAAATAAGGAAGTAATCAAGTTAAATGAGATCAAGAGGGAGGGGCCCTCATCCAATAGGATTAGTATACTAATAAGAAGAGCCATCAGAGTTTTCTCTCTCTCTCCCTCAGTCTCTCCCTACTCCCTTTCCCACACACATTGGTGAAAGGCTATGTGAAGACATAAGGAGAAGGTGGCCATCTACGAGCTAGGAAGACAGCCATCATCAGAAACTAAATTGATCAAAACTTTGATCTGAGACTTCTAACCTCCAAAGTGAGAGAAGATAAATTTCTGTTGTTTAAGTCACCCAATCTGTGGCATTTTCTTATGGCAGCCTGAATAGACTAAGGCATGTGTAAGTACCCAACACTGTATATCCAGGCTCTGTCCACACTCCCCACAAACAGCAACCCTTTGGCTACCCCTTGTACCTAGAAATTTGCACAGTGATGACATGGAATGCAGTCAAGAGGTCATCCCTGAGGAGAGAACCACTTAGGCAGGGAATTTAAAATTATGAGTACCCAAAACGTGGTTCGAAGAACAGGCACAAGCTCTGGGTGGGCACGCACCCTTCCTTACTCTAAGGAATCCTGCAGAGAGGACTATGAATAAGGAGGCCCAGGGGATCCTCTCAAAAATGTGGGGCTAATGATCAGGACTTGTTTTTTTTTTTTTTAATGATCAGGCCTTAAATAGAGAGACTCAAATATGATAGATTCATGGTGCCTCAGGAAATCCTCTTCCAAATCTCTGGCGATTCTGATGACCATGCCCCATTAGAAAACACTGTTGTAAAGAACAACTATCATGTAGTGGTTAAATGCATGGCTAAATGTGGTTAAATTCATTCTAATCCAAACTGTCTTTTTTACAGTGCTCCCCCTATCATGTGCTAGGCATGAAACTCCATGCAAATTACTTATCTATGTCTCATTTCCTCACTGTCAAATGGGATATAGTACCTATTTCATATGGTTGTTATGTGAATGAAATGAATGAATGGTACAAAACAATTGTACATGTGTCTAACTCATAATAAAAAAAAAAAAAGAAAGAAAAGTTAGTAAATCTTCACTCCTATTTGGAATAATCATGGAAACAGCACAGGGGAAAAAATAGTAATCAAACTAATTAATAAACTTTGTGAATATTGTATAGGTAAAGCTATTTAAGCCAATTTCTAATATAAGGTTTTTGACAGATGAGAAATTTTAAATCTTCTATGTGTTCTTCCTATATTCATTATCTTTCTTCTTCATTAACTCTCATAAATGACACTTGGTTTGGAATATGAAGTGCAACTGGGCTGCTAAGGGGATAAAATCATTGTCTCTTCACAGTGTGAAAGTCGTTCTCTCTCTGCTATGTAAACTCCCATTAGCAAAAGTGCGAAGTCCATGCACACCTTGAAGAATTTTCCATTTCTACAATTACCAATTGTCCTGTAAAAGGAGACCTCACTGCTTGCGTCCGGCATACTAAGTTGCTAATGACTATCCCCCCCCCACCCCCGCCGCCATGGAAAAGACATGCTTATTCGTGCAGATGGAGCAAATGCTTATTCAGAACACATATCTAAAAAAGTATGCAGGCTAATGAAATAATATTTCAGATCTCACATTTCCATGTGGCAGAACAGGAATAGAAAGAAATCCTACTAAAGCTGGTACTGACATTCCCAGATGTGCAGCCATTAACACATGCTAAAACAGGCTTTTTAAAGAGTCTATGCATTTTTCTCCAAAGGAATATAAAATACTGTTCTCCAAAAAACTCCCATAATACTCTGTCCTCCTTAACTTAGGAGTTATCAAAGCAGCAAGAGAGGTTCTGGAACATTGCCTCTGTCGTGAATGCCATGAGTGGGGGGAAAGAAAGACAATGTAAATCAGTGTGGTCCTTACATTCCTTTTCTTTCTTTTGCGTTATTAGAGAACCATACAATAATGATTTAGGGTAGGATTAGCATGCATCACTGAAAGGTTTAGGTGAGGACCTATTTATCCTTTACTGTTTACTGCCACCCAACATATCTTCTGGTGGTAAAGATGGGCCTCTGTCAAAAAGCTCCGTGAAAACAAGCAGTATAAATCCACTCTGTAGAAGTACTTGTAAACTCCTAAATGGAGCCTCTACCTGGACCAGGAGTACCTGCTGGGCTTGAAATGACTCCTTTGGGGAGTCTTGAAGAATTTGATGTTATCCAACCTTTCAAAATGTATTAAAATGAAGTCCAGACATTATTATAATAATTTACATCACCTACAGTCACAATTCACCAGAGAATGAAGCCAAAAGAATTATCCCATAAAGCCTTAGGACCCTGCTATATTTACCACAGTACTCATAAGTGCCAAGTTCAAGATAAGTTTTGATCCCCTATTGTGGCTTATCAAAACTCGCCGAAGGTATTAAGAAATGTATTTTCTTAGATGCTTCTTTGACAAAGTTTCTGAGCTGATCATTCACTCTTTAAGACTATACTGAGTACCACTGAGTATACAATTATGTGTGAATGTGGGAATGTGGAAATTTCCCAATAAGTTTACACTACACATAAAAATATGTCTTAGTCATCATTATATCCCAACTTCTTAGTGCTGTAGTTGGCCAATAACAGGCTCTTAATTAAGATATAATATCTACTAAGATATAATAAATTCCTACTCAATAATATATAATAATAACTATAGATATAATAAATTCTATAAGATACAATATAATTCTACTCAATAATAAGAAAAGCCATACATCTTTAGGAAAGATACTGGTTTTTGTCACTAGCTTTATTTTCATTAAAACAGTTTACCACAAAACATTGTCAATAGATTCCTCAAATGGCAAGTTACAAGGAGAAATGTGGTAGATTGATTTCACTAATACCCCCCCTCCACAAAAGTTGATCCCTTTGTGTGTTCCTGTCTTTTATCACGTAATCTCCCAGCTCTGACATGGGACTTGAACATGTGACAGCAGTATATTGTTGTATGCAACTGAAGACTTGTGATTGTTAGACAGCATTTGGTAACTAATACAGTGAGCTAGTTAGTTCTACATTTCGTTTGTGTGCTAAATCTTCTGGAAAATAGAATTAAACTTTTGCTCTAAAGCAGGAAAAGTAGAACATTTGATATCTATTCCACCTAAGTCATTCCTGGCTTACATTTTTTGGTAAGGTTCTACATAATATAATTATAATCTCCTTTTCCATTTTTAATATTCAATGCCATATCATTTGTTTAACCTCAAAATATCTACACTGCTGCTAAGAAATACATGTAAGCATGTTATGAGATCATGAATGTGAAATAGGACATGCATGCTTTCCTTTTAATCATCCGATAGGACTTTTCCCTAAAAACAAGATGAATTCAACAAAGCAAATGCTTACTTTTCACAATAAATGAGTGTTGAGAGTTAAATTATACACAAGCTGACAAGCAGCAATAGTGTCATCCTGAGAGTCCCGGGAGTGGGAGGGTGGGGGTGGGCATCACAATTCTGTTTAGGAGTTGTACTGAATCATGAACCTCTACGGTATTTTTTTTCCTAAGCCAAGCAAAGATACTCTGGTATGCCACCAAATAGTGTAGAAATTTCTTTTTCTCAGTACTTATGATTATAATAGACTCTGAACTCCTTTAGGGTAGAAGTTGGGTTTTATTGGTCTGTGTTGAGAAGGTACTTGGTACAAGTTACCTACTATTAGCCAAATGAATGACGAGATGATTAAGTACACATTCATCTCTGAAGGCACGCCTGCGCTCCTGAAAGAGCCTGGTTAACTGTCGTGGGAAAATTTAAAAGGGCAGAGAATTGAAACTAGATCCATCTATGGAAGATAAGGCATTTTGCTAATGTACTTTGCTCCAGGCCCTTGTTTCAACAAGAATCAGTACTGTCACAACTTGCCTTGTCAATCTGCATTTAGACAGGTGAGTGCACTACTATATGTACTTCTCTTGGTTGGTTTTTACAAGTCTAGTCCTTATTGGGAATCATAATTGTCCCTGCTTTGAAAATCACATCAGACTGTGAATTCCTTATATATTCATTTACCCATTCATTTATCTATTAATATATAGAACCCCATTTTTATGTTCCAGATGTTCTCCAAGAATTAAAGTCACTGAAAGTATGAATAATTTTAAAACATAACAGTAAATGCAATACCAGAGGACAGTGGGGAAAAAATTCTATTTTAGAAATTTTTTTAGTTAGAGTCAGAAACTCACTTTAGAGGAGGTGACATTCTGCTGAAACTTAAAAAATAAGGAGTTAATTCAATTCCACATTGGGTCCTTACTATATGTTGGGATATGTGAATTTGCAGCGAAGAGGAAAGATAAGATTGTTTCCCTAATGTGGCTCATCATCTAATGATGAAATAATAGACAAACAGCAATCACAATGTGTTTCATCAAATACAATGGTATTAGGAGATCATCAGTCCCAATAAAAAGAAGAAAAAAAAGATGAAAGGGATCTTGTCTTATTCATCTTTCTGCTATAGAACTGATTGATACAGTTCCTATTATGTAGTTCAAACAATAAAATCTTATTAAATGAATAAATGGAAGTCACCCTGTGTTACAAGGTCCAAGATGCATTGACCTGAATAGGTATGATTGGCTAACCCAGCTTTAAAAATGCCCCTCTCGTGTTGATCTGAAAATAATACAACAACTAGAAAAATTTTACCTACAGCTCAGGCATCCATAATGCAGCCTACAAATCAGTAAAATATACTGTCCCTCCGAGTGCCTATGGGAATTGAAAAGGAGAGGATATGTGAAATGGTAATAGTAGCACAGGCAGAAATCAGAAGCCACTGTTGAAGAAGAGAGACAATAGTGCAGGTGATTGAATATACTGGTAATTGAAGAGCTGAAAAGCTAAGCAGGGGATTATGAGGCCACCCAGACCCAGTTAGCAACAGCAGGAAACTCCTACAACTCCTAAGGATGGAGGGAACAAGAGAACTGAAGCCTCCTGCTGGAAGATGGACACAATTCAGAATACCTGGTGGGAAACAGAACCTCTCTGGAAAGTTCTCCACTCTGAGCTGGACCACAAAAGGAGAAGCAGCACTGCTGGGAATGATAACTGAAACACAGGTAGACAAAGAAGGGGAAAAATACTCTGGTTCAATGGTGTGCTGATAATCAAGTTCTCCCTCTGCAAAAATATCCCCAGTTTGTAGTCTTTGTCCATTTCTATGGTGTAAATCCTTCTAACATGGCTGATTTCAAAGTCCCAAGAATCAACAACCTGCTTGGAAATTTAAGGAGTATTTCACATCTATTCTTGCTAGCCAGTATAAGCTGCCTTCAGCACACTGCCAATACTTCTCCTCTCCCTTCTACCAGAGCTGCCTTCCCTGAAGCCAGGGGGAAAGAGAGCCTGAGAAATGTATAAAACATTGTGGAACCTGGGAATAGCATTCACAGAGATTACAATGTTGTGTTCTAAGGAGTGCCAGCCACACTTCATTCCTTATGAATGTTGCCCCTGGAATTGTGCACCTTTCTGCTCTGCATATGCTCAACATAAAAATATCTTCATTTTCTGGCTGCAGGAACCCCTGAAAATATAAAAATAAAAATAAACTTTAAAGGAAAGCTTTGCTCTAGAATCATCTGGTATTGGCCTTTTGGCTATGTCAATAAGGATTCATCAGGGTTCAGAAAGTGTAGGGAACAATTTTTTTCTGAACTGTAACTGCTAAAGTGGAATTCCACTTTTATGCCCTAAGGAAAACACTTAGATTTTATAGCTATAGCTATAGAGGCTGTTTAATGGTGTTACATATGGACTGTCAGGATGCCCATGATTTATGCACTGTAGGAAAGGCTTTTCAAATTTAACTCAGTATCGAGTTATTCTTTCCACCAAAAGCAACAAGGGTATAAAACCATCCTGTCACTGTCAGAGCCTGGCAAAAAAATACACTGAGTAAGTTGAGACATGATTCATCCTATCTTTTGCCTTTTTAAGGTAAAAGCTTGTCTTTGCTATTTATTCCTATACTGAACATTCCTTCTGGATTTTTCTTTAGGCTTTCAAAAGTTTATGTCATGTATGTTTGACCTCCCAAGAAGTCTCAAAATATATGTCAGTAGGATCATTCCTTCCCTTCATTCACTTATTCTAAAATACAAAGAAATTCTGTCTGAAATTAAAGTAGTAATGGATTCAGTTTGGGCAAGGGTTTATCTTCAAACAGCTGGGATCTTAAAACAAGTACTACCATTGATTTTGTTTTTAATAGCCATCATTTTCTGCAGGCTTCCTCTGGGAAAGGATTTGAAAGGAGTTGAGGTTTTCCACTTACATTAGATTGAGCAGTTCAATTCAGCTCTGTTTTTATGTCTTGGAGCTATCTTGGGGATTACTTTTATGCTATCCTAAAATGTTCACTATTAAAACAATGGATTCATTCTTTACATTATCATAGGCATAGTATATTCAATAAATATTTATTAATATTCCTATCTTAGAAAAATCTCAGTGTGTAAAAGGAATAAAAAAACAGTTAAGTATACAAAGACTTTTCTGAAGTACCAGTTTGGCAGAAGCTGATTGCTATGGGATCTGCATGTCCCATGCATGACTAACAAATACAATACTCACAACTCCATAATTGGTATCGGGAAAGCTAAGCAAAAAGAACCTTCTGGAAACACAGGAGCTGGAAGTAGATAATATATTATTAGAGTGCAATATTTGTGAATCTAGTAATTTAAAATAATCAAAAGATACGAAAATAGTAACATTTGCTTTAGAGTCTTAAAAAACAATCCACTGAGATGATTTTAAAAGAAGATTTAATGATTCAGATGTTCTGATATAAGGTGTTCTCACAATACTTGCACCTTTGTTTTCCGTTTTAAATACATTTTTCTACCTAATGAACCACTATAGTTCCCAAATTATATATCACACGCCCAGAATAGACCTTTGTCGGGAAGATGTTTGTGCGCACACACATGCACATACACACATCCATTTTTAGGCAATCTGCATGGCAGTGCGCATTTGCTTTTTTTCCCCTAAAAAAAATCTTTAATTCTGTATGTTCTGTTGCAGGCTTTGCCAGCAATTTTTTATGAAACCCTAAACTATTAACTTAATGAACTTACATTTTAGTTAACTTATTTACAAAAGGGAAAAATACTCTTGACATAAATTACAATGTTAGAGAAATTATCAAGGAAATTATTTTCCAGCAACCTGAAAAAAGCAAACCAAATTAATGTCCATTCAGAGTTTTTCTGAGACTTTCAGATCATTTAACTTTCCAGAGTGACTAAGTTTTATTTTTTGTTTTTTTTATTTTTTAAAGATTTTATTTATTTATTTGACAGAGAGAGAGAGAGACAGGGAGAGAGGGAACACAAGCAGGGGGAGTGGGAGAGGGAGAAACAGACTTCCCACTGAGCAGGGAGCCCAGTGCAGGGCTTGATCCCAGGACTCCGGGATCATGACCTGAGCGAAGGCCGACGTTTAATGACTGAGCCACTCAGGCGCCCCAGAGTGACTAAGTTTTAACTTAGTCAACTGATAGAACTAAAGTAACTTTAAAACTGATTCATTTCCATAACATATGTAGTTATATAATAAAAACATTAGATCAATTATCAAGTAGATAAATTATTATTGCAAAAAGTATGTTTTGGAGATTATGTACGTTTATTCAGTAACACATGACAAATATCAACTATAAAAAAAGAGTCTATGCCCATCCATGACATTTCATTGCCATTTAAATTGTGTATATTCTCATTGCTGCCCTTGCTGTATTTTTTCTATTATTGTTTTCTTTTCCCCATAAAAGAATCACATTTGCATGCAATTCCAACTACTATTGGAGTTACTCTAAAATTTAATTCTAAACATGTGCAGATAATATTACAACTTTCATTTACCAATTTAAAGAGCTTTTCTGATATAGGCCATCTCACAAATCTCCACACCTCAAAGAAATTCCTACAGGTGCAACGAGGTCAAAATGCAAGCAAAATATTATCTTTCAGGTTAACAGCTTTATCATTCTCAATTTAGATTACACTTTGAGGTGGGAATTTTAAATATGCTTAATCATATATTTACATTTTCCTCAGGTTTTCCTATTTTATTTTTATGTATGTGTTTGTGTTCTCTTTTAATGAACTATTCACAATACCAAACAGTAATTAAATTTCAGATACTTAGGTGAGACATAGGTTGAAAATTATTTTCCCAGGACTGGTAGAGCAGTTTCCTTGCAGGGTTTGATCTATTATCTGCTATTAATGAATAAGTACTGCAATAAAATCTAGAAAAACTTAAAATGTGTATGTTGAAATAAGTTTCCATTTAAAAATTCCAAATTGTTCTTTAGAAAAAGTAAACATAATTCATATAAAAATCTGTAGAATTCCAGGGGTGCCTGGGTGGCTCAGTGGGTTAAAGCCTCTGCCTTCAGCTCAGGTCATGATCTCAGGGTCCTGGGATCGAGCCCCACATTGGGCTCTCTGCTCAGCAGGGAGCCTGCTTCTCTCTCTCTCTCTCTCTGCCTGCCTCTCTGCCTACTTGTGATCTCTCTCTCTGTCAAATAAATAAATAAAATCTTTAAAAAAAAAAAAAAAGAAAGAAATCTGTAGAATTCCAGAGGCTATGTGAAAACCCCACAGTGTTTTTAGAGAAAGATTTAAACACAGCAATCAGAATTGTTTGTGGTTACAGGAAGGTTAATCTCCGATGTATCCTTGGGCACAGGAAGAAAATTGACATTACTGAGATTTTATGTTTTTCTTCCTTTCTTACCTAACATCTTGGCATTGATAATTTTATAGTATGAGTGTAAGGGTTTTTTGTTCCTAGTATAGGGAAAGGGTCATATTATGCATATTACACCTATTTAATATGGGTAATGCCTAGGGGCGCCCGGGTGGCTCAGTGGGTTAAAACCTCTGGTCATGATCTCAGGGTCCTGGGCTCGAGCCCCGCATCGGGCTCTGCTCAGCAGGGAACCTGCTTCCCCCTCTCTCTTTGCCTGCCTCTCTGCCTACTTGTGATCTCTCTCTCTCTGTGTCAAATAAATAAATAAAATCTTTAAAAAAAAAAAAAATTAAAAAAAAAAAATATATGGGTAATGCCTAATCAGACTGATGCCAAAATACAGTAGTAACCAATGAGAATGGATCCTGTCTATAAACAACTCATGCAGGAGCTTCTGGGTGGCTCAGTTGGTTAAGCATCTGCCTTCGGCTTAGGTTGTGATTTCCAGGTCTTGGGATCAAGCCCCACTTCAGGCTTCCTGCTCAGCGGGAGTCTGCTCCTCTCTCTATCTCTCCTCCTCTGTCCCTCACCCCTCTCTTTCTCTCTCTTTCTTTCTTTCTCTAAAATAAAATAAACAACTCATGCGAACTTGGCACAGGTTCATACTGTCAAAGAAATTTCCAAAAACCCAAAAAGTTTCAGTTCTCTATTCCTTATGTTTCTGCCTACAAGTGCATCCCCTGCTCTCTGAGGTTTGAAGAGCTAGATAAAATGTATATTCATACAGTCTTAAAAGTATCAAAGAAACAACAAAACAATATAGTTATTAGGTCCAAAGGAAAGGGAAATTGAGGACTAAGGGAGAAAGCTGGTTTGGGATCTGCTTTTGTCCTAAGAGAATTTGTTGATCCAGGGAAATTACGTATTTGTTTTGTCAACTTCACCAGAAAGAGGGGACAGAAATCAAACCCTGGCATGTATAAGGTGGGAAGCTGAACAGGAAACTTAGCCAAATGGACAATATTCTTAAGGTGAGGATGAAGTATATCCTACTTGGCTTTATATTCAGATTTTAATCTCCTATGTCATCCAGGGAAATTTTAAACATTGAAAATGTATTAAGTTAGTACTGCAAGTTGTGACTACAGTCTTCTTGCAAAAACAAATGCCAATCTTCTGTGGAAAAAAGTATTTCCATTATAAGACTTCAAAAAGATTTTTATCAAATACATTGTATAACACACAGCTAATGATCTTGAGTCACACGAGGACAGCAGACCTCATGAGCAAGAACCAATAAAAATAACAAACAACTGTTAATAACTATGTCTATATTTAAAGAACTAAGACACTGACTATACAACCATAAGCCATGAAGATTTAAAAACAAAATATATTTTCTAGAATAAAAAAAGAATTACAAAAAATAGCTCACTCAGTGGTCATGTTTTATTTATTTTTTTTAAACATGGAACACTTCACGAATTTGCATGTCATCCTTGCGCAGGGGCCATGCTAATCTTTTCTATATCATTCCAATTTTAGTATATGTGCTGCCGAAGCGAGAACAATGGTCATGTTTTAAAGGAAAGCTAGATACAGATAAGAAGAGAATGATTGAATCGAAAGATAGATTAAAAGAAAGTATTCTGAGTGCTGCTTAAGACAAAATGTAGAAAATGGAGAAAGAGAACATAGAAAAGTTGAGAGACTACTGTTAGAAAGTAATTAAAATTCAGAAAAAGAATAAGGATCAAATAGAAACATTTAAAGAGAAAACACCTGAAAATTTTTAAAAACTAAGACATCAAGACAAATATGCAAGAGGCTTTAAGAAATCCCAAGCAGATTAATTAAAATTAAATGGTAGATTTAAATTCTAATATACAGTGAATTATATTAAAGATAAATATACTACATATTTTAGTTGAGTCACAGATTACCACAACTAGATTATGAAAAACATACATATAAAACATAAGGATACAGAGAGACTAAAAGTAACGTACTCTAACCTGCCCTGTCATAGCACTTAATAGACCATGTGTTGAAAATATTTTCCTACTGATCTGTATGTGCTCAGTTGACTATAATCTCAAAAAGATCAGAATAATATTTAGTTTGTAATCCAGCACTTACTATATAAAAGACTGAATCAAGAGTAAAATCTAGCTATATTACATTAGCAAACAAATAGACATGCTCAAATTTTTCAATAAAAAGCAAAAGTTTTCAGATCAGTTTTTCCGGTTATAGAATTTCTATTGACCCATGTCCAATTCACTGACTCTTTATTCTGTTATCTAAAATTTACAAAACCTGATTTAGCAAATTTTCAATAAAAAATAATGTATTACAGGGGCGCCTAGGTGGCTCAGTCAGTTAAGCATCTGACTCTTGGTTTCAGTTCAGGTCATGATCTCAGGGTCATGATATTGAGCCCTGCATCAGACTCCACACTCAGCAGGGAGTCTGCTTGAGATTCTTTCCCTCTCCCTCCACCCCTTCCTCCCTCCATATCAAATAAATAAATAAATCTTTTCTAAAAATATGTATTATGGCCAGGTAAGTTTTATATTAGTAATTCAAGGGTATTTCAGTATTATAAAATCAAGTGACATAATTTATTACATCAAAAATTAAAGTGAAACTAAATAATACTATCAATAAATACTGAAAAGACATTTGATAAAAAATTCAATTTTTAAAACCTATTACGAGAAAGAGGAAACTAAATATGGTGAGGACTACTGAAAACCAGGAACAAATAGTACTCTAAATAGTAAAACATCAAAAAACATTTTTATTTTTTCTATCCTATCAGTAGTTAATGCTATTGTGAATGTTGTAGCAAATGCAGTAAGGAAAGAATTATTACAAATATTAAAAAAAAAAAAGAATTATTACAAATATTGCAAGAAAGATAAAATACTATTGTTGTTTTTCTCTGGTATTAGGCTTCTTCATACAGAATAGTTGCAAGAATCCAGTTAAAACAGAAAATATACCAATGAGAAAATCCTCCAAGAACTAACAAGGGAATTAGGTAAGGTGACTGCACAGTAAGCAATCATAAGCTATATAAAAATTGTCAATAGCTTTTCTTTATATGAATAATAACATGGAAATGGAAATGACAGAAATATTTTATTCACCATACCAACAACCACAGAAATATCTGGTGATGTATTTATTGAGAAATAAAAGACTTTTATGAAGAAAATTACAGTATCTTTATCTAAGATTTTAAAGCTAAATTATTACACTAAAAAAATCCTTTTTAAAGGACATAATAAAGCTTAGATCCATGGAAATGGAGACACAATATGCATTAAATTCAATTTTCTCAAAATTAACATATATTCAATAATGTTCTAGTTAGAATGTTAATGTTATACAGAATTTTGGAATTGGAGACAACGACATTCAAATTCATATGGAAAAATAAATGTCTGGAAAATGCCAAAAAAGTGATGGGGAAAAACATCAGGGGAACTAGCTACACCAGAAACCATAACATGCTATAAAACCACTAAAAATATCAATATGGTATTCAAAAAGAATCGGCAAGTAAATCAGTACAAAATATTAAAAATTCCAAAATAATTCTCCCTTATATAATAATGTAATATATGTCAAAGGCAGATTTCAATGAATGTCTAAACTAATCTAATACATGCTGCTTTTATAACTGGTTAAATATCTGGAAGAAAAAAACTTGAACCCTATCTCCACATAAGAAAAAATAAGTTTCAAATGTATTAAAGAAAAAATGTTCGTTTTAAAATCAAAGGTTTCCAGAAGACATTAACAATGTAAAGGTTAGAGAGACTATCTTAATTAAGATAACACCCAGAAGTTATAAAAAATATGTATTCAGGCATATTGGACTCTAAATGACATGAAACATTTGAATATAAGACATAAATGAAACTGGACTCTAACGTCTTACTTCCCCACATCTGTTCCTTCCCCACTCTACCTCATCTTGGTTGATGGCCACAGTATTGTTCATTTGCTCAGAGCAAAAGGCTTAGAGCATCCCTCATACCCATCTTCAGTCAAAGGAAATCCTATTTCCTCTGCCTTTCAAACAGATCCAGAGTCTGGCTTTTGACCATTTTCACTCCCTGCCTGCTGTAAACCATCATCACCTAAGGACTGCACTGCTTCAGTAACGACTTCCAGTATCTCCTACTTCACATTTCAATTCTTTTTCATCCAGCACCTACAACTATCCTTTTAAAACACAACTCAGATCCCATGATTCCTCTGATGAAAACCTTGCAATGGCTTCCCAATTCTCTCAATATAAAAGCTATAGTCCTCACAGTGCCCCCACCTGTCCCTATACCCATTATTTCTCCAACTCATCCCACACCACTCTCTAGCTTGGGTCACTCTGCACCAATCACACTAGTCTTCTTGCTGTTGTTCCTCCAACACAGCAGCCTTAACGCTGCTGTTTCTCCTTTCCGGAATGGTCTTCCCCTGCTATCCGAATGGCTTATTCCCTCTAATCCTTTATGACTGCTTACTGTTACCTTCTCAGGGAGAAGGACCACCCTACTTAAATGGCAGCCATCTCCGGGCTCCCCACTCCCTGTTCTTTTTTTTTTTTTTCACTTTGCTCTTTTTCCCAGAATTTACTATCTTTCACATGCACTATAATTTATTTATGTTAATTGTTTTTGCCTGCGTCTCCCCCTACTCCTCTACTAAAATGTAAGCTCCTTTAGGTCAGGGATCTTTGTCTGTTTTATATAGACTGATGCCCCTAGAACCATAGAATAGGGTCTGCCACAAAATGGAAGCCCAATAAATACTTTTGAGTGGATGGAAGAATAAATGAAAGTTGAGCACTATCGTAATATAAGTCAATGGACAACAAATTAAGAAAATACACCAGTTTACTTCATTGTACATGACAATCAGTTTACATGACAATCAAGTAAACTGATACTTTTGCAATTTGATCTTATAATACCACAAATTCATATTTTATATATTGATATAGCTATCTGTTGAGGGACAGAGGGATAGGAGGAAAACACTAACATGGTAGTATGTAATTACTATTTGTTTTATTTCTTATGTTTTTAAAATTTTCACTAGCAGGTAACCTTTATGATGAGGGAAATACGAATATTAACTCTCAAAAATAATTCAGTTTGACTATCACTTCCACTAGCAATGTTTATCTGATTAGTCAATCTGATTGAAATTCTCATTTTCTCAAACCCATAGCATACCTCCAGATATTTAAACCACAAATGTGGGCTTGTTGGTCTAGCCCTACAGATTGTTCATTCATCAGGAAATGGGGCCTTGCTTTATTTTTGTGTCTCCTCTCTAGTCTCTGTAGGAATTCATTACAAGGAAGCCTGTGTCTCTTGATAATATGCTTTCATTTCTCCAGCATGTGGGCCAGTTGTTTTTATAGAGCTTTCTTTTCCTTTTTCTTTTCCTTCTTTCTGTAATTTTGCTATACCACTTAATAAATATTTATTTAATTTTATATACCCAAATTCTGATCTTTGTGTTACTCATGAAATCCATATTTTCATGTCTTCCTATTATGGCATAAATAAGCTCATATGGATATTATTTGTGTCACTCAAATAAGTCTCTAATTGTAATATTTTAAAATTTAAATTTTAGAACAAAAGTAACACATACTGTAAGGGAAAAAGCAAACACTTGGCAAAGAAAAATCACTGTTAATATTTTTTATGTGTTCTTCCACATTTTTCCTTTCATATAATTAGATATTAATGTGTTTAGTTAGTTATTATAAACTTAGAAGCACAAATCAAATATTTCTATCAACAGAATTTAGTAAATTTTCCCATGTCAATTAATACATTTTTACAGTATCATTTTAAGGGCTCTGTAGTATTCCATATTATGTCAAACATTAATGTTTGTCCATATTTCTACTCTTCTGAACAATGTGATTTTGTATATCCTACAGCTAAAACCATATATATACACACACATATATGTGTATATATATATATATATATATATACACATATATATATATATATGGTTTCTTTAGGATAAATTCTTAGAAATAAAATTACTGATTCTACTGGTCCAATGGACAGGGATGTTTTCAATCTTTCTCCTAATAAATAGCTTGATTATTAAAAGTATTATATCCTCTGACCAATGTCCTCATTTTCTGCACTGGTAGAAAATCCTGGTGACTTTTCAATACCTTTGTGAACTAACTGGTGATACATAAAAAAATGTTAATATTTAGATACTCTTTAGAATATTCAGTATTTAAGTTGATTTTTAAATTACTCAAAATTGGGGTGCCTGGGTGTCTCAGTTGGTTAAGCGTCTGCCTTTGGCTCAGGTCATGATCCCAGGATCCTGGGATCAACCCCCACATCAGGCTCCTTGCTCATCTGGGAGTCTGCTTCTCCCTCTCCCCCTGCTTGTGCTTTCTTTTGCATGCTATCTCTCTCTCTCTCTCTCTCTCTCTGTCAAATAAATAAAATTAAAAAAAAATAAATTACTCAAAATCTAGTCATGGCAAGTCAGAAAACATAACAAATAGTTTCAACAATTAAATATGGTCTGTCGATATGTAAGAAATGAAGAGCTTTGAAATAAATCACAATTACATGTTGCTGTAAATGTATCCACTGAGTGTAGAAGTACAATTAGATACCAAATTATATGGGAAAATGCAGTTGCATCTCAAGAAGGAGCCTAAGCCAAAAAACCTGTCCCTGCTTGAGCCACTGTATTCTATAAACCCTCGGGCTCTACGGTGATTTCAGCGCTTTTCAGACTTTCCACAAATTTGCCCCAATTTTTATTTCACTTCTCTCTCCATAATGCCTAATCTGTCTGATACCATCATATTATCTTCATTATATTCCCTTTATAAACTTTCTTGATTCTTTCAGACCATCTCTCCACCTACACTGCACACCTCCCCCCTAAAACGCATCAGTTAAACTCTGCCAAAAAACATCGTTCAAAATTCGACACTTACTCTAAGACACCTCTCTGATTAAGAAACAAGAGATGGTTTGCAGGAGAGTTCAGCTTTTAACGAATTGCTCCTTCAGAAAGTTACAATTACTCTTTCCTCTGTTTAACCTATAACCACAAAGCTTACTCTTTAAAATCTTCATGAAAGTGTAGAAGACACAAAAAATACTGAACTGTGTTTGTCACTTTATTTTTAGCCAGTGTGAAAACTTATAGACTGGGACACACTATGTTTTAATTTGGGAAGGGGTGTAATATATGGTGTCAATGGTCCAATAATTCCAAGGAATCAGTGGATATTATTTCCATACTTTATTTCCTAATAAGAGCCTATGAAGTTTTTTTGGTGGGAAAGGAGGTAATGGAAAGAGAGAATCGAGAGCATTTAATCATTAAATCTATTTCTAACTCCATTTTCTCCATCTCTTCCATTATAATGTGACAGAGATAAAGCCAGTAGCAAAGAGTCAAACCTGGGACATCTTCCCAGTTGCCTGACAATAAATGATACACCTTTTACTTTTGGTCATTCAATCTAATTGTCTATTATAATTCCTAGTAAAAAAAAAAAAATCAAGTTATAGAAGACTTTAACTTTCTACATGGAAATAAAACTTTTCAAGTATCATTTGCTGTAATTTTTATTGCTAGTACTGTTTGCTGATGCATGGCCTTTCCAATAAGATTGGGTATCCATTTTTTTAGACTAATGGAAGAAGTCAACTAAATAAAAAGCATAAATAAATATATAATTATGCACAGGAGTTCCATATAGGCCCTAGCAACCTACTGCCAGTATAACAGTGTGACATAAAGCACTTCGATTTATAAGAACCAGACACCTTAGAGAGGGAGAGACTTGGATTTTGAATTTCAAGAAAGTTTGGTTTAGAAAGCTGTCATAGTGTTAATATAAGCCATAACTGAAAGTCAATCAGAATAAAACTCAGTAGTGTGTTTTCATTTTTGCTTTGCCACACAGAAAGATGAAATCCTTTCCTGTGGATTTTTAAGAGAAATTTTGAGGAAGAAGACGAGGAAAAGAGAGATTTAGCTGTAGAGGTAGATCTTAGATATGGAATTCCTACATAGGAAAAACTCTAGTGGATTGGCAGTTTATAAAAGAAAATGCAAATAAGTAGTTTGAGGATAGCAGGATAGAAGGGAATTTTGCTCTATCTTTCAACAGAAAATTCTTTCTTTTGGAAAGAAGAGACTAAGATAGAGGAGGAGGTACTGATGTGGCAACCACCGGGCCTTGACCAGAGCAAGAGAATAGACAAGAAAGATACCAGCCATAGACAGCAGCCGTGTGTGTGTGTGTGTGTGTGTGTGTGTGTGTATAAATACTTATATATAACTTTATCAAATGGTTATTACCAAAACTATATTTCTGATAAAAAAATATTAAGGTAATGTTTAGAGATTTTTTTTCTTAGAGATTTTTTAAATGATTTTAGAAATGTGAAATATATTTTTAAATTCTATTATATGATTTATCACAATTACTTGGTAATATCACAGTTCTAGAATTTAGGGAAATTTGTATTCTGTTTACAGGTACAAGCAAGTATGCATTTTAGTGAAACTACAATCCCCTCTACTCTTCCTCTGTGCTCTTTCTGGCGTATTTTTTTTTAGTTTTTCTACATTATCTTAACCCCATGATATCAATCAAATTGTATCCTACGCTTAAAATGCCTGCTTAAATTAGTATCCTTGTATTTTTTAAAAATTCCTACCATTCTGAATATTTATATCCCTCCAAATTCCTACGTTCCAGTGCTAACCTCCATCACGATGACAATAAGAGGTGGGGCCTCTGGGAGGTGCTTAGGTCACCAAGGTGGAGACCTCAGGCATGGGATCAGTGCCCTGATGAGAGGCCCCATAGAGCTCCTGGCTCCTTCTGCCCGGTGAGGACGCAGCAGTTGCAGTCTGCAGCCAGAAGAGCACGCTCACCAGAACCTGACCCCACCAGAACCTGACCCCACCTGCACCCCACTCTGCACTCCACTCTTGGACTTCCAGCCTCCAGGACGGAGAGAAATAAATCCTTGTTTATGAGCCACCCACTGTCTGGTGTTTTGTTACAGCCACCCAAATGGACTATGACAATTCCCAGTGACAAATTCTCTTAAAATTTGTTAGAACAGAAAATAGTGTAAAAGAGTATGATTAATTTTTCTTGGCTCTGGTGTATACTGGTTTTTTATTCAAGAGATTGGCATTTGAAAAACATCTACCTATCAGAGCTTTCTGGGTATTTTGAAAAATAAACACTGTTAAGATTTGATAAAGTTTAAAAAATAAAAATAATTTTAAGTATATATGTTTTAGAAAGCAGACACAGTTGAAACAAAGGTTGACGATCAAAGGCCAAGCTAGATTTGCTGACCTCAAGCACCTCAAATAGAGGTTACTGAGAGCCAGAGAAGAGCTCTGGTTTTCAAAATAATTTGCTTGTGTATCATCCCCTGAAAGAATTTTTAAAGGCTATATTCTTGCTCATGATAAAACATGTCATCTATAATTCTCCATCCTAGTTTAAATAATTGTAAGATATGCTGTTTCTAGTATATTATATTAAATTTTAAAATAAACTTGTTACCTCAGTCTTTTAAGTGTATCCAATGAAATCTAAATGAAATAGATTTGATACCTGCCATCATCAGTTAAAAAAATTACATAAACTTGCTAGCTCTACTTTATCAGTCAGAAATTTTAAAATAGAATATTCATTTTTTCTTTGAACAGTTTTCATTTTAATTTCACTACAGAATTTAATGAGGTAATGCAATATTATGTTTTAAAATATTTTATTAATCAGCCTATCATACTTCATTATAATAATATGCATATAAACTGAATTTACACTTTTTATTTTCCTGAGATCAGGAAGCTTTAAGTGAAAAAAATAGAAAGAGGGTTATCAATAGGAGCCCAGTTAAATCAGTGTATAACTACATAATGGAATACTATGCAGCTTAAAAATCAACAATGACTCTATTTACATATTCATATAGAGCATATCTTAAGGTATGTCACATGAAAAACAAGGAACAAAGTAATATTAAGAGGGAGAGTACAATGAGCATTTCTATGTGTACTTAATTTCTTAAGCAAAAACAAAAGAAAACAAAATCTCTAAAATCAAGACAATACAAAGTCATCACCTATGGCAGTCGTAGAGCAGGATACTAGACAGATGAGTCAAGGGTGGAAAATGTTCACTAACAATTAATTTTGGGTTTTGAGCCATGTGAATATTTGACATAGATAGATATGTGTGTAATTTTTACTAGTATATTATGGCAAAGACTCTAAAATATTACAAATTTTGATAATCGAAAACCATAAAAATGCATTTAATGAAAACATATCACTTAATGAGATAAATTAAGCTGGATTGTTCCAATTAGATTATGCATATGAATAAATATTATTTATCACTATAATGTAACAGGAATAATTCTATTCCTACCCTGTTTTTCCATGGTATAGTTTATTTACTCAGAAGTCTACACCGCACAAAATGTAGATGGGAGAAGAAACTGTGTGTGTCCATTTCACTCACTTTTCTTTTAATCTCTTTCCAAGTTTTATGTCAAAAATTCTAAAGTGAGCTATCATAAAAAAAAGTAAGTATGCTTATCTATCATATGATAACTGAATTAACGCTTCCTTTTGTTTAGAACAAATTACCGGACAACATCTAATTTACAAAATTATTTGTTATCTGATTATTAAAGTCATTAACTGTTTCAATTTTGTAAAAGCAGAGAAAAATATGGTGAAAAATCTTGAAAAAGACTATTACTGATACTTGTTAATCTTTAACTTAAAGGAATCTTATTTAAACACCAAGAAAGGGTTAAGAATATAAAATCATTGTTAATGTCAATAATTTTGCCACTATACCATGTTTTTAAATTTTTTTTAAAGAATTTATTTATTTATTTGACAGAGAAAGACACAGTGAGAGAGGGAACACAAGAAGAGGGAGTAGGAGAGGGAGAAGCAGGCTCCCCACGGAGCAGGGAGCCTGATGCAGGGCTCGATCCCAGGACCCTGGGATCATAACCTGAGCCAAAAGCAGATGCTTAATAACTGAGCCACCCAGGTGCCTCTGTTTTTAAATTTTTATGTAATCTATTTTCCTTAAAACATTTGCCACAGTCCTATCACAGTTTTTTTTTTAACTTAACACAGTATGAACAAAGGCAGAATTCTTTAGGACAATCAGATCAAGGTATACTTAGAATAAAAGTAACATCAAGTTGTATTTATATTCAGATAATCTGATCCTCTCCTTTGAAATGAAATGGAGACCACTGTATTTGAGGGCAAATGCACACATTTGTTCTCCTATACAAAAACTCATTCTTTTATAAACTCAACCATAATTTGAATCAAATTAGAAATCCTGAGAAACACTTACTTATGAGCACCTATCCATGGACAATCCTCAGAACTTGGATTTCCCATGATTCCATGACTAGGTCTTCCCTCAGGACAAAGATTCTGAACATTTAGGTGACATCCCATCTCCTGTCAGTAAAATTCTAACATTTCAAGTGTAGTAGCTTGAAGTAGAAGCAATGGATATAGTAGATTCAGTAGCTGATAATTCCAGGCTTGGGTTCCGCATATGCAACAAGAGGCAAACAGGCAAGAAGCACCTACTCCTAAAACTAACACAGGGATGACAAGACAACACCAAGATTCCTCATTCTGAGAGTTGCAACTGAAAACTCACTGGAATCTACATTACTATTCTGGTCTAGGCACTTCGTAAGAACTTGAAGAAGGTCATTAATGCAAGGAGAGAGCAGGGCATCTTAGACACAATTCTCAGAAACGTGAATATCAGAAGTGGTAGGAAGATGGGACAGAGGAAGGGAGGACAGAAAAGGTACGACCCATCCTTTGGCTTGAAATCCTACCACCCTATTATTTAGCACATTCACTGGGTTTCCTTAGTGCCAGAAATGGCCAGCAATCCCTGTACCCACGGATGAAAGATTACTACAAACTTTGCTATGAAAGAGAGGAGAAGGCAAGGGAGTCAATGCTCAGAGAAGAAAACCCTTTGATCTTCTTTGTTCCCACTTTTATTGGTCCTTCAGGATAATCACAAATCCTTATCACTGTCTGCACCATCATGGCACACCGATCTCAGATTTTCCAGACAATATCCAGGGGTAAATGGGCAGGTTTCTCTCAATTAGGCACATGGCTTTTTCCACAGTGACCAGCACACCAGCTGGACCTATTCCAGCACTGCAATGAACTAAGATGGGTTCACCATCCACTCTCACCAACCTCATATAATTTAGACATTTCAGAAAGTCTGAGGAGTCACTGGGAATACTAGCCAGGCCACATGACATACTAAAGATGCCACTACAACAGTTTTAATGAAACAGTTTCATCTTTTCACGTGTTCTCAATAAATGTTTTTTAAAATCTTGGAGCTGCAGATTTAGTTTATTTAATTTACTTAAATGTCTGCCATATAACCTAATTGGAAAGGCTAATCTTTACCGTCAGATTCATTAGCCCAGTATGATTGACTTTCTTCTGGAAAATGTCTAACTTATTATTTCTATTGAAATAAGCATATACATTTTCATGACAGTTATCCATGTCTGATACCTAACTCTAAGATAGATAGATAAGGCAGAGAGTCTTGCCAGGAGTTTCTTATCTAGATTAAATGAGTCACATAACATTGAATATTTCTTACCAAAGTTTTCTTTGTGTTACTTTTACTATATTTCCATTCCAGAGCAAGGCATTATTTGACAGTAGCCAAGGAATAGAACAGGCAGAACTTTAAAGAAATAAAAAATCACTCATACCATCTTACCCTATATAGGTAATACCTATATAAAATATAGGTATTTTCTTAATTAAAAGTATTCTGATATAGGGGCACCTGGGTGGTGTAGTCAGTTGAGCATTTGACTCTTGGTTTCCACTCAGGTCCTGATCTTATGGTTGTGGGATCGAGCTCTGCATTGGGCTCTACACTCAGTGAGTACACAGGAGTCTGGGCTTCAAAATTAACTATGCTGTTTGGGGAAAGACCAAATTCTACAATGGACAATACTGCGTTTCACTAAAGTAGCTGCATTAAGTTATATTTTGTTTGACAATAGTTGAAATGGATTGTGATCACATGAATAAGTTGGGTTAAGTTGTATTTCTGTGTATTCAGTTCATCATGGATGAAATTATCCCTATTATGGTACAGATCAGAAATGGACTTAGGAAATGAATTTTACTCAAGGCAATTAGTCCTAGGACAGGAGTACCAGATGCTAATCTATTACAGTCTACAATACTAAAGGGGAGAGGGAAGAATTTCAACTACCTGCAATAGCAGAGCTTTTGTTTATCTCCCTAAAGAAATATGACACTCAAAAAAAACCAAAAACAAAACAAAAAAAAACTATAAAAAGATGAGTGTTCTGGCTGAAGCCTGACTGGGAAGTCCAGATCCTCCTCACCCATCAGGCCTCCTCTTGATTGCTTAGATCTGCTCCCGAGCCTCCCTCACAGAGACTTAGGTGCCACAAGACAAAAATGTGACACACTGCACTATGCTAATCTTTTCATGGACTTTGAGATCAAATGTGCAGCAAAGTCAACATGGAGAACAAAGCTGAGAACCTCAAAAAAGTAAAAAAAAAAAAAAAAAAATTTTTTTAAAGTAACCAATTTAGCACTAAAATTGAGTTAGGGAGTCAGGCAGCCTGGGTATGAATCCTAACTTGGATATTTTTGAATAATATCAATAACTTAAATAATAAATAAATTTAGCAAGTTACTACCTACATCTCAGTTAGGACATCTATGATCAGCCAGTTCACAGGACTGTCAGAAAACAACCACCTGATATATACTGTATACCTGATACATAGTAGAACCTCAGCAACTGATAGATAAATTGATGGAATTTTAATAAAACTCAAGGACTTTTAATTAAGTTGCGTTTAACAAGCTTCCTTCTATGTATCTCTTCAATTTCTCCCTTCTTTAGCAAACACACCAAGCTTCTTAAAGCTTATTTGACTGCCCTTATCTTTAAGGGAGAAGGATAAAAAGGAACTTAATGTTAAGTTCAGATTTTTTAATATTCTCGGATAGAGAAAATAATCCTGGCAGATAACTTAGGTCCAGAGAGAGGAGAATGTTGAAGCATTTGTATGCACTTCTAATTTATCTGATATCTCAGAGCACAGTAAAGCTCCAAAAGACAAAAGGGAAGAAGGACAGAGGGGGTCACACTGCTACAAAAGTGATAGTCCAGAAAAAAAAAAAAATATATTGTAATACATAATAGAGGGTCATCATTATGTGTCAGATTATCAACAAATGATCAAACTATCTTCAACATTTTGTGTTTAAGAAATAAATCAACTTAGGTCACAATCAAAAGTATTTTTATTTTTTTAAATCTTTGGCACTTAAAGTATTTGGTTTCCTTTCTTCTGAAAATCCATTTACACATCAAAAATGACAGAAGTACTGTAGCATAGTACTAATAAGTTGATGTCCTGTAGGCATACTACCTGATTTCAAATCAAAGTAGTTGAGTTCAATCCCACCTATACTCATGCTTATGTATGTAACTTTGGGCAGGTTACTTTTAACCCTGCTAACGCTCACTTTACCCATCTGCGCAATCAGTGGGGCTAATAATGATAAATAATTCGTAGGTTTGTTGTGAGAAATGATCCAGGTGAAATGTTTAGTACAACTCCTGGAGCATAGTAAGGAGTCAGCAAATAGAGGCTATTAGTATTATTACTACTGCTGTACTGCAAGGATGTGGAGGAAATACTACTAGCACTAGTACTACTAGTGTCATGTTTGGGTATTTACCTCGCAACCATTTCAGATGTTTTTCTACTGGCTCCCCAACTACATGACAATTTTCTTCACAATAACGTCCATTTATAACTTTTTAAATATCTGCCACGATTCCTACTACAGTTCTGGACTTGCAGTAGATACTCAGTAAATATTTCTTGATTGATATACATATGCATTATAGTTGGATGAATATGAATTAATTTGCATTTCAACTCAAATACTTAAAAAAAATCCCAGCTTTACACTTGATATCTTCATTTGCTCAACTCTATGTTGCAAACAGCTAATTAGGGATGATATGACACTGTTTTAGTTTTGGCAGACTATAATCCATGGATTTTAATACAACCAACTTCCTAATTTACATTGGTCCACATGCCAGGAAAATATATTCAAAGAATATTATTTGGTTAAAGAAAATCAGAGGAATGGACTTAACTAATTGTGACTTTTGGAGTCAAAAATTTAGCTTAGAAAAATGGTTTTCTTGATGCTTTCATTTATACTTAGCTTTGTTTATGTCACAAATACTAAAGAAATAGTATTTTGCCCCCAGGGATATTCACAGGTATAGCATCAGCCAAGTAAACATGTCATTAGTTGTGGTAATGTGTTCAACATTTTTCAAAGTAATATGGAACAAAAACATTTCAGTTAAAAATAAATTTAAATTCTGATGTCCATGCAAACACCATCCTTAACACACAAATTTTCAACTGAGAGTACTCTTTGTGAAAAAATTCAGAAGAAGCAATCACTATATGTTTCCTGAATTAAGTTTTTTGCTTTTTATTTTTATTCAATATAATTAAAATTAGATAAGTCTCTAATTTTAACAAAATGGGACAATATAAAATAACACATCTCATCTGATTGAGTTATATATATATCTTACCTAAAACTATGGTATATATTTTGGTTTTTGGCTTTTGTTTTGTTTTGTTTTGTTTTGGGACTGTCCAGATGTAACTAGTGTACTTAAATCCATATAAATTATCTTTCAAAATCCCATGTTATATTCAATTGCACCAAGCAATATTATAATGTAAATTATATAAATTGAACAGATGGCACAGACATTAGATAGATAGATAGATAGATTATAGAGAGATAACAGGTTGATAGAGGCATAGAAACAGACATACTTATATCATTAATATAATCATTATTTGTAATAATCGACTTCTTCATGTCCTCTCTTCTTCACTCTATATCCCTTCTATTTTTTTCATCACTGAGGCAATATACAAGTAGGTATATATGGATTTAATTATGTTAATTTTCTCATGAAGAAAATAAACCCAGAAAAACTAGATTAGACTTTTTAAGAAAGGAAAGGCAAAGAGTAGAAAGGAAATTAATAGAGAAATCAGAAAGACGGGTATGAAAAGAATTGTACATGTTTTGACAAGCTAGAATGAACGATTCGATACGGTGGCAGATATTATTTATTGCCATTCTAATATATACTCTTCCTCACCTGATTCTGTTTATGTCAAAAATATACTCACCTCCCCCAAAATACAATTAAATCTCACAGTCTTCCTTTCAAGCGGGAAAAGCTAGGTCCTGATCCATGAGGAATCAGTGAAAGAGAATGGTTTAAACAGGAAGGAGCTTCTAGGAAGGAGACTTGGCAAAGGAGAAGATTAAATTGCTATGTCCCTTTTGCCCTTTGACCTCCTTATTCTTCCAGCCTACAATAATGCTGGAGGCTCCGTAGCCATCTTGTCAACATAAAGTGATAAGCATTAAGATGAAAGCCACATGATAAGGCTAGATAATGTCTATTAAAAATTTTTTTTAATTTCAAGGCTCTTTTTGAGAAAAAGAGTGACACCTCTCTCCACATACCACATTTACCCTGCTGTAGTCTTTTCTAATTTTACTTCCTAGTTCTACTATTTGTATGTACTCTAAATCCAGTCCCTTTTGTTCTATTAGTGTGGTGGCTTTCCGGGATGAAACTAGGTTGAAGCAAATGAGATACCTACAGCACAAAATTTAAGGAAATATTCATTCAGGGGCAGTTAAAAACAATACTGAAAGTGAGTGCCTCTCTAAATTTTGACCACCATTATGTACTCTCATTCTTCCCTATACTTTATTTCATAACACTTATTGTAACTGCAAGAAAAAAAATTATTACATTCTTTATGAATAGAGATATTAGGGCTTTTTTATTGCTGTTTTAGATATAACATTTTTTTTTCCATTTGGAACAATGATGGACCTGTAGGGTATAATGCCAAGTGAAATAAGTCAGTCAGAGACAAATACCATCTGATTTAACTCATCTGTGTAATTTAAGAAACAAATGCACAAACATAAAAAAAGAGGCAAACAAAAAAACAGACTCTTAAATACAGACAGCAAACTGACAGTTGCCAGAGAGGAGGTGGGTCAGGGAATGAGTGAAACAGTAAAGGGAATCAAGAGTATTCTTACCTTGATGAGCACTGAGTAATGTATATAATTGCTGAATCATTATATATACCTAAAACTAATATAATCCTGTATGTTAATTATTCTTGAATAAAAATTATTTTTAAATGATTTTATTATGTTTTTCTGATTGTTGCCTTGTTCTCCATCATTTATATGGAGGGAGGGACCTTGTTCAGTGCATCCCTGTGCCTAATATAACAACATATATTAGGTACACACAAATATGAACTGTGTAGACCCACTCTGTCTTCATTTTATTTGAAGCTATGTAATGCCTAAAACAAAGCAACACGTTATAAGTAAACCCACCTTTCAAAGTGATTCACTAGACCACCTAAATAGGACTTGTAAAGGTAGCAGCCAAAGACCAATCTGTGACAGCCATGTGAAAAGCCTGAACGAGACACTGGAAGAAAGTAGAACACAGGAAAGAGTTTTACAAGAAGAGCTACGAGAACACCACTGGAATGATTAATATGTATTTCCCGGAGTTTAGGGCACCCAAGACAACTGTCTGAAACCCACCAAAGAAACTGAATTGTAAGAGGCTACGGCTCTCAGACTGGGCTGTCTTGGCAGTGAGGACAGATGACTTTTCTTGCCAGGTTATAATCATTTCATATTCTTTGCAAGAAGACTCCTGAAATAATTATGTGACCCTAACAAAAGGGGTAGGCCCTTGATGCACAGGGCAAGATGCCCAAGGAGAGATGAATAATCTATATCATAAGATGTTTGGGTGAACATTCCCAGTGGAAGATGTCTCAGAAACAGTACAAGTGTTTCATGGGAGAATAATTCCAGCAGGATTTTCCCTCTCTCTCACATCTCCTTTCTATCCTTGCCCAATCTCTAATCCTGCAGAGGGACGTGGTGGCAGACTAGTGGGGAGAAGGGGGAATAGGAAAGAGAAAATGCTGAAATGGAAAATCCCCCTTTCCCATTGCAGGTTGCAGATTCCAGCCTGAAGCAGATCTAGCTGAAGAAACAGTAATTTCCTATTAAGTTCAGAATTCTAATTTTATGTTGGAATGAAAATAATTACATAATGAGAGCTTTTTGTGACTGAAAATGCCAGGAAAATTTTTATTATGTGAAATGACTAGAAAAGTCACAGATTTGCCTCAAAAATTAACTCAAGATATAAAAAGAATAAGCCCAACAGAATGAGTTTGAACACACAGTCGTAATAAGGTAGAGGAACAAAAGTTACTTTCTATGGAGTTTCTATGAAGTTACACTCTATAGAGATGTAGTCTTTTAACATAATGGTTACTTTTTAGTGAATGAAAAAATGAGCATAAATAGTCCTATTATCAATGTTCATTTTAACAACTTGTTAATGAATAGAGGGACAGCATAGGATTTTAAATGGCAATCAGCTTTTCCTCTATGCTTTAAAATTATGTATAAAAATTCACTAAATTGATTATTTTTCTTATATTATAAAATATAATAGACTGCTATATTTACTGCATTAATGACACTGAAAATTTGCAAGGCATTAAAATGTTGGTTTGTAAGCAGAATTAATAACTTGACTATCCAACTTCTGTCTAGTTTATTATCCATGGCATTCTCCATAGATCTAGAAAACTATTCCAGCCTTCATTAAAGTTTTAAACAGTTATGAAATAGCAATACCCACCACATGGTTTAAATATTTTATGCAACATCTTTAATCACCTCTTTATAATTTACAGTATAGATTGTAAAATCATTACAGATATATATTAATAATTAATATGTAATATTATCTTCTTATAAGTATATGCCATAGATGCATTTAAATCCTTTGCTTACAGGGTGAACAATAGAGTTTCTTTTATGACTGCTACACACATTATAATTTTATTGTAAACTTGTGTTTTAAGCTTAGTTTTCTAGGCCAGATTATTGTCACCTCTCAGTAACCATAATGATAACTACTTTTTGGATTATACAAATAATTTCTCTGTGGTAATTGTTGGGACTACTCACAAATATTCAACTTTTCTTTGCGGACACATGGCAGGATTCCATTTTCCCATTCCCTTTGGAGATATGCATGGTCCTCTGACTTGCTTTAGATAACGAAATACAAGTGGAAATGATGTTTCACTTCCAGATGAAAATTTTCAGAGCCCCAGTGCAATTCCCTGGAATCTGGAAGCTTGTTTCGAGATGAAACTCTGTCAGCCTGGGACCATGCCGTGGCATGTGTGTCTATGCACATTAATCATGTAGCATGAGTGAGAAAAAAATGTTCTTATATTCAGATACAGCAATTTGGAAATTATTTATTCCTGAAGCACAGCCTAGACCAGGAGGTGGCAAAGATTTTCTGTGAAGAGGCAAACAGTAAGTATTTTAGGCTTTGTAGGCCATAAAGTCTCTGTTGCAAGTACTCTAGTCTGCCACTGAAATGAGAAAGCAGCCATGGGGGAAAGTGTAAAGGAACAGACATGACTGTATCCCAGTAAAACTTTATTTACAAAAAATGTTGGTGCCAGAGTAAAGTTTGGTCTGTGGGGACCTTTGTCAATTTCAGCTCTAGCCTTTCTTCTGTGATATAGTCTTATAATGAAGTCATGGGAAATACATGGAGGTAAACTTTAAATCATCTATCTAATAGATTATTCTGATTTTTAAAGTTTTTATTTTAATCATGTGATGCTCATGTGGTAAAAAATATATATATACGTGTGTGTGTATATATACATATATATATATATGTACATATATATATATATATGGCACCTGTTCTTCATTCAATCATCAACTGATGGACACAGGCTGCTTCCATATCTTGGTTATTATAAATAATGCTGCTATAAATACAGGAGTTCATATATCCCTTTGAATTAGTGTTTTCATATTCTTTGTGTAAATACCCAGTAGTGTGATTGCTGGATCATAGGATAATTCTATTCTTAACTTTTTGAGGAACCTCCATATTATTTTCCAAAGTGGCTGTAACAGCTTGCTTTCCCACCAATGGTCCACAAGTGTTCCTATTTCTCCACATCACCACCAACAATTGTTTCTTGTATTTTTGATTTTAGCCATTCTGACAAGCGCGAGAGAATATCTCATTGTAGTTTTGATTTGTATTTCCCTGATAAATGATGATGACCATCTTTCCATGTGTCTGTTGACCATCTGTATGGCTTCTTTGGAGAAATGCCTGTTCATATTTTTTGCCCCATTTTTAATTGGATTATTTGGTTTATGAGTGTTGAGTTTTAGAAGTTCTTTATATATTTTGGATACTAAGCCTTTATCGGACATATCATTTGCAAATATCTTCTCCCATCCCATAGGTTGCCTTTTAGCTTTTTTGATTGTTTCCTTCACTGTGCAGAAGTTTTTTATTTTGATATATTCCCAATAGTTTATTTTTGCTTTTGTTTCCCTTGCCTCAGGACCTGTCTAGAAAAAAGCTGCTTCAGCCAATGTCTGAGAAATTATTGCCTGTGCTCTTTTCCAGGATTTTTATGGTTTCAGGTATCACATTTAGGTCTATAATACATTTTGACTTTGTAGTATGGTATAAGAAAGTGGTCCAGTTCCATTCTTTTGCATGGTGCTGTCCAATTTTCCCAACCCCATTTGCTGAAGAAACTGTCTTTTTTCCATTGCCTATTCTTCCCTGCTTTGTCAGAGATTAATTAACCATACAATTGTGGGTTCATTTCGGGACTTTTTATTTTGTTGCATTGATCTAGGCATCTATTTTTGTGCCAGTACCATACTGCTTTGGTTACTACAGCTTCATAATATAACTTGAAGTCCAGAATTGTGAGGCCTCTATCTTTGCTTTTCTTTTTCAAGATTGCTTTGGCTATTCAGGTTCTTTTGTGGCTTCATACAAATTTTAGGATTGTTTGTTCTAGTTCTGTGAAAAGTGCTATTGGTATTTTGACAGGGCTTGCATTAAATTTGTAGATTGCTTTGGGTAGTAAGGACATTTTAACAATATTGGTTCTTCCAATCTATAAGTATGGAGAATCTTTCCACTTGTTTGTCATCTTCAGTTTCTTTCAACAATGTTTTATACTTTGCAGAGTATAGGTCTTTCACCTCTTTGGTTAGGTTTACTCCTAGGTTATCTTATTATATTTGGTGCAACTGTAAATGGGATTGTTTTCTTAATTTCTCTTTCTGCTACTTCATTATTGGTGTATAGAAATGCGACAGATTTCTGTACATTGATTTTGTATCCTGTGACTTTACTGAATTCATTCATCAGTTCTAGCAGGTTTTTTGGTGGTCTTCTAGGTTTTCTATATATAGCATCATGTCATTCACAAATAGTAAAAGTTTTACTTCTTCCTTACTTATTTGGTTGTCTTTTATTTCTTTTTGTTGTCTGATTGTTGTGGCTAGAACTTCCAGTACTATCATGTTGAATAAACTTGGTGAGAGTGGATATCCTTGTTTTGTTCCTGATCTTAGGGGAAAGGCTCTTAGTTTTTCCCCATTGGGTAGGATGTTGGCTGTGGGTTTTTTGTATATGGCCTTTATTATATGGAAGTATATTCCCTCTAAACCTACTTTGTTGAAGGTTTTTATCGAGAATGGATGTTGTCTTTTGTTAAATGCTTTTTCCGCATCTACTGAAATGATCATATGGTCCTTATCCTTTCTTTTATTGACATGATATATTACATTGATTGATTTGCAAATATTGAACCACCCCTTACATTCCAGGAATAAGTCCCACTTGATGATGGTGAATGACATTTTTTTTTTTTAACAAATTGCTGGATTCAGTTTGCTAGTAGTTTCTTGGCTTTTTGCATCTATGTTCATCAGAAATATTGCCCTGTAGTTCTCTTTTTTTTGCTGTGTCTTTATCCGGTTTTGGAATCAAGGTAATGCTGGCCTCAAAGAATGAATTTGTAAGTTTTCTTCCTTTTCTATCCTTCGGGATAGTTTGAGAAGAATTGGTATTAACTTTTCTTTAAATGTTAGGCAGAATTTGCCTGTGAAGGCATCTGGTCCTGGACTTTTCTTTATTGGGAGTTTTTTGATTACTGATTAAATTTCTTTACTGGTAATTGGTCTGTTCAAATTTTTTATTTCCTCCTGTTTCAGTTTTGGTAGGTTATAGGTTTCTAGAAATTTATCCACTTCTCAGTTGTCCAACTTGTTGGCATATAGTTTTCCATAATATTCTCTTATTGTATTTCTATGGTGTTTGTTGTTATTTCTCCTCTCTTGTTTGCTATTTTATTTATTTGGGTTGTTTCTCTTTCTTTCTTGATGAGAGTGGCTAGAGGTTTATCAATTTTATTGGTTTTTTTGGGAACCATCTCATGGTTTCATTGATCTCTTCTATTGTTTTTTTTTTAGTTTCTGTATCATTTATTTCTGCTCTGATATTTATTATTCCCTCTCTTCTGCTGAATTTGGGTTTTGTTTGTTCTTTTTCTAGCTCCAATAGGTATAAGGTTAGGTGGTTTGAGAGTTTTCTTGTTTTTTGATGTAGGCCTGAATTACTACAAACATCCCTCTTAGAACCACTTTTACTGCATCCCAAAAGTTTTGAACTGTTGTGTTTTCATTTTCATTTGTTTCCATGAACTTTACTATTTCATCTTTTTTTTTTTTAATTATTTATTTATTTATTTATTTATTTATTTATTTGACAGAGAGAGAGATCACAAGCAGGCAGAGAGGTAAGGCAGAGAGAGAGAGGGAAGCAGGCTCCCCGCCAAGCAGAGAGCCTGATGCAGGGCTTGATCCCAGGATCCTGAGATCATGACATGAGCTGAAGGCAGAGGCTTTAACCCACTGAGCCAACCAAGCGCCCTACTACTATTTCATCTTTTATTTCCTGGTTGACCTATTCATTGTTTAAGAGCATATTACTTAACAATCATATATTTGTGGTCTTTCCAGACTTTTTCTTGTGGTTGACTTCTAGTTTCATAGTATTGTGGTCAGAAATGATGCATGGTATGACTTTGATCTTCTTGAATTTGTTGAGGCTTGTTTTGTGGCCTACCCTGTGATCTATTCTAGAGAATGTTCCATGTGCACATGAAAAAAAATGTGTATTCTGCTACTTCAGGATGGAATGTTCTGAATATATCTGTTAAATCTATCTGGTCCAGTGTGTTATTCAAAGACACTGTTTCCTTGTTGATTTCCTGTTTGATCTACCCATTGATGTAAGTGGGGTGTTAAAGTCCTCTACTCCAATTGTATTATCATCAATTAGTTCCTTTATTTTGTTATTAACTGTTTTAGGTATTTGAGTGCTCACATGTTGAGTACATAAATATTTACAATTGTTATATCTTCTTGTTGGATTGTCCCCTTCATTATTGTATCATGCCCTTCTTTGTCTCTCATTATAGTCTTTGTTTTAAAGCCTATTTGGGCGGTGCCTGTGTGGCTCAGTCAGTTAAGTGTCTGCCTTCAGCTTGGGTCATGATCTCAGGGTCCTGGGATCAAGCCCCATGTTGGGCTCCCTACTCTGCCAGGAGGTTGCTTCTCCCTCTCCTCCCCACTCATGCTCTCTCTAGCTATGTCTGTCTCTCACGAATAAATAAAATCTTTTAAAAAAAAAATAAAGTCAATTTCGTTTGATCTACTGGTATCTTTAGGTCCCAAATTAGTCTCTTATAGACAGCATATAGATGGGTGTTGTTTTTAATCCATTTTGTTACCCTATGTCTTTTGATTGGAATGTTTAGTCCATCTATCTTCAAAGGTAATTATTGATAGTTATGTATTTATTGCCATTTTATTACTTGTATTGTGGTTATTTCTGAAGATTTTCTCTGACACTTTCTCATCTTTCTCTCTTTCATGGTTTGCTGGTTTTCTTTTGTGATATATTTGGATTTCTTACTCTTTATTCTTTGCATATCTATTAGTGGTTTTTGAGTGGTGGTTACCATTAGGTTTGTATTTAATATCTTCTGCATATAGCAATCTACGTGAACTTCATGGTTGTTTGGGGTACCTGGGTGTCTCAGTCAGTTGAGTATCCAATTCTTGATTTTGACTCAGGTCATGATCTCAGGGTCATGAGATCAAGCCCCACACGGGGCTGCATGCTCAGCAGGGAATCTGCTTCTCTCCCTCTCTCTCTCCCCCTGCTTGTACATTCTCTCTCTCTAAAATAATGAATTTTTTTTAAAAAGTTGATGGTTGTTTAAAGAACCGATTCTTTACTCCTCTCTTCTTCATGTTTTAGGTATATGGTGTCATATTTTACATCTTTTTGTTTTGTGAGTTCCTTGACTGATTTTTAACATAAATATTCATTTTTACTGCTTTTATGTTTCCTACCTTAATATTGTCAATTTTGGTCTTTCCTTTCCACTCAAAGAGTCTCCTTTAACATTTCTTGCAGGGCTGGTTTAGTGGTCATGAACTCCTTTAGTTTTTGTTTGCCTGGGAAACTCTCTCCTTCTATTCTGAATGATAGCCTTATTGGATAGAGTATTCTTGGTTGTAGGTTTTTACCATTCAACACTTTGAATATGTCATGCCACTCTTTTTATGCTGGGAAAGTTTCTATTGAAAAATCTGCCGATAGCCTTAAAGGGTTTCCTTTGTATGTAACAGACTTCTTTTGTCTCACTGCTTTTAATATTTTAATATTTTTTTCTTTATCACTATATCATATCATCATATATGTCTTGGTGTTGATCTGCTTTTGCTGATTTTGTAGGGGGTTCTCTGCACTTCCTGGGATCTGGATATCTTTTTCCTTCTCCAGATTAGGGATGTTTTCAGGTATTATTTCTTCAAATAAATTCTCTCCCCCCTTTTCTCTCTCTTCTTTGTCTCGGCCTCATGTAATGCAAATGTTATCACATTTAATGAAGTCACTGAGTTCCCTAAGTCCATTCTCATTTTGCATAATTCTTTCTTCTCTCTTTTACTCAGCTTGATTACTTTCCAGTACTCTGTTTTCTAGGTCATTAATTTGTTCCTCTGCTTCTTCCAGCATGCTGTTCATTCCATCAAATGTGTTTCTCATTTCATTTTTTTGAGCCCCTTGTCTCTGCTGTGTTATTCCTGATCTCTGTGTTAATGGTCTCACAGATGTCCTCTACTGTTTTTTTTCAAGTCCAGTGAGTAGTCTTATGATCATTGCTTTAAGTTCTCCATCAGGCATGTTACTTACATCTGTCTCACTCAGATCTCCAGCCATGCATGGCCTTGTCTTATTCTTTCATTTAGGACAAATACCTGTCTTCTCATTTTGTCTACGTCTCTGTGCCTATTTCTGTGTGTTAGGAAAATTAGCTATATCTCCTGTTCTTGAGGGTTATAGCTTTATCAAGAAGAGATCCTGTACTGCCCTGCAGTGCAGTGTTCCCTGTTCCCCAGGCCCTAGCACTTCGGGGAGTGTCTCCAATATGTGCTGCATGCATTCTATTGCTGTGTCTTGGTGACTTTATCCTTCAGGCTTGTTATCTATAGAGGCTCTTTCTGCCTGTCATGGGTAGTGTTCGGTCCTTGGCTTGAATGTGGCACACTGTAATTAGATGTACTCTGGTCTTCTTGTGAAATGAGACCTGTCACCACTGCCACCAGAACTGAGGCCTTGCAAAACTCCTAAGTCAGGAGACGTAGTGTTGGTAGGGTTTTGGGCTGGTCTTCTGGGAAAGAAGGCCCACTGCACTGGGACTGAGGCAAGCATGACCAGAGAGGGCAGTTCTGAAGTGTGCAGAGCAACAGGTGTTGGTGCTGTGCTGGTTCCTACAGGTGGCTCCGCTTACACTGAAGGGTGAGGGGGCAATGTCACCTGTCAGTTCCTTTTTTCCCAGAAGAATCTCTCCATGAATGCTATCTCTCTGGGACACAATCCAAGATAAGCAAATAACCTCCCCACTGTGTGCCCCAGGCACTCTTCAGATTGGTGTTTCCACACTGTATTCTGTGGGCTGTGTGCCTGCCCTTTTTCCAAGAGCAGCTCCAATATCCTCTGAGTTTTCCCAGAGCCAAGTGCACGGACCTTTAAAACTCCAGGCTTTGGGGTGCCTGGGTGGCTCAGTCAGTTAAGCGTCTCCCTTCAGCTCAGGTCATGATACCAGGATCCTGGGATTGAGCCCCACATCAGGCTCCCTGCTCAGTAGGAAGTCTGTTCTCCCTCTCCCTCTGCCTGCTGCTCTCCCTGCCTGAGCTCTCTCTCTCTCTCTGTCAATAAATTAAAAAAAAAAAATCTTAAAAAAACAAAACAAAGCAAAACAAAAACCTTCAGGTTTTAAGCCTTGCTGATTGCAAGAAGTCATGAAATTCAGCCCCTCTTGCTTTTTTTTTTTTTTTAAGATTTTATTTATTTATTTGACAGAGAGAGATCACAAATAGGCAGAGACAGAGAGGGAAGCAGGCTCCCTGCCAAGCAGAGAGCCCGATGTGGGGCTCGATCCCAGGACCCTGAGATCATGACCTGAGCCGAAGGCAGAGGCTCTAACCCACTGAGCCACCCAGGCGCCCCCCCACCCTCTTGCTTTCTAAGCCACTTGCTATGGGGATTCATTTTCCCTGTGTGCTCCCCTATATGTTAGTCTGTCTTTTGCTCTTCACAACCACAACTCCCTCCCCACAACAGTGGCCACGATCCATTTCTCTCCCAAACTATGTCTCCATACTTCCTACCTTCTTTGATGTGGCTTCTTTAACTTTAGTTGTGGGATTTGTTCTGCCAGTCTCAGATTGATTTCTGGGGTATTTAGGATGATTTGATAGTTATCTAGTTGCATTCTATTGCATATCTAGTTGCATTCATGGGACAAGGTGAGCCTAGGGTCCTCCTACTCTCCCACCATCTTTCCAGTCTCAGGATTCTTTCTACTCTGATTTTTTTTTATATATTTAAAATAATATTTTAACTATTTTTAGTTTAGAATTTAAACTAATAATTCCAAAGAAGTTTTAAGATTCTTTTTGGTTTTCACTTTCCATGTGTTTTCTAAATAACATTAGGACTGTGCCTAAGTTAAATAAAAAATAAACATGTTTCTACATCCTTGAATTGAAATATCCAAATATTTCTCCTTCCTCTTGGCTAAATATACTTTTTTTGGCAAGGTTTAGGCAACATTGTTTTTTATTTCAATTATTCAATTATAGGAAAATTAACCATTACAAGGTCAGTCTTTATAGTTAGGTAGAGATACAAATAGAAATTTGCCTAAATAGAATTAGCCAAAACAATTTTTTTTAAGATTTTATTTATTATTTATTTGACAGAGAGAGATCACAAGTAGGCAGACAGGCAGGCAGAGAAAGAGGGAGAAGCAGGCTCCCCGCTGAGCAGAGAGCCCGATGCGGGGCTCAATCCCAGGACCCTGAGATCATGACCAGAGCCAAGGGCAGAGGCTTTAACCCACTGAGCCACCCAGGCGCCCCAAGCCAAAATAATTTTTTAATTGAACAGGAAGTCTTTTAATGGTGTTATAAGTGAGAATATGGTTAGATACCCCAAAGATATGTGCTAAAATACATATTCACACTTACATACATTATTTACACACAAGCTTAGATATCTATAGTGAAAATGATGAAAGAGAAAATGTTTGCGAAAGCATCATTTCTTTCCAAAAGGAATTGTATGCTCTAAGTAAGTTGAATCAATAAATAAAATATAAATCCCTCTTATTCCCTGAGACTTACAATGATTTTTATTTTAATAAAATGTATTCATATTACCCATTTTTTCCCTCAGAGTGAACTTCTTCAACAACATTTATAATAAATGAAGTGAAAATGTTAAAAGTGTGAAGTATTTGAGCATTAGTGTAATAAGTAACCACATATTTCAATGAACATACTACTTTTTGGCTGTAGCTATTAGACCTGTAAAGAAATTAATGTTTCATTCCACACAATTCAATGAATGGATTTTTGACAAGACAAATTGTAATAATTCCTTTGGATCCATTACTTTTTTTTCCATGTAAAAGCCTTTCAGCTTTGGGATTATTAGCATAGTAGATTTTTATGCTTCTACAAGTGTTGATAAATTGGCTGGCCTACAAGAATACTCACTTAATTAAATTTTTTTCTATTCATAAATGATAAAAAAAATTAGGTCAAATTGTAGACTAAATGCTTCCCAAAGTCCTTAATTTTCATTCTGGTGGTTGTGAGCAAAGGTTAACGAAAGCAATTTAACACATTGAACTTTTGTGTCTGTGCATGTGAGTGTGTGTGTGTGTAAATATAAAGTCTCTAAGCATGTAAAATATGCATTTGCTCTGATTTTCTACATGCATCCTGAAAGAAATATTTACAGTCTGGTATTAAACCCATCAACATTGTGGGTTTTAATGGAAACGCTGCCCAGCCTTTCAAGTACTACTCTAAATAATTAAAGATTTTTAAATTCCTGGTTTGGTTTTTACCATGTAGATACATTTATTCCACTCATTAGTAGAACATCGTATAACACAGTCCAAATTAACAAAATGCAAAGAATGTCATCCCAGCAGGAAGCCTGGAACATGAAATGGATTTCTATCACTGTAATTTTTGCTAGAGCTCATTTGGGTACCCTCAATATGCTGTAGTAGTTACATTTTTGTGCCCAATTCTCTGGCTTAATCTTATGATTTTTCTCCATAATAGGGTAAAAGAACTTACAAATAAGCAATGTGTGTGGATGACTGTTGTTTTGTTTTCTTTTGATACTTTTCCCCATGGGCTTGATTTGTAATTAAAATAAGTTTACTCACATGGAGGTCTTGAAATTTCTCCCATTTTCTTTTATAGTTTAGAAAAATCCCTTTGTTTCTAAGGACTTGAAAAATCCTTATTACAAGAACTTAGATAAATTTGTCTTCTTTATAAGAGCAATGAATTTCTTTAAAACACAGTCTTCCAGTTGGATAAGAAAATGTTATAAAAAACAAACTATGAGATATTAATTTTCAAACTACATGTTGTAAAGGGGAGGAGAATTTGCCACCCCAAAATATGTCTTTTTGACACAAGGATTATTTCGAACTGATTATTTTTATGAAACTGCAAACACAGGAGAAGCTCTGAAAAGCAAGTAAAAAAATCCTTTTATAAGAGACATATCCATATATAAAGGAAATCTCCATTTCTAAAGGTGTCTCCCTCCCAGTACCAGGAAGAGAAGGATGACTTAATCTCCAGAAATTTATCAGTGCAAAGGCAATGACTTAGATTTGCATAACAACCTTACTGTTATTACTTGTTACTGTACTTTTCCTGGTAACCTTCCATTAACAAGCCTTTCCCCCACCTCCAGCATCTTTTTTCATTAATTGGAGATGGTATTCAAGATGCTGGCTTGGGCCATTTCAGGGAGTTACTCAGTTTTCCTGGGTATCTCTCATGAATAGGAGGTATACATGTTATTAAACTTCTGTTAATTTTTCTCCTGTTAATCTGTCTTTTATCACAAGGCAGGGGAAGGGGGATATCTCAGCCCAGAACCAAGAGGGTAGAGGGAAAATTATGTTTTTTGCCTAAAGTTCAACCCATATAGTATCTCGGGAGTATTTAAAAACAAGGAAATTAATCTCCCTATTCTTCCTCTTATTTTTCCTCCTAAAGGTTCCTGGTTTTATTAATTATAATGATATAAGGGTGTGTGTGTGTCTGTCTGTGAGTCTGTGTGTCTGTGTGTGTTAGTGTATTATATAAAGAGGTCTTATAACTTCACTCCAGCAACTAAAATCTCCATATTTCTTGGTTTTAGTTAATACTTAGATGGCTTTAATAATCTCTACTTGTTCAAGTTCTATGGCTTCTCCTTTCCTGGATTCTTTGATTCATCTTTAGTTGAAGAATTTTATTGTCAAGTTTTTCTTTTCAAGAAAGATAGTAGGTGCTTTCTAATCTTTCCACACCTGAAAACAATTACTTCTTACCATTTATGCCTATGGGATAACAAACAAAAATTGTGAATGAAATCTATTTTCTCCCCTGAAAAATTTGTATATGTTGCTCTGCTATCTTCTGGTATTGAGTTCTTCTCTGCATTTTTGGTTAACCTAACTTATTTCTCTTGAGCTGTTTGGTGTGTTTTTTCTCGCTTCAGTGCCTTATAATTCTTTCTTCATGATTAATGTTCAATAACTTTACCACAGTATCTCCTGGTTTTCTTTTGATCCAGGTTCAAGTATTTCTTCATGTCAGGAATATTTCCTTAGGGAAATTTTTCACTGTTAGCTGTTCTATTCATTCTGCTTTCTTCTTTACCAATTATAGTTTCCAAGTTATTTTCCATATCTATAACTCTATTATTATTTCTATATTTTTCTTCTTTTAAATTTTGTTTTGTGTGATCTCTTTTATTGATCTTCATTTGTATTTAATATATTTTACTGCATAAAATACGATTTTCTCCCCGCATTGTTTCGTTTCTCTCTCATTTCTTTCATGAATTTTGGCAACTTTTTTCTTTCCCTTTCTTTTTTTCTCTTCTTGCTTGCTTGCTTGCTTGCTTTGGGGGGTGTAGGTGTGTGTGTGTGTGTGTGTGTGTGTGTGTGTGTGTGTGTGTTGCCTTCATCTTGAATGTTTGTATCTCTTCTTTCAGCAGTTAATTAGCCTACAACTGAAGAACTTGGAATAATTTTGTCAGAATATAGCTTCTGTTTTCTTGGATAAATCCTTTAATGATATATGTTTATTCTTTATGTGACTTTTCTTTATCTTCTTTTCTTCCTTTAAATTTTTGCAGCACAATGGGTATCATCCAGGGAGTACTACCACAGGTATTTCAGAGTGGATAAGAATACAAATGTATTTGAAGGTCAGGAAAAGCAAATAGGTGATGGTAATGCTACACTACTAAGGAGAGGAAGCCACTCTCATCTCTAGGGTTGGAGAAGCAAACAGGAGAAAACAGTGTAAACCCAGAGCCCATAAGTATACCATTTCTGAGGCTGCTGGAGTGATACTTTTGTCACTGCGGTGATTGGAGTCTAATGCTGCCGCCAATGCAGTCACTGTATTCAACAAGCACAGTCTTCTTGCAAACACCTTTATTCCAGGAGGCCCCAGCCACCTACAAAATACCACTTGCCAGAACAAAATAACAGGAAAAAAAATGACTTCTTTATCCTTGCCTTTTCATCTCCTGTCAATACCTTCTATTGGAACATCCTAACTGGAACCCAACTAACAAGGAAACCTGCGAAATATAGTTTATGGGTTTCCAGTCCTTGGAAATACAGAAGAAAATACAAAAAGGCAAAGTATGACTGAGGTCCAAAAGACCAAAACTGGCATATGCAGTACCCATACAAAATTCTGGTGCTTGTACCCTTCTGATTGCAGTATATATTTGAATGAGCACAATATGGGGTGAAGCAAGAGACTACGAACAGGTATATATTATAAGTCTGATCCGGGATTTCAGAATATTTCATTTGGAACATTTGTTTCACCAAAGCTATAGTTTTGTTTTCCCTTACGTCTCCCTTCTGATTTCTTTCCTTCCTCCAAAGAGGTTAGTGTATCTCAATTAAAACCATTAAAACCACTTAAGTTACAAGCACTTTCTGTTAAGACTTGGTGATAACTGCTCCTCCCTCCATTTCTCACTTTCCTTTTGCTAAAAGGCTGTTGTTGTGGCAGAGAAAACTAGTGCTCATGAAATATCCACATCCTCCCCCACAACTCCAGTCTCCCTGGCAAATAGGATGAAAGCCATGTGGCTCTTTACAGAGAACAGATTGTGAGCAGAAGTTCTATGTGTCACTTCCTCAAAGGACCCATTCCAGATGGCAAAGATAAAAGTGGAAAAGAGTTGTCTGACCTGTATCAAACTTTACACAAGCAAAAAAATTAAGTTACTGACAGTTGTAGGTTTTCCAGCGTTGATTGTCTTAACTAATAAGAGATGATAGCAAGAGCATCATGAGTCTACACCGCAGTTGCTCTTCCAACTCTACCACTCCATTCTATGAATTCCAACTGGTTTTATAGGAATGGTTTCCATTTATCCCATGGGCCACCCATATCCCTATATTTCATTATTCTAATAAGTAGATCCTTACATAGCTGTTTTTCAGACAATTTTAGGAAAACATTTTTCTGCTATAGTTTTGAGAAAGAATGCGTCAACTCTCAGCATCTTCCTTCATTAACATACAAATTTAATAATATAGTATACAACCCAGTTTTTGCTTTGGATGTGGAGCCATCTCCTTATATCACTAAAGATTTAATGGTCTCCATTTTTACTCTTCTTTACTGCCTGTTTTTAAAAAGATTTTTAGATAAGGTAAAAGACAATTTTCTCCTCTACCATTTTAACTCTTCTGCAATTCTATATGGAAATTTGACATGTAGTATGATGTGAAATGGACAATGTCAGTTCACATACATGCCTTTTCTTGGCTTCTCCACTTCCATCTATCCCCAATATAAACCCCACACCCAAAACAGACTAAACAAACATATAAAATAACAGTCACCCAAAAATTGTGGTGAAATTATGCATAAGAGAAGGATCGGAACAGTTATGTGAGCAAATGAATAAACAAGAAATACATTTTGAAACTTAGGTAAAATATATTTTTGATGTTTTAATTCCCTTTCCTATCTTAAAAGAGCATTTAAAGTATGTTCACAAACTGTTTTGATAAGACATATGCTCACTGCTCTCCGTAGTTTTTCACACACTACACAGAGAAAAAAAAAAAAGGTACTAGGTCTCTGTGGGCAATTTAACAACAAATAACTACTATAAACAGGTAAGTGCTGTTTGAATGATAATTCTCCAATAGATAAAATGAGTCTGTTTTAATCAGATTATGACATGAAGTCACATTTTTTACTGGCTCATTGCTATATTTATGTTAAGTGAGTATATTTTGATAGTCCTGTATTCCTATAAATTTTGTCAGTCTTTGTATAGACAGGAAAAAATAACAAAAGCAGGATGGAAATATAATAAAATATGATGCATAACAAGAAATATGAATATATTACTTAGAGAAATTTCCTTTGGACACTCCACAGCTTATTTCATGCTTCAATATTTTCACAGTGACAATATTAAATATTTAACTCCTGCCACCACCATCAACACACCCCTCACTTTTTGTAGCCTCAGCTAAAATTTTCCTAGCCACTGCACTAGCACCCACTACTGGGGCAGCATCAATGAGATAGCACTAGAAATGTTCATCTCCTCAATGCCCCAAATTTCCTTGTCACCACTTTGTAACTCATCCCATTACTACTATCACTATTAATTCTTCTTCCGCTATATTACTACAACTATCGTTACTGAGTTCACAGATCAGTTTAGCAAAAGTTGTTCAGGTGAAATGATGGGAGTAGATCCAAATCATAGTGAGTGGGAGTGAAAACTGAAAACCGTAAACACAAGTAAAAATAATTCTTATGAGAAGATTGGCTGAAAAGGGGAGGAGAGCTATAATGGGGGAGTAGGTATGAGGTCCTATGTGATTGACTTGTTGTTGTTGCTGTTTTAAAAAAGGAACATTTGGGCCTATTTGAGAAATAGAAATGAGAATTAAAAAAAAAAAAAAACCTGGAAAAAGGGAGGGTAGACATATAGAAAAGAGAAGAGAAAAGTAAAATGTATGGTTCCTGCAAAAGCCGGAAGGAATTAGATCCAAAACTCTGTATCCAAAGCTCTGGATCGTACCTCATTAAAAAGAGGTAAAAGCTCTTTGGTTTTCCTGGCAAGGAGAAGGAAATGATCAATGCGAGCATCTCTAGTTTGGTGGTAGTGAGCCCACCAAATCCACCAAGTATTTTCTATGGGAGGTTGTGTTATCTGCTGAAAGTGACAAGGAAGAGGCAGTGCTTATGGTATTTAAGGAGAATAGAAAAGTTACAAAATGGCCAGAGAAGACAGCAGAACAGGTATTTCACCAAATAATGTGGGGAATGGACAACCAGTATTAAAACCTCATTTGAATGTGGTCATTCCAAATTAATAATGAAACCAATGTGCCCTCTGGTGTGACCATCTCCAGTAATACTTAGATGTTCTCCATGTAACCTGTACTAATAACTGGGTGTTATAAAGAATGAGTTTTGCTAGGAGCTATGATAAAAGAACAAGTATTTTTTTAAAGATTTTATTTATTTGAGAGAGATAGAGAGAAACAAGCAGGGGGAAAGGGAGCAGGAGAAACAGACCCCACGCTGAGCACAGAGCCTGACCCTGGTCTGGGCTCGATCCCAGGACCCTGAGATCATGACCTGAGCTGAAGTCAGACACTTAACCGACTGAGCCACCCAAGTGCCCCAGAACAAGTATTTCTTATAACAGCAACAGGTTACTGAAATGACAAAGTACAAAATTCGAGCTGGATGCTAAGAAAAATAAAGAAATTACTGTAAAAAGTAGAGAGATTAACTCACTACCATCTCTGAAGAGGTAGATATAGCTGAAGTTGTAGATTAATTCATCCCTGACTACCTTAATTAAGCAGAAAGCTAGATTTTCTATAAAGAATGAGATCAGAGATATAACTTGAATATTTTCCGAATATAGGCCATTCCTTTTACTGCATGACATGTTTGCTTGAGAGTCAAATTCACAATTTCACACCAAAGTTTGCATTTGTTTTTGTAAGGAGTAGGCATTAAAGAATTGTTTCAAAAATTTACTGAAATGCATACTCTCCAATGTACATTTCCTAAACAAAAGCATACAGCTATTTGCTGAAGTAATTACTAGTTCAAGTTGGGTGGCCTAAAGCTTTTCATCTGAAAGTTCCAACCAGCTCTGATTCTGTACATCAAATAACATTTGGTGTGGGTATATACACACATATATGGATAACTAATTAACATTATATATGAAGCCACAATAGTATGCATTCCTTTATAATGAAAGGCACAATTCACTGTTTTAAAAAAGAACAAAAATAAACAAACACAATAAAGACATTTATCCCCAACTTTAACTTCCTTGTATAATTTGATGAAGGTCCAAGGTTATTTTTGTTTTGTTCCTAAATGCCCATGAGCTTCTAGATTAAAGTTAATACTGGTTTTTTAAAAACTGATTAAGTTCCTTCAAAAGTAACACATGCAAAAAATATTAAATGGAGGTTTCATTATTATGTTTATGAACAGATAATAAAAATATTTCAAATAGTTTAATGCTTTAAAAACTTCCTTTTTAAAAATAGCTAAGATTCATTTTAAATTAAAGATATTAACTTGGTTGGGAAGAAGGGCTGAGATGGGATGATAAGGAAAGAAGTCATTTCTAGGTATATCATGAGACAAATTTATTTCTTATTATTATCTATCAGATCTTCCCTACTCAAGTAAATGTCTAGAAGGCAGCCTAGGGAATTCAACCATAAAGTGTTTTGTCTTCTATCTATAGAATGTCTTTGTCCATTAATTTCTGAATTGATTTCTATAACCCCGGAGTTTGCCAAGGTAGCAATACATAAAGCAAATGAATGAAATCTTGGATACATGTAAAAATATTTGCTGGGCCAGTTAGTTTTCCTATAACCTGTTAACATCTGAGAGTGTTCAGCAAATATGTAGATTATGCCTCTGTTCAGTGAACTGGTCTCCATTTAATGATTTGTTTATTTAATGGAAGTCTATTGTTCTTCCCAGGAAATGTAATATATCAAAATAATATTTGTTGAGTCTAGCAAAGTGCTGACCCTCACTGGACATTAGCCAGTTAGCAGTAATATATGCAATAGGAGAAAATAGATAGAATCACATATTCAAACCATTAGAGTTGGAAGGAACCTTAGAGATTTTCAAGTTCAATCCATTCATTTTACGTAACAGGAAACTGAAACCTAGAAGTGTCCTGCCAAAGTTTGCACAAGTACTTATAAATTGAACCAGGACCAGAGCTGAAGTCTCAGACGGACTCCATATCCAATAATCTTTCCTCCAGCTGATGAACATAACAAGAAAAGCATATCATTTTTGTAACATACTAGTTGCATGCAATCTCATACAGTTTTATAAACTCTTCAACATATTGGAGAACTAAACTTGGTAATTAGAAGTAACACTACAAAGAGACTTGCTATTTTTCCATTCTGAAGACATCAGAGATATCATAAAGAATATAAATTTACAAACTTATAATTCAGAGTTATATATAACCATCACTCAGTTCTGAGACTATTCAAGGCATCATGTCTTCTGAGGTTTTAAATCAATATAGTGGGAAGCAAAAATGTAACTGTCTAAATGGTTTTCAACTATTTTCTATTTATAAACTTATAATAAATTTTCATTTTTTTAAAGATTTTATTTATTTATTTGACAGAGAGAGAGAGACAGTGAGAGAGCGAACACAAGCAGGGGGAGTGGGAGAGGGAGAAACAGGCTTCCCGCTGAGCAGAGAGCCCAACGTGGGGCTCGATCCCAGGACCCCAGGATCATGACCTGAACCAAAGGCAGATGCTTAACCGACTGAGCCACCCAGGTGCCCCTATAAATTTTCACTTTTTTTAGCTTGAACAGTGAAGAATATTGTATACATTTCATCAACTCCACTACACCCATAAGGTATTCAGATGAAACAAGAATATCCAATATATCTATTAATAGGATAACTATGCAGGATTTTAACTTTATGATCTGTTGTTATACATGTATAGGACTAACTGAGAAAACAGTTGTGAAATATTTATGACTGTACCCTATGCCGGGTTCTGCCCTGCTCTATCAACTTTGGGTACAAAATGAGGTCTCATTTCATATCATAATGCAGTTACAAGAGCTAAGACACCATCCTAGATAAAGTTTGTTTCTTCTTATTGTTATCTTTCCTGCGATGCATTCAACAGTCACCTAAGAGTGGTTACTAAGTTCCGGTCACTGTCAGTATGAAAGGGAGAAAAACACAGAAAATCTGATCTATCCACCAGAGGGACCCATATATTACTACTGTTGTTAATGTGGCTGTCACATGGAGTGGCTACTGAAAACAGGAGCTGAGGTAGCCCAGATTTTCATGCCTACTGCTGGTAACATCTAGGCACACTCTACCAAAATACATCTTTCAAGCAATTTACTGCAGCATCTACCTTCTGCTGGAAGATTTTAGGTCACTTGAGCATAATTCATTACCAAAATCAAGGTACAGTAAAATACCTTTCTGCTGGAAAAAAACAACAACAACAACAACTGATGAGGGAAGAACACACCCTGAGACTCTAGAACAGTAGTGTCTTAGTGTTCAGCTTTCAGGAAGCAGGTACCTTAGCCTCTTGCTCCAGGGCTGAACACAACTTGGGCTCTTCTACCAATTGAGAGGCCTAAGCCGCTAATAGTATGGCTCTTTCAGTTCATCTAAGACCTGTATATAAGGCTGGAACAGGCAGGGTCTTAATTTCAAACTCATTATATACCCGGTAGTAGCATATCGTCACAGTAAGTCAGGCTTCAGGGTTAAACATGGGCCATTAATCCAGATGTTTCACCCCTGTCATTTCCTGAAGGCCAACCCCAATACTCTCATTACTTTTTCATTCCTATACTTCATCCATCTCCTTCCCATATTCTTTTCTTAACTACTGATCATTCACAAGAGTAGGCAAATATAATATTCCAATTAAATTTTTTTCATCCGTTGACCCTACTGCCCCCTCAATTTACATATCAGTTTGTGGGTTCTCCTTTATGACAAAACCAATTGTGGATTCTCAATGTCTTCAAGCAAACTCTTAATGTCTTTATCACTCTAGATGTTGCCATTTTTAATAGTTTTTTTGCTTTCCTTTTAAAAACAAGCAAGTATGATCCAACATATTGCGCTCTATGCTATGAAAACAAAAAAAAATTATTGTATCAGATAATTTACCACATATGGATCTATAAAATGTTCCTTTATTTTTTTAAAAGATGTATTTATTTATCTTAGAGAGACAGACAGAGAGTGTGCACACACACTGTGTGTGGGGGCAGAGGGAGAGAGAAAAAGAATTCTCAAGCTGACTCCCTGCTGAATGCAAAGCCTGATGGAGTCCCAGAGAGTCTGAGGTGAGGCTCCATCCCAGGACACTGAGATCATGACCTAAGCCAAAATCAAGAGTTGGACACCAAGGTGCCTGGGTGGCTCAGTCAGTTGAGCGCCTGCCTTTGGCTCAGGTCATGATCCTGGAGTTCCAGGATCGAGTCCCACATCAGGCTCCCTGCTCAGTGGGGAGTCTGCTTCTCCCTCTCCCTCTGCCCTGTTCATGCTCTCTCTCACTCTCTCTCCCAAATAAATAAATTTAAAAAAAAAAATTAAAAAAGAGTTGGATGGTTAACCAAATGAAATGTTCTTCTAAAAAATAAATGGTTGAAGTCTACACATACACTTATGGGGTTTATCTCTGATGCTCTCTTAGAAATAAAATGGGCAGCAGAGGCGTACTGGATCTGCCTCTGCCAAGGCCCCATCAACCTCAAGCTCTATTTTTTGTTTTCTTCTTTCAATATTATCTATTTCAATATTATCAATATTATCAATATTATCTATTTCAATATTATGTGTTTGACCTTATAATGTTCCCTGGCAGTCCAAAGATAAAAAGTCAGCCTCAGCCCTAAAAGATCTCATGGCCTAGACAAAAGTAGGCAGGCAAATAGCGTGGATTACCAGTTAGGTGAAAGTGTTATAGGAACAGGGACTAATATTTACAGGATGAATAGGCAAGGACCAGGAGAGAAAGTAGAGAAGGAGATATTCCAAGAGGAGAGAACAGCGAATGATAAGGGTGGAAACAAAATGTATAATTGTTTCCTATTTCTGGAGTATAAAGCTTGAAGCAGAAATAGCCATATAATGCTAAGCAGAAAAAAATGGGCCACATCTTGATAGCCTTACTGTAGTATGCTACTTTTGGTTTTATTCTGAAGGTCATTCATTCACAAATGGACAAAGGCTCTGGCGAGAAAATAGGAGAATCACATGGGAACCCTTTTCTAAAACACATGGTTACCATATGTGTTTTGAAAAATGTCTCAGATGATTGATACAGCTTCTCCTCCTTTCCACCTAATTTGAAAAATCACTGCTGTGGATTATGGACAGCCATTGATGAATTCTGAGCAAGGAAATGAATAGATATTTGCCTGATATCCAGATGTATAAGACCTCAATGGACATTGGATGTCCAATGCCTTGTCCAGTGAATGCCTATCTTATAACTATATTTAACACTTTGACTAAATCCCCAAAATAAATCCAACTCCACAACACATTAAATAGAAATGCAAGTATTTTGCAGAAAATTTCATAGAGAAGTTCAGAAAATAATTTGTTCCATACGATAGTAACTTAATAAAAATTTCACATTACATCTCTATTCCTCTCCACTGCTGTTTTCTCATTCTTCTTTCTTTTTTCCTAGTTTCTGAAAAATCCCCTCTATCATCCTGAGCAATTTAACTTTTTACCTTCAACTTGCATACCCCATTCAGAAAAACAAAAGCCCTCCACCCATTCTCGATTTTTCTTCAATCATTTTATTCCTCTTAGTTTCACCCCTTATAACAAGTAGCTTATCAAATTACCCAATCCTTTTCAGAAAGAAACGTTCTAATTGTGGACATTTTTTCTATACTTGTATATGTATTACAAACATCAGAAAAATCATTCATTCATTCATTTTATAAGCATTTTTAAAATGCTTACTATATGCCAATCTATCTTAATTCATAGCTAGTATCTAGTGATATGTCTTGCCATTACTATCTCTCCAACTCATAAGAATGTCCTCATAACAGTGAAAGACAATCATAAAAATACTCAATTAACATTTTATTTCAATTATGGAAGCACTATTGTGAGCTCTAAAAAAGCTTTTTCAAACAACAGTCTTTGCTCGTGCAAATTTTTTTTTTGTAATGAAAATGTTCAGACTTCTATTCTCCAACAGCTCTCCTGCCCTCCTGCCTAGAGACAGAGAAACGGAATGGGTATCCTTTCTGCCCTTCTGTCAGACAAATAACAGATTTCCCATTAATTACATACAGGCTTGCCATCAGTTAAAAAAAAAAAAAATTTAATTCTTTTCTACATATGGGGAATTTATTTTAAAAAATCAGCAAGTTCTATATTGATAGTACTTTCAATAATTTCACAGTCTGAAAATATAATATATAAGCACAGGAAAACAAAGGCATCTATCTTGTTGTAAGTATCTTCTTCTCAATCAAAGATAGAAGGCTGAAATTCTATTCATGCCCTGTTTTCAAAATGTTGCACTGCCATTTTTGAAACTAATTTGTTGAGCATCAGTGTAGGACATAGAGAGAAATTGCATTTACTCACAACTGCTTCCTAGCGAAATTGCTTAGCCCTCCAACAATAAGAAATTACAGCGGGACATTGAATTACTCCCTACTCAAATCTAAAGTTCCACTTTGGAAGGTTTTCCTAAGAAATGTATTAATCTGAAGAATTCCATGTTAATTAATATCTTTTATTTATTTATACAAAATGTTTGAATAATACAACAAAATTATCCTTAAGACAAAGTATGCTTTTTAAAAACTCCTTTCAGACACGGAACACTGTAATGTAGTTGTCTATTTTTTGCATGTGATCCAATTCTGCTTGAAGATAGCAGCTTTGGAACACAGGCAACTATTTCAGGAAAACAGATTATTAAAACTAGATTTTTATGCCAGATCTTTTTGTTGTTGTTAAAATATTATACAAATGAAGCTATTTTAAAGAATAATTTAATCATATTCATCACACAAAGGCATCAGAGAAGAAAAGCTAAGCATTTTCATTAAAACACTTTAGACTCCATTGTAGACTTTCCCCCCCTTGATCCACAGGTGTGTATGTATGGTGGAGGTTGAAATAAATTATTTAAAATTCATTTTAAATAAAAAATCTGACTGGGCATGTGAATTGTTTTATTAAATATCATAAACGCTTATCTTTGTCTGTGAAATATGCATACAGTGTGTAAGGTTGCCTGATGTAGCAAATAAAACTACAGGATGCCCAGTTAAATTTTCATTTCAGATAAGCAATGGACAAATTTTTATTTGTAAGTATACACCATGAAACTTTTGGGACATAATTATATTTTCAAAAATTACTTGCTACAGCCTGTATTTTTTCTGGCAACTCTAAGTACGTGAATAAAGCACTGAGTCTTTAAAGAAAAATAATTGGATAAAATGCAAACCTTATGCTGCTTTGATGTTTGCTGAGTCACTTATAAATTGAAGGCCCATCCCACTCACATCCTGGCATAAGGTGTTTGTGATTAATTTTAAAAGTTTGGACCTAGAGATCTGAGTGTTCTAAAGGTTCACGGAATTTGAACAGCCAGGATACCACAGACTTCTGTATCTGTTTTAGACTCAAAACACTGACAAACCAGGAAAATCTGGTAGATGTTTACTTTCCATTATAATTATTCACTACTATTCCCTCCAAATGGTACGAGAGACAATTCAGTTTAAATAGAAGTGTTGATTAAAAAAAAAAAAAAAAAAAAAAAAATAGAAGTGTTGATTTAATTTATCTAATTTTCCAAAATGTCCAGCCACTTTACACATTATTACATATCTGATTATCCTTTGCTCTTTATATGTATATAGCCCATTCTGTTTCTCACTCCCATAATAATCTTCTTCCATTTCCCTACATGCCCAGACAAACTCTACCCTGGGCTCAGTTACCCTATCAAGTCTTCCACAATCACTTCTGTTAACAGTGATTTTCCCTATTCTGTGTTCTTCTGGTACCTTATCATATAATCAGATAAAGGTTAAAAAACACTTATGAAGGTATAGGTACATCTGGATGTACGTACCTGCACACACAAAGTAACACACCCTGCCAAAGATAATTTAATATCCCTTTCTAATTTTTCACTCACTTGGGTGGTTTGCAGAGTGAGCATCTATGTAAGCTTTGAAAAAAACAGGAAGGAAAGAAAAGGGGATCCCCCTTTGAGATTCTTTCAGAAAAAAATGTGAAGGATCTAAGTTATTCTTGGCTATAGGACTAGGTTTGTTTTTTTGGTTTGGGTTTTTTTTTGTTTGTTTTGGTTTTGTTTTTTGGTTGGTTTTTTTTTGCAACACTACGCTAAGATTGTACCAAATAAGGGCCCACATCTATAAGATTACATTCAGTTAACATCCTAATGATAACTAATAGAAAAACAGCTCTGAATATATCTCATGTGCAAGATACTACTATTCTAAGCAGTCTATATGTTCAGTCTCATTTAATATATAAGGTAATTGGATAAAGTACTTTCTATCTCCATTTTACAAAGGAGGAAAATGAGATTCAGAGAGGTGTCATAAATTCCCCACAGGCACACAGCACTTCAGATTAATGCAGATAAAATACATAGAGGGAGTTTACTATAATTCAGGCACTGAGCTAGATGCAAAGTGTCAAGTCAGAGAAGGAGATGAAGGGAAAGAATCAGGGGAAGAAAGGGAGGATGAGGGAGAAGGAAAGGAGGAAGAATAAGAGGAAGAAAAGATCAAGAAGAGACAGTCCTTAGCCTCCTATATCTTATAGTCTATTAGGGATAATATATATGCAAATGTGTAAACAATCATATATAATCCTGTGTAAGAAAATAAAATGATTAGTTGTACGGGAGATGAGGAGGAAGAGCAGGAGAGGTGAAACATTCACAAGGATATTACAAAACAAGAATCTGAATAAGAATCCATTAATATACAAGATGGTGAGAACCCATTTATATGTGAAGGCTTCTAACTGTAAACTCAAATGATATGTTGGTAACACTCTAAGTAGTAAAACAAAGCTGGAAAGACCGTAAGGTACCTCATACGCATATAACGGGTCTTAAGTTGTGACATGGATGGGATAGGGAATGTAATACCTCATTATTCAAAATTAAATCCAAATGCCTCCACATTAAGTCCAAACTCCTAAGTCTGATGGTCAAAGCTTTGAAAAAACTGGCCCAGGTTGACTTAAAACCTTATCTTCAGGTGCTCCTACAAACAAATATTCTTCCCCAAACATGTCAGTCTACTCATTCTTTCACAAAATATGCCATGCGTTCTTCTTCCTCTATACTTTTGGTTGTTATTTTTGATATATTTAGAATACACACACAACACACACACACACACACACACACACACAGTTTCTTCCTTAAAGCTCAATTTGAGAGCTTAAAAGATTCTCTGTAAATAAATGAATAAAAGAACCCTACCACGACACACAAGAGTTTCATGATTATACATACTAGAATAGTGAAGGATAAATAATTCCTTAATAACAACATAATAAATTGAAAATATTAATAAAACTTCAAAAATAGGCTAACATACTTTCTTAGATAAATTCCCATGTCAGAAAACTATATTACCAACCCAAGCCATGTCACAAAGGAGAGTTGATGACCTCAGTTGACATAAATAGGTCATGAAGGCAAATGAGCTAGTTGTAGGTGATTGGACTGGGACCATCTGTAAAATTGTACCTGGGCAATAAGATGCTAAAGATGCCATCAAGTTGGTCTTTAGGTAGCAGAGGAATAATCAGATGGAGATCATATTCTGAACTTTAAGTGACACTGGAGATCCACAGAGATCAGTAATCGTGAGGCAGCAAGTCAAAAGAACTAGGATAAATATTCCCTTATCTCCTTATGATTTTCATCAAAACATCCAGAGTCCCAGTCCTGTTTGATGAATGTGATAATTATTTCTAACAGTCTGTAAATAATAAAAGCAATGTTGACTATTTTTTTTTAATTTTAGATTACTGGACTTCATATTTTAATACCTCTCATTCATTAAATTATTCATTCAGTCATTCGTTTATCCAATGTATTTTGAGTAACTAGTATATACCAGGCACTAAGTACCATGAATATGATGACAAACAACACATACTTTTCTTAGCCTCACCAAGCTTACAATCTAGCAGGAAAGACAGATACTGAACAAGTAATTAAAAATGTGATGAATAATTCTGAAGGAACAGTACATACTACTTGGGGAGTTTAGAGTAATGTGATTTAACTTAATACTCAATTTCAATTTTACAGGAAGAGAATTGGATGGAATACCAATGGGAAACTAAGTTGGCCTATTCAAGATAAACTGAGAGGAAGCTCAATGAAATATATGTTACTTTCCTGTCCTAGAGTTTAAAGGACAAAAGAAAATACTGCTCATACCCATATGGATAATTTAGTATCAAGGTGCTTAGGAGAAAGGGGACAATTGGGTCAACTATTAAAGCTCCAAGCCCTTATTTAATAGCTGAAAAAAATTAAGACCCAATACAGTCACATGATAGGCTTCACAGCCTATCCTTCATAGCCTTCATCCTATCATAGTCACATGATAGGGTTACATAGCTCATAAATAGCAGAGCTAAAACTCAAATCCAGGTAGTAAGGCCTCTAAAGGAGTACTCCCTATACATTGTTCAAGGGAGAGGAAGGCAAGTTAGTCTCAAAGTACTTCCTTGGTTTATATCTTACTATAGTATTTTGAAAGCTTTTGGTAGGGGGTTGGTTATGGTTACAGGTTTTCAGAATTTTGGAACAGAGGTGAGGATACAGAAGTTCCAAGAAAAGGGAATCTGAAAAGAAGGAAAGAAACCCAATGTAAGGAAGTAGACTGGTGGAGAAATAACCCTACTTCAGTCAGGGACACAAAAGGTGTTCCTCTTTCCCCTTCCAGTTTCTCTGACTAGTGAGGGCATGGAGCTGTGGTAGAAGGTTGAGCCAGATCTTAAACTCACCCATAATTTCTACCATCCTTCTTCAGTATCCTTTAATAAAGACAACAAAGTTTCTTAGGATTACACCAAGTGTGATTAAAAATATATTTGGAGGGGTGCCAGGTGGCTCAGTTGGTTAAGCGGCCAACTCTTGATTTTGGCTCAGGTCATGATCTCAGGGTTGCGGGATAGAGCTCCATGTCTGGTATGGAGTCTGCTTGAGATTCTCTCCCCCGCTCCCTCTGCCCCTCCCTCTGCTGACGCACTCTCTCTCTCTCTCTCTCTCTCTAAAATAGATAAATAAAATCTTTAAAATATATATGTGTGTGTGTGCATATGTGTGTGTGTATATATATATATATTCAGAGTGATTTACTTTCTTTTATCAGCTATGACATTAAAATCGAAATAGAAACCTAGCCTTTGTCACTTGAAAGCATTTTTCAAGACAAGTTCTCTGGCACAATTCCCTTCCTATACAACTTACTTCCAACTCCACTGTTTCTTAAGAACACACCTACTTGGAAATTCTGGAGCACTCAAGCCTGTGCCAGGGGTGAGAGTTGGTTCACTGGATAACCTATGTCATCTTGTATATTGTATTGTACCCCGGTGGAGACCTTTCTTGACTGACCCCACGCAGTCCCTGGCTGCTTAATTCTTCACCCTGGACGACCCCCATTTATGACCCAGATTCTACTTCCCAGCAACAAAAGGAAACAAAGCATTACCAGTTTAAAGAAGAGGCTTTCTTTGAACCACTTAATACCAAAGGTGGTGTTAAATACACATGCAGTGGGGAAGTTTGGGATCTTTTGTTTGTTGGTTTAATGTTTAACCTTTCCTTAATATCTCTTCTTTTAATGGGCTTTAACCTTTTCCCTTTGATCTCTTTGCTTCCTTTTCAGAGAAGCTGCCCACCCACCCAATTCACCACCCCTTTCGGTAGTTTTCCCTTTGGCCTTCACAGCAGCTCCAAAGATATTGGCACCTCTTCAGCAATGCCCTCCCCCCAGACTGTCCCCATTATACTTGTCATCTTCCTGATTAACACCTCCAACATTCATCCCCATTTTTAAGTACTTGTGAGAGCTCTGTTCCAAGAAGAGAGTTATGCTTTTGTGAAATTTCTCCCTAAAGCGTACTTTACTGACCATCTTTCACCACATTTCCTTTAACAGCAAGCTCTATTCATCCAATAGAAAACTTAGATGAGAAAATCATATGAAACCTCCACTTTAGGCACTTTGAGGAACTAACTAAATTATTTCAGACCATAAAGCATTACCTCGTACACTGAAGCGAAACTGTATAAAAGCTCTACCTTCATTGACTGCTACTTGTTTTTTTCAAAAAGTGTTTTCACAGACATTATTTTATATAACTCTGTGAGGTAGGCAGGCCAGAAAAGAGAAGGAAACTAGGACTCAGAACATGTGAGTGATTTACCAAGTCTACATCAATTATTACAACTGAATATGGGAATGCCAACTGGTAAATAGTTCTGGCCTTGACTCTGGAGTGACACCCCTACCTGCCATCCCAGTGCCTCCACTGGGACATTCCATTCCTTCCACAATGTCTGGCTTTATGAGGTAGGCATTCTGGGTTATGGTCAACAGTTAGTTCTGATTGCCCACACCTGATTTATACCTGCTTTTAAAGGTCCACTATCAACCTAGGACCACTTTAAGTTGAATTTTCAGCTTTTTTTGAGGGAGGCAAGGTCACACAAGCAGTGTGAGCTCTAGCTGCCAAGTCTCTGTGATTGCAAACTTGAGGTTAAGCATCCTCAAAGATCTTTTTTTTCCTGCTCCCAGCAAGACGCAAGGTTGGAATACACAAGTTGCTTCGGCCTTGTTCCTCATAAGAGTTTTTGTTCCTTATGCCATTCTAAAAAGAAAGATAGATAGATAGATAGATAGATAGATAGATAGATAGATAGATACATGCCATATATATATATACACGCCACTCTTTGGGTCCAAATTTTATGCAAGATTCGCCTTACTATCTCCCACTCTATGTGGGCCTTCAGCTTTGCTTCCTGTCCTCCACTAATATATATGCATGCCTATTAACAGTAATTAAAGCTGCTTGCAGACAAATGCCAAATCTAACACTTGCTTACACATCTGGACTTAAACATTTCTGGCCACTGATGATTTCCTTTACTGTACTGCTAGTTCAGCCATGCTCTTAATAAGATTTAATATGTAATCCAGCATTTTTTAGGTGTTCGATACTGAGAGGGGTTTCACCAAATAGCTAGTTCTCCATAATGCCAGAAACAGAAGTCTTTGACCCATAATTTGTCATTTTTGTCCTTTATTGGCGGCCAGACATGCCATAGACAAATTTCAAGGAAAAATGGACTTGCAAAATTGGCACAGAAAAGTGGAGTTGCATTTCATGATAGTGCATGGAAATGGACCCTAGGGGTACATGGATGCAAGGGAGGCTGTGAAGTCACTGAAATTGCCATCATCTGGAAAAGATGATGTGATCATCAGCCAGAAACATGGGTTTAAGCAAAGGAAAGTTTACACATTTATTAACTAAGGTTTTCTTTAAAAAGAGAGGGAACTTTTTTTTTCTTTTTTGAAAGCTAGAGCAGCAGCTGCCATGGGAATTCTAGTAAAAGTACACTGCAGGAAGCAGGGACTATGGTGGGCCTTATGCCAAAACAGATTGGGAACCACTAGTATAGAGAAAAAAATGCATTCATCTCATTTAGAAGACTGAGACAGTTTGATTTTCCCCTTTGTGCCAGGGAATACATGTTCCCTTAGGAGCTAAAACAGAGACATTCTCCCCAGCTCTGCCAAGGTCACCTTTTTAGGCAGATTTATTCTCAGGTGAAGCGAAAGATCCAGCTCCAGCTGCAATGTATTCTATTTGCCTGCCTTCTAACAGATTTGTTGGTTAAAACTGAATTTCTTGCTCTATATGAGTGGGCAAATCTCCTAAGGAATGGGGCAAATATATAGAAACTATCTCATTCATAAAGTAGATATGAAATATGTTAGAAAAAACAAACACCAAGTAATAATAGGAAGACAACTGCACCAAAAAGTCTGGTGTCAAACAAATACTGCATTTACCTACTATCGCTTGCTAAGACTCCTCTCAAGCCAAAGAAAGAAAGCCCCTGAAAGGTCAATTACAGGAAGAATTTAGTGGATCAGAGAAATAAATTCATAGTAATTTCTTCATCCAAGAAATATTTATTGAGCTTCTGCTACGTTCCAGGCATTGTTCTAACAAACTCATTAGTGAACAAAACACAAAGTGCTGTAGCTTATAAGATATTTTAATACAGGTCTTTGTGGATTTCTAATCATTTTTCTGTTGCTATATTTTACTACCTTTCATTCTTGGATTTCTCAGAGCTTTGCCCTTCCTTGTCCTGGATATACGTACGCCCTTGTGGATTCTGTGGCCAAGAATAGTTTCGGCAGGTTCTCAATCTACGTGTAACTAGATGGAGGAGGAAGGCCTCTATCCAGCTCCCATGGATTGGCCTTTGTGCCTGTGAGCTTAGGTTCTCCCAAAAAAGATGATTCAGGATAACGATTCTGGCACATTATCTCATTAGGCCTCCTGATACTAAATGAAGAAGGCAGCTGAAAAATAACACTCTATTTCACAAGAGAGAAATCTGGGGCATGGAAAGGTTAAATAACTTCTCTAAATCAAACAGCCAGGAATTGGGCCTGAGACAAGGACAGAGATCTTTAAAATTCACATCACATTTTCCATTCCTTACATCGCACTGTCTTTAGATTAAGTTTAAAGAATTCTGGCAAAAATCAAGAATATACAAAGAGAAAAACATAACTATTAAATAGAGTTGCTATTTTCAGAATACTGCTAAAATTTGGATATTGTCAACACTAACCCAAGATACAAAAAAATTAATCATCCACAGAGAAATGTTTTATAAAATTAGTATTTTCTTTAATTAGATAAACTGTAAGATTGTATTAAAAAATGTTTATGTTCCAGATGTCTCTCCTAATACTGATAATATAGCAACAAACAAAACTGCACAAAGTATTTCACAATATTATGTTGCTATCGGAGCTTTCAAAATACAAACTTGGAAAATAAAATGCATAAAGGAAAAAGCAGAGGGAAACACATTTGTAAATAACCTGGAAACATGAAGAAAAGAGATCAAGCTGAAACTGAATATCCAGCTGTGTAAACACATTTAGATACTTTTTAAAAATCTCAAATTGATGGTATTCACAAGGCCCTCCCAGTGCCAAATCATATACTTCACATTAATTCTTCTGTGATTCCACATCCTTTCCACACTGCAACAGTCTAAACTGTCTATTTCAGATGGAACCACTCGAATTCCATGAATGTTTTTGTTTAATCAAGTGAACACTGTAAACTGTTGTTCTTGGTCATACACTCTACTCTTAAATAAAAATAAGGTTTTTGAAGATGAAAGACTTGAGGTGCAGGTGCTAAATATTTGCAAATACTTTCATTACTCTCAGAGATCTGAATTACAAGTGGGGAAGCAGGGCATTTGTTAGTTTCAGTTCAGAAACGAGTGCTAAATTCCACTATTTGAAGGGATACTAATTTTCTATCAAAAAAATAAAAATGACTCGGAGAGAGACTTCCCAGAAGATTTCTGGGACTTCTGACAGAACTTCTGGGAAGTCAGTAACCATTCTAGCCACATGTTGAAATTCTTCTTCCAATTACATGAACTTAATGATAAGGAGAACCTACAGAGTGCACGGCATTGCAGTAGGAGTTTACTTAAACCCTCATTTGCAACCTTCCTAACTACATTGACAACACCAATTTTGATGAAACTGATCACAAGGCAAATTCACATCTGAGTTCGAACAGATGCAACTGCCTTAATGAATTCAACACCCCTCTCACCCCAAAACCCTACTTTGGTCAAATGAATGCTAACCTATCAAATCCAGGAAAAAAGTCTTATTTATAAATTGCAATAACTTTATTTTGGACATTAATTCATTGGCTTAGAACTACATTACTGAAGCTAAATATAGTTGAAGCCACAAATTCAGAATTTGTAGAATTTACTACAAATTCTGTGACTATCAAGCCTTTATTTTACCTGTTTATTATGGAACTACATTACTGAAGCTAAATATAGTTAAATATAGTTGTGTAAATATATAGTATATGGCAAAATCTTGTATGTAGATAAGCAAAAAACTATTAAGCCTTTTTAAATGCGGCTTTAAGACTAATTTTAAGACTATTATTTTACAAAAAGGATAGTGTTAATGAAATCTATTCATCTTCTGAAAGGCATAAAAACTAATTATTAAAATTTTATATATAGAAGCTAAATATAGTTGAAGCTAAATATAGTTGAAGCCACAAATTCAGAATTTGTAGAATTTACTACAAATTCTGTGACTATCAAGCCTTTATTTTACCTGTTTATTATGGAAGACTTCCCAGTGCACAGTCCATTAAATCCATGGTGGTATATTAAACAAATGTACTCAATAAAAATAACTATTTTCTGGATTACATGGAGGTAGGATTGCAAGATCTAACAAATAAAAATATACAATGTTTAGTTAAATATGAATCTCTGATAAACAATTACATACTTATACTAAAAATATCATTCACTGTTTATTGGAAATTCAAATTTAAGTATCTGTACTGTATTTTATCTGACAACCCTGGTGGGAGATCACAAAACCAGTACTTATAGCTATGGAAAATGTGAGATATTAGACAGAATCTACCCATCCAGAATTGTACCTTCTTAAATTGACCAAAATTCAACTTCCTTTCTTGTCATCTTTACGTCTGTGATCAAAGTAAAGGATAGGATGATTAGGTGAATGAACTTTTGGACAAGTAGAGTGAATACCTTCTTAAAATTCAATTTTAAAATCAAAGATGAAACTACATTTCTCCTAAACTATTAAGCCTTTTTAAATGCGGCTGTAAGACTAATTTTAAGACTATTATTTTACAAAAAGGATAGTGTTAATGAAATCTATTCATCTTCTGAAAGGCATAAAAACTATTAAAATTTTTGAAGTCATATAAGAAAAAGAGGACAAGATTCTTTGTAATGTGGTGGTATTGATCAAATAAAATGTATAATTGTAAGCCAACTCTAAGGGGCAGATGACTATTAAAAATAGTTCCATTTGCTTATCTACATACAAGATTTTGCCATATACTATATATTTACACACACAAGTATCAAATTTCCCCCCAGACATTAGGTTTTGGAATACCTGTTATTTTTTTTAATCTCATGTTGAGATACCTGAATCTATGTTTCTTGAATCTTGAATCTCTTTTCTTAGATATAGCTCTATAAATTAAGAAACAAAATTCTTTACATTAAATATATCTAAGAGTAGTTTTCAAAATAATTAAATTTAATAGGTAAAAAAGTCACAATACAAAACTTATCAGATGTAAAATATTTGCAAAAAAGTGTATTATCTCCACATTCAGGTATGTGTTACCAAGTAGGCCACTGGTACTTAATCCCATGGTACCCTCACTGAGGTCTCATGAAATGCATCTCAGCACTGTTGGCTTAGGGAATGGAAGAGGGAAGCATTCACCCAGCAGCCCTTATAACCCAATGGTCCAGGGTAATCATATAGGCTTCAGATCCACCAAACATATGGGTTGCTCAACCATGCATAAAAATTGGCTTTAAAATTAAGTCCTGGGATTTTAGACACACAATTGCATATATTTCAAAATGAGAAGATTTTTGTCCAGTTATATGGGTTACACTAAGTAGTTGATTTATGTAAAGCCTTTTCTAGTTATGATCCTGTAATGAATTTATACAAAATAATATAATTCCAATTATGATTCTGTAAAGAATTTTACAAAATTTTATACAAAATTTATCTACACAAAACAGTGAACTTATTCAGTGGAATAAAGAAAATTTTAGTTGGGCATTTTCGTCATTTACAAAACAAGGAGCATGTAGACTGAACAAACTTGAACTCAAGAAGACATCACCAAGACAATAGGGTAGGAGACTCCAGCCTCCAACCCCCTATGAAGATCAACAATAGCTATCCCTGGACAGAAACAGCTCTGGGATTGCTCAGGAGCCCACTTAAGAAACTTCAACAACACAGTGGAACAACAAACCTGAAAATAACCACCCAAAAAGGAATGGAAGAACAGCTTCATTTTACCTGCCTCATCCCGCACCGGCCAGCACATCTTGGAGAAAAGAAGGCAATTCCCCACTAGAGTTTCCCTTTTCCACAGAGGAGAGCAGGTGAAAGACCCGCTTCCAAAGCCTTTCAGGCCCTAAGTAAAGGACCTCCTTGGGGTTCAGCCCAAGCAGAGACCAGCAAAGCTGAGACGTACAGTGACAGCTAGGAACAAAGAAGTTTAGAGGTTACCAATATCAGCGACACAGTGGAGGCGACCCAGGTTCGCAGTTACCTGATCTGCAGAGAACCCCAGCAGCTTTCTCCTCGGAAGAAGCCAATCAGCGACTCCCTGCAGATTCCACCTGGTTTCACCCCACAGGTTTTCGGGTTCACAGACACCAGCCGCCTGAGTTCCTCCCCGCAGGCTCCGTTGCGCTCACACCTAGCCGGGGACCCACACAGAGCAGCCATCTCTGGCCTCTGAGGCTGCGCGAGTGCGGAGTACCAGGCTTGACCTCCGGGCTGAGGCCCAACACTACGCGCATGCTCAGGACTAGCCCCGCCAGCTGCACGCTGCTTGCCGTCGGACCACTCCCGACCTGGACCTCTGCAGGGGTGGTTGGGTGTGTGCGTGTGTGGGTGTGCGCGTGCGTGCGTGTGCGTGTGCGTGTGATTGCAGCCAGCGAGTGCCCGACCTGGACCTCTCTAGGTGGGTAGGTGTGATTGCAGCCAGAGAGTGCACCCCAACAGCCAAGGCACCCACAGCTGACCTGTGGCTTACTTGGAAGCAGCACCTCTAGCTGTGTAATGGCATCCAGCAGCAAAAGTTCTGTCTCAGGCCTCCAGTGCCCTGCACACGCTGGTGGTGAGACCCTATAGTTACAGCAGGGCACCGGGATAGCCGGGGCTCCATCTGGGTAGCCGGGGCTCCTGCAGCTGCTAGTGTACCCAAAGTTGGCCCTGGCCCCAGTTGCTGGCACTTGTCCTTGCCACTACATGTGTGTCTGCAATAGGCCCCTCCCACCACTGTCGAGGGAAAATGAATAAACCCTTTAGAATTTCTAAAAAAAAAAAAAAAAAAGATACTTTTATTGAAATCCAAGTTAAAAAACAGCTGCCTGGGATACACAATCTTCACAAAGAAGAGTGCTCTGGTAAGGGAACATTTGGTGTAGGGTTATACACAATTTTTACATAAAAAGTTATAGATCATTAGACAACATTTCAGAAAGTTGCAGACCTTAAGTTACTCCTGTATGTGGGGCTGTATGACTTCAATTTTATGGGAACCAGGGAAGTTTCTTATTTTTTATCTTTTGTGTTCAGAAGTCTCCTTTTTGGTTATTTTCTTTAACGAAACAGATGTACAATGTGTGCTTGGGGCAGAAATAGAGCCCATGCTTTGAGGTTTTGCCGAGTCATTTTGACCTTAGTAAATGTTAAAGGATAGCTTCCCTGGGAACCCAGGAGCAGGGCCTACAAACATTAAAAGTTGAAAATTTCCTTTATCACTACATAGACACCTGCAGGTGGCCCCCGCAGCTGAGTGTGTGTACACCACCAGCTCCGGCCCACAATCAAGTGGGATTTATCTCTGTGAAATAAAAGGATGGTTCAGCTCAACACAAATCAATAACTGTGATATACCACATTAATAGAATGAAAGACAACAATCACATGATCATTTCGACAGATTTAGAAAAAGCGTTTTACAAGATACCACATCCTTTTATGATAAAAACTCTCAACAAATTGGGTATAGAAAGAATATACCTCAACATAATAAAGGTCATATATGACAAACCCTCAGCAAATATCAGAGTCAACAGTGAAAGTACTCAAAATCTGATTCCAAAAGCCTGAGTGAATAAACTTAGTAAGAACCAAACTATTGTGGTTCTTGCGTAATTCCCTGTGAATTCTCAAGAGGAATGTATCCTCTTTTTTCTAATATAATACAAAATTTTAAATAGTGTTATACACTTCCCCCGTCCTCTCCAATATTTCTTGGGCATTTCAGAGCACTTCTCTTCTCCCAGACTAAATAGGATAACCTCCCACATTGACCAACCTCCATCTCCTACTTCTACCTCAAGTTGTCTTTGAATATTAATGACAGCAACTTATGAATTTTGCATTTTAACACTGCAGAATTTAGTTCAAGTATATGCATAATTTTCTTCCTCCCATATCTGTCTCTCCCTCCCCCCTGACTTCTTTAGTTATGGGTTTGTTTCACATAATAGCAGGCTCAACTCCCAGAGGAGAGATACCCATTATACAACATTCCCAAAAACTTTAGGAAGCAGAATAGGATAGTGAGCAAAATAATTAACCAGGAGTTTAGACAGCTGAATTGTGGCTGTTTCCACCTGTAATTACATATTTGACTTTAGATAAGTCAACTTAACTTTTTAATATACCAGGACTTGTTCAACACTGAAACAATGTCTCTCTATGAAACAATAGAGTTTTTATCTTTTAAAAATTGCCTTTAGAAAGTGACAGGTAGGGGCGCGTGGGTGGCTCAGTCTGTTAAGCATCTTCCTTCCGCGCAGGTGGTGGTCCCAGGGTCCCAGGGTCCTGGGATGGAGCCCCACGTTGGGCTCCCTGCTCAGCGGGGAGCCTGTTTCTCCAGCTCCTCCCTCCTCATGCTCTCTCTCACTATCTCTGTCACTATCTCTGTCTCTCTCTTTCAAATAAATAAATAAAATATTTTAAAAAATAGAAAGTGACAGGTAGATTGGTAGATCCCACTTTGCACTGATTTATTTTCCCCATGAAATTTATAATTAGCAATGACTAGAAAATCATATAAGAAATATTGAACATATATAACTCAGTTTGTTTTCTATGAAACTATTTAAATGCAAAAATATACATAAGGGGAAAATGATTATATAATTGCACATTTTCTCCAAGTTGAAAATATTTATTAAAAAATGTCTATTTCCTAATGAACTCTAGTTTGCCAATTTATAAAAGCAGTTTCATTTCCAAACTGGTAGCTACAACCTGCTCAAATGAAGAAAAAAATTCTCAAGGGGGATTAAAATACAACGAAATTAATTTTTATGTCTCATATATAGAGTTTAAATGCCATTGATTTTAAAAATACATAATAAATTGATCTTGCTGTTTTTTAAATTCAATTTTTCATGCTATTTAATTGTTTTTAAGTAATCTTTGCTAATTACATGAGATCACGGACTCAAAGTATTTTTAAATCCATACATTTTTAAGCTCATATTTAACTTCTAAAAATATTCCCTGTGGTATAAGCTCTGAAAATAACTAAACCGCTTTTTCTACTTAAGTAAATGGATCTGTTATTCCATATGTTACCATATAGGTGACAGAAATAAAAAGATGAATAAGACATAGTGCCTGGTTTTTAGGAGTTTACAATCAAATGAGGGGAAAATAGGCAAACAAACAATAAAACCCCAGAAGATGAGATTAATTTATTTAAGAAATATTTATTAACCATTCAGTATTTGCCAGCCACTGTTCTAAGTGCTAGGGAGATAGCAATAAACAACAAACAAACAAACAAAATGACAAACATCTCCACCCTCTTAGAGCTTACATTATCATGGAGGGAGAGGTACAACAAAAAAGTAAAATATACCATATGTCAAGTGTTGATAAATGGTGTAGAGGGGAACAAAATAGAAAAGGGGGAAAAGGACTCTGATGATGGTCAGAGAGCACTGAAAGGGTCATATCTGAACAAAAACCTGGAATGGGCAAGAAGTTGGCAAGGGCATTCAGCCTTAGGCAGAAGCATATTGATTTAAAGAAAGGTTGATGTGGCTGGAGTGGGTTGAACAAAAGAGCGCATTAGCAAGAGATGAAGCCAGTGAAGTAATGAAGAGGTCATAGCAAGAGTATCCTGTTAGTGATGGTAAGTGTATTAGTTATCTACTGCTGCATAACCAAGTATCCCAAAACTTAGCAGCTTAACACAATAAATACACATTATTTCACAAAGATTCTTTGCGGCAAAAATCCAGGAGTCATTTAGCTGGATGCCTATCTCAGATTCTCTCAGAAAGTTCCAGGGAGATGTCTGCTAGGGCTGTAGTCATCTGAAGGCTTGACTTGGACTGGAAGATCCATCTCCATTTTGGCTCACTCACATACCTGGTAGCATTGCTGGCCATTGTTTGGAGGCCTCAGTTCCTGACTAGGTGGACTTCTTCATAGGGACGCTTGAGTGTCCTCACAATATGGCAGCTAGCTTTCCTGAAGGGAGAGAATGATCTAAGAGAGTGCAAGACAGAAGCCACTGTGTCTTTTATGACTTGCTCTCAGAAATCACACAGTGGTATTTCTACAATGTCATATTGATTACATGGGTCAGCACTATTCAGTGGGAGAGGAAACTACATGCAGACATACATACCAGGAGATGAGAATCATTGAGGGCCATATTATGGACTGTTACTTCAGTAGGGTATTCAGATTTATTTTGAATGAGATGGGAAGTTACCAGAAGCTTGTGAGCATAGTATTGGCATAACTTAATTTTTAAAAGGATTACTACAATTCCTAGGCTGAGAATGCCAATGAGCCACCCACAAACTTCTACCCTCTCTAGGCAGCAACTCTGTGATCAAGGATCACAGGTGCTCAGGAGATCATAGTGACCAAGGTGGGGCTCATCTGTAGCCAGACACCTGGAGAGCTCTGGCCGGGGCTGAGAAAAGCAGTGTGCCCAGAGTTGGGGTGCAGTGGGGGCCCAACTATACAGGGTCTGCGTGAGTCTGGGTTAAGGTCAAGATACTACTAGATAGTAGTAGGACAGCATGGAACCCGGGAGGTCAGTTAGGTGGTTTTTACAATACCAGCAAGATGGCAGATTAGATGGTGGTGAGGATCAGAGGGTGAGAAATCATAAGACTGTGGGTGTAAAGAAGAGGAGAGCCAGAAAACGCCAAAGCTGAGCTTTGACTTCGGGAGAAAAACAGACTGTAACGAATTTTTGAGTGAATTATTGTGTGCTAAGGGATGTAAAACCTCTTCAGTCTTTTTATAAATTCTTCAGTAAAATATTTAACTCTAGTAGCCCCTGGATTTTTTTTTTCTTTTGGGAATAAAATGTTGATTTCTGCTCCAAGTCTAAGCAAGTCTTTTATGAGCAAAATGGCCTGGAGTCTTCCCTGGATTCAGCCCATATCTGAGTTCATCTGTATCTGATGCAGAAAACCTTTTCCTGTTTCCCAGTCTCTCTGTTTAGAAATTGGATTCCTTTCACCTTATTTCTTTTCCTGAATCCTTGATTCCAAGTATACATCTGTCTCAGTTCCCCCATTGCCCCTCTCACACTCCCAGATGGCTAGGCTCCTCACCTTTCCTCACCTAAAACCTTGGTATTCCTATTTCCTCCTCCTAAACTACCTACTCAACCCTCATCTATACCTCGTCCTAATAAGGCTGTTTATAATTCAGTGTGGCTTCTTGGCTCCTTGTGATCTGCAAACCTGCTCCTGTGTAAATCCTAGAGGCAGATCTAGCTAAAAGAACTTAGAAGATGTATGCTATTGGCTAGACTATTTGTATAGTAGTGCCATTATAATTATATTTTATATAGTATCATTATTATAGGTAAGATGTGTCAGGTTCTCACTATGTCATGCACTCTGTTAAATAATCTGAAGCATTCTGTCACTTAATTCTTAAAATAACTCTAGGAGATTAGTATTAAGAGTATTATTTATGAATAAGGAAACCAAAGCCCAGAATGGTGGAGTAATTTGCCCAAAGTTACAAAGCAGATGCTGTATTCCAACCCAAGCATGTTGATGCCAGACAACCACTACCATATATTAATCCACATTTAGCCATCTTTAAGATTCAAAAATTTTAATAAATAATGATATTTTTATTCAGATATAAAAATATAAAAAAGTGCTTATGTTTTGTTTTGCTTTAATAAGGTACAAGAGAGGACATACAAATGGGAATGGAGAGACTTGGAATATCATAAAAGAATTTCTCAATAAATTGAAAAACAAGCTTACATATATCACTTTTGTGAGAAAATCCAAAAAGCTCAAACTTAACCACATGGGTAAAATGTAAAAAGTTAAAAACAGACATTCATAATTCAGGTTGTCAGCTTTCAAAAATTTCATCTTAGACTGGGTATTGTAAACTATACTATGATGTCTTGCAAGAGTATAAAAAAAGTTTCGATGGCCAGGGGAAAAGTGAAGTAAATTTGAGTATAGTCAGCAAAATGGGGAAAACTAAGATCAGGAAAAGGAAAAAAAAAAAAAAGAGAGAGAGAGAGAAAAGGAAGAAGAGGAGGAGTTTATCTAGATGCTTTTAAGTTCAGGAAAGCCTGGGGAAAGTGGTTGTGGAAACATTATTAATAGTGACAAATCGACATCATTGATTATGAAATTAATGGAAGTAGGAAGAGTCTGTCTCCGAGCTTTTATCCAAAGATTTCAAATGTTTTAAAAGAGTCCCATGGTCAATTCTTTCCAAAGAGACTGATAAATTGAACATAATAAAAGCACAGATCAAGACCCTGTCAGCCAACATTCTGGGATCATTATGTTCTCCCCGAAGGATGACCCCTCTACCATGCTAGAAGCCTAAAGGCTGACAGCCACAAAATATTACCCTGTCTCTAATGATCCCAAGGATGATGTGACTCAGCTTCCAACCTACCTTCCAGTGATTTCCTGTGTGAAGAGAAAACTAGCTTGGCAATAAATAACCCATTTTCCCATAGTCAGAGAGGACTACTTGACAACCAAATGAATAGAGATTATTTTGAAAATAGAGGAAAAATTACCCTTCACCAAGAAAAGACTGATAAATGAGACACTTACACCGGTCTCAGTTAACCATTTAAAAAATAGGAACAGCCTGGATAGATCAGTTGGTAGTTAGACATAATCTCCAAACCATCTGTAGTGTCAGGCTGAAAAATCCATGAGACACGGGAAAGCAAAAGGTAAAGAAGCATACATATAACACAACAGAAAAGCTGTTAGCAATAACTGCTCAGTTTTGTACATTGGGATGATATGATTTCTCTTGGTTTTTCAATTGAGCATGAAACTATTTGGCTAAATAAATATAGTTTAAAAAGCAAGATGTCTCTTTTTTTTTTTTTTTTTTTTAGCCTCAGTTACATGTGATAAAGGAAGAGTGGCAAAACCCGAAACTCAGGTTAACCCATTGTCACCCGTTATGAGATCCAGTCTTGAGAGACAATCCTGAAGCCACCCAGTCAGGAAGAGATAGTGGTTGGGGGAAGCATTGGCTCAGAGGAACTTGGAGATAACCCAGTTTAGAACCCTGGAAGTCTATATTGCTAATAAGCTTGAACAATGAAAATTTTGCAATTAAAAGTCAATTTAGTAAAATTCCAATTAGATTCTCATCTTTGGAACTAGATAGAATCTTCATTACAGGCTTTCTGCATATCAGTAAAGATATGATCTTAATCTGTTTCTTATCTTTCAGATATCAAAATAGGTTCAATCTGACTGGAACTCCGAATATGTTTCTCAAAGATTTGACCTTTTGACATGGAAAAGGAATACTCTGTTCAATAGTATATGAGTAGCTACCTACTCCATATGAAAATCTTCATAATATTCTTGAAGAGATATAAAATATGAGTGTGTATTGAATTAAGGACATAATGACCACCATTATAGCAAAGGATTTTGTAATGAGGCACTCGTGAGTAATATTACAATTTTTAACAAAGATGATGAAAAACATTATCTTCACAAATAATACAAGGCAAGAAAATGAAGATTGTTTAAAATTTTCCAACTCTGTGCCATCCAATCATTTTTCACACACACATGCACACACACACGCACACACACACACACACACACACACACACCCTGCCCACATCCATGATTCAAGATGACTAGAATGCAAAAATCTGAGCCTTTGGGCAAAGAGAATAGAGAGAAATGTTAAATGAAAATGTTAAAGTAAGAAAAAAGTTCTGACTCTTATACACTATTGATGAGAATATAAATTGGAATAGACTTTCTGAAGGGCAAATTGGCAGTATTTATGAAAATTTAAAATGTGCTTACTCCTTGACCCAATAATTCTATTTCTAGGATTCTAACCTGGAGAAATATTTGCAGGTATGCATAAAGGCACAGAAAATGTCCATTATGTATTGTTTATTAAGCAGAAAAACTGGAATCAAACTAATGTCTCTTAATAGAGTAGTGGTTCAATTGTGATAAATTTCATCATAAAACTGTGCAAAGATTTAAGAGAATGAGAAAGAGCTGTATGTTTTAATATTTGACTATCTCCAAGACACGTTATTAAATAGAAAAGGAATGGAAAAAGGAAAGGCAGAGATCAATATACAGATGGATATATAATATGACTCAAATCTATGTTTATTTTTCCATGTATATTACATAAATGTAAATACATTTACAAATGTATGTGAAAACATTCTTTCAGTGGTACCCTCTAGAGAGGAAAGTGGGCATCTAGGGAAGAGGTCAAGTAAGTTTTCATTTTCTTAATTTTATAAATGCCTACATTATTTAAATATTTTCAAAACAAGTATATAAAGATTATGAAGGGAAATATTTTAAAACAAAAATAAAGAAATAATATTATTGAAAAAGAAAACAAGATTTCCTAAGGATAGACTAGAGTATGCAGTGATATTAACACCCAAAGCCCAGTGATATATATCATGTGTCTATCACAGTCCAGAGGCAGCTCTGCTTCACCTGCTTTTTTCCCCTCTGGAACCCAGGCTGACCAAGGCAAGACACATGTTGATGTCCATGTTCTTCTTCTCTTGCTTCTGCTTCTTCTGCTTCTTTCCTTCTCTCTCTCTCTCCCCCTCTTCCTCTCTCTCTCTCTCTTTCTCTGTTTTTCCAGTTAAGGCCAGGAACTTAAAATTTAAAGAGCTTTCTCTACTAAAAATCCTTGTTTACACTAGTTGAGACAATTCAGCTTCAAAAATCTCTCTCTGATTTTCCACCTTCGCTCTGCCTTCACTGTACTTCCCTCATTTAGGAAAGCATATCGTAACTTGCCTAAGCCATGCTAGTATCTCCAAACCAACTTTACAGTCTCTGTTCTTATTTTCCTACCTATCATATGTTCTACTTAGTCTCTAGAGTTACCTTTTTAGAACATTGTTTTAATCAAAAGTTTTCTCTTTAAAATCCATTGAGTCTGACTTTTGCCTGAGGAGACATCCTTAATTTGTAACGAAGGTCCTTAAAACTGTTTATGAACTGACTCATCTTGCTCAGTTCCCCATCTGGTGGTTCTTGAGTAAAGGATTCACGTCGTACCAAACATCTTACTATGCTCCAATGTCCAAAGCAATCTTTGCTTTGCAATTTTTCATCCTCTGCTTGCAGCTCTGATGCACAGTTCTTCAGGAACTCCTACTTGTCCTTTAAGAATCATCTCAAGGCTATCACCATTTCAAACACTGATCTTCTTATGCTGTTATAGATGTACCCTTAATGCCCTGGGCTTCTCACTGCCCTGCATTCATTACAAGAGATTATAATTTATAATATAATTATATATAAATATATATAAAATATAATTTATAATATATAAATATAAGTATTTACCTGCCTTTCCCATGAAGTATGTGCTCCTTGGAAGTGAGGACTAAATATTTCATCCTTTGTATTGTTTTCTTGTACCTAGTTCAGTACTTGGTATCTATAGGTGTTTGAGAAATGTGAGTTAAATACTTTCAGTTCAATTGAGTGGTAAGGATACAGGTGATTATTCCATGTGGCTCCTGCTTGACATGCCTTCTAAATCCATGCATTTTCCCTTCATGGGAAGTGGATTCTTGACATGATCAAGGTTGCTGACATCATAAAGTCCTGATCAAATCTCAGCGGAGTCTGGGATTCTGATCTGCACCTTCTCCAGGATAAAGCTGCAACCTGAATGGGGATCCCTGGATCAACCTGATGTCAAGAATGGCCACTATATTGAAACACTGGCACTGAACCTCCATTCCCTTGAGTATTTAAATCAGTGCCAATGGCAAAAACAGACACATGGATCAATGGAACAAAATAGAGAAAAAAAAAGACAACCCAGAAATGGAGTTTCAACTCTATGGTCCGCTAATTTTCAACAAAGCAGGAAAGAATATCCATTGGAAAAAAAAAGTCTCTTTGACAAATGGGGTTGGGAAAATTGGACAGCCACATGCAGAAGAATGAAACTCGACCACTTTCTTACAGCACACACAAAAATAAATTCAAAATGGATGAAAGACTTAAATGTGAGAGAGGAATCTATCAAAATCCTAGAGGAGAAAATAGCAACCTCTTTGACCTTGGCTGCAGCAACTTCTTGCTAGACATGTCTCCAAGAGGCAAGGAAAACAAAAGCAAAAATGAACTGTTGGGACTTCATCAGGATAAAAAGCTTTTGTACAGTGAAAGAAACAATCAACAAAACCAAAGGCAACCTATGCAATGGGAGAAGATATTCACAAACGACATATGAGATAAACGGATGGTATCCAAAAATCTACAAAGAACTTATCAAACTCAACATCCAAAAAACAAATAATCCAGTCAAGAAATGGGCAAAAGACATGAACAGATATTTCTTCAAAGAAGACATACAAATGGCTAAATGAAAAAACGTTTGATCGACATCATTCGGCATCAGGGAAATACAAATCAAAACCACAATGAGATACTACCTCACACTGGTCAGAATGGTTAAAATTAACAACTGAGGAAACAACAGATGTTTGCGAGGATACGGAGAAAGGGGAATCCTCTTACACTGTTGGTGGGAATGCAAACTGGTGCAGAAATATGGAAAACAATATGGAGGTTCCTCAAGAAGTTAAAAATAGAGCTATCCTATGACCCAGCAATTGCACTACTAGGTATTATCCAAAGGATACAAAAATAGTGATCCAAAGGGGCACACGTGCCCCAATGTTTATAGCAGCAATATCCACAAAGCCAAAATATGGAAAAAGCCCAGATATCCATTGATGGATAAATGGATAAAGAAGCAGCCCAGCCCATATATCCACATATATATAGATAAAGATATAGATATGAATCCATGTATACAATGGAATATCCCTCAGCCATCAAAAAGAACAGAATCTTGCCATTTGCAATGACATGGATGGAACTAGAGGGTATTGTGCTAAGCGAGATAAATCAGTCAGAGAAAGACAAATACCACATGATTTCACTCCTATGTGGAATTTAAGAAACAAAACAGATGAACATAGGGGAAGGGAAAGAAAAATAAAATAAGATAAAAACAGAGAGAGAGGCAAACCATAAGAAACAAACTGAGGGCTGCTGGAGGGGAGGTGGGTGGGGGGATGGGGTAATTGGGTGATGGGCATTAAGTAGGGCGTTGATGTAATGAGCATTGGGTGTTATATGCAACTGATGAATCACTAAATTCTACCCTTGAAACTATTAATACACTATATATTAACTAAATTGAATTTAAATTAATAAAAAAACAACAACTGGTGCCATGGGCCCTGAACTTTTCCTTCCCCATTGGGCCACAGGCCTTTATCCTTAGGGCCCAGCCTAACCAATAGTTTAGGGCCATTAGCTCAACACATATTCTCAGCTCACTGCCCTCATCAACCACCCAGGACCTGACTCATCTCAGGGCTAAGTTCATACTTCTACTTGAAAAACTGGCAGCGATTTTTCTTCAATCCACTGACACTAGAAAATCAGAAAACTTCCTTTTGGGCAGCTAAGCTTGAATATAAACCAAGACTGGGAGTAGTGGTGTCACACTTTCCTATAGACACTGCCATCCTAAGGTGCTACGTTTTAAGCAACACCCATATTCCAAAGACTTCCAACTACTTTACCTGGTAAAGTATTTTAAAGGGCATCTACAAGACTTTGATAATGGCCTTATGTTGGTAAGTTCAGTTATTTAACCTGTTTACACACCAAATCTGCCTGCCTTCACTGGGTTTCTTACCTAATAATTTTACCTCTAAAATCTATAAAGTTACAAAAGTAAGTAAATTCTCTAATTTATTTTCCTTCACAGCTTTTCTTACCATCTGACATATTTCATAGTTTGGGTAATTTATTTATCTTTTTGCTCCTACTGTAACAGAAACTCCAGAAAGGCAGAAATTTTTAGTTGCTTTGTTTCCTTGCATATCCTTGGTGTCTAGAACAGTACCTACCTCCTAAAAGCCATTGGTATGGACACAAAGATGAGAGGATGTATATTAAGAGCCAGCTGGCAATCTCTGACATAGACTTTTATTCAGTTGATGTAGGCGCATGGCCACACCTAGTATGAGTAATAACAGGAGTGTTTTTTTTTAATCTCCAATGATTTTCATAGTGAGAAATTTGAAATTTCATATTGAGAAATTTCAAAATTTCTCAAAATTTTCATGTTTTCAAATTTGAGAACCACAGTTGAAAAGATTGTTGTTTGGTTGTTTTACATTCAATAATATCAATGTCAAGAAGAATTTGTGATGTTCTTCTTGTCTTTGTCTCTTTCTCTCTGGGAGGAATCTTCTGGGTAGCAAAACCCAATGGAGTTGGGAATGAAATTTTGGGATGAAGGTGGACCCTGTCAAAATCTCCTTAAAGGAATGTTGTAAACTTGAATCAATTTAGGAAAGGATTTAACTAAGGAAATTATGACTCAGGAAGACAAGCTGATGATATTTCTATCTTCCCTTTTAGGCCAAATATCTTACATTTGAAGTAGGACTAAGGAAGTAGCTTAACAGATTAAGAACTGTGATCTTGGGGCCCAACTAGACCGCTCTTCCTCATCATGAGCTTTCTGTGTTGACTTCCATGACTTCTTTTGAATGAGATTTTTTTCCTACCCTTCAATCCCAGAAGTGGCAGAGAAGATAATCTATTACAATTGAAATATGATATAATAGCTAAGAGTTTCTTTCCTTGTTTTCTTAAAATTTATATTTTAAAACTTTTATAGACTATAGGGGGAAGTGTAGCATTTTATTTTAGCCATTAAATCTTGCCTATTAAATAAAATTCAATTTCTCTGGTACCAAGAAGGCATTTCCTGTCACGTATAGCAGTTACGAATTTCAGTCTACAGAGTCAAACAAAATCTTTTCTTTTTATGACAATCTAATACGAGCTCCCATCTTCCTGGTATAGTAGACAGTTATTTTGGGGTTTCTTCTTTCTTTAGGCTTCTAAGTTTTTGAACTTTTACATGGTGCCAAGACATGTCTAGGAAAAGTTTGAAACTCCCAGGATCTGCAGATCACGGGTCTTTGAAGTTATGTCCTGATGGCTCTGCAGTAATTCTGCTACCTTCCAGCCCTGCTAGAGCATGAAAATATCTGAGAAGCTGTCCAAATGGTCCTTTATACAGATATGCCATACCACCAAGCCCTCCCTGAGATTTCACTTTGGCCCTGGACTCCAGCAGGCTCCTGAGCACAAGATTCTTCCCTCCAGATCCTTCTGATGTTTTCCTCTCAATACCTCTGCTCCATCTGTCTGTCTTCCATCCAGGACAAAAAAAAAATCATTTTTTGTTTGCTTCATAGGCTTTAAGCAACATCTCCTTAATGAATTGACACATTTGTAAACCAAAAGCCCTGAAGACACCCTTTTTTCTACTTTCTGACAAACTGCTTTCCTTCCCTGAGGCAGTGAGTTTACCGTGTGCTCGAAGGGGATGAAGTAAAAAGGAGAAGTATGAAGACAAAAAAAAACAACCCTTCATATTAAACAAAATGTTATCCTACTTCAAGAGTAGATGGTGAAGTTTCAAATAAAATGTTTTTTTTTCTACATGATTTTGACTATAAAGTGCTTTTCAGCACTGGTTCTGCATCCAGATATGGTTTACCCATGTTGTAACTCCTAAGAAATCTGTTTTATTATTGCATTTCATCTACCTATACTTACCCCCACTTGAACTTCAGGACCTATTGTAAGTATTTCATAATTTGTTGAACTGGAATGTAAAATCAATTTCACGTAATCTAAAACCAAAAAGCAAAGAAGGGACGATATAAGTAAGGCTGAAAAGTTCAGATGTGTTAACAGATGGATAAATTTTGCAAAATTTATACTTAATTTTCAATTATTTAAATAACTCTGTTACCCAGTTGGGAATTCAAATGATCAGGGAAATGATACAGTTTCCACATTGATATAAACTAATCTGAAAAGACACAAACACCTACCAAGACAGCAAAAATAGGTCACCATTTTGTAAGCTGGATCTGATCAGAGATGGTAGAAATGTAGAGAAATTAGGATTCCATAGGGAAACAAGTTTGAGAAACACTGCATATCGGACCTTAGAAACCTAAAAAGCACATTAGTTTATTTATCTAAAGCCTCTGAGGAGTTGTGCGGAAAAAGAATCTGTTTAATTTTGCTTAAATTATTATTTTTCAAACTTATTGGAGCATCTCTCTCTCTGCCTTTCTCTCTACACACACACACACACACACACACACACACACACACACACACAAACTAGTATTCCTATTATTATCTAATGGACAAAGACACTGTGTTAAAAAAGAATACCTTTGGGTGCGTGCTGGGGTTCGTTGGTAGAGCATGAGATTCTTGATCTTGGGGTTGTAAGTCTAAGTCCCACACTGGGTGTGGAGCTTCCTTTAAAATAAAAAAAAACCTTGAAAAATGGAAAATCCTTATAAAAAATTACCTTTGGTATTACTCAATTTTAAGTTCACAGTTTACTTGTCTTCCATTTTTTTTCTTTAACTGTTCTTTAGTAACTTTTACCACAGAATGAACCTTTATTCATTCTATTAAAAAACTACTAGTTGAATATTTGATAGGGAAGTGATGTGCAAATATTAGCTTAAAATGGTTGTCTTTAAAAATTTATGTACATGTTTATCAAGGCTATTGTTTTTTTCTTATTCCTGCTTCCTCATTTCTATGTTTTTAGAATGAGTTTCTTTCTTTCTTTCTTTCTTTCTTTCTTTCTTTCTTTCTTTCTTTCTTTCTTTCTTTCTTTCTTTCATATTCACTGGCAGAGGAAGTACCTTCATACTATAAATTTTGAAGACTTTGTAATCTAATTTTTTTTGGATATTTCAACAAGCTTTAGAAGAGACTACAGGAGATACCCTGCTTTTTGTTTATTTGTTTTAAACATAATATGGTGTTATCAACCCAAAAAAAAAATTTTATGCATCCTTGTCAAAGTAACCAGAAGATAAAGACAAATCCACACAACAGAGGACCCCTGTTAGTCATTCACATTTTTTTTGTGAACAGATGCTTGGCTTTACCTCAAGTTCAGATACAATAGCCAATTTCTTCCCAGTTATAGAAAATTTCCTTTTCTTTCTACTTTGGCCTCTGAAGACGTGAGGTCCCTCCCACTCTTCCTCAATTAAGCAAAGAGAATTCATCTGATTGGTGAGAACCTAATAGCCACAGGCCAAATCCCAGGTGTGAGTAATTTTCCCTCTGACACAGACCATGTGGGTCTTGTGTTTCTATTCTCTGTATGTAGACCAGTGTCACTCAAATTTTGATGAGCACCAGAATCATTTGGAAGACTTCATAAAACATATTGTTGGGCCCCTCCCCAGAATTTTTGATTCAGTAGAGTTTGGGGCAAGAATTTGCCTTTCTAACAGGTTTCCAAGTGATGTTGATGCTGCAGTCCTTGGATCCATTTTGAGAACTTTGTTAGACAACACAGGAACAGCCTTTTTTTTTACCTATTATCCAAGTCTCCACCATCTCTGTTCTAGCATCTTCTCTTCTGGCTGAGCAGGTAATTCAGGTTAAGTCTCTTATTTGTGCAGGTGATTTTTAATTCAAGGGAAGCTAATAGCCTCATTTCCTTTCAGGCCCTAAGTCATTATCCTCCCACACAGGATGAACAGTGAATTTTGTACTTTAAATGACTAAGCCGATGCTTAACTAACGTTTGGCTCCTTGTGCCTTTTTAAGCAATTGATTACAACTCATAGGGGAGGAGGAGCAAGTGATTACATTGTCCCCTAGGTTTCTTCCTGGTCCCAACATCTTCCTCTTCTGTCCTAAAGCAACTGATATTCTCCTGCCCACTCAGAGATGGGTCCCTGTGATCTTTCTGCATCTGTAGTTTTGGTAACTTTTCAAGCTTTTTCTAACAGAACGTCCTGTATCAGTGTAAGATATTCCACTGTCTATATTTCTGCAGAAAGAGCTCTATGGAGACATTTTGCACATAAGAAGTGGCAGGTGTTTTCATATCCATACATCATTTGTAGTTCACTGCCACTAGACTGTGACAGCAGAATGCACATTTATCACAGAATTTAATATAAAAAGTTTTTTGACCAGTTTCCTGTTATCCACACAGAATAATCATAATTTTTCTCACTCTGGAAAAAAAATAAATATGAAAAGAAAAAGCAAAACTTATGCTCTTCTTTTTTTAAAAAAATTGACATATAACATTATATTAGTTTTATGTGTACAATGTAAGGATTTGATACATGCATATATTGCTGAGTGATTACCAGAATACATTTAATTAATATCACCACCTATAGTTACAAATTTTTTAAGATTTTATTTATTTATTTGACAGAGAGAAAGGGAGAGAGCACGAGCAGAGGGAGCAGCAGAGGGAGAGGGAGAAGCAGGCTCTCCGCTGAGCAGGGAGCCCGATGCAGGGCTCGATCCCAGGACCCTGGGATCATGACCCGAGCCGAAGGCAGATGTTTAACCAACTGAGCTACTCAGGTGCCCCACAAAATTTTTTTCTTGTGATGAGAACATTTAGATCTACCCTCTTAGCAACTTATAAATATACAATACTATGTTGTTAACTATAGTCAACATGCTGTACATTATACCCCCAGGACTTACTTATCTTAAAACTGGAAGTTTGTTCCTTTCAACTAACTTCATCCATCATATAAGCCTATTATATTTGCTGAAAAATGTGCGATATTGCAAAGACTGCTCATGTACCAATTAATTCTACAAGACAAGATAGTTACCATATTTTCATGTGATAACTTTAGCATTTTGTTGAAGACTTTACTAACATTGAAATGGGTGTAGTTTTGTATATACAGATTTTATTATATACAGATATTCATTATGTTATTATTTATAGAAGTGAAAAACTGAGATGTCTTAATTTTCACACACAATAAACGCCCATAAGAATTTCTTGAGAAAAGGAATTATGGTCCAGTGTTGTGTTGGGTGAAGATTAAGTAGGGCTGTGCTGGGAGAGGAGTTTCTTGTGGTCTTCATATCAATTAAAATCACCTTTGAGATTGTGTTCAGGCATTGTCTTGATTGTTTCACATATGATATCTCAAAATATACTTAAGGATCATCTTAATGGTCCTTATATTTCTTATATTCCACTGATGTAGAATAGAAATATACCTATATATGCCTTATAGGTTAGTAATGGTACCATTTATTTTACAGTGCTGAGTTGGTTTAATTCTTCCACAATTTTTGGCCTGTTTAGAAAAAGTTTGATGAATTCAGTCATACCCCTATGCCATTTATCCTCGACTCTTCATCCCAAATGTGATGATCCAATTTCTATCTTCCAAGAATCCATTCATTCTCAACTCTGGGTGGGGAGTCACAAAATTGTCCCTGGGGGAGTAAACACTGATTCTTGGGGGATGAAAAAATATCATGTCTCTTACAAAGGTATGTGGCCTTCCAAAGACCACAGTACAAAATAGATATACAGTATAACTGTGGTGTTAAAATTTCACGAGGTGGCAAGGATTAGGAAAAATTCTTCAGAAAGTCTCCTTAGGGCACCAATAGTGAAAAAAAGGGCTACGAAACACGCTCTAATGTGTTGCTTCCTGTGTGAGCTCTAATCCACCCCCAACATTTTTCTGCTGTTGCTGCTTCTGTAACCTTTATTGAGGACTTAATATAATGAATTTGTGATATTGGTATTATCATTCTGCCCATTTACAGTGAGGCATGACGAATCAAAAAAAAAAAATTAAGTTCCATGAGTAGTAAGTAGCAAAGCCAGTGCTCAAGTTCAAGCTGACTGAATCCACAACTCAGGCTTGTCAACATGATGCTCTCCTTTAATTCGAAGGTTTTCTGAACCCAAATAACTGTAAATCTACTTCTTCCTCTGAGTTGCAGGCTCTTCTATCCAACAAGCAAATTGTTCTACTGTTCTAATCTTGATCTGGTCTACTTGGATATTTCACTGGCAACTCAAAAATTTTTTTGTTTACTTAACTGATTTATTGTGCAATAATTGACATACAATGAACTGCACATAATGAAAGTGTATAATTTGTTAAGTGTTGGCAAATTATTCTCCCATGAAACCACACTCCATAATAAAGATAAGGAACACCCTCCAACTTTCCTCAAATTCCATTGTAATAACTTTGTCCAGCTCCTTCCTGAGACCCATCCCAGCCACAGTAACCACCGATTTGCTTTTTGTCATCTTTACCATTTCCAGTGTTTAGAAACCTTCATGGTTTAGGTAAATCCAGATTTCCATCCCTTATCATCTCCTTCAGCCTGGTGAATTTCTTCTACTTGTTGGAGAGCAGTCTGTTAGTGATTAATTCTTTTACCTATTTTATGTCTGAAAAAGTGTTCATTTCACTTTTGTTTTTGAAAGACACTTTCAGTGAGTGTAGATTTTGAGGTGACAATGTTTTCCTTCATTATTTTAAAGATGTCGCTCTATTCTCTTTTGCTTGTGTTGTTTCCGAGAAGTCTGTGGACATTCTTATCTTTGCATTTATATATGATTTGCCTTTTATCTATGTCTATTTTTCATATTTTTTCTGTTATTAGTATTTTTAAGTAACTTCATGATGTGCCATCGTGCAGTTTCTTCATGAATTTTGTGTTTCGAATTCATTGAGCTTGTTGAATATATAGGCTTATAGTTTTCATCAAATTTGAAAATATTTCATACGTTATTTCCTTAATACTTAAAAATTTTATTTGACAGAGAGACAGAGCAGAAGCAGGGAGAGAGAGAGAAGCAAGCACCCCGCTAAGCAGGGAGCCTAAAATGGGACTCAGTCCCAGGACCCTGGGATCATGACCTGAGCCAAAGGCAGATAGATGCTCAAGGGACTGAGCCACCCAGGCGCCCCTCCCTTAATTCTCATTTTCCTCTCCTTGAGGGACTCTGATTGTACTTGTCTCAAAAATCATTTATAACTCTGTTCATCTAATTTATTTTTTCTTTGGTCACTTGCACTTTTGGTTCATATTTTAAAAAATTAACTAACCCAAAAATCATGAAGATTTACATTTAGGTTTTTTATACATTTTGAGTTAATTTTTTAATTTTTTAACTCAAAATTAATTTTGAGTTAATTTTGAGGTTCAACTTTTTTTTTCATGTATATATCTGATTATCACAGAACCATTTGTGGAAAAGACTATTATCCCTCCCTGCCCCCATTTAATTGTACTGGTACTTAATGTTGAAAATTAGTCCATCATAAATGTAAGGGTTTATTTCTAGACTCTCAGTGTTATTGCACTGATTCATATGTCTCTCCTTATGGCAGTATCTCATTGTCTTGTTTTCTGTAGCCTTGTAGAAAGTTTTGAAAATGGATAGTTTAAATCCCTGACTTTGTTCTTCTTTTTCACAATTGTTTTAGATATTCTGGACCCATTGAATTTTCATATGAATTTTAGGAGCTTGTCAATTTTTGCACATAAGTCAACCAGAATTTTGATAGAAATTGCATTGAATCTGTAAAACAAATTGGGTAGTATTGCCATCTTGATAATTTAAGTTCTTTCAATCTTAGGATATGGGCTACCTTTCAATTTGTTTAGGTATTCTTTAATTTCCTTCAGAAATTTAGTTTGTGGTTTTCAGAGCATAAGTTTTGCTCATTTTTTGTTTAATTTATTTCTAAGTATTTTATTCTTTCTGATGCTATTTTATTTTATTTTATTTTAAAGATTTTATTTATCTGACAGAGAGAGAGACAGCAAGAGAGGGAACACAAGCAAGGGGAGTGGGAGAAGGAGAAGCAGGCTTCCCGCCGAGCAGGGAGCACAATGCAGGCTAGATCCCAAGACTCTGGGATCATGACTGATGGAAGGCAGACGCTTAACTGACTGAGCCACCCAGGTGCCCCTCTGATGCTATTTTAAGTCTTTTTATTTTTTTTTTTAAGATTTCCTTTTCAGGTAGCTCCTTGCTACTGGATAAAAATATTCTTGATTTTTTTAATATTTTGTATCATAAATTTGCTGAGACTATTTATTAGTTCTAATAAGTTTTTAGTGGATTCATTAGGATTTGGTTTTTGTACCAGATCATGTCATCTGGTAATAGAGATAGTTTTACTTTTTCCTTTCCAATCTGGATGTTCCTTATTTTGTTTTCTTGCCTAACTGAGCTGGATTGAACCTACAGTACAATATTGAATAGAAGTAGCAAAAGTAGACATCCTTATTATGTTTCTGATCTTAGGGGGAAAGCATCCTGTCTTCTTTCACTATTAGAATGATGCTAACTCGGGGTGCCTGAGTGGCTCATTGGGTTAAAGCTTCTGCCTTTGGCTCAGGTCATGATCTCAGGGTCCTGGGATCTAGCCCTGCATTGGGCTCTCTGCCTGCCTCTCTGCCTACTTGTGATCTCTCTCTCTCTGTCAAATAAATAAATAAAATCTTAAAAAAAAAAAAAGAATGATGCTAACTCATTTTTCACATGTATTTGATTAATGAAATTTCCTTTGTTCCTAGTTTGTTCAGTGTTTTTATCATGAAGTGTTGAATATCTTCAAATGTTTTTTCTAGATCTACCAAGATGCTTATATGATTTTTGCCCATTATTCTATTCTATTGATGTGGTGTTTTACATTGATTTATTTTTATATGTTGAATTACCCTTACATTCCTGAAATGAATCCCACTTGGTCATGGTTGCAACAAATTCTTAACTGGTCTGTCTTCTTCCCATCTCAGTCTCCATCAAGTCATCTACCTGTTAAAGGTATCTTTATAAAATGCAAATCTTAGTCATACTCTTTTATTAAACTCCTTTAATTTATCTTTATGGCCTTTGGCATAAGACCCAAACTCAGCATGGCATTAGAAACCCCGCGACCTAGCCTAGTAGGATCTCCAAACCTACTCTTTACCACTTCCTTCCCCCAAGCTCTGTGAACTACTTGTAATAATCATCTCCAAGTTCATTCCTCTGCATATATTCCACTCAGAATGGCTTTCATCATCCTTGTCTAGTTAATTCCTAATGATACATCAAAGCTGATTTCAAGTGTATGCTCCTCGCAGAAGCTATTTCTCATATTCATTCTCCCAGTATATAAGAGATCCTTGTCCTAGGTATTCAGTTTATTTCACTCCTGGTATTTGTTGTGTCATATTAAGATTAGTTCTTCCTATGGAAGTTTCTGAGGGAGACTATTGGAAATAGTCTTGAGGAAAGGACCATGCCTTAATGATCTCTGGTTTTCTGGTGCCTGGTATAGGTCCTGACCACAGGATTCACTGATGTTTAATACTAAATGTACGTATGATGGAGGAATAAATATAATGCACACTTTAAAGATCTGTAAAATTCCTAAATACTTATCATTCATTCCATTGCCTATATAGAAATTCTCTGTAGCACTTATTGCAATCCTAAGTGACTATTTGCATGTTATATATTTAACATCCAATCTCCCATGAAGGCAGAAACCCTTTCTATATTAATAGCTCACCACTGCATCCTCAGCCCTTAGCATGGTACTTTTATATACTTGTTGAATATACAAATGAATGAATAAATGATTCTTTTGCATGAAGGAATTACAATTAAATATATTTCTAAAATAGATCATACTTGATGGAAGTAAAGTAGTTAACTCTCTGGATTACCTCACTGTTATCTTCCCCCCACCCCCTCAGATTAGCTGGTTTTTGCAGACTTGGAGTCCTAAAATCATGTACTTTGATGTGAAATTGGAATCATCTAATTTCACACTTCATGCATTTGCTCCTCATTAGTTAATAATAACATACTGCAGGTCCCGTTCTAGGTAATTTGTGTGAAGTAACTTTTTAGTATATGCGATAGGCATAATTATTGTGGTAATCATTAGTGCCTTGTCATTGAACATTCCAGCCTCCTTCTCGTGCACATGGTCAGCTTGCACTATTGGCCTTGGAATCGCATCTGGCCAATGATTTATGAGGGGAAGTGAAGTGGGTCATTTCTAGGTGAGTGCACTTGCTGGAGACAACCTTCCTGAGCTCTTTCCTTTCTGGTATGGTGACTGGCAATCGTCCAGACAGTGACTGCTGTATCTACCTGGGTCCTTGAATAAGCGTGATGTGGAACAGAGCCCCTAGCTGATCTGCGACAAGCGTGCAATATTAGCAAAAAATAATCCTTCTTTGCTTTGCAGACATGAGGGGTTTTACTGTAGCGTGGTTCAGATCAGCATGACAGATCCAGTTATTGTCCCTGTTTACACATGAAGAAACGGGGGTGGAGAGTGGCCAACTGAACCGTTTCCATCATACCGCCAGTGTGACGTAGCCCTGTGGGATTCCGGTTGGGCAGCCTGCCCGCAGAATCTGCACTCTTCACCCTCTGCTCCAGTGCTCTACACTAACATTAGCCATCTTCTGGCTGGGACACTTATCCTCACACGCACGGAAACACACAGCTGCGTATATTCCAAAGGAGAAGTGGATAATAACATAAAGAACCGGTTTAATAGGGCCAAACCTTGGAGAACCATTTTTCTCTCCTGATTGAGTACTCTGTCATTTTAATGGGACAATCATAGTTTCACAAATCATTGAGTTAGGACAATTTCTGGGATAATTACCTTGTCAGTTAAATTTAAAAATATTGAAATTAAGGTTGAAGTTTGAAAATTATTCACAGCTTTTGCTTTCTCCTTGTTTTATAAAACTACTGATAATGTCCAGAAATACATAAATACTCTGATACGGCAAACCTGAGATCAAATGAAGTGTAATCAATTTTTCATAGTGGTTAAAAAGACCCATGGAGAGAAGCGTGTTTCAGCTGCCTCAGAGGCAGGGGCATATTATTATAATACAAAGTCACTTTGGTATATTTGCCACAGTAAATTATTCAAAAATTAGTAAAAATGAAGTGCTTCTTTTTTTTAAATGACCCTTTTGATGCTTATAACATTAATACACACAAAGTACTTATAATTAATTACTGAGCTTTTTACCATAGAAACAAAGGGCATGAAAAGATATGGAGTTGCTGGTGTTATTTTCCCAGTAAAAGAGCAACATAGCATGAAATTCCCTTTCAGGAAGAATGTAGGGCTGCATTGCCCTATAGAACAGCACCGGCCTCATATGGTTACTTAATTTAATAAAAGGAAAATAAAACACTCAATTGCTCAGTCATACACTCAGCCACCTTTCAAGTGTGGCTCTTGTGGAGGGAGGCAGACTACCAGCAATGATGTGAGTGAAAAGAGAGGCATGTGCCAGGAAGTCTGGAGGAGGGAAATTTTCAGTGCTCTGTTCAGGGAAGTTATGCTAGAGGCAATTTCTGATCTGAGTCTTGACAGTTCAGTAATGAGAAAGATAGGCAAATAAATGTGGGAAGCACCCTCATACCAGAGGCAACATTACAAGTAATGATGTAGACTTGAGAAGTCCTTGATGTGTTTGTGAAATTAGAACCGGTGTCGTTTTACCAGGGAGTAATATGTGATGAGCTGTCAAGATCCATGGGGGCCAGGCACAGAGGGCTTCACAATGCAAAAACTCTTGTGTTTTATTCTGTAAACTAAGCTGAAAGCATGAAGGTCTTAAAGTAGGGGAATGACAAGGTCAGCTTTGCATTCTACGGAGTTCACCCGGCAGCAGTGTAGAAACTATAACCGGGGAGGAGACTATGACCATGAACTAGAAGAAAGATGCCTCAACAGGGGCAGAGATGCAGAGGGTAGGGGGCAGACGAGAAAACTGCACAGCAGGTGAAGTGAGCAGGGCTTGTTCCAAGATTGAATGTGGGGGGGGGAGGGGGGAGGGGTCGTGGGTGTGAGGAAAATAGAGCTCGGATGGCGCGGGGGTTTTTATTATGAGGGTGTTTACCTACTGACACAGTGTCTTAGAGGAGAGGATGTATACTTGCCATAATAGAGATAGTCAAGGTATGTTTTTCGACGAATCTGAATAAATGTTGGATGAAAGAACTATGAAATTACTATGTTAAAAAAATTGACAAACAGCACATTTTCACCAGTGGAAGTTTGTCTATAATGTACGTTTTGGCCCACAAGGTGCTACCCACCTCCAGACTCCAGAGGAACTTCAGGGGAAACTTTTTTCTTCCTTTTCTTAAATCCCTATTGCCTAAAAAAAAAAAAAAAAAAAAAAAAAAAAAAGTTGGTAGAGGCACATTAGAGAACTTTTTTTATTCTGATGTAGCTAAGCTGTAAGGACCACAAATGAGTAAGTCAAGATCAAACTTGAGTATGGCAGTATCTCATGTGTACATTTTAGTGATATAGACTGTCCCCTGCATCCCCACTCCTTGCTTGAACACATCTAAATCTTTATTTTATTTTTTTTAAGATTTTATTTATTTGACAGAGAGAGGGATCACAAGTAGGCAGAGAGGCAGGCGGGGGGGGGGGGGGGAAGCAGGCTCCCTGCTGAGAAGAGAGCCCAATGCGGGGCTCGATCCCAGGACCCTGAGATTGTGACCTGAGCCGAAGGCAGAGGCTTTAACCCATTGAGCCACTCAGGCGCCCCAACACATCTAAATCTTGACCTTTCATAATTTAATCAATAAGTATTTATTTAGTGACTAATATGTTTAAAATGATTGCAGTAGGTATTAAATTAAAGAAAGGAAGACAATTCCAAAAGCTTGGCATTTCAAAACATTTCCCAAATGTTACTTTTGTTATTGTTGTTGTTAAAACTTCTTCCCCTAGTAGACATTCTCAGAGTCATTACCAAGTGATTCCATTTAATCTAAAAAATGTCTATTCAATGTCCGCTAATACTAGATACAATGTTACAAACTATGAACAAGGAATAAATGAGCTCTGTTTTTTTCTGCTCAAGCAACAGTCATTCTAATATATTTTACCTCCTCTTCTCTTCCCTGCCCTCTTCTGGTAGATATAAAAATGTTTTCTGAAATAGACCAAAGGCAAGTAGTTGGAGAAGAAATTGTAACTAGTATCTGTAACCTCAGTCCATTATTTAAGAAATAATGGTTGGAATAGCAGAGATAGGTATAAATACTAGTGGGTGGGAGAATTATTTTGACTTCTCAAGAGAAATATCTAAAATATCCTCTGCCCAGAGGGCATTTTTAGTACAGTCTTCAATGCTTTGGAAAAAAAGGAAGCTATAGTGATTTATAAAATATTGAATGAGAGCAGAAAAGTTTCATCTGAATGTTAGTCTTCTGTGACACTTCCATGAGATGTCACTCACTTCAAAATATTAAAAAATGCTTATTTATGTTTCCCCATAAACATATTTGGAATACCCTAGTTTTTATCTTTATATATTTTTCCCTAAGGAATTTCTTATAATTGATTATAAGCTAGAAGTAGGGACCTTTTTTGAGTAATCTTGTATTGAAATTGTGGTGAATTTGATTTCAGTTTTATGTCTGGAAAATAAAATTTAATTGTTTTTTACAAAAAGTACATTTATGTTGTTTTATATAACTAATTCATAACACAACACAAGGAGAAATGACTTTCACTTTCGAAAATTATATACTATGGAAAGATGCAAATGTTTTAATTTTTTCCAAATGCTTCTGTATTTGTTAAGAAAAAAAATAACCAAGTTGGGAAATGAGGCAAAAATAACTGCTTCACCTTCTGAGGTCATACTAAGCATGATTTAAAAGGTTTATTATCATTCTATTCTCCTGGAGAATATAACTATTTATTATTACTATTTTACTCTTCCATAAAGTTACCTTATAGAAAACTGATCAGTCAAGATGATTTTCTTATTCAGTAACGAAGACAACCCGAGAGGTTATGGTCATCACTGCCAAACAGGACATGAACTGTATCGTATGTAATTTAGCAATCTTATTCCAGCATTCTTTCTTTTCAGTCTTTCATATCCTTTTTTGAACGAGCTTTGTCCTATTGCTTGTTCCTTCTTTAAGGAGTTAATTAGAACTTTTGCATGTGCTCACTTCCTATGAGAATGATGTTTTTGTTGTTTATAACATTCTGAGAGTTATATTTTGACAATCTAAAAATTAAATAATGATCTAGTTATTTTATTTACCACCAAACCCATTATGATGGAACGCCATACATAAGGATCTCATCTGTAAAGATGTTACCTGTAACCAACAGAATTTCTGGAAATGTTTGTGGATAAGACCTAATTGACTTACTTATCGTAGGAAATAGAAGACTAACAGGTGTCTAGAAGGTGCAGAGCTCAGTTCTTTGTATGAAGGAATCTGTATAGGGGACCTCAAGAGCCAGCCATCCTTGACTCTTTAGCTTTCCATAAGATGGGTGTTGATTGCCTTGGTTGTCTGCTTTTATAAACGCTGCATGTTTGGTAAATGATAAGTGGATGATTATATGTAAACGACTTGCCAAAATATCACCATGTATTTATTTCTATTGATAAGCATAGTCCACAAACAAACATGCATCGAGGGGAAAAACACAGTTTAAAAAAGGAAAATAAAGACTCTCTTTGATGGCTGATTGGATCCTAAACATTAATTATTAGTACCTCCAGTTTCTTATATTATGGGAACTGTTTATAAAACTTTTCCAAGAATTCCATGAAAATTGTCCCCGAAATAGAAGTCAGCATGTTATGACTTTTAACTCAGTTTTTGTTGTTTTTGTCATCTTTCATGCCTTCCTTCCAGACCAAAGACATTTAAAACAATCTAATGTATTAATGTTTATAAAATGTTGAGTTATATTTCCTTTGTTTACCTTTAAATCATTAACTATCAAAAATCATCATGAGGAAGAATTTGAGAGGCAGGGCAGGGGTTTGGGGGGCGTAGGGGGAAAAATGAAACAAGATGGGATCGGGAAGGAGACAAACCATAAGAGACTCTTAATCTCAGGAAACAAACTGAGGGTTTCTGGGGGGTACGGAGGTAGGGATACGGTGGCTGGGTTATGGACATTGGGGAGGGTACGTGCTATGGTGTGTGCTGTGAATTGTGTAAGCCTGATGATTCACAGACCTGTACCCTTGGGGCAAATAATACATTATATGTTAATAAAAAAAAAATCATCATGAGCAGTGGTGTGTGCTAATAGGCAGTCCTCTTTTCTCTGGGTGTTTATACCTTTAAATATTAGAAATATTTTTCTGTGTAAAAGAGCACTCTGTAGTTGAGTTTAACTACCAACAGAGCTGCATATCGGTGTTTGTCTTGAAAAGAACAATTCTTGTTAATTATAAAACATTTTAGAGTTTGTTTTTGAGGTTAAAGTGGTTGGGGCAGGAAGGCTAAAAGGAGGAAGCTTTAGTGACTTCAGTACTCTCATGCATGTGAGCACAGTCTGGGTAAGAGACGTTCAGGAGTGGGCCTTGTGAGAATGATGTGTTCATCTTTAAACTGAGTTAATTGAAATGCAAATATGTTACTCAGAGTCTGTTAAGGTGTTGAGGCCACGGATTTGAATCAAAGAAAATGTGCCTGGAAGTTGTACCGAACTTCAGGTTCATGAAACAAGGCTGAAAATGGCAAAGAAAAATCTCATGTCTTCAAAAGCAAATGGCAATCCATTTCCTTTTGGACAATAGGATGCTAGTAAGGGAATAGGGTTTGGAAGAACAGGAGGCAGCCAAAGACATTAAGGCCTCAAGGGAGAAAGTCTTCCTTCCGCATGCTTTTGCTGAGGACAACTTCAACCAAAGATATCAAGAAAAGCTTCCCTGCAGTCCTTAAATATGAGACTGTCTGGGAAATGAGGGCCAACGGGCACCAATTCAGAAAAAAAGATTTTCCACTGCATTTGAGAATACTGAAGTCTCAGTGAAGATCATTGGTCAGTAATGTAAGGGTATCCAGCAGTCTACCCGGTGATTTTCAGGGGCAGTAAACACTTGCTATCGCCTGTGAGGCAACTTGCCTTACCTGAATGCTTGCTTGCATGCAGGGAGGACGTGTGATAGCTGGACACAGAGCCAGGACAGCTGCTGCTGGCAAAGAAAACTCCCTGATAAAATAGCATTGGCTGATTGCTGGATTATAAGTTAAAGAACCATATTTTGGAAAAACCAAACCAGTTTCATTCTCTAACACTTCTGTGGGTCACTGCAGTTCATTTTATTTGGGTTTTCCAGTTTTGATTTTTACTTTATTAGATATCTAAGGTAAGATAACGTCCCTTAAGTGCTTTCTTTGAAGTTAACACCGTTAAGGAAGAAGTTACTGTAAGTTGCACTGTTAACAAATACCAAAGCCTTTCTGCCGAGTATATGATTTCAGATTTAAAAGTCATAGTGGGATAACAGAGAAATGTCTCCTAAAATTTCAACAAAATTTTATTAAGATAATGGGAAGACTTTTTGTTAAGGGCACTAAAATGCATCATGTAATGAAATGCAATAATAAAAGGTTCAGAAAATGCTCCCAAATGAAAAAAACTTAAAATTAAGCCACCTTATAACTGAATTGGCTGGACACTTGAAGAAAAATCAAGAGTAGGCACCAAATTTGAACTCTCTTTTGTGTCTCTTACTGCTCGAGCACACTTCTGAATCCAGAATCAGTACTCAGCAAGCAGGAATTAATTCACTCAAAAAACCAATCGCAGTCATAAGGAAAACTTGGTAAAACCCTGCATTTTATCAAGTGTAACTTCAGGAAATGGCATTAAGAGAAACCGAAGAAACTAAGAAGAAGAACACCATACTTCCTGTGGTGTTCCTTATTCGCATAACAAAATGCATGCTGTCTTTAAAAAAAATAGAATTAAGAAAATGAGAAATAACATTTTGAACTAAGCAAGATGAATATGCTGGGGCAGATTTTTAGAAGCAATTTTTTAAGTGAGATTCAAATACTATTTTCAGTTAAGTGACAGTTTTCTGACTTTATCCAAATATCCACATGCCATGGGATGGAATGAAACCATATTGGCTTCTTTAATGTGTATGCCGCCTTGTTTCATTCTGAATGAAATGCTTTGGAGTTCTGAATGGAGTAATCGGCAGAACAGGAGTGCCACCAGAAAAAAATAGAGCTTTCGAGGACTCTACTCTCGCAGCTCCACATGTCCCAAAAAATGTGTCTACTAGAGTCTGCTTTGCCAACTGTGACTGACAACGTGAACGGCTTGTTTCTTTTCTGAAGAAAAGAAATGCCCATTTGGGCATGAGATCCTCTCTCCTTTCACTCACTCACCCATCAAAGAACATCATTCCGGCTGTTTTCCCTTCTCTTTTGGAAGATGAATAAAGCCTCCTTACTGCATCCTCCTCATTGGCAAAGAAACGCATTTTTATTTCTTCCACTCTAAAACAAAACCAAACAACTTTCTATTGATTCGACATCTCTTGCCAGCTACCATTCTTTTTTCCAATCCCAATCAGAGCAAAGCTCCCCAAATGGTATACTGTTTTGCAAACCTTTCTTCCTCTCCTAAGTGTACTCCCTCAGACTTTCCCATCCCATCTCTTCAGTCAACCATCTTTGTCAATGCGCTGCCGACCAGGGGCGGGTACGGGGGCGCGCGATCCAGGCCGGTGCACAGAGTCCTGAGCTTCATTGGAAGCTCGGACACCACCGTCCTGAAATTGGAAATTTCTGAACATGGAGGCTTTCGGGTTCAGTTTGCTCTGGGCCCCGCAAAGTATATAGCCCGCCCTGCTGGTGACCTTCACACTGCCAAAACTAATGAGCATTTTCCCATTTGACCTATCAGCAGTATTTTCTAAAGTCAATGGCTCTCTGCTTTGTGATACATTTTTCTTTTTCGTGGCTTCCAAGATACCTTACTCTCATTTTCCTTCTACTACACAGGTGGCTTCTTCCTCAGTTTCTGTCACTAGTATCTCCTCATTGCCATGATTTCAAATACTGGGTGTATTTCCACCTCTGTTCCCTCCCTCGATTATCTCAGCCAGTCTTATGGTTTTAAATACTGTCTAGGTGCTACAGCTAACGCCTAACTTCCAACTCTTAGATCTGACAGTCTACTTGACCTCTGGACTGTAAATGTAGCTTGTCCCAAATTTAACTCCTTTTCCTCCCTGCTCCAAACCCGATCCATCAAATCCATTTTTCCAGTTTGCTCAGACCAAAAATCTTGGGAGTAATTCATGACTCGTCTGTTTCTCTCCCAACCTGTATCCAGGCCATCTAGCTTGTTCTCCTTCTAAGATGATTTCTGGAATTTTAACTGCTTTTCTGCTCCTGTTCTCTCTTGCAGAGATGACTAAATTAGCTTCCAACCTGGTTTCGTCGCTTCTATCCTTGTATCCTCACCTCTTATGATTTATTGCAAGCATAGGAGAGAATGGTCCCATTTAAATTACATACATCAAATAGCAATCCTCTGCTCAAAACACTAAAATACCTCCCTGTTTCAGACAGAATAAAAGTCGTACTAGCCAGAGTGGCCTACAATGTCCTAAGTGATCTGATCTTTTCTTATCTCAATAATTTCATCTCTGAGTTTCTATGTATTCTCCCTCTGGTTTGCCTGCCTCAGCCACACTGGCCGCCTTGCTCTTTCTCAAACTTACCAGATACACTCTCTCACCCTGGGGCCTTTGCATGAGCTGTGCACTCTGCCAGTTCCTCCTTTAAGTCTTGGCTCAGATGAGGGCTGTACTGCTGGTTAGCCTAATGAATATGGCATCCATCCATTCTACTGCCTTGAACTCCACTTTCCTTCCCCAGTGCATGCATCACCTTCCAACATGAAATGCTATTTATATTTTTGTTTGTTGTGTGTGTATGTTGATTGTCTGTCTCCTTTCCATACAAACAGGAGTTTTGGTCTGCTTTTCTTCATTGATGCAGTCCAAAGGCTTAGAATAGTGCCCAGTACATAACAAATAATTAATATTTGTTGAATGAATTCATGAAGCCTGGGTTTGTACCACACGGTCGTCACCACCACCACCACCACCACCACCACCACCAAAAAATAACAGTAATGATAATTTCGCTACAGAAAAAAAAATCATCAAAGCAACTGTGAAAAAATAAAATCATAGAAAATAAGCCATCATGATGATATCAAATTGATCTTTGAAAACTAACTGGTGCATTTATGCTTTTTCAGATCCATTAATTCATTGGGTAATATGTGCTATGTTGAAAGAAAATACCTAAGGGGATTTAAGGTCCGAAGAAAACACCACTGGTTGTAGAATATACTAACTCTAAAAACTGACTAATGTGTAAACAGGAGGAAGGCAGACACTGTGAGAGGTGGTGAGAGAGGTGTGTGTGAGAGGTGGTGCAGGTTCTGAGAAGAGGGTGTGATGTATTTGTGGGGTTTGAGTTCATAAATATTCCTGGGAAATTGCTTACAGTTGAATGCTTCTGCAATTTTAATTTGGAAATTCACCTATTTATGGAAATAAGTTAAAGAATTTCTCTGGTATTTTCCTGCTAATCGCACTTGCTATCCCAGTCTCTACTGCTTACCTGAAGGAAAAGGGTAATATTTGTTACATTTCTGTTGTTATTGCACAAAGGTTGGGAGAACGGGTTATCTCATGTAATATATTCTGTATTAGTCCTTTAACATTTAGGGAAGGTGACTTTTGGATTGCTGACATCCTAAACATATTGGACAACAGCATTGTAAAAGTAGCAATAAGATTTAATTATAAAAATTGCTTATTTTTAGTCAAAGAAATTCCTGAAATTATTCCTTAGAACGATCAACTCTAATATGAAAAAGCCCCTCCTTTCTCATCAACTGTGAGGCTCTACTTTTCTATCACTGTTATTTTCACTCAAAAATGTGACATAGAGAGGGATACAAGGACATCTTAGGACGTTGCTGACCATTAACTTTAGCAACTTTTAATTATTTTTGAAATTTCTTTGTTCATCCCAGTGTGTTAAAAACAGAAAAATGGTACTTGGGGTTACCAAGACGGAGAACAAAAGTACAAACTAATTAGCAGTATGCTCAAAAACAAACGGTTGTTTGTCTTCTGAGCAAATGTTTTTCGTCTTAAGCAAATTTGGCTCTGAAAGAATCAGGCAGGTGCTGCTGCCACGGTGCTTTCGGGTTTCCTGGCAGAGCTGGAGGTGTACTGGGACCTGAGACAAAACCCAGAGGAACCACAGCTAACCTCAGCACTTTGCCCAATTTCCTCCCTGCCAGTTACCAAAGTTCACTATTGTTCAAGCTCCAGAGGTCACGCATTGCCTGTCTCGGGGTGGAATTTATTCTGAACAAGTGTTTTGCTTGGCTTGCAATATTAAAAAAAAAAAATGTCAAGTCACTGACATTAAAAATTTGGAGATTTCACATGAAATTCCCTTTGTCCAGTTTTTCTTGAAAACTGAAAATCTGCAACCCAAGTCAGCGTGGCACTGTTCTTAGAGCCGAGGAAAGGCTACCTTTATACAGCCCTCCGATTCCAAAGGTCTCCACCTAGCTGGCTCACCCACACAGGCTACTTGCCTGCATCCTTTGTGCAACTGAGTTTCTGACCCTGGCTCTATCCTCACAGAGATGGGAAACTAAAAGGTGAAGGAGGACTTGCTCTTCTTTCCCCTCAAACCATGGTAAATAGCTGATGGTTACAGAGTTCTTTCTGCATGGGATTCTGACAGTTCTGGGTGAGAACGAAGTGTATTCAACTTTATCTGAAAAGTGGTCCCCATAGGACAATCAAGTTCTACATAAAGAAATCACATTAAGTGTTACTACTACATTCTTATCTAGGGAATGTTGCTCCAGCTGTGAAACAAGCTTGTCACCATTATCAAAGCCCCTCAAAGTCTCTGCTCTGCTGTTTTCAAAACAAGGGAGAAGGGAAAGAGCTAGAAAAATAAATAAATAAATAAATAAATAAATAAATAAATAAAGGTATTTGTTAATTTAGGCTCACAAAAATCAGAAGCGAAGGTTGTGTAAGGAGGGTAGATACTAATTCATTTGAAAATTTCAAAACAAATCTTCTGAAGCAATTAGTTATTTAAATACTTTAAGTTAAAGAAAGAAAGAAAGAAAGAGAGAAAGAAAGAAAGAAAGAAATACTTTAAGTAGTCCTGTCCTTTTGTGTTTTTCTTTCTGGCTACAAACACTTGGGTGAATTTTCCCATGTCCTTCTCCTATCTGGATTTCTTCTGCCTCTTCCCTCTTTCAAAATCATCCTTCAGGAAACCTCCTCTGATTAATTTCATTTGAAGCAAACAAACAAGGCATGTAATATATTAATATAAACTTCTTGAGATTATCACCAGGATCTTCACATTTTATGTGGGTTCACTGAATTGAATCAAAGTTAAGCTTCAAAAGCAGGAGTTTTTACATGCTGTAACATAATCATTACCCAATACTCAACACTTGATACTTAATACTCAATAAATGTTTTTTGAAATAAACATTTTTTTATTGTTAATCTTCCTCAAGAAACTAGTGTGTGTGTGTGTGTGTGTGTGTGTATATATATATATATATATATATATATATTTTTTTTTTTTTTTTTTACACAAGATCTATCAATAAGAGATTGGTTAAAGAAAAAAAAAAGCAAAGCAAAACAATATGAGAATCCAGGTCTTTTCAATCTTAGTCATATTTTCAAAAACGGTGATTTGATTTCATCATCTCAATTTATCAGAACCTGTCTATATATTACAATGGTCTGTATTTCCTATCGCTATGTGGATGAAAGTGAATCCATATAAACCATACCAACGCCATTATGTATAACTGGTGGTAAAACTTTATTATTCAAGTTTAGATGTAACAGACATCTTTGCTGCCTGAAGATTGTTTGCATAAGAAATACACCAAGAACATGTTTGTGAGTAGAAATGAACATGCACTATGAAAACAAAATTAAATAAAACAAAAAAAAAATTCCATGTGTTGTAAGAACAGAACTATTATAGCCAACATTCTAATATTCAAATCAGGACTACAAATTGAATTTTTTCTTTAGCAACATGAAATCATTCCATATGAAAGACATTTTCTGCTGGTGAATATTGCTGTAAGTTAATTTTACATTGGCATTTTGAGATGTTTCCCACCCCCACCCCACCCCCCAATTATCCATGTTGTCAATAGTCCACCCTAAGGAATTTGACATTTCTTAGTGTGATATTTGCCTTGTTGGTAGCCATTAAGAAACTATTGTTTTATCAGCCTTGTAATAGTTTTGTCTCTTCATAGTCAACATTATAGGCTGTCTAGTATGATATTTACAGCTCATCTTTAACAAAAATGACCCCAACCTTTCATGGCCCTTGGGAACTGAGAGTTTAAATAAGTCCCTTGGCCATATAATAATACTTGGCACACCCATGGTGCCTTTCAACCAAGGATCTCAAAGTGCTTTACAAAACAAGTACTACATTATCATTATTATTATTATTAATATTATTATTAATATATTTTTTCCATTTTACAGGTGAGGAACCTGAGGAACGAAAAGAAAAAGTGATTTACTGCAGGTCATAAAATGAAAAACAACCAGGGGTAGAATCAGGATTCAGTTTTGGGACTTATGGGTCTTAAAGGACCATCTTCTCTGATGAAGGCTAATAATGTTACTTCCATGTAAAGTTACTCTTGCTTTTCTCTGGTGTAGGACGGAGTGAGGCTTACAGCTCTACCTTCCCTTTCAAGAGAACAACACATGAGCATACATTATCCAGTTTCCATGTCTGGATCAATGTTGAATTTCACATTTTCTTCATCCCTGACTTCACACACTTCTGCCCTAGCATCTTCCAGAGGTCCTAATTACTGCCAATAGTTGTGGACAATTTCTAAACATCAAGAACGTGTGAATCAGCTGTCTATGAAACAGTAATGGAAAACCAAAAGGAAGTGTTCTCCAAAGAAGCCATCCCTCTGCCCTTGGCCGGGTCTTTCTTTGGGAAAATAACACAGCCCTTCAGAGTCCCAATCCGTGTCTTTCTATCCTCTTCTCATTTACAGCTGCCTACTGATAGAATTCCACCTAATAGTACCTACCTTTGGTTAGCATATTTAGTTTCATATTCTGGTTGAATTTCAAGTCCATCATTTTCTCCTGTGATCTAGGGATGGCCGGTAAGCTCCCACTTACTGGCTTACCAAAGATGCCTTGCCTTTTTTTTTTTTTTTTCCCATGACCCTGAACCCAGAGACTGTGAGCTCATGTAAATGTTAGGCAAAAGGCTGGCATACAGCACAGGAGCTGACCACCAGCTTCTTTCCTCCATGCTTCTACCACTGGATGACATATATCCTCACTCTGGAATTGCGCAAATGTTCACTAACTCAATAGGCAGGCAGTTCAGAGATCTCAAGATGGGTCACCTTGTGATGTTTTGCAGCCACACAGCAGAAGGCTAATAATTATTTTAATAGCAATAGTATTGGTACTCTTCAATTTATTAAGAAAAATGTATATCCTCAGGCATTTTAAAATATATATACATTTAATATTTTTGGAGCTGTATTTGCATTGGATCATAATAGATTATGTGCACATGTGCAATCATAAACGTAATGTGCTACCACAGGCTTCAACAAAGAGCTGTTAAAGATAATCACTTTTTTTTCTCGTCTTCTCATTAATATTACCTTAGAAAAGAATCCCCATGCTTGTTTTCTAAAATCTACCTTTACTAAAAGAGAACAGTTTAGAACAAAACATCACTATATTAAAAGTTGATTTTTTTAAAAGAACATCTCAATATGTCATGTAGGAAGAATGGGCACACTCTTTTCCTTTTGAACCACAGAGTTAACATGTTAAGGTTTAGAGCTCCATCCTTTTCTCATTCACTTAGAGTCCTGTAGTGTCTCTCAATCCACATCCTTCCAAGGTGGGCTGGCTCGTTATGATTTTTCTATCCCAAACAACAGTATTAATATATGGGTGAGAGAGGGAGAAAGAAAGAGTAAGAAAAGGCAGAATGAATGCATGAGCTGGTCCTGACCCAAAGTTTGACTCAAATCTTGATTCAGAATAGAGACAAGTAATTTCAAAAGACTTACAGTTTTTCAATGGTATACAATTTTAGCTGGCATACAGTTTTCATCATAGGGAAAGCCTTTTCCAAGAGGGGAAATTCCTAAACCATCTCGAAAGTCCTTAAAAAAAAGGATAAGTACCTAAATAGCTCATTTAAAAATCACAACTTAAGGCAAAATCATTCGGAAACCTTAAAACCAAATAAAAATAACAAACAACCATTTTTATAATATATTTTGAGAGATGGAACAAAGGCTTTTGTAGATCAAAAAATAAGGGGTATTTTAGTGTTACAATAAATTTTCATCTTTTTAAAAAAGCCCAACCTCTTTTCCATCAAAATATGTATAACAATGAAAACAAAAATGAAAATAAAATAATCAATAATAAAGGAATATGGAATAAGATCTATCGTGTCAATGCTATCCAAGAATATTCTACTGAAAGTAGACTGACCATAAATATTCCAAGAATAGTGATATGTATTTTCCAATGCTAATCGTTACTACTATGTCTGAGAAAACAAAAATCAGATAAAAACAAAAAACAAAAAAAAAAAAAAAGAAAAAAGAAAAAGGAATACATGCCAAAAATGAACAACCTATTTGTGTCTGACACTCTGGAGAAATTGTTTATGGAGTAGTTTTGCCCAAAAAGTCATACCTGTAATATTGCCCAAGTTAACCAAACTTCTGGCATTTTGCTGATTTGAGCAGTCCATGTATAATGTTGCTTAAGGATTGCCACAGTGCACTTCGTTACTAGTCTTTTTACTAAGAAAGTAAAATATTGTTTTGTTGTTTGGGACATCTCCTCTCTTTCTGAGATCTTTAATGGCCACCTCTCATGTCTGCCTGTACATTCTGAGATGCATTCATCGAAATTCCTAAGAAAGATAAATCAGCATCACATAGTTTGCATGTCAGAGCTCCTCACTCCACCTCTTTATTTCAGTTTATGTGAATAGTAGAGCTAGACAGGTGAGATCAGAATAGGGCCCTTTCAAAATGAAACTGAAGCTGAAGGCTTAGTCCTGATTTTTCTCTCTCTCCCTTTTTTTTTTTTTTTTTTTTTTTTTTTTGTGTTTTTTTGTTTTTGTTTTTGTTTTTAACATGAAAACAAAAATGCAAGAATGGAAATGACAACACACCAGAAAGACATTTTTAACTTCATTCACTACAATAGTCACAAACTGCTTGAACTCTACCTGCCATCCAACTTTAAGGAACAAAGACCTGGCACTGGGAAAAAGAAACAAAACCCAAACAAAACAAAACAATACAAAGCAACTGGGAATTCTGTAAAACTGAGTGCAAACACGGCTACAGAACACAATAAAAACACCAGTGCTGCGGGGGCCGGCAGCGCTTATCAAAATAATTTCTGAAATGTTTCATCCGAAACATAGACAAAAGCAATAAAAAGAGGATATATGTTTATCATTTTAAGTATAACAATGTGAGTTAAGAGCTTAAAAATTAAAAAAAAAAAGTACTTGGAATGAATAGTGCTACCCTTTTTTTTCCTAAGTACGCATAAAAATATTTTCATTTCCTTCTTGTTTTCCATACCATTATATCAAGAACTTCCATTTGTTTCATGTTACCGTTTACAACTTTAATGCACACACACACACACAAAAAAGGTATCTACCGCAATAGAAATAGTTGCTTCATTACCTTGTTTGCTACATTTGCAAATGTAAACAGCTAGGCAGAGCCAGAACTGACTCTAATGCATGATGGAATATCTTTGTTGCATACGTACACTGTAGAAAATAATTATTCAATATGTCAGGCACCATTATTTGAAATGTAATACATTAATATTTACTAGAAAAATAAGTTTTTTTTCCTATTTGTTCTCCCAACTTCTTTAATGAAATAAGTTAATCTGACAGTGCATCCAGTAGCTTGTAATATCTTCTACATCTCCGTGGCAAAAAATAAACTACTGGTTGGGACAATATAATGCAAATTATTAAAGTCAGTCCTTGTACATACATCCTTGTAGCAAGCATTGAGGCTCGACTAACAGCACCTTTAACCAATTACTTAATGTTCAGTTATGTAGCCCTATTTCCCTGAGCAGTTATGCTGAGGAGCTTTCCCTTCATGGATAGTTTTACAAAGCCTTAAGTATTAAAAGTACTATGAAGATAGACTTCTACGAATTCTATTTAATGCTACTTAACTAAACCTGTATAAATCTAATGAAGGGAGTGACTGGTACATATACCAACTGTCAGTCTGTGGTAACGTAACCTTAGACGCTGCCTGGCCACAAAGTTTGGAACTTCTATTTAACCAAAAGAAAATAAATAATACAGCAGGTTACCTTGTGGAGAAATACCATGTACTCTAAACAAATTCAGCCCATGGTCTGAACTTTTGTATCCATCTAATCTTTTTGAACTGAGCGGGGGATCCCTTTAGTTACAACGTGCCAAGTGAGATTGGTGACCAAGAGGAGGCTTAAAAAACAAATCCAAACCCCACTTCATCACATATGAGAAAGAAACATCTGGCTAAAAAAAAAAAAAAAAAAAAAAAAGACTATGTAAGCACTGAGGACACCGTTTTGTAAAAATGCATATATATTTGGACAAAATGAATCTAAATTGCCAACAGAAGGACTACTTTTGAAAGGAGTATTTGAACATCTAAAGGACAAAAATATCAGAGAGGGTGTGCATGTGTATGTACAGGCAGGGCTGGCCAAAATCACCGTGCTGCCAGCTGTCACTTTCCTTGCTGCTCTCTCACCAAGCCTAACCACAGCTCGCATTTCTAGGTCTAAGTCGGAAACATGGTCAATGAGAGGAGACTGCTGTAAGAGGCGCCATTTTCCTTTCACTGCCCTGGAGAGTAGATTTCTCCTCATCTGCCTAGGATTTCATGATACTTCTAAATTTAGGCAACAACGTCTGCATTTATGAACAAATGGACCAATGGCCAGCCCAATACTGCGTTAGTATCATAATATGTAAACCCTTTCAAAATTCTAGATAGGTTTGATCTCTTTCTTTACAAACGTAACAATGAGAGTCTGGTGATACTTTTTATGGACCGTTTCCACTGTACACATTTGCCAAGATGGTTTTTTGACTTAACTATGTTCTAAAACATGACTATTTACCATCTTCCATTTTTTTTTTTCTTCTCACTGACCATTTGTCTCACTTTTTAACCCTTGGTAACCTACTCATCAAAAGAAAGAATAAAAGAAGGGAATTTCATGTTGGATAAGGCAGGCTCTATGAAGTATTTTTTAATAGGTCTTCATAAGACATTACAAGCTATTGAATTCCCATCAAGAAAACCTATTTCTATTTAATTGTGCTAAGTGCTAAGGTTTTACTCTTTAGGTTTTCCATTTTTTTCCGCTTGTGCATTGTTCCTATGCAGGCCCCTCTGGATATGAGTTGTGAAGTCATATTTGTCCGTGCAAAGATGCTGGCATATGCTGCACTGGAAAGGTCCACTGTCACCATGGCAACTCATATGCAAAGCATACATCACTTCATCCAGAAAGACAATGCCACAGTGCACACATTTTGTGGAAAGTTCATCTTGAGTACTTCTATCAACTTTCTCTGTTTTTACTACATTCAAGGGACCTTCACTTTTTACATTTGACGGTGCCTTCGTTTTCTCCTTGGAGGCACCGTTTGCAGTTGGCCCAGGTCTGGAATGCTTGATCGCCAAATCTAGAGGAATGTCATTGTCTGATCCAACAGCTGAAAAATGAGGAGGCAGATTGAAGGTGGGATAAGGCACATAGTTTTGGCAAGGATTTGGTAGGCCAGGCACGTGACTCAAGTAGTGCGGATTCCCAGGAACGGAGAGCTTATATTTACTCCAGAACCGCAGCCAATCAGCTTCACTCTGGAAGTCATTATGTACAAACGGAAGTCCGAAAAGGGGGTACTGGTACTTTTCAATAGGGCTGCCTGGTGGTGAATAATTTGGGTGTTTTGCAGGTCTCATGTACTTTTCTATGGGACTGCCTCTCTCAGAACTTCCTTTCCCTTCTGACACAGATGAACTGTTTCCTGGGTCTCCAGTACTTTCCTGAGGACTTTTTATCTGAATGTGCAAAGGTTGCATCCTTTTGTGAATATCCAGAGTTTGGCTGACCAGGACCGGCTGCTGAGCAGAATGGCTTTTAGTCAATGAACCCTGGGCTTCGTATTTACTCAGGCTAGGGAGCGGAATTTCTCTCTGGTGACCTTCGGTTAAATGATCTTCCGACCTCCTCTCTAAGGGGCTTCCGTTGACCTGCTCCTCGCTGCCACCCCTCTGCTGTTTGTTGAGCTGCTCAGCCTGCAGTGCCTCTGGGTTAAGGCGCTTTCTTGTCCTTCTCCTAATAATCTGCTCACCGTTGTTTTGTTTAATGATGTTTAAAGGCCTGGGAGTCTGCAGAGAACACACACGCACAATACATAAAAGGGAAACGTGAGAAAATACATTAAAACTCATTAACAATTCCTCACAAACATGAACCACGCTTAAGTTCAAAGCAAGGGCAGACTCTACGTTATAGGTTTACTAAATCTCCTCCTCTTGCCCTAAGCAGGATCGGAGGCAGTCACCAAAGCACACTATCTTAGCCTAATTAAATCAAGTCCAACTCTGCAGGGAGGACTGAAAACTTTCATCTACTTAAAAACAGCTTTACCAAACTCAATAGATTTTGGAATTGCATCATTTAGTGATAAAACTGTGTAGAAAGTTCCTTGAAGAAACACGATTTTTCTGCAATTATTTCTCAACTTCTGAGTCACGCACTAGGATGTCAATACAGAAACATGGGAGCTAGGCTTTAATGACAACTGTGGTAAAATAACACAGGGTCCTCTCGTTCATATGTGGAAGCTCTACCCCACAATGTGCCTGGATCTGGAGATCTGGTCTTTAGGAGGCAAATTAGGTTAGAGAAGGACAGAGAGAGACGGAGGCCTTCTCCAAGCCAGGAAGAGAGCCCTCCAACCAGAACCTGGCCACGCTGGTACTCTGACCTCACACCTCCAGCCCTGAGAACCGTGTGAAAATCCGTTCCGTTGTTTAAGCCTCCCAGTCTGTGGTATTTTGTTATGGTAGCCTGACAAATACGTGTATTCTTCTAAATAACTGCAAATGTGAACATAAAGTATTACATATCGGAGCACAAATAAAGACAAATGAGCAGAATCATGAAGAAAGATATCAGGCACTCAAAGCCATTATCGGTGGGAGACTTTTTTTTTCACCAATCACTTTTATTGCTCCTTGTTTAACAGGATTTTATATAATCACTATGGAAAATTTTACTTATTAACAGGTAAAGCATTTGTTTTCAGTTGAAAATCTAAATTTTTTTGTAGCTTTGGTACAAACATATGATACATCACTCTACTCTGTACTTAGTTAGAATGCTGACTTTCACTCAGCTTGTTTTTTATTCAGCTTAAGCACTGTATGACTGGTAGTTATGTACATGTTCAACAGGCATTTATATTACAGGACTCAGACCCATAGATAAGACTATACCAAAAATTTTACTTGCAGTAAGAGTTCTAACTTTGATTTATAAAATAAAAAGAAGTTTAATAAATTAATGCATATTTACAGGTGAAAATTTAGAATACTCCTTAAGTGGGCTAAACCCTGATTTTTCTAAAAGATTACTGAAATCAAATAATTTCTACACAGAATGTGGAGATATAACCTGCGAATTATTCCTAGAAAGAATGTGCCTTAATGCAAGAGAGACCTTTTATATCTTAAACAAAATATAAATATAAATCCTTTGTGGAATGTTTCTATTGTCACAGAGGTATTCTGAAGGCAAGAAGATAACACACTTGTCACTGACAATTCAATTATTGGCTTCAGAAGGAAAATGCCACATCCCTTGGATATGCCATATTCATTTATTTTGTTCAGAATGTTCAGGTTTATAAAGCTCCTATTTGTATTATGAAAATATGCAGTATTTAATATCTACCTATAAGGAAACCAGAAATTTGCATTAATACTCTTTTAAAACTTTTATAACTTTTGTGACAGTCTTTGACATGAGATGTGAGCATAACCTTTATGTATTTAAATTTATGATGTAAAGAAACTCAAAACTGAACACATCTTGCCTCTGGAGAGATGAATATTAAAATAACTGTAAAAAAAAGAGTTTACTTTATATCATAGTTGTTAAATTATCATAACATGGAAGAGCAGTAGTTTAATTAATTCTTGGCCTGTGATTGGCCAGAGTTCAATTAAAATCATTAATGTCAGTACTCATTAAATAAAAGCTTATTGCTGTGCTAAAATGGTGAAGGTGAAGCAAAAGGAAGGTGATGTGGTATTGGGAGGGAGAATCTCTCTCTTAGCTACACGCAATAACTAAGGTTTTACAGTTTACACCAATTAGTGTTGTTGGCAGCATGCATTTTTTAAAGAGTGCTTCCAATGGTCCATTTATGAGGACGTTTTGTCTAAAACTGTATTCCCTGTAGCTGTAATTTATTCATTGGCTATGCTAAGAGCTATGGTAAAATGCCAAACAAAATGAAAAAGGCAGAGGGAAATGGATTTCTGTTTACTAAGCGGGGTATTCCTATTTTTAAAGGCAGCTCTTGTCAGCAGATAAACTAAAAAAAAAAAATATCCTTCAGGAAGTAAATGCATATAGAGATGGGGGAATTTGTGAGCTTTAATTAAACTTTATCAGAGGATTCTAACTAAAAGCTGAGAAGAAAGTTCTGGAAGTACCTCGGTGAGCCACAGAAAAAAGTCAGCCAAAGAGTTTGAAACACAAAGCACCTTCCCACCTTACTCTACTGGGATGTGTGCCGTTCGGAACTTAGATACCTCCCTCGAATATATCCCCGGAAGAACTGACGAGATTCACCTAGCATTCTCGGGTCCTAGTTCGGAACCACTCTTCTGAACGTGCCTGACTTCTAGCCCCCAAAGCAGCCAAGATGACAGTTGCAAATTCTTCAGTTAAAGTGGAAATAAGTATTCTTTCCCTGCCCTGTATTTTATGTGAAATAGGAGAGTCCTCTTTTTAAAACACTTTTTATGTATTTTTGAACTCTTAAAGGTTCTCCTTTCTACCTAAATTAATTTCACCAAATTCTGATAACCATTAGTTCGACTGTTATGGGAAGTTCCCAGAAATCAATCATTTTCCTCGTTTATATCAAAAGAAGCATAATGCATTACTAATGATCTCAAATGTATCTCTCCATAACATCTAAGGCCATTTCACCATAAATCACAGGTGCTCTCCGAGTGACTGTATTAAACTCTGTGGGAGCAGGCGTTGCAAGCCAGGGAATGGTACACATCACACCACAGACCAAGCTGCTTCTAAAGCTTTTCCTCAAACAGTCTAACAAGCTCTTACCGAGTGAAGCTTCTGGTAGAGGCCACACGCGTTGCATACATATCCGCCATTTGCATTCTTTCGCCAGAGAGAGGTCTTTGTGGTCAAGCAATTGGCACAAAAAACACCCGAGCCTCTACGCCTCTGAAACGGGGGGAAAAAAACACAAGGTCAGAGGTGAGTCACATGATCAGTGGAGTTAGACCAAATCAACCCAGGAGTTTTGTCTTTAGACTAGCAACAATGACGGTATAAAACCACACTGCCCATAATGAGGTCAGGTTCAATTGTGTTTAATAGGCACCACTGATTTTCATTATAATTAACCCTACAGTGATGGATGAGGTGTGTGCAACACCAAAGGCTTTTCACAGAAACAGCTTTAACTTTTTGAACTTTGGGTTTTGTGCCTTTAATGATGGCTCCTAAATGCTGAACCCTAAAATATACCTTTTAAAAGTGTCAAAACAAAACTCACAAGACAGAACGTGGCAATATGTTTAATATACTTTAGCAAAGGGGGAGCACAGGCTACTTGAGCTCTAAAAATATAGTCAAGCATGGAATAAATGCGGCATGGAAACCATTTAAAATTAAACCTGATTTGTGTCTTTTCGGATGTCATTCATGTAACACAAGTATTAAGAGAATATCACACACTCAATTCTAGTTTTGGGGGTTGCAATGGTAAACTGTGAAAGAGAACACCGTCTATTTCCCAAAGCTGAGGGGACCAGTCGAAACTTGTTGCCAACTCGAAGTACAGTATTACTGAGAACGCTTATGAGGTGCCTGTTGAAGCCAGACAAGCTAGTCCCATCAATGGCTATTTATTTTATTTGCCTCAGACTTGGAAATCACAAGCGTTTCCGAATACAAATTGATTTTAGTGGGCTGAATTCTGCAATCACCAGATTCAAAAATAATCTAAGAATATTTAAAAGTAGATAATTAGTATTGCTTGTTTCATTCTTGCTATCAAGTAATGATTCCATTAAACTCACTGAAACAAAAGTCAGGCTGTGTTTGTAGGCGCAAATACTAACAGGCAGGAAATGAAATGCTCTTGCTGTAAGAAAAAAAAAAAAGACAGCCTGAATTGCAACTTCACTCTCCTTTCTCTAGGAAGCGAAGCCTTTAATGATAAAATATGCATGTTAGATAAGGAGTGGAAAAAATGTTGCTGGAACCCAATTTTATTATAAATTTAAAATTACAAATACCGTAAGTCAAAATTTCAGGGATTCATAAAATTTAGGCAATTTATTTAACTTGAGTCCATACTGTAGACCAGTGGTATCCCTGCCAAGAAAATACAATGGTTATAATTGTACTCTGATACATTTCAAATGGAAAGCTTTCTGCAGACATAATTTTGGCTTCAAGACTGGAACACTTTCTTGGCATTGAAAGGGCATTTGATTCATCGGGTGTTTCACAATGTATCACTAAAAAGACCTGGTGAGCAGCCAGTTCCCTATAGGGTAATTTTTCCATCCAGATGCAAGTGCTATCAGAGGCCCTCGTCAGCTAAACTAATTATGATCTTGCAATTGCTGATGCCTGCTCACTCTAACATTCGACATCCTCCATTAATCATCAATACAAGGAAAATGAATGAAACGTAAAGAAATGAGGGCTGGTAAGCTGCACAGCCATAAAAATCTGAAATGAGAGCAATAATTTAACAAGATTGGGGGAATGTTTTTAGTGCGCACAAAGTCAGGCTAACAATTGCCCTTTTCAACCAAGAACACGATTTCATTAGTGTAGCAGGTCGTGCTACTTTAGGTGATGTAATAAAAGCTAGATTTTGCACAAAGATAATCTCTGGCTCCCCTTTTTCTCCCTCTCCGCCCAAGTCAGGACCAGGAATGCGTCACGGTTAGAGCAATGGCAAATGCTGGGTGTCAGTACAGAAGTCCCAGTCGGGACCTCCTGCAAAAGTAGAGATTGCTCCCTCCTGAAAAATCAACGAACTATTAGACGCTATGTTTATCAAACATTCTGGGGCCCCCTTTATCTGAAGTAAGCTGGGGAGCCTAGTTAGGTTATAATTGTGAAACTTCCCTGAGGCCACGCCATCTTTTTCCTAGATCTAAATAACACGTTTGGCAAATAAACACCAACTTGATCCACATAAAGGCAATGTAAATGTCCATTTAGAAACTAACCCACATATATGGCTGAGGCTCAAATCTGAATGTGTAACCATTCACTCCAGCCTGCTTTTCTTTCTTTATGCCCTGGGTGCTTGACACAGCATGCCAAAGTGGGTGTAATCCTGGTTTCTGAGAGCGTTTCAATCCTTGCACAATTTTGTGCTTAATTCTCTTGCAAAGAAAATGCCCTTCATTAGTTAGAGGGAAAGTCCTAAAATTATAGCACTGGTTTCCACAGGCCTATCTTGCTTTAAGCAGCACTTAGGCTCCACTAAAGAGGTATATTTTGGGAAAACTGTATCTTATTTAAGACATCAGGGGTACTCTGGATTCATTTACCCAGAGTCAGTATAGAGGTTAATAATCAGATTTAGGAGTCAGACTACTTGCATTTGAAACATGTCTCTGCCTTTTGCCAGGTGCAACTTTAGGCAAGTCACTTAACCTCTGAAAGCTTCAATTTCCCCACCTTTAAAGAGTGAGCTGCTGTAGTATGTGGGCAAATGGATGCAATTAAAACAGTGCCAGGGATATAGTAAACACTCAGTAAGTTAGCTATTTGTAAAAGGGATTCAATTATTTTTTTTGGTAAGAGAAAAACACTTGGCTAGCTTTGTTTCCACCTCCTTAATCTACTTATCGAACATTACAGAGATGCTTAAGACATACAGTTGGATATTATCAAATGTATTTCATTTGTGTCAATCTTATCAAATATGAGAATGGAAAGTTGAGTCAGAGTGAAATTTCTAGGTGTTCACACCTAGGATTCAATAGGAGCGTACTTGTGTGGGGGTGGAAAGTAGGAGGGAGGTGAGAAATATTTCACATATTAAGTTAACTCTCTTCTAAACACATTTATCGCTTTGGTAAGCACCGTATCACCTTAGTTTTGGTGCACTTGGAATTTCTGGAAGCAGCAAAGAAGGTGGCCTATGTGGATAGTATCCTCAGCTGTGTGACCACAGGATCATAACTGTGCCACATCTCTCTCAGCTACAGCACAGATCAGAGCCCTGACCTGGTCACTCTGTTTGTAATGTAACCTGGCTGGACAGAGGACAGCATCATTTTCAAGTTATCAACATCCTTAGTCCAATCATGTGTTGCCAAAGGAAGGCAGAACAGAAGTCTCCCTCGTCCTGCTTTTTAAAAAACAAACTTGGCCTTGTTAAAGAGAAAGAAAGGCACCGAAGTCTTTATTTCATTCATAGTTTATCATGCATGATAGAGTTTTAAAATATTTTGTCATCCTCCTTTACACTGTGTTTGTTAAGGACAGAAATCATGACTCCTAAGGGTCATCAAATATTCTAAGTACCAGGCACCTAGGACAGTGCTCTGTCTTGAGAGATTAAACATTAATAAAATTGAAAATAATCTACTGGAATTAAAAGAAAAGAATCTCACCTGCTATTATTTTTTTTATCATTAATAGTCACCCTAGTTTTGAAAAAAAAAGTTTTTACAAAATATTCCTTCTAAGTGTCACCCATTTGGATTGACAAATTTACTTCCAGTTGGGCAGAGATGACTAATGATGTAGAAAAGAAAATCAAGAGAATTAATGAATGTTCCAATCCTAAAATTCACACTTATTTCTGAGGAACAGCTGAAGCTAGGTACTTGCTAGGTCCTGAGGATACAAAATCAGGTAGAACAAGGCTCCAATTCTCCTTTACATACATCATTAGGGTCATATGTTGTCCGTGGTTCTATATGTACTCAACGTGTGTTTAATAAGATTCCTTCTCCTTTTCCACAAGCTGTTTAATTATTATTATTATTATTTTTTTATAAGATTCCTTCTCCTTTTCCACAAGCTGTTTAATTATTATTATTATTATTTTTTTAAATTTTTTTATTTTTTGAGAGAGAGAGAGTAGGGAGGGGCAGAAGGAGAAGGAGACAGAGAATCTGAAGCGGACTCCCTGCTAAGCGCCGAGCCAGATACTACCCTGAGATCATCACCTGAGCTGAAACCAAGATTCCAACACGTAACCAACTGAGCCCCCCAGGTGCCCCCAAGCTGTTTAAGATGTTAGTAATATTTTATACCTCCATGACATTAGCAGGAGAGAGGAGAACCGAGTCACACAGAGAAGGTCACTTCTGGAGAGTACATGAGAGGGATCCGTGGCTAGTGGATGACACCGCTGGCCAACCTGAGGGGCATATTTAGCATGATTCTTAGCCTGAGGTGGGAGTAAGAATCTCAGGCTGAGAGAAAGCTGCTCGCTTGTATATCTGCACAGAACCACCACATTCTCTGCCCTTGGACTTCCCTAAGTGCCTCTTCTACTTGTTCGTGGACTTAACCGAAGGAAGGAGTGAGGGAAGGTGGGTCTCGAACCCAAATCTACAAGAAGATCACCTCAAATGAAAATTTCTAAAGAGAAAAATTCCAGAAGCAACAATTTGAGGAACTGATTTTTTTTTTTAAACTTCAAGTTTTACAGCTTGCCTAGCAACTTTTAGGTCACATTTGTGTTGCCTCTACCTAATTTCTGTTGGCTGCTAATTTCCTGTGTGAAAAAGGAAGGATGGTGATAGAAACACTTAATTGCAAGGATTTTTGAGGCCAGCCAAAGGATAGCAAGTAGTTTTCGGTGATAATTACTGAGAATTCTTTGGGATCACTTGTTTCCTTTCCATGTTTCAAATGTATTATGACCACAACACTGATTTTCACAACAGCAATTTAGGTGATGAATTTGGACAATCATCCATGTTAGGATTTGAAATAGAAAATGACATACACATCTTTTAATATATGTACACTTTAAATCCAACATAATTTTCCTTCCTGCTTAGAAGTGCAAGAAGTATAATGACTAAAATAATGGATCAAACAAAAAAAAATAATTTAGGTTCACAGCTAACCACTGTGTGGTTATCACTATCATCAATTTTTTTCTGAAAGCTTTTGGTTTAAATTTTGCTTTAGGGGGCTTAATTCTTTAGTCAGTTATAGATCAGTGGGTTGAGCCTTGGCACATGTATTGGTGAACCCATATGTGTCTTAAGAAAAAAAAATGAAAAAAAAGTTTTAAAATAGGCTTAGCTGTTTCTATTATATTATTATTTAAAAATCAGCCAAAAACAAACAATTGAACGTTTTCAAATTTCATTAACAAAGAACTGATTTCATTTGATTAATAAGAAATAAATTTGATTGAATTATTCATTCAAGTGCCTTAACATTTAGAGACATGGATATTTATCTCCAAGAGATTAAAGTCTCCATTGGAAAAGGAGTTTGTGCAGAAATCCTGTATATTACTGTTCTATGTATAAGAACTATACTGAAACCATGTAATTACATAACAAACTTTGATAGGCAGAGTATTTATTCACATTTTTTATGGTTTTTATATCTTAGCCATTTTAAATCAAATCAATCTGAAATTTGATATACATGGTGTTAGGGCAGATATACCTCAAATATTTTTTAACTTTAAATAATTTCTCGTGTTTAAATAATTTCTCTGTGTTTACTCGATTCTATCAAGAATCTTTTGCAAACTTCATTTTAGGGACATGTACAGATGGCTATGATAGAAACTTTTGGTACAATTTTGCAGTAATAAAATTTCAATGGTAAATTTAACTCAGTTTGGTTCTGGGAATGGAATAGTTGCTGAATGTCCAGCATGTGCCTGGCACCGTGGAACAAACTGGAGTTACAGTGACATATATGACAAACATGGTCTATAATCTCTCTGGGTTTCCAGTAGAATGTGCTCAAAATCTAAGTGTGTAGTTAATGCAACACAAATTGAGATGTTCATAAACATTGAGAGTTTAATTTATACAAATTATATGGAAAGTTTTCTGAGGAAACCAAAGTATATTTGATGAATAAATCTCATTTATTTATTTATTTATTTACTTATTTAGATTTTATTTTTAAGTACTCTCCACACCCAACGTGGGGCTCACCACTCCAAGATCAAGAGTCATGTGCTCCACCAAATGAGCCAGCCAAGTGTGCCAATAAAGCTCATTTAAAGGCTGAAAGTTATCTAAGGATCAGAGAGCTTACTCTCTGTGCTCCTTTACCAAAGTGGGTAATAATAGTCTACTCATTTCAGAAACAAGTTGATACTTCTTCATTATCCCATAAGTAATAATGTCCTGTAATAATAGGGCAATGATCAATAATATTGCCCTATTGACTGCCAAAAAAGTTGATATGAGTAAATAATGTATTATTACTATCATGTAGCAGATTGGCATTCAGTAATTATGAATAAATGATGATTCGTATTTTAGTCATTTTCACTGTTATTTACCACTGTTGACACAAAAGCCAACCTCCCCCTCCTAATTTCCACAAGCGAGGATTAACCAGCTATTGCTACATATCAGTAAATCCTACAGAATTCATAGAATGCAGCACCTGAAACCACTTAAAAATAGATGGTGGCTTGCAACAAACGTCTTTAAATTAATAGCCTGAATTATACCCAAAGCACAGGTTACCCGATATCTTAGGAAGAGCAGGGAAAGAACACTGCCAACATAAAGCAATAGTTAGCAATATCTTGGCTGACTTTTGTTCCAAATAGAATTGTGAAGAACAGCGCAGTTGAAATGGGCTGCACAGCAAGTCTCTGCCTGATTCAAAACAGCCCTCTTTGCCCTCAGATTTCTTGCCAGAAAACTGAACAGACTCTCCAAGGTTCAGCCAAGCACCCATCTTACGGTCTCCTATCTCAGAATTTGGAAACAAAGCCTGTTTAGCCTGCTTATTAAATTCACTTCCTCGACACATCAGCAATGATAATGGAGACCAGTGTAAACAAAGCTGACATGCCTGGCTCGGAGCAATGGAACCACCTCTGTTCAGGACATGAGGCAACACATACTCTAGTAATCATACACTGTACCCAGGTATGAATGTGCCTGAGACTTACTGCACTGAGACATCACCATGCGGGAGCTGCCCCATATATCAGGAAATGCTAGTCAAACACATTAGCTCCATTTCTTCTGAGATGTAACCGGTGACTATTGAAGTGAGATAGCAGACAAATCGAGATTTTTGCAACGTATATCCCACACTTCTAATCCTTCATAAGGTTTCTTCAAATTGGCACAATTTACAAATTTATCACACACATATAGAACCCATTACATAGGTCTGAAGGACTCCATCTCTATTCTTTGACTCACCCCATATTTGGTAAATGAGCAAACCAAATATCCAGTGTCATGCCCAAATTACATAAAGAGCCAGGACTAGAAACACTCAGATCTTTGGAGCTCTACCCACAGTGTTTCTGTAATACTGTTCTGCCTTTACAGCAATATGTACTTAGACAGCTAAAACGATGATTGAAAATTTATGTCTGCACTGTCTTTTTCATTCCACATGAAAGTCATTATTGTCAAAAAATCTACTCAAGTCTTTCACTGCTTCTATTTCTGCCACCATGGATCCATTTTCACCTCAGCTACAACAATCATTGGAGGCTTTCTCCACAGGGACTTTCTTCCATGCCAGTGCCAACACCTGATACTGAAAAGGAAGAAAAAAGGCTTTTTGGAGGATTTTAGCACCTCTTAAGCAAACTTTGGCATGAGAACAGAGTTGATTCTGTTTTAATAAATTTATTGCACATTTTACTTAACAGTATATTCTGGGGCACCTGGGTGGCTCAGTGCGTTAAAGCCTCTGCCTTCGGCTCAGGTCATGATCTCAGGGTCCTGGGATCAAGCCCCGCGTCGGGCTCTCTGCTCAGCAGGGAGCCTGCTTCCTCCTCTCTCTCTGCCTGCCTCTCTACCTGCTTGTGATCTCTCTCTGTCAAATAAATAAATAAAATCTTTAAAAAAAAAAACCAACAACAATATATTCTGTAAACACATTTATTATGGGAATTATTCACGTTACAGAAAGTAAAAATCTTTTTTTTTTTTTCAGAAAGTAAAAATCTCAAGTGATAACAATAAGGAAGAAACCCGTTGTAGAAAAAGCCTAACGTCCAAAGGGTTCAGCTTCTGTGCACTTAAACACAAATTGAGTTATTTTTTGTATTATCTATGTGGGGTTGCCTTTATAATAGATAATGATGGTTATTTTGGAAGAAACAGAAAATATCAAACAATAATCAGGAATTCTTTTCATGGGGTGGTGCCTGGCTGGGTCAGGCAGCAGAGCATGCAACTATTGATCTGGGGTTGTAAGTTCGAGCCCCATGTTGGGTATAGAAATTACTTTAAAAAATAAATTAAATCTTTCTTTTTTAAATAAATTAAATCTTAAAAAAAAGAAAAAGGAATTCTTTTCATATTAGCTAACAGATAATAACTGGCCCGTAAAGTGTTTCCATCCTCCCGGCATTCACATATACATCAATGGTTCTTCACTGGTTCCTAACATTCTTTTGATAAAATTTATGACACTCTCCAGAAAAAAAAAAGTAAAATAATTTTTACAAATAACTTCAGGCTGTTCAAAAGAATGTCTTTCACAAAATGTATCCAAGTATTTGGTATGGATATCTGAATACCTGCAGATCTGAAAGTTAAGAACTCCTAATATCTATTATCCTAGTTAGATCAAAATGAGTTACCAGGTACTATTATTCCCTCATTTTCAGGGTTGAGGTAAAAAGACTAAGAATGGTTCTTTGACTTATCTAGTGTCAAAAAATACATCCTAGTCTCTAAGTCTAGACAAAAACACAGGACTGTGTTCTAGAAACAGTTTCTGAATCAATTATCTGATAGAATTTTCTCGCTCGATTACTTTGTGTCCCTTCTTTAATCATCACCATCAGACATCTAATATTTCTCAAGGCTTAACTATGTATAGGATAATAAGCCAAAGCCTTCGTTTCATTATCTGACCTTGTTAAAACGATCCTAAGAGATGCATATCATTATTGTTGTTGTTACTGTTCTTCCTCTTCTTCCCTCCACTTTACAGATGAGAAAACTGAGGCCTAGCAATGTTTTTCAGGTGCTAAATAGTAAATACTAGGGCTAAGAGATACAAACCCAGTTCTCCCTCACTTGAGAGCCGCGGTGCTAAACTATGTTTCAGGCCCTAGTACTAAAGAGGCGATTGGGGAATTTTTACCAAAAATATTTCACCATAGCTAGGCTTTGAAGAACCCTTATCTCTTTAAACCACCCTATAACAGCTGATTGAAATTATGCAAGTTTTGAGGTACCAGAAAGAAATGACTCATCCTTGATCAGATATGGCAACGATCTGTTTTGAGGTTGATAGATACAGTCATAGCCAGAGGAACACAACATTTGGCTGATGGAGAGGTAGGGGTAGGGAAGGGGGATGGGTGCAGTACATGTGTTTTAATCCTGCCATTTAAAAAAAAAAAAGAAAAACACATGTAAAATAAGCCTCTGCTTAAAAGCAGAAAATTAGTCAACACCATTGACTTAGCTCCTAATAATGCCAGTCACATGGGAGGGCAGCTGTGAACTAGAATCTCTGTTTTTGCATTAGTCTTGGCTAGAGATGGGGCAGCAAAAACGATGCTGGGGTTTTGACAAGTTCTGTAAACACATATGTTCAGATAACAATTTACTAGATTTACTTTACATACTTGTATGTTCCCTGGCAGAGACCTTTTGGAATGTGTGGTATCATCATTATTCAACATAAAACACTGCCAATTCTGAAAGATGACGTTATTTTAATAAATTCCTCAGATTTGGATAATATGAAAATATTTATAATTATTTCCCCTTAAAAATTTCCCCTATTATTATACATAAAAGTATAGGTTCTTCATCAACCTATGGAGCTGACTTTGACACTTTTCATGTGTGATATAATTTCCATTTCATTACAGAACAGCGAAGGCCAAAATATTCTTAACTCTAAACACTTTTTACAGGCTATCAAGTTGAGAGGATACAGTACAGATCAGATGTTAAAACATAGCATGTAGTCTGCTCAGCAGAAGGATGGTAATTGCTGCTTATTTCTACTGAAGAGCATACAAATTATGGAAATACAGTTAAATGTACTGAAGTTCAAAACAATTAAGAATCATGTTAAAAATCTGCTGATGTGTGTCAACAAGAGACTCGGATACCAAATATGCAATTTGGACTGAATACTTGGTGAGACTAGATTGGGAATACTTCTTGTACCATTTCATCCTCTAGGACCTAAATCCAAAAAAACTAAGAAACATGAACCTGAACTTCAGTTAATTTTTGAATCTATAAAAGTTTCTTAAAATGTCTCATTTGTACTCAGTTTTGTACTTCCTTGGGACACACAAAGTCATAGGTATTTAAGTCCACCTTTCCAATGGTTAAAATAAGTGCCTGGTATGTTAGGTCATTGTTCAAATCGAAGATGTATCTTTAAATGAGAACTCTGTTCCTGCTAGGGGTAAAACCAAACTTGAGCAGATAATTTCATTATAGAACCACGGTGCAGACAGGGAAATCTAAGCTGATTTTTAAAGTTTTAATAACACTATTTTAAAAAGACAAGTTGAAATTATGAATTGCCTTAACAATCATGATGTAATTTTGTAATAACTGAAATCTTTCATGGGAAAACTGCTTCTTTAGTAACTTACACAGTCAATTACACAGGAAAGCACTGTTAATAGGGCTGTCCCCCTGTCGCCGCCCCCTCCCCCCACATTCAAAGAGCTCACGTACACGACTTCCTTTTCCATTACCAACTTGTCTGCAGTACCATCTGTAAAAACGAACACATACCTTGTGCTGCCAGTTTCTGCTTCTGCACGTCCATTAGTGGGACTGGCTGCAGCTGCTCAAGAAGAAAGCAATGACCGTCTTTGTTTATATATATATATTTCCCCTCCAGTACGACCATATCAGCGCAAGGCAATACATCGTCCTGAGTAGGGAACTGCTCTTAATAACCCGACTCGGACCCGGTTCTCTGTGTGATCTGGAGTTTGTTAATCACACTGTATCACATACCAAAGCAAGAACTACCTCATCGCATCAAGGACTCTCGAGACGACCCCTCAGTCACTCCTACCAAAAGGAACAGTTAAAATCATTTCGTACTGTGACATTCTGTCCATCGAGCAGAGTATCAGGAAACCAATAGTGAGGCCTGGCAGCATGGCCTGAGACACAAAACTCCTGGTGAGTGAGCTTTTATTTCATGAGAGGGGCTTTGAAAATAAAACACAGCAACTCACTTTTCTAAAACTCTATTCTCCACTGCCTGCATCGTGTTTACATTATTTTTCTGTTAGCATTATTTTTGCCCAGACAAACATGATTAAACTGTTCACAATCTTTGCAGAAGATGTAAATATATTAAAGCAAGAGTGACCTCAAGTTAATTTTTTGAAGTGATCTGCCTCCAAGAAACATTTCTCCCTATTGTGGAGTAATATGAATTACAAAAAAAAAAAAAAAAAAGAAAGAAAGAAAAGAAAGAAAACATCATGAACTACGAAGTTCTTAAAAATATTAAAAAAAAAGATTCATAGAGAAGCTGAAATTAAAAACACACATAAAAGAAAAGCAGAGATCCAAAAAAACCCAAATGGTTTAGTTGCTTTCCTGTGCTATTCCACATTTACAAATTTACCCCAAATACATCAAAATGACTCTTCTTCATAAGAGGTACTTTGCTGGCAGTGTGTAAGCTTAGCTTTGGAACATTAGAATGCCAATTCTGCCTTAGCTACTCATATACTGACTTGTCTTAAATCATCAAATGGCTCTGCTTCCTCAGCATTTAGGTATAGGAGGTGGAGTGCTAGATTCCAATTATTTACAGATGCAAGTCACTCCCAGAGGACTGGGCTATTAATCAATCTTTGTATTATCGGTGCATTGCACATAGTAGGCATTTAATTAATGACAGCTTAACTGAATTGACCTCTATCAGAAGACAGGATTCTGCCGATTTCAATAAACAAACATTGTGTTAAAATATATATGTGCATGTATATATATGTATGTGTATATATACACATACCACACACACACACCATGATCAGATTATACCTTAAATGAAGCTTTATATCAGATTATACCTTAAATGAAGCTTTATTCATGAAATATATGAAATATATATTCATGTAATATATATGGCAGTCACCATTACGAAAAATAGGACTTAGACTAAAAACAGTTTCACTTTTGTGAAATGTAAAATAAAATTAGTATGTCATGCACATATTTAGACTATATACTATATGACACGAGGGAAAAGAAATGGACTTTGCTTGAGCTTCTGAGCAATCTGCAAAACTAGTAGAAACAGCATATGTTGATGTGTGTATTTGTGTATGTATATATATCAAAGTGACAGTACATATACATACACAAGTATACACACATACACAAACGAATCCAGCGCAACATTTTATCACTGACATATAGTGAGATGTTGCTAGTTGCTTTTATTTTCACTAAAACAATATCATATTTTATAAAGGGCTAAAATACCAATGATGTTGTTAAATTAAAGAGAAAAAAATATCCCAAGATTTTCCCAGAGAGTGGTAAGAAATATAATTAACTATGTGTATAAAAGATTGAAAAGGAAATGAAGCAACAGAGTACCTAGGAGAGTGTCATATGTCAGCCTAATAATATTGATTTTGATAGGTGGAAAATAAGACATCGAGAACGTGTGATTTGTTTTTATTACTGTGTTAGAGTCCTCTCAATTCACTTATACACTCAATTAACATAAATATAATTATATATGGGAGAATACTGAATGCTATGCTTGACATATATCAGGAATTCAATGAGTGTTAAAGAATTCCTTTCCCTCTTAGTTTCAAAAGATATTGAGTATCAATAGATATTAGATTTTATAAAATGCTGAATAACTAAATAAGATTTTGGCATGTATATACACGTGTATCATTCAATTACCTAGAGTTACAAATTTATGCACATATGTATAAAACACGCAAAGAAGCTCTTATTTATTCTATTTTTACATGAAAAGAGGATGAATCACGATCCTGAAACTCTCTTGCATTTAGGTGACTGTCTTAAAATTTATCACAGCAATTATGCATTTGAAAATACTATCTCTCTATTCCCTTCCTTTCTCTCTTCTATTCTTTGTCTTTTGACTGTGTTCCAAAAGACCTTTAAGGATTTTGTTACATAAATAAACTAGTTTGGTGGTGACTTATTTACTTTCATGAGATTCATCAGTCTATCACAGATACATGTCTCATCCTAAAACACAAGTGGAAATTTGGGGAAGGAGTCTGTATCCTTTGGAATTTTCTAAAACATAAAAGAATGCTAGGTAGGTCAAGTTCCCTTATGACTATTACTCAATCTAGCTAGTTTTCTTCTTTTCATATAGTGCGATCACACAGATCAATACATTATCATAAAATATGACAATGGATATTTAATTCATAGAGTACACAAAGTTGATCCACTTAGATTTATATAGATCAAGATTTAGAAACCACTGTACAAAAATTAATTTTGGATGCTGGCTGTAAATTTATATCCATAAGTAACTATTTGGAATTTGACATCCTCTGTTTTATTAAAAAAAAAAATATATATATATATACGTATATATACACATACACACACATAATACAGTAACATGCACACAAACACTTAAAATATGTATATGCACGTTCGCATGCACATTTTCTTTAACAGAAGTGACTTCTAGGTCCTCCAGTTTAATAATTTAAAAAGTTCAGAGGGGACAATCTTGTATTTTAAAGGGTTTACTTTAAAAACAAAACAAAACAAAAAAGAAACAATTCTTTCCCAAATAAAGGGTTTTATCTGACTAGAAAGTAAAATATCTCTGAGGAAAAAGTAGATATAAAAAGTGTAATGACAGAATCAATGAATCAATGAAACTTAAGAAATCAGCAGGTAGCATTTCATGAAAAAGGATTAATTTATGTATGATTAAAAAACATTTGCAGATATTACATGCTCCAAAAATTGTGTACTTTCGGAAGGACAGGGTAAGTAGCTAGATCTGACTTAAATCATCCCTCTTTTTCTATCTACTTTCCAATATTTTGTTTCACTCATTGCACATATGTATGTATATAATTAGTGTGCCCATGTGCATATTTCCTTGGCAAAATAAAAATGGAAATAGTCACCTTCTTTTAAACTCATCCCAAATGAAGGCAATAATTCAGAAATAAACAGAATAGACTGATTGGTACCAGACTAAAATTCAAAGCAATTCACATGTACCAAGAAAAAAAAAAAAGAAAAAAAAAGTAAAGAGTAAAGAGAGCCTTATACACGAAAGTCCTAACTTTTAAAGGAGAAGAAAATCGCCATTAGCAGAGGTTTAGCTAATTAGCCAATCTAATGCCGGGCTTTTATGTTTGTAGGTTTACAAATTTCAGAAAATGACCAAATTATTCCACTTATACCATTAACTTGACCTCTTCCAGAATTTGACCCTCCTAATAGATTTGTTTTATAAGATATGACATCTTGAACAGCTGTGCTATTCTTTCTTGAACTTGACTTTTTTTTTTTTTAAAGCATGAAAATAGACTGATTTACTAAAACATGAGTATTCTTCGGTAACAGTGGGGGGAGGGAGGAATCAGAAATGGAAAAATAATATGAGTTCCTATCTGAACAAGTCATTTTGAAACTCAGAGAACACTAAAGTATTATGAACATTTGTGGCCAGTTAGAGAAATGATGTAGAGAGAATTTGAAAATAATCACTATGAATTGAGTTCATTAACATAAGGAGGTATGATTATTAAAATGGAGAAGAAATTCATTTGAATGCTCTGATCTTCAAACCCCTACCACTGAGTGGATGCCATTATGTGCTCGTTGCAAATTGCAGGATGTTTCAAGTCTGGTTCGTCAGGCTCTCTCCAGAATTTTACTTTTTAGAACTAAATATAAATTGAGATTAAGTTCGACAATTTCAGGGAAAAAGTTTTTAAATTTCTTACAGGGCAAATAACTTGCAGGCACATTGGGAATTTTAATCTATGCTAAAAATACCTCTAGATAGATGCTTTTTAATATAGCAACTAAATAAATAGTTTGATGTAACCGGAATACTGGTCTTACTCAGAACCCTCTTGATAAAAAGCCACACTGGATTTATAGATGAAGTAGGAAGGGGGAACGGCACGGCATTTAATAATCACGGCTTCTACCCTTACTCAATTCCCTATCAAGTTTAATCTTGCAGAGGTACTTAGGCTTAAGTGTTATTTTTGTACCTTGGCTCCAAATGGCATCTTGACTTAAAATTCTGTAAGTACTTTAGACAAATAATAAATTTTGCAGTGCAGTACTAAAAGCACATATGAGACTATTCTTAATTTCAATTATACTTTTACTATATTAGTGATCTGTTTATCCGATCACTGCTTCGGATAGGTCGACCATTGTCTAACACAACCCAAGCACACTGTTATTTTTACAAGAAGTGAAGGAATTTGGAAAAAAAAAAATCAGACAACTCTGTTTCCAGTGTCTCGGGGATAATTGTTACCTTTCTCCTTTTCAACTTTAAAAGAAAGCAGTGTCTATTTTGCTCAGGGCAGCTGTTTAAAGCTCCTGCTGTCAGAATCTTTTCAACTTGAGTAGATTTAGGATTATTTAAAAATGATTATTGTATCACACCAAGTCCTCTATTGCTGTTAATAGTTGAGCATCCTAATGTCCATACACAGCACAGTAATTAACCCAGGAGATACATGTTCACACTCACCTTTGTGTGTGTGTGTGTGTGTGTGTGTGTGTGTGTATACATATATATATTTTTACATGATGATTCTAAATGGTTTATTTTTATTTAAAAAATTTTAGACAAACCTGTGATAGGGAATGAATATTGGTAGTCCAAGATATAACAAAATTTTAAAAATATTTGGTCTTCTACTTCTAGTTCTGAAATTCATATTTCAAAGCAAACTCTGAAGACTACTCACAACAGAGTAACTTCTATAAGCTGATCCATTCTTTTACTTTATTTTACTATGTAATATGCTATTATAATGTAATCCCAGAACATTAGCAGAGAGGTTTTGCTTTAATAATCATACATTTACAAAAATTCTTATTTTGAAAATATGTTTTTCAGCTCATAGCTTAAATGATTGGACTTGCTTTCATTATTAGATAAATATATAATTTTTAACTTGGCAATACTGGTATAATTTTCCATTAGAACTGCAATTAAATTCATTTTCGTCCAAGCCATAAACATTGGTTTCCTTTAAGCTTCCTTCTAAGTTGATTTAGATTTTCCTTAGCAACCAATGCGCAGCCTTCTCCACCCCTTTATTTCTTTGAATGTTTATTATCTGTTGAAATCTTCTTGGCTTGCAGGAATAGCAGACAGGAAAGGAAAAAACTTATAACCTAAATGCCTGATATTTAATCAATAAAGGAAGGATTTTCTCCCTTAGGAATTCAGTGCTCTATAAACTCTGCCTCTTCTCTTTCAGGAACAGAGATAAAAATTCTCTGCTTCCCACAAAATCAAAACCTCAAGTCACTAGGACACACTGAAGAGCCTAAGAAACATGCTCTTACTTACTTAACGATTACAGGTTATTCATCTATAATTTTTAAGTGCAACTGCTAATCACTTGCTATTATACGAAGATGACAAGGCCTCTGAGTCTAAACTCATACTTCTTCCCAAGTTTCTCAGAGGTATATATTCATAATATTCATTACATTTGTTCTCTCAAGTGATAGAAAATCTACTTTTCTGGAGGACAGATCTCATTTCTGAAAGGAAGCAACATTTATTCAGAGTAACGCTGATGAAGAGGATGGCAGAACCACTTGGGTAGGACGCGAGGGTGGCAACGCATATGACCAACCAGCATGGCGCGTGGACAATGACTGATAGGAATCAGGACCAGCCCTGGCTATCGTGCAGGGGCAGAGTTCCAGACCCTCTAGTAGGTCAGGTGCTACCACTTCACTGCTGGGTGGTGTAGCTTCCAGGGATTTGCTCAGGGAGCGGCTGGGGCACCCAGTGGATCTGGGACTTGGGTTGAAGGCTAGTCAGTCAGGACTGAAGGGGGCTCACCACATTGAGTATTAGTCTCAGCAGTGTCACTTTGAGTAAAAGTTAGATGTAACTAACAGATCGCTGGCATGATCTTATGGCTCAGAAACTGGTGCTGATCATTATTCTAAAGACTTACAACAATGTTCTTTCCAAAGTCAGCAAAACCTGAATAAATTGGCAGCTTCCTCAGGTGGTGGTTTTGAAAGTCTACACTCACTTGGTAATAAGTTCTGGTATGTTTATTTATAAACGTCTTATTACTTTAAATTATCACCTCATGTAAGGAAAGTTCAGTGCCTTTGAAGTGTTTATAATTTTGAGGGGAGGTAAGGTAAATATACATGAAGCAATTAAGAGAATGATGCAAGAAAGTAGACATGTCTAAATACTAAGATTTTTATGATTCCTCTGCTTCTAAATGCTACAACAAACAAGAAATGTGAAACACACTCGCACACACCCTCTCACACACACTCACACTCATGCAGCCAAGGAGCCCATGCAAGTAGGTCGTAGGACTCAAATGCACCCTCGATAATTACTTATCACTGTTACTTTTAGTTTCCTTCAGTTGCTTGTGGCAGAAAATACAACTCAAACTAGATTAATGTGAGAATAAATCTTCTGACTCCTGCCAATGAAAAACCAGGAAACACTGACTTTAGGCACAGTTTAACCAAGATTCAAGTGATATCATGAGAGCGTAATTTCTCACCCTCTGCTATATGTGTCTACTGCACTAACCACAGTTCCACCCATACACCTTCTCTCTGGTTGGCAAAATGGCTGCTGGATATCTAGCGCCATATAGCTAATTGAACAAGTGAGGGGGGGAACAGTGAGTGCTCTTTCTTGACAGCTCAACACAATGTCCTCAAGTAGGAGGCCAACTCAAGTCATGCCCCTGTCCTACTATGGCCAGATTGGATGTATGATGGAATGCCTGGATTGGTTTATTAGGCCTAGAGTAGTTTCTCTGATGTGAGTTACAAATTACCTGGTGATCTTATCCAAATGCAGATTTTTATTTAGTAGGTCTGGGATGGGACCAGAGATTCAGTATTTCTCATAAGCTCTCAGTTTGTGTAACAAAAAACAAAGGCACACACTTGAGCTCTAACTCTTGGGCAAAATCAGCTTCATCCGAACTAGATGAAATGAAAATGAGGGAGGTGTAGACTTTCAAGAGAAAACTAAGGACTATTATCAGAAGTAAGATATTAAAAAATGAGATAAAAAAATCAATACATTTCTCCTACCACCACCTATCCCCCTCACACACACTCTTCTGTATGTTATCTTTCCAGAAGAGGGATCTTTTAGTAAGTAAAGCATCTGTACTGACAGTACCGCTGATCACATCTGAGTGGGCCAACTATGTCATCTAGTATTTTCTGTGGTTTGAATAATCCTTGAAAGAAGCCATCATTATCTACTCTTCTCATGTAACTCTCTTGAAAGAATTGATCTATGCCATTTTCTTTTTTCTACAAAAGCCACACTATGAGGAGGTAGTATAATGATCACTATACCACCAAGAGTCTGTTTAGAAGAACGTGGCAAAACCTTATTGTCACAAAAAGCAAGGACGGCCCCATGACAGGTGCCATGCCATGGTCAACTCTCTTGAGATTCAATCAATCCCATTTCCTTAGTTCACAATGAATATACAGGATATGTTTAGAAGGTTCACAATAAAAGCCCTGTGGCCAGCCCACGTGAGAACTCTCCTGAAGGTTTATCTGTACTTGAAAGACCAACAGAGCTTTTCAGTAGTCACAGTGATGACAAAGGTAGCATCTGATTTTTTTCTGAATGCATGTTCTTACTACCCTGTGTCAAATATCAGAAAGTATTGAATGGGCCAATAACTGTTTCCACTGGCACCAGCGTCAGAAAAATAAGTTATAGACAAATGTACCATCCTTATCTTCTAAATAGGCTGACTTACGACATTAAGAAGAAAGGTTTACCGTCTTTCGAATGAGGTATCTAAATGGATTGAGAAAAATATATACCTCTTCTGATCCTATGTCTAGCCCAAGCTCATATTTACACTGTAAATAACAGTTACTATCAATTTCAACTTTTGCTTTCTTCACATCCTTAAAGAGGCAGTATACTCTTTTGTTTGAGTTCTCTACATCACTGGGCACATCTCTAGTTTGGGTTATAACTCAGAGTCAAAGAGAGTATGAGACTCTATATTCCTTCTATATTCTATATTCTTTCTCAGGTAAAGAAAAGCTATGACTTTTATTTCCCCCTATGAACTGAAAGCATCTTATAACCTAGCAAATGAATGCTATTAAGTGTCTCATAAGAGTATTAAGACTAAAATACCAAAACTTGGCATGCTTTTTCTATTTCTAAATGAAAGCAGGCCCATGTCATCCAAAAGATGTACAAGTGTCTAAAAAATACAAAGTGCGAGGCCCGCTTATTGCCAAAAGTATGTAAATCTAGTGCCAAAAAGTCTTACACGCAGAGGATTGCATAAAAGCTAAGGCCTGTGCACACTGAACGTGATAACTGGGTGACATGTATCTGTTATCACTTACTTATTCATTAATACTTGATACCATTCATTGAACACCTGCTTGGTGCCCAGTACCATGCTGGATGACTACAGACCCAGAGCTGTAGAAGACATGACCCAAGGTCTCTAGTTGCTCACCAACCATCAGAGAAGCCATATAAGCAAAGACCTGGTAAGTGCTCTAATAAAGCTATCAATATTTACTAGGTTATGCTTCAGGAAAAAAAAAAAGGAGCAAATAGGCAATCATTCTGAAGGGTCATGACTATGATGCACACAGAATGTCTGGTGCTGTGCTAGTCATATAATAGATGTTCAGTAAATTAGTCTCTTCTTTATATATTTACATACAAGGAGGGTATAAATAACAAATGATATCATGGTCTCTTCCAGTTCTTGCATTTCAATAATAGTTCATTCTTTTTTTCCAGATGATCTGGTGTAATCTCATTGTCTTTGAACTCACATTTCCTCTCTCCCTTTTCCCTCCCTTTCTCTCTCTCCCTCCTTCCATCCCTTCTTTCCTTTTTCTTTCTTTGCTTTTTCATTTATCATTTCGTTTTCAGACTACTCAAGTTCCAGGCATTACACACTGGTGATTCTAAGCAAAATTGTATTTTGCAATAAAACAAACGTTCTAAGAATGTCTTACACAGTTACTAAAACATGATCCAATATACGATGATTGGCGATTGACTGATCCAACCTAATGTAACCTGTATTCATAATAAAGGTGAACTAATGTTAATTTCATTCAAGATATTTATTCAAGTACATAGTAAAATGCACTCTAGGTTTGTCTTTTGTTGCTGTTTGAGGGGAGGGAACCAAATGGTCTCAATTGCATATAGAGATAGCATTAGACGTGTTTCTTTTGCTCAAATTAGACAGTCAACAAAGTGCCTGAGTGTAGGAGTGTGGATGACAAGTACCTTGCAGCTTCAGTCATGCATTTTCTATAAACTAGGAATGGGGCTATTCCCCCCTGGGGCACGGAGAAGCCGTCAGTGAGTCTTTCAGGATGGTGGTGGTGTGATTTTCATTTCCTGGCACAGCATAGTGCTAAATGCAGGAAACTGGGATTTGGGAGACACACATTCTAGCACGGTTCTACCTGGGATTCTTTTTTCACTGGAACAAAGTCACTTTATCATTCTCCTTTAGTATTTTCACCTATTTTAGAAAAGAAGGGGTAGGATCTCTGCAAGATAAATTAGAACACATGACGTGGATATGAAAGTAAAAATCATGTCACAAAGTCAAGGGATTCTAAAGAGCATCAAATGGACAGAAACTGAACTTGTTAAAATGGCAAAGACAAACAGAGCCAAGACATGATGGAGTCATTAGTTTTTCAATTGACCTGTAAGTAATTTTCCATACTATCCTCTAGGACAAATGTGGTTAATTGTGTCGTGTTCATCAAGTCTTTACAAAGTTTGTTTTAAAAGTAAATCACTGGTAAAACTAAAATTTATTTTAATAACGAAAAAGCTGTATTTAAAGAGCCTAGTTTTTCCTCATTAGCCACAGGGGACATTTTGTACCCTGTATACGTTATTACTAGCACTTTGCAGCTAACAAGCAACTTTTAAACACTACTCTGCAACAGCTGTAAAACTAAACCTTCCAGTCATTGGTCCCTTCTGCTGAATGTCCAGAAACGTAGTGTTATGACATGTGCGAACATCCACCCTAACTTCCTTTCAACCGAGAAAGCTCAAGATGGTAGAAAACGAAGGAGACCAACAAGAATCTGCTCCCTTACTGTATACAGTGTCTCACTCTCTGATTAGAGCCCAGTGCACACTTGTGGAGAGAGCGACAGCTGCTTTCTGTCTTTTCATTCCCTTCTCCCATTAATGTTATTTCGATTGTGTTATGGGCTGCACTTTAGATCTAAAAAGAAACATTTAGTTTTATTTGAATGCTTAAATGATTAATGACCCTCTAGTGTAGTTGTCTTTTCATAATTGCCATGGGGTAAGCTGCAATTTTCTTTTCAAATCCAGACCTCTGAGTACTATCGAGAGCAAACGATAGCTCAGGCATCGGCCGCTATGTAGAGAGTTCATTTTTAAAACTGCATCAACTCCCCAATATTCTATGTGGACCATTTCCTAAATGTTTATGTCGAAGAAAATTCTAGAAACTTTTATTATGGAAAAACCAAGGCATTGCCACACTGTTCATTGTAGGAGGGTAGGTGTGCACCTGAGAACTGAGAAGATAAAAAAGGAGAGAGAGGTTCGAATCAGTAAGAAGGACTGTGGACTGGCCAAGACTCTGTGTTCTTCAAAAGGAGGACCATTTTGCATTTCATCCGCGAGCGGTGCACAGCTGTCCACTGAAGGGGAAGGAAGTAGTTATGTGCACCTATCATGTAATCAAGAAAAGGTGCCTGTGAGTCGTAACAGGACCATGTGAGTCTTAAACTTTTCTGTTTTATACAACTAACATCCTCATATCCCAGGGCGAGTCAGAATAGCAGTCTACATAAAACATGTAACTCCTAAAAATATAGCTGTTTACATTTACATAATGGAAAAAGATGTGCTGTTTGCTTCCCAAGGTTTCAGCAATAAGCCTAATAATAAATTTGTATTGCTCTCCTAACTTTTTTATTTTTTGGAAAATGTAAAATGCATTAAAGAATAGATTCTAAGGCATTGCTGTGGCGTATATTCGGTGTGACAAAGAATAATGGGCTGTCACAGGATAAAAATGGACATTATCAAACCACAGTGCCTGAGAATCACCTAGATAGTGCTGTCAGTTTGTTGTGTTTTTCTGTGTAAGTCTTCTGGCTAAAATGTTTTCTGACTTTTGTCTTGGCCAATTTTGGGCCACACTGAATGTTAAATAAACTATTATTTAATCAAATACAGGCATATTAGTCTCACTCCTGCTGACAACTTCAATTAGAATATTTTTGCTTTGTTACCAAAAAAAAAAAATAAAAAAACCAAAAAACCCTCATGATCTTTAAACTGTTAAGGCCTCTACACAACATCTGGTAACAATTTTTGATATATCCAACCATCAAACTCGTATCTCCGTGAAGTGGTTTATCCAAGATTTGTTTTAATTAGGCCGCCTTTCTAACTTCACATGGCTTTCAAAAGACAGAATCACTCAGATGTTTTAAGCTGTAAACTTACTGAAAGGTTCAGAGGCTATAATTAGAGATCCACCTAGGTGGACTATTTCTGTTAGCTAGATAGTCAGGTTAATTCAGTTGCCTCTTTAAAAGCACAAGAAACTATTCTAATTTTAGCACATTAAAAAAAATTATAAAAGTTTAGAGCTGCTTTTTAACACCCTACTCTTCTTGCTGGTGCTCCTATCAGAAGCATTTGAGTCCAACACTTTCCACAGGGACTTGTATTCCAAATGTGTATTTCTCTACGTGGGCAGCCCAGTTCAGCTTTAAAGTCTTCCATTTAAATGAAGTACAAGTTAGAGAAACGTATCATTGTGAAGACAAGATCACAAAGAATAGCATTTACCTGAACAATAAATATAAAAATAAATTAACTTCCAGATTCATTTTAGTAAAGCATTTTCCCTCTGTCAACCATAGCTTCCGGTAAGCCGCCGTTTCAGTAAGAAATTACACTTACCTTGGATGTTCTTTTTTTAATATATTTGCCTCTGTATAAACCTTGGGGAGTATAAAAATCTCCACTCATTTATTTGCATCACAGGCACAGATTAAAGGCAAAAGTAATGTGGAAACTTAAACTATTTATTTTATGAGGTAACTATTTAAAAATCCACTGGGAAAATAATGAAAAATGGCCTCATTATCCCTCTTTTTTGGTGAACCAAGCTTCATTCTACCAAAATAGGTCTCCCAGCTCTGTGTGTGTGTGTGTGTGTGTGTGTGTGTGTGTGTGTTTGTGTGTCCGTGCATGTGTGTGTGTTGAGGTTGATGGTTGCCCGTGGCTTTTCTCCACAAGTTTTTGATGTTACTCCCTTTGAAGCACTAGCACAACTTTATAGCTTTGTATTATTATTAAACTTCTTCATAAATGCAGGGGTTTCTCATTGGTGCTCACGAAGCCTAAGAATGGACCCACAGGATCACTAATATTTTAATTCTTTCTGGATAAAATGGACTGAAAGCAACTGTAGTGAAGTTCACTATTTAGACTACATGAGGTAATGCATGTGGATATTTGGAAACACTTGGAGGACTGACTTCAAATGTCATATTTAGATTCACTTGTATTATATAAACAGTCAAATTCTCGGAGTAGATGATACAGTGTAGGCAGCAACAAACATTTTCACCCATTGATTTTCTGAAAGAAAAAAATACATCTGCTTTTCTATTTCTGCTTACAGAAATATGGGAGAAAAGTACGAATTTTCACCTTGCATTTGAAACTGTAGTACATTTTATACTCAAACATTCTCTAATGCTGTCCATGGCAAGAAAAAAATATGCAATATATATAAGGACTCTGAAGGGTTTTATTGTAAATCAGAATTATCTTCCTGGTGAACACAAGGCTCTATCTGGGCAGCAGGTGTGTGTTTTTCATTTGTTTAATATTTCGGTTTTGTTTTGTTTTGTGGGGGTAGACCATACAATGTAGTTCGTCAGGGAAACAAATTAGTTGCCAACATTTAAAAAGTGGTTGATCGCACATAAAAACCCATGTTTTTTTTTTTTTCCTAGGTTTTATTGACATTTGAAAATCTGGTATTATGGGGTTCATTTTTTCACGGGGCAAGACATAGCTGAGGTAGTTGTGACGGCCCCTTCCAGAAGCCGCAGTGGCCACTTCACCACATGACCCCTTGAGCCTTGGCATTTTACACAACCTGCTCGGCTCCCAGAAGCATTTCATTTTGCCATGGTAACTTTTAAGTCCTTTGATATTAATTATCCCAAGCTTTTTCCATCTGAGCTGCTTTGTAATCTGGAGGTGCTAGAGTCTGCCTGCCTGGGTTCAAATCCTGTCTCAACACTAGGTAGCTGTGTGACCTTGGACAAGTTGCTTCAACTCACTTGGATACAACCGCTTTGTCTGTATAAAAAAAAAAAAAAGGATAATAATGATAACTACCTGACGGGTTGTTTTGAGGAGTAAAGGAGTTAATTCAGTGCTTGGATAATGGTATTTACTCAATAAACGTTAGTTATTATAGCTCCAGTTTGAGACCTCAGTCCTTTCTTCATACTCAGACTCAGCAATCCCACACATCCTGTAACTGGCTGCTACCACCAACGGGATAAGCATCTAAAATTCATCTTCATGTCTAATATATCCATAAATAAATGCTTTAATTTGGGTATTCTGGTACTTTCTAAAATATACACCAACAATGTCTTCAATAGAGATCTAAAATATAGATCTCCCATCTCCTTAAACATTTAAAGTTCCTCATCATTTATAGAACATGACCTACTGCTCTCCCTCTTTCCTCATTTGGTCTAGCTGATCTCTACCATCTTCCACCAACTCCCTCCATCCTCGCTCCTTTCTCCATTTCCATGGGATCAGATGTTCTTCAATTAGACTTTGTGCTTGTCACTCTCTAAGTCTTCTGGAGACTGTGCTTTCTATCACCATGGCCAATGTCTAGCACGGTACCTGCAACACAGCCGGTGCTCCATAAATTTTTGTTGAACGCGTGAACAGATGAAGCATGAATTCAACTAATTTAAGTTTTTCCTATCCATCTTTTTAGGTCCAGCTCAAACCAGTTCTTCTATCTTCTCTTCCAAGATCTCTTTCTCTCTCTCGTATATTTCTCCCATTTCATTTTGTTGGTAGTTCTCCTATTTTACGGTATATCTTTTTCTATAGTGTTTGTTAACATGGCTATTTCTTCCACTAAACCCTGAGCTTCTAAAAGGTAGAGAACACACTTTTGGGGGTCATTTTCCAAAATGCTTTGCAAATAATCAGTGCTCAATTATTCAAGTGAGTAATGTTTCATCATTTCAAAACTCAACAACCATTTATGGAAAATCCTCATTTATCTGCAACTGGTTCCTTCCCTTCCTTATGACTTGGTGGGCTCCACTGTCCTGAATTTGGCACCAACTTTGATGACTTCCTCCACCACAGCCAATCTTCCTAGTATCAGTGTTTTTCTTCCACTAGAGATGGCTCCCTGGGTTCACATTTTTGCTTTCCAATCCACCAAGAATACCATTTCTAGATTGAATTTCTGAAGAAAAACTTAATTCTATCGCTTCCTTGTTCATAACTTCTATCTTTTCATTACACAGTGGGTAAACTCCCAAATCCTCTGTTCCACATTCTTAATGCTCTTTACAATCTCAGTTCCTCAATTAACTTCCTTCACTCTTCCTTGAACCCTCCAAACTAGTTTCTTCCAACTTTCCTCAAACATGCCTTGTACAATAAAACAGGTGGATTTGAAACACACACACACACACACACACACACACACAAACACACACCAGGCCTTGTACATTCTCAGCTCAGTGCATTTTCACATATTGTTCATTCTCTTCCCCTTAACCTTCTGAAACCTGTGTGACCTTTAGAGATCAGCTCAAGATTCCAGACTTTATGAAGTTTTAAATGCTAAATCTGGTTTCTTTTTCTTTTCTTTTCTTTCTTTCTTTCTTTCTTTTTTTTTTGAGAGAGAGTGAGTGAGCGAGGGAAGGGCAGAAGGAGAGGGACAGAGAATCTTAAGCAGGCTCCATGCCTGATGTGGGGCTCGATCTCAGAACCCTGATCATGACCTGTGCCAAAATCAAGAGTCAGAGAAGCCCAGTGGACTGAGCCACCCAGGTGCACACCTAAATTTGGTTTCTAACACTTCTTTTAAGGAAGCACCAGGTAATTTGCTTTATTTCTCTCATATTGTCAAGCCTACCTCTTCAGCTAGACGAACATTTTATTCTTTCCTATTTACCCTTTTCTGCAACATCCCTCAAACCTCCCTTCAGTGAGTTCTAATGAACTAGTTCTCTACTCTACTCTACACCAGGCACCTTCAATCATAGTCCTCCTTAAGTTAGTTCAGACTTGTGGGAGCTAAACTGCACCAAAATTTCTTCTTCATTTAAGGAAACAAAAAGAGCCAATGAGGAAATCAAGTGGTTTTTCTGTATTCAATTGTGACTTCTGGAAGGCAGGAAATCATGACTTTCAATTGCTCAGCAAAACTTAGTTCAGTAAGGAATTGAGAAAAATTAAATGTCCAATTTCTCCTTGAAGAAAAGGAGGCTACCAATTTAACCTAAAGACAATTTTCTTTCAAAAAACTGCTTTAACAAAAGGCTAAAACCTTGTAAGGAGAGATGGATTTACCGGAAGAAAATTACTAAAATACTATATTATTATTGCACTGCCACTACAAATTTAAGAAATTTATCTATAAATATTAATCCATAATGGTTTTAATATAAAATGCAACATATCATTAACCACAATCTCACTCTTGCATACATTTATAAAAGGATGGATAAGTATGGATAAGTATAATATGCATATATGTTTATCATGATGGCTTTCCCATTAGGGAAATACAATTTTTTTCTATAGATTTTTTTTTTTCTTTCCAACAGTGATTCCTTTTAAATTCTGAAGTTGGGGAAAAGTACTATAAAATGACCATTTGGCTTGCCCACATTGGATTTTGTGTTAGGATGGATACAGGGATGAGGGCTGCAGTTTGACTTTGCAGCCAGGTGGGTTTTTTTTTTTTTTTCATAGCCTTCACACAAAATCAAGGATATGTATCGTGGGAATGTTCAAAACACTCAGGTAAATGCTTGCAAGCTATCTGAGAATCACCATTTACATAAAAAGCAATGTGCCATGTATACATTATTAGTGTGTGTTTATTACTCTGTGCTTCCCCCACAAGAAAGGACTTTGTTTCCTATCAAGACCAAAACCATGGCTACTTCCCCCAATCTCATGCTTTTCACCTGCACCAGCTGCTTCCAATTACCCAATTTCACCTGCAGGACCCCCTCGAGTTGTGTTGAGATTGGTTCCTGTTTCAAAAACAACCAGGAGAGTGACCTGGGCCTGACGCAGAAGGCTGCTTCAGTTAGGAGCGAGAATCTTGCATCAATTTAGTTTTCTGCTTGTTTTTTCTCCTCTGCAATCGTTGGTTCCCAACTCCTGGCTTGGTTTCTGATCACTTGCTTTTCAGTCCCTGAAATGGGACGGGTGCGTCCACCCTCCCAATTTCAGTCCTTGTCTGCTCTAACCACGGCTGTTCTAGAATCCTCAAGTGCTAGAACGAACTTACAGATGATGGACATGAGCCCAGAAAGGTTACGGGAATGACCAAGTGTCATTCTGACAAAGACAGACTTACAGATTGGTCCTTATGGGATGGCCATTTTATACAGTTCAACCTAACAGAATGAAGTTTCTGAGGTTACCAAGTCAGGCTTCCCTTCTGCTGTACCCTGATGTCTTTCTATACTTCAACTCCTCCAGTCTCCCCACTTGGTTTCAATGCTTAGCCTTGCTCTGATATTCAGGATGGCAAATCTCTTGATCTAGCATAGTGTTTCTCAAAGTGTGGTCCACATACCAGTAGCATTAGATTCATCTGGGAGTACTTGTTTAAAAATGTGGGGGTTTTTTGTTTGATTTTTTTTTTTGTCTCACACAAGACCCCCTGAATCAGAATCACTAGTTATGAAGTCCACGCATCTATATTTTTAACAGGACTCCCCCATGATTGTTAGTTCAGGTTTGGTTCACCTCTGGTCTTTTAACTCCAGTTAGACTACGACCTTGTGGATTGTGCTATCAGTTCTTTATCAAACCTGCTTACTACACTTTTGCCTCTCACTTGCTCCTAAGTATCTACCTCTTATAATCATTGCAACGTAAGACAAAATGGAATTTCCCTGCTTTGCTACTGGATTATTTGAAGGTAATGGAATTCCATGTGTAGGAAAATTATTTAGCAATTCAGATTTTCTACCTACATGTTGTTCTTGGTTTATTTGATTTTTTCAATTGAATCTATAAAACAAACATTTATAAAAAATGAATGTTTCCTTTTTGCCTTTAAGAAGCCCACAGGCTCGTGAACTTTTCTACGAAAGACAAAAGTAATGAAAATTATAATAAAATATGCTAAAAGTAATAAAAAATTATGATTATGCCCACTTGTAATGGCAGTACAAACAATTATCAATCAACCCCAGTCTGGATTCCTACTGGATTAAACCGGCCCTTTTAAACTTTATTGAAATCTTAAATAATGCCAGATTTCTTTTTGGGGGGGTTAAACTTACAATTTTACTTTAGAAATAATGTGATATTCTTAGAATGCCATATTTTATATATCTCAGAATAAATGCCAGTAGCACTATTCAAAAAATATTCAGCAGGTTTAAAAAAAATACTAATATTTTAACTGTTAACTTTGGTGATTAAATACTTGGAACAAACAAACCTTATGTTCAATGTCACCTACTATGAAATCACTGTGTAGAGATCTGAGTTCATTCGTTTACTTTCATAACTGTTGTCAGAGTTAAAATGTATTAAACCTTTGAAAACAGAAACTAAAATGTTTCAACTTTCTAAATCACATTAAAGAGAATACATTTTATGCTTGCTTTGCAAGCCTCTGATGTCTTTTCCTTTCAAGTACACTAAATTACTGACTTGCCATGATGACTAACATAAAAGGACCAAGCAAAATACTGTTCACTTACCGAAGAAGATATATAGGCTCATTATAATAAAGTGCAATTAATTTTCATTTATGTAAACTAAACAACAACAATACTAGTAAGAACGGCCTTAGCCATGCTCCAAATCTTCATTTCAAAAGAGTCCAAATAGAAAGCAGGTTCACAGAATTACATTAGTATATTTTATTCTTTTCTACCAACCACATTGCTCATATTGCCTCAGACATTTTCATTATTCTTGTGATGTTTGAGAAATGACAAAATTAGAGAAGAGGAATCTGATAAAGATAAAGCATGGCACAAAAGCTATATAGATAATTGCCTTCACAAATCTAGTGCAGTTTTCATCTCTCCTAATTAGCCTCATTACCATACTTTAAGACAGACTAGCAGTCACTCAAGACCCTGTTCTTTTCTGGGAGAACAAGTGCTGACAGCCAAATGGACAACATATGGAAAAGTACCCTCTTTCCAGCTATTCTTCCGTGTACTAGGCCCCTGGCAGAAAATGCAGGACAGAGAAAGCTTCCTAAAATCTATAGTCTAATAGGCGTCTCTACATCAGAGGTAGAACAATGTACCTTAAATACCTCTCTTCACCCCCAACTTGTCACAGTTTGGAGCGTTTAGGTCCTACATCCTATGTGTTTTCTAACAGGAATGCTGATCATTTTCTACAAGTACATAAAGCGTGTTAGCATACCCATTCTGCTAGACAACTTGATTTTTTGGACCTCTTCATCATTAAACAACTATCACGAAACTCTTACTTTCAGATACCCTGTGGTAGTTTCTGCCCTTGATATAACTGTGATATCTCCTTCAATTCCTTAGAGACTAAATATAAGAACTTCACTGATCACCGTTTGAAAGTGAGTTTTAAATACTAATTTAAAAAAATGTGGGGCGCCTGGGTGGCTCAGTGGGTTAAAGCCTCTGCCTTCAGCTCCGGTCAAGGTCTCAGGATCCTGGGATAGAGCCCCGCATCGGGCTCTCTGCTCAGGAGGGAGCCTGCTTCCCCCTCTCTACCTGCCTCTCTGCCTACTTGTGATCTCTCTCTGTGTGTCAAATAAATAAATATAAATCTTAAAAAATAAAAAAATGTCAAGTCATTCTTGAGTACAACATAACTGTCAATATCAACTCATTTGCTAGAGGGAACACATTATGGAATCTATAAAAAAAAAGACATTTGGTGACAGGCTGAATATTTTTCAGATTTCTGGAAGTCTCACCACATACCTTCTACCAGGCTTATTTCTAACTCGATCACTTTTTATAAAATACATTTTGATAATACTTTAAAGATATGTTCAACTTATGATATGGAAAAAGGTCATTATTTGATCACATCGGTCATAATATTTATAGGGTTAATTTTCCTCATTCTATGAGGAATCATAGATAAATCAGAATGTTTCAGGTCATTTTAATTTAAACAATTTAACTATTAAGTACTCCTTATAGATCCTTTCTAGGTCCATTTGTTTATATAATCACAGGTATCTTTCTTTTTCCTGATGACTTTTCCAGTTCTTTAAAGAAGATTTTTGCTAGATTTAATTTTGCTTTTGCATTGCAAAACCTATGATGCAATCTTAATGGCAACAAAATCAGGGAAATGGATTTTCTGCACTTTGCAGTTTGGGGAAACTAACAGTCCATTCAGCGTGACTGAAAAATACCCTGAAGGCCAATATTTACTAAGCATGGCACACACACAGGAGCCTTGTTAAAAATCCACAACAAATCTCTCATTGCAAACAAATCCAAAGGCTTCAGAGCTTCTGCAACTGTCTGAGTAATGTTGATTCTGACAGCAGAAAGCTGCTTTCTTACCAGTCCAGAGGCTAGCTAGAGGTCTGCTGGCCCCACACCAAGATTTCAGGATTTCTTGTCTGTATTCTTTGCTATATATTCCTCTTGTAACAATCTACCAGAGATGAAGAGCCTCATATGAAGGTGAGGTCGTCTTATCTGCCTACTTAATATTCAAAGGAGATGGGTAAACACCAACTAGCTGTTTAACTTGATCATGCCAATAAAGGCCTATATAATTAATGCCGGGCTCCCATCAGATGATTGGAAGAAAAATAATGGTCAAAGCAGCATTCCCAAATAACAGGAAATACTTTGAGCTTCACACATAACCCTTTAAAAGAAAGGCATGTTGCCTTCATGTGGAGATGCCACGGTAACGTGTGATTTAAAACACAGACACACGCACACATGCACAAATACTGGGAAGAGGAAAAAAGCGAGGAAATTTCTTGTGTGAAAAAAACAGAGTATCCAGGAATGCGCTGAACTAGGGGCGGGCAGAGCCTGTGCAGAGCGACTAGGCTGTGTGCAAAGCAGAATTCTGAGAAGTACCATGCCAAAATTTTCTTACAGAAATCTGATTATAAATTTAGTGGTTTATTTCTGAAATCTACTTCTTGCACCCACCTATCCTGCCTGGGAAACATCTGTTCTGATCGTGACGTGAGGCCAGAAACTGAATTCCAAACCCAATGTGATTAGACGATCAGTATTCAGAATCCTACGTCGGCAGGAGCCTCTCTGAATGGCACAGGCCTCGCCAACCATCTTAAATGCTTTCTGAACATGCTTTTCATTCTTCACGCTATTTAACTTCCAAATGCCTTACATTCCATTTCCAAAAATTAGATAATACAATTAAGCACCTATGATTTGGGGAGGACCACTTAAAATCACTAGGTAATGCTCTCTTTTAAAGATAACTTTGAGCCCTGAACTTGAAGCAACAGTACACATGTTTCTCTTTTGTACCTTTCCGTTTTATACGTTTAGGATCTTGCGGACTGGGAAGATCGGTGTCAGGAACTTCTTTCTTCTCCAGAGTTATGAACTGTAACTCATGTGTCACCCATGCATCCCTGAACACCAATTATACATGAAAAAACAGAGCAGGGAAAAGTGGTTGCACACACATGTGCCTCTTTCTTACTTCCCCCTCAATAAAAACAAATTAACAGCAGAGCCTTGGGACAGATTTTTAGTGTTCACAACTTACAAAAATTTCATAGATCCATAACACATCCTTTTGGGAACACAGCAAGTTATATACGTTCAAGCCCATTATGAAAATCCACAAAACGGCAAAGATTGCAATCAGAATCCTGATGGCACACTACTGATGACACTTTTCCTATTACCCCTAAGTGTACGAAAGGGTGCTGTGAGCGAAACATTGGTGGCTATTAGCAACCAGCAAATTCCTCTCCAGCTTACTTTTTTTCACATATTTACTTTAAATTTTATTTACAAGTCCTCTGTGATGCAATAATTTTGCAAAGGAGTTAAAAACTGCATGTTAATGTTAATTGGTCGATGTGCAGAGCTCTATTTAGGTCAATGATACTCCACAGGTAAACCTCTGGCATGCTGTTAATTCACAAAGTGATCCTAACTACTTCTGAAAAGCATAAAATCCAAATTTGATTACATGCACACTTACATGTACTCTCATTCACTACTTGTTTCTCATTCATTCCAAAATCATTCTTTTTTGAAAAAAACAGCACACTCTACGTACCAGATGTTGTGGTAGGTGCATCATTTTGCATTTTAAAAGACTAACGGGGATAAAAGCAGGAAAAGTGACCTATCTCAGGCACTGATACCACATGTCAAACAAGAACGGGATCTGATGAACACATGAAAGAAACAGACAGCAAAAAATGCAACCACTTTCGCCAGTAAACACTAGATCATTTAAGGGAAGTCCCTCCAGAGTTACTGCTTCCTGATTGATGTAATCCTAACCACAGCCTGTGGTCCAAAAATTGCCAATCAATCATGTATACATTACAGGAAAAATTGGGTTACCATGTCTTCATGCTGGTGCTTCAATGATGTTCTGTCCAACCCTGGCACAAGATACCCTTTGCAAAAACCCGGCCTGGTAGTGTATCGTTAGTTTGTTTTCACCTCACCATTTTGTTAGGATGTATAGGCAACGAGCCTCCTGTGGCCTTCCTAATCTGAAAATGAGCCAAGAGAAAGAACGTGCTCAGAAGTGTTGAAAGAAAGGCCCATTCTGTGCCCAGGGAACTGCATCTAATACAGGAAATGAACACAAGTTTGCTGTAAGCTGTCCAGCTTCTGAATCAGCTGTTCCCTGCTCAGAATCCTTCGCCCTCCCCTACCCCCACCCCCAAAAACCAAGAGCTAAAAGCCAATATTAAAGTTTGAAAAATGTGTTTTCTTCCTCTTCTCCCGTGTTCTCTCAAAGCTGTGTAAATCTAACTTGAATGGTAAGCGGCTTTATTTTAACAAGTGTGAGTTATCAGAGTTCGCATATCAAATTAAACCCAATGAATTCTGGACTTGTTTTAAATTTCAAGCCAGAGGCCCTAACTCCCTGCATTTCACTTGGCGGCTCGCCAGACTTCGTAATAAAGTGCTAAGCAGAAGACAGGAAATACTAGAGAAGTCGAACAATGTTATGACAATGTTTATAACTTTTACAGTCAGGCCTGACTGCACATCTGCACAACATCAGACTCTGGTCAGACCCGCGGAGAGGAAACCATTCCTTAGTTGGCAGTCTTTTGCTCCAGCCAGATGTTATCACTTTACTGGTATCTTTTCACCAAACAAAAAAATATATAGATTCTATATTCTATAATTACATTTCTGAGAAGGAAATGAGGGAGGGGGGTCTCCTGTTTGGAAGAAACGGTACCTCAGATGAATTCTGTCCCATAATTGATTTATTCTGATAGATCTGAGATAGCTCGCAGACAATGGCATCTTTCCCTTTGATGTGATAACGTTCAAATTGCTTTTTTTTTTTGTAGAGGGGGGAAGAAGAAAGCCTTGTTTGATGCCCCAGACTGAAATACAAAGGAACTCCCAAGTATCATGGCCTCGGCATGCTTGGATAAGACTCAGATGCCTGTGAAATTAGGCAGTCACCTGACAAGTATTTATATAAATGAGATATTAGTGGCGTTTCCTTGAGCACAGATGTAACATAAGAATTTATCATTTTCGTTGAAACTGAGGAAACGAATGTCTCTTTTACTTAAATCATTTCAAGAGCCTGACATATAAAATGTCGCATCACCATTAATAATGCTCTAGATAGATCAGTATGGGAATAGATTTTTAACACACCTAAGCTCAGGGAAAACAAAACCAAATCAAAAAAGCTCAGCAGTTATTTGGGAAAATAGCATCGGCAAGAATATATCTTCACATGCCCTTCATCTTCAATTCCTAAAACTAAAAGTTGGAGATATGGTCACACACCAATTCAGTGTTCACTGGCAAAACAGAAAAACAACCAGACAGAAATTCCCTCCACGATTTCAGATCTGTTTCTCAATTTTACTAATAGAAAGAATTATCTACATTTGCATGTGCATACATGAGAGTAGGTGTGTTCATGTGTGTGTGTGTGTGTGTGTGTGTAGATACCTCAGTGCACCTGTCCTACACCTGCCTTCAAACAATTCATCACATGTCTCAGATAAACGTGAAGACCAGTTCAAAATGTGAAGCACATTGTTGGCTTACCATCCTGGGAAAAAGCCACATCAACTTTATCAACAATAACTATGGGAGACACATTACAGTGGACATGGTTTTCAACCCTTCTGCAAAGAGCCATGGACCTGCTGCAGTGTCAATCAGGAGACTGCCTAGTTCTAAAGAACCCAAACTATAAACAGGCCATTGACTTGGATGAATTTGACGAGGTAATACCTATGAATTGCTGTTTGCACTGGGATAATTGTTATTATGGCATATGCACGTGGCCCTATCCACGTTAACATACTTGAAGCCCGTGGATAGGAAAATGCTTGCAAGGGAATATATTCCCTTGACCATTCAATCTGAGTTCAGCTGAAATTGGGTATTCAATTCAATGGTTCCCAAACTCTTGTTTAGTATTGGCATTGCCTTGGTTACTTGTAAAAAGTAAATTCCCAGGCTTCAACTCCAGGTCAGGGATCCTGTGATGGTATGCTGAAATCTCTAGGATATTGGAGACTGCTTGCCTACTGTTAAACCTCCTCATCCCCCCAAATTTTATACTGGCCTGAGATGTACCACACAGTGTGTCTGTTGAGCTGAGCAGAGATGGCTATTTAAGATTTTGAACATGGCGCTGAGTACAGCAATTCAAATTGGCTGGCCTATTTCAGATAGTTTTCTAGTAATGTTTTAAATTATTCCTCTTGTACTACTGTACTTCCATATGTTATGAGTGTTTGTCTTTTAAGTTTTTCAAGTTTTCTGGCTTTTATGCAAAGTAAGCTCCACTGTATATAAGTTGTTTTGACATATTTAATTCCACAAGAGAATTCTAACCACCAATTCTTTCATCAGCATTCACACTACTGCAATGATAGAATGCTCTATTACTTAATATTTTTCTCAGAGCCCAAGATACTGATGGTTGATTAATTTCAATCTGATGTAGTCAACAGTGATATTATTATCACCGTACTTTGATGGATTGAATTATTTGTAAATCCTGTAACACTACTCATTAATTAACTCTATGGGTTAGAAGCTTGCTGAGTTCAATTTTATTTTGTCATATTCATGAAATTCACAGAATTATCTTGAAATATAGAATCTTTTCAAAAAAGAAGTCTATATAACAGAGTATAAGAAAAGATCTTGCTCTCTAGAAATTGTCACAACGCATGAAATCTTTCATAACACAAAACACTTCACCTTAAAACTCTGCATACTTGGAAAACATTTTCCCATTCCCCCAACTTTTCACTATAGTCCATTACTAGATTACTGGCTGAGATATAAGTGAGGCCTCTGTAGGCTTTAGGCTTCTACACAGTAGGTGGATTTTGTTTTTCTTTTTTAAGAATCTTTATAATATCTTGATCAAATTAAACGTCATTATTTGTTCCAAGTTCTTTTGTGTATTTCAAGGGCTCGAAAATTCATTCCTAGCTTGAATGATGCAAAAGATCTGTTGGTATTTTCACATTACTTTTCCTGTACTCTAAAGCATATAATACTCTTCATAGTTGTTCTTGCTGCCCGGCTCTATAATAATCTAATTTAACAGGCACAAACTGCAACAAAGGCAAAAGAAATTTAAGTGACTATAAAAAATCAGGTTGTAGCAATGCCCACATTAGGGCTTCATTCCACACGAGATGTGTTCCCCTGTAAGACATTTTGTCCAGGTAACCTGAGAGGTTATGATTCAGTAATAGGAGGTTCGTGTTTTAATATTTAATATATCTAGCACATATTACCTAATAATGGAAGCTATCATTTATGAGTGCACGCTAATTTTTTAGATTATACACATTATTCTGTGGTTTTCAAACTTGTTACATCAGTGAAAGCATTTTCTCAAAACTCGCATGGGTGCTCAATATCTCTGTATCTCTAATTAGTACACGTGAAGCCGCTAGGGGAGAAGGTCTGACAGAATTCTCAGGGCTCCACTGGGCTCATGCAATTAAGACAGTTTGGGGAATCCTTGCTGAACACCAATGCATTATTAACAAACTTAAACAGGGGAAATCGAACTCATTTTCAAGATTCTGAAACACAGTGGAGAGGCTAAATAATACATCTAGTAAGCTTCAAATCTGCTTTTTCCTTTTCCTTTTTTTCTCCAAGGCCAGAATTCTTTTTTTGTATGCCATATGGTTTCTTTTTGAAAGAGAAAAATACTTTCTTTCACAGTTTGTAATACATGGGTGATGTATTTTTATAAGCAATGGCAAATTTTTCTAGATTAAAGATTAGGCAACCTATGATGAACCTCTGTATATATCCTATTTTATTCTAGCTGACGTGGAAATGTATGCTTTAATTTCTCAAGGTGTCTGTCCATTACTTTGGAATTTTTAGCCCCTCTCTTCCTTGAGGATTCAGGTTTGATATTGCTTTTTGTTCCAAAATTCTTATGCTGACCTGCAACTTGAATTGTATTCTAAATATGTGATAATCTATAGGATATTATTAACTTTTAAAGATTTTATTTATTTATTTATTTACGAAAGATTTATTTATTTATTTTAGTGAAATAAATGTGAGCATGGGGGGGTGGGAGGGGCAGAGGGAAAGGGAGAGAGAGAATCTTCAGCAGACTCCCCGCTAAGCAAGGAGCCTGATGTGGGGCTCAATTCCATGTTGCTGAGATCAAGACCTGAGCCGAAATCAAGAGTGGGACGCTCAACTGACTGAGCCACCCAGGTATCCCATTATTTTATTTGAACTCATGACTATGAGATTGAGACCTGGGCTGAGATCAAGAGTCTGATGCTTAACTGACTGAGCCATCCAGGTGTCCCCTATTTTATTTATTTTTTAAGTAAACTCTATATCCAACATGGGGCTCAAACCCCAAGATCAGAAGTCACATGCTCTACCCACTGAGCCAGCCAGGCACCCCAGATATTGTTAACTTTTCAAAATGCATTCTTTACATAAAAAACTTACAAGATTCAAGTAAATGATAGTTGGGAATTAAGAAACAGAACCAAATATTTTAGAAATGAAGTGAATTTAACATCTTGTCCAAACCACTCACTTTGGCTAAGGCTATCTTAAGATATTTTACATTGGAAAATTGTCTGGAGTATTTCTCCGTATATTTAGACACAAGCAAATCATAAAGAAATAATGAAATATATGGCTCCTCTATTTTATTTCCCAAGAAAACTCAAAGGCATGACATGGGCACACTTTTTCTTTCTTTGATATAATAAAATCCTCATCATTTTAGATCATTTGGGTCTAAATTTATTAAGAAGTTTGCTATGAAAATGACTTAGCAAAACCTTAATTATAAAATACATTAAAATATGTATTTTCAAGAAGTGTTCTATTCAAATCAGTGCAACCCAGCATCTAGTAGTGAGCAACTTACTTGCTCATTTAACAAGTCTTACTAAGGGGTCTATGAGTTGTCCTATGAGCTAGGGACAGAACAGGAAACAATGAAGACAAACATTTCTTGCTTTCCTTCTGGTGTGGAAGAAAAGTGCACCATTCAAATACTGTGGAGAAAACAGAAATGCATAGCACTGTTGTCCTAAAAGAGAGACAGCACAGTGTGTACCTAAACAGTATTAATGCAAGGAAGAGGAAGTGGTTAATTTAGACTGATTAGATAAAGTACAGTAGTTTTACTTTACAAGGTAAAGAACTTAGGTTAATTCAAATGAACTAAAATATAGTTGTCTTTACTTTAAAGGTTAAAAAAAAAAAAAAAGCACACACCAAAAAAACTAGAATAGCAGTGGGGCTGGCCCAGACTCAACATTTATAAAGATAAGAATGGTGAGCAGTGTTCTAGATTGCCCAACAGAAGACTTTGGTGATTGCCTAAACGGGAAGGACCATGAATTGGCACCTATGGGAGAAGGTGGGTGAAGAGAGCTGAATGGCTCTGTAAGAGAGCTGGTGTTAGGGCACCTGGTGGCTCAGTTGCTTGAGCGTCAGACTCTTGAATTCGGCTCAGGTCATGATCTCAGGCTTGTGAGACAGAGCTCTGCATTGGGCTCTGTCCTGGGCATGGAGCCTGCTTCAGATTCTCTCTTTGCTCCCCAACCCCGGCTCACTCGTGTGCTCTCTCTCTTAAAAAAAAAAAGAGAGAGAGAGAGAGCGAGCGAGCTGGTGTTGACTACTTCAAGCAAAGAGAACAATTAAGGGTTCTGAGCTGGGTATAAAGTAATCCTGTTTGGGTGTGTTAGGCATATACATTTGTGGGAAATATGGACTATGAATTGGAGAAGTAAAAACTGCAGCCCCTTTAGGAAGTCCATGGGGTTCTGATGAGTAAGCAACAACAAAGAAACAACTGAAAGGAGGGGTTAAATTCAAGAGAAATTTTGGCACCACATGAGATCACATGACTTCTAGTTCCTTTTCAACCCTGATGCTGCTCAGTGACTGGATATGAGGAAATGGAAGAGGGACAGTCAAAGACAAGGTTCCCTGGGGATATGATTTGGTAGCTAACAGAATGGCTCGCAGAAGGTTGTGTTCTTAGATTGTTTATAGTGTTCCAAAAACAGAAGCACTAGCAAAGCTCAGAAGACTTAGTTTTGTAAATGGTGTACGGCATACTTGAATCTAGAGCTCTCCTAAATGAGTATTTAGTCTTATTTAAAGGAGAGACCAGGGTCACCTGGGTGGCTCAGTGGGTTAAAGCCTCTGCCTTTGGCTCAGGTCATGATCTCAGGGTCCTGGGATCGAGCCCCACATCGGGCTCTTTGCTCAGTGGGGAGCCTGCTTCCCTCTCTCTCTCTACCTGCCTCTGCCTACTTGTGATCTGTCTCTGTCAAATAAATAAATAAAATCCAAAAAAAAAAATAAATAAATAAAGGAGAGACCATCAGTGTAGTCTTCTTAATATAAAGACATGTAGAAATCGTATCACTACTAACTATTTGCAGTGACCAGCTGAACCAAATGGGCAAAATCCAAGCCCAGTGCCCAGTTGCTACCAGTCATTCAGGGCACCTCTGTGGGTCTCATCTGTAAGCAGACAGGGTTGGATACATCATATTGATGATTCCCTCATTCCCAATGGCTATGTTTCTAGTCAATAATGTTGCTATACTTCAAAACAAATTTTAACAATATACTTATAGAAAATTAATTAGATGTAACTGAAAGCATGATAATTATTTATTTACTGCACATTTACTGAAGTACTACCTGGTAGGACATCCAGCACCTAACACAGAACACAGAACTTAGCACTCACAGAGCTGTTTTGAAAGAGCAGAGTATTGATAAATTATGAAAGACCTCTATAGTTCTATTTTAAATTAAAATTATTCATGGAGAATTGAAAACTTTCACCATTAAAAAAATCCTTTCAAAATTATGTTTAAATCCTGTTTTTAAAATACAATATGAGCTATGACCATTAAATTAATTGCCAAGTCTAGTTTTTTAAAACATGGAATTGTTAATGCAGGTTTATACTTTTCCAATGCATATACCAATTCAAACTATCTGTTCAAAATAAAACCTAGTATCGATGTTATCCAATGAGTAGTTAAAATTAACTTATAATTTACAATCAACAGACAAATAGTTAATAGGCTAAGATCCTAAAAAACTCTTAAATACCCATCAATTGCTCTGTTTACATTTTACCTTACAGAAATTTTTCTTCATGGTAAAAAAATAACACTTTAGAGCAATGTAAGGTAAAACACCAACATATTTGAATTGTGAAAAGGGAAAAAAAACCTAAAACACTCTAAGAAGAGTTAGATATATTCCACGAAAACCTAAAAGAGCTTTAACAGTCACTGTGAATGAAAACAATTAATTAATTTGTTGATACTGGTCCTCCGAATGGATTTCAATTCATTTCAACTATTGATCAGAGTAAGCACTTTCTCATTAAGGTTATTGATTCACAGCTTTAAAATGAATTTTTTTCATTTCATTTCATTCTAAGTTTTAAATTTTACCTTTTCTTTTTTTTAACCAATTCATATTTGACGATAGCTTGCAGTGCACTGTATTTCCCAAAGTTCCAACTGGTGATATTTCTAAGATAGTTCCCTATTCACCTAGGATTTGAGCCACTCTTCCAACAGGATGAAGATCAACAACCATGGAATCACACGAGGGTGAGCAAATTGTATAATTTTCTTACCCATAATGGTTTTGTAGAATGACAAAATTAAATGAAAACCAAGTGAGATGATAAAACTATGATTCCCCAAAGACTATTAGACTGTTGATTTAGTGATCTTTTAAGTGGAACTGCCTGCCTGAATTTTTGAATTGTGAACAGGTGTTTAGGTGTGCAGAATTCTCATTGATTTTAATGGAGTTACACTATGAAATCCCTATACACTACTTTGATTGTTTCCCATATGTAGAGCATAATCAAATTCAGACCACTGAAGTTATCCACATGTCTCTGAAGCTAGGATTTTGTCAGCATATTGAATTGTACAAATGGATAACCATGTCTTTTCTGTAAACCAGCTGAGTAAGTATAAATTGTGCAAAAAGGTGGTCAATCACATACAGACTTCCAAAAAATGATACATATATAATATAAAGTATATAATATAAAAATATATATAACATATATATTTTGATAATACACCAGTAAGTTCTTTTCAAGGACAACATTAGCTACCCATTAATAATTAGATTTTTTTTAATTATTAGAAAGATATTGAGCAGGGAGGGACTTCAGTCTCTTTTGTTTACTGAAATATCTCCAGTACCTAAAACAGTGAGTGACCCACACCTAGTAGGCGTCTAGTAAATATTTGATAAATGAGTGAATTGCAAATAACCCATCCTTAAATATAATCACCTGCTTGGTTAAAATTATAATCAGACTGCCGATTAAGAAAATAATTTTAGGGGCGTCTGGGTGGCTCAGTTGGCTAAGCAACTGCCTTCGGCGCAGGTCATGATTCTAGGGTCCTGGGATCGAGCTCCACATCGGGCTCCCTGCTCAAGCAGAAAGCATGCTTCTCTCTCTCCCTTTGCCTGCTGCTCTGCTTACTTGTGCTCTCTATCTCTCTGTCAAATAAATAAAAAAAATCTTAAAAAAAAAGAAAATAATTTTAGGGGCGCCTGGGTGGCTCAGTTGGCTAAGCGGCTGCCTTCGGCTCAGGTATGATTCTAGGGTCCTGAGATTGAGCCCTACATCGGGCTCCCTGCTCAGTGGGAAGCCTGCTTCTCCCTTTCCCTCTCTCCCTCCTTGTGTTCCCTCTCTTGCTGTCTGTCTCTCTGTCAAATAAATAAATAAAATCTTAAAAAAAAAAGAACTTTATTTTTCTGAAATATTACTTAGTTATCTAGTATATAAAATCAACACATACACATACACACATGCGTACATCACGGCAGATTCAAAACATGATTATCTTATTGAAAGTTCACTGAAAAGCCCATTGTATGGTTAAGGTTGGTATTTGAAACTTAACTTCTGGACTTAAAGCCAAAAATCAGATATCTTTACTATACAACCCTAGGGTTTATAAGACTCCTACATTATAGATAAATATTTTCTCTTTATTTTTCCATATAATAAAATGCACTGAAATTATACTTACTAGAGCAAGAACATTATTTTATTTTATTTATTTATTTTTATTTTTTAAGAACACTATTTTGGAACAGAATTTTCCTACTAGATTGCAGGAACATCACATTAGTGGTAGGATCATTAAAGGAACCAGTCATGTGATCTAGAAACTAGTCTTTTTTTTTTTCTCTTAGAGTCAAGCCTTATCACCAAGTTAAGTCTTACAACCAGCACCATGATATTCATTTCTACAAGCTTCCAAATTGCTTTTATTCAGAGAACGATCTAAGAAGCAGTTTGGATAATTAATCTATCACCTCTCCATCTACCCTCTGAATCTTTTGTAGGACGCATTCATTCAAGCAACAATATACCATTTATTGACCACCTATTATATTCTTAGCCCTGGGCATACGCATGAATAAGAGACAATATCTGATATGAGTATGTTTATTTTGTGGTTAAAGCCAAATTACCTAACAAGTATTTTAGAAATGGCCAAATAAGTATCACTACAGATGTATCTATAATACAGTAGTATTAGCACAGTGGTTAACAGCATAGAGGTTAATAGTGTTGTCTGAGAGATTCACCAAAGGTTTCACAGTCTCACAAACATAAGAGTGATAAAGGCTGAACAAGTAGTGTTGGCTGAATTTTCTCTGCATATTATAAAATACAACGAAAAATCTGGGAATTCTAGGTACTAACAGATCATTCAAATACTATTTATTATGAACTCCCCCTGTTCCAGGTAATGTGCTAAATGCTTTATATGTATCAAGGGTAGATGATACATATGTACATAAACCCATAGGTAGATAGGTGATAGATCAATATGGATAGACCATCAATTATATATTTTGTTAAGGCAATTAGTAGTTTGTACTATAATTATTTGTTTACATAGATGCCTTCCCTCTACAGACCAGGAATCCCTTGTGGACCCTGTCTTTTTCAGCTGTGCGTCCCCATAAACAGCTAAGGTTCCTTCCCCATGGTAGGTATTCCATAAAGGGTTCTTGAACTAATGAACACCTGAACCAACAATCTTCGTGGCATCTCTCAAGTCAATTAATATTTCTACATCTCAGATTTTCTCAATCTAGTTGGCCTCTAAAGGTCTGTGGAGTTAGAAAATACTATAAACGTTTCCCTCTAAGTTCCATATTAACTGATTTCTATAAACCTCAGCTACATCGGTAAGAAATAGAATATGGTTGTTTCAGGATCTGGTTAAAAGCTGCCTGCACGTCCTTTATTCTTGAACCTATCCATTCCAGGGACACAAAATGTTCATTAATTGCCTACAGGTTGAGATCTATTTAAATTAGTAATTATTTTGAACACACAAATATAAAAATAACATAATAAAAGCACAATCTAACAGATTCTAACCTTAATTAAATTATAATCAGACTGCCGATTAAAGCAAACAATCAATGCACACCACAAATGAACCAAAGTCTTTATCGATGGAGTAGAAGCCTCCTGTTTACCTGTTTCCAATACTTATCTTCTTTCTCCTTTCCGAGAGGTAACTACTATCCTAAATTTAGTGTGTTATCTTTTCTATACCAAAAAGGCAAAGCCCACAGCTAGAAGTGGATGAAATTCATAATGAGGTATTCTGGAGAGACATGATCTCACCCTCAAAGTCTCAATGATGCCCTGGGTCATCACTACTGATCCCCAAGGAACAAGACAGTTCCCAAACAACTCCGGTGCACACAGAGGATGGCCAAAGATCCCTGCAGACAATAAAGCAACTGCCTGGGCAGAAAAATCATTGTGACCACTCATCACCCCTTCATGTGAGGCCTTCAACCTACAGCCTGAGAATTTATAGTGTAGCAAGAAGCACAATAACACAGTGGTCATTAGCTGGGGCTTGCAGCCATTGTTCTTGGTTTGTGACCTTGAGCAAGTTACTTAACCTTTCCCATACTTCAGTCATGTCACCTATAGAGTGGAGGTGAGAACTGTGTCTACCTCATAGAGTTGTTCAGATTAAGTGAATTAATGCATGTAGGATGCTTTCAAGAGTATCTGGCAGAGGGCACCTGTGTGGGTCAGTTGGTTAAGCATCTGCCTTCGACTCAGGTAATGATCTCAGGGTTCTGGGATCGAGCCCTCATCAGGCTCCCTGCTTGGTGGGGAGTCTGCTTCTCCCTCTGCTTCTCCTCCCCTCGTGGATGCTCTCCCCCATCCCCACTCACAAAAATAAATTAAAAAATCTTAAAAAAAAAAAGGGTATCTGGCACATAGTGAGTGTGCAATAAATGTTTAAAATTATTACATTCTATGTCCACAAACAATATTTTACAAAGGGATGTGCTATTTCCTCTCCATCATCTCCAGAAATCTATCAGGGGCAGGCACCTCCTCAGAAAAGAAACCACACTCTGGAAAGCACACCAGAACTCCATGTTCTGTAGTCACCTTACAGTGTGGATAATAAAACACGAAAAGCCAGGCAATCTTGCTTCTAACTTCTGTTCATTTATTCGATGCCCTTCTTGAGCAGCACCTACTAACCACCAGTCCGTGCAGTATGCCCTAGGGATTCAGGGCAATGAAATCAGAGAGGACAATGCCAACAATCATACATTAAGCACAGAATTGCACCAAAATTTGACTAAAGGCAGGATCTTTCATTGGCTGTCACAAAATGTTTACCCTCTCTGAGCTTCAACTTTCTCATGCATAAAATAAGGGCAGTAGCACTTGCTCTCTCTCTCCTTCATGTTGCCGCGAACTTAAGTAAAATCATTTCTATAACCACTCTTTGTGAAAGCCGAGACATGATCTGAATAAAAGTGTTCATGATATTGACCCTTTGGCTTGGTTGCTGAGACATGTTCCCTTAGAAATATTCTAAAGTCTCTCCAGACAGGGAATGAATCGTGGGAGCCCTGTGTCATGAAGCTTAGGTAGAAACCTATGTGACAACCACGACGCCCCTTGTGTGGACTGACTGTAGGCGCCTAAATACAAATGGCTGGATATAAAATTTAAATGTAGTATAACCGATTTGAAAACTGAAGAAAAGAAGTGTTCATTCTTTTCTGATAAGGTTAACGATTTTATCTTTGGAGGAAGACTGAAATAAAAAGTAACGTCCTTTGCCATCCTCCTTATAAATTCTGTCTAAATGCCTAGACACAATGATAGAATTCATGTAAATATTCCTAACCTGATGGGTCAGCTTTTGGTACCTCATGGAGTCGTGCAAGGGAGGCTGGCCAGCTGCTGACCACACTCAGTGTATGAAACCAAATATCCACCTCCAGGCTGGCAAACCCGGAAACCCTCATTATAAAAACTACCCACTCTGCTAAAAAAGAGCAGGCTATTTAAAGTGTTCTGCTGATTTCAAACACTCAATTATTCAAAACAATATAATTTTAAGACAATTTTAAATTTAAAAATAATTTAATAAATTAATATTGTAAAGAAGGGAGTATTCCCCAGCCTGAATATTGAATTTCAGTATTCCTCATTTCAGAAGTAGCCTCCCTTACTAGAAATGTCGTGTTACTGATAGTTTATTAAGTACATGTTTTAGATTTTGCTCTAAAGCTAATATTTTAATAAAATATATAATATAACAAATATAACATTGAAATAAATTATATCCATCTTTCTATAAATTAGTTTATAGTTCGATTTTAAGTACCTCTCTCTCCAATTTGGCATTTTAAATATTTAAATTGCTTTCACATGCTCAGTACTTTGCCTCTTCTATGTAGTTAGCCTTGACAGCTGTTTATTATAAAAGGCAAAATAACCAAATAGATGTCTTGATATATTTTTTGTACTTTGGAGTCAGCTAAGTCATTAATTTTCAATTAACAAAACAGTAAAATCCTACTAACAGAGCATAGAATTTCCTACTTTTAAGTAAACAACTTTTTTTTTCATTATATCACATTATATTATCCAAATCAATTTAACTATAGTGATATTATTTTCTGGTTTTGGCTCCATACAAAATGCTAGGATACTGGGTCAAGTGTTCTGTAACCAACTTATCCTTGGTTATTCCTAGATAAAATTTAGCAAAAAAATTCAAAAACTATAATGATAGATTTACATCAGAGCTGCATATAATTGCACACAAACTATTAGGAGCCCATTTGAACTCTGATAGAGTGGTTCATTATTTGTGGTTGTCTGACAAGAGCACAATATTCTCAGCAATATTTTATATGATATAAAAGGTTAGGTTTGAAAAATTAGCATCACAAATGTCACATTTACTTCCAGCAGGAAATGTGCAACAATATGTGACAATACTGAATAAAATGTTGAAACATGTTTTCCTTTTGTTTTACTTTACTCATTTTTGTAATACAACACTGGTTACTGGAAAATGCCTTACAGCTTTATTCAAAACACATGTTCAAAGATTTGAATGAAAAAACTTTGACTCTCTCTGGAACATCTAACCGATATATCATTTGTGAGCTTTAAATTTTTTCTTACTGTCAGGAACACTTTTATGTCTTTAAGATTTATTTAAACTAGTTTATTATATAATGAAGCTTGTCAGATCATAGGAACAAAGTCAAACAAGATGTGCTATATCAAAGTATAACATTTAACATATAGATTTAAGTATACATATCAAGTACAATGCAATCAAGCAAAGTTTAATCTGAAAATGCAAATGTTTCAGATTATTAAAGCCACATCTGTCTTTTGAAGCACAATTTAGACTGTTTATCAAAAAGCTATGTGTAATTATTCTCTCCTACCCTAGACTTTGTAACAACAGATTTCTTTTCTTAAGAACTTTTCAATTTCACTTTAGAGTTGGGGTTTTAAAGACTTAACCACCAAAGAATATAAGATCACAAATGGAAAATTAAAAATCTTTACAATGTGTCCTATTATAATTGCAATGGTGTTGTTGGTAAATTGGGATAATGTTTCAAAAGGCATTTCTCCAGGGTTTAAGAAAAATTCTAAATGCTTTTGGAAATCAATTCAATGTAGTCCTAGCTTCAAAAATGTGTGCATAAACACATTATTAAAATTTTTCAATATAAAGTTTTATAATACATTTGTCCTTCTCTGCCTTGGCCAGCAGAAACCATCAAAAGCAGCAGTTTAGCTGGTAAAGAGTGACTCCGAAGCCTTAGGAGAAAGTAGGACAGAGCTTTGGGTTCTAAGTCCCTCAAGTTCTCAAATCTTAAACTTATATATGTATAAAAGAGGCTCTGTTGTAGTCTCTAATATACATCCACTGGCTTCATACACACACACACATATATATGTAAAATAGAAAAGATACATAAACCATCGTCAGTACTATTATTACATCTGAATGTCTGGGAATGCAATGAGTTGTTGCAACATTATCCTAGAACAGACCTAGTTTCTGCGCAAAGCTATGATCTGTTATTGCACACATAAGAACTGAAAATGACACAGAAGCTTTGAACGTTCGTTTACAAAATCTACTTAAAGAGCTTATTTTATCTTAGATTATAAAGGCTCACATGTATGACAGTCTTGCTATAAAAAAGCAATAGTTTATAAAATTAATTGGAGTCTCTGATACCTATTATAGCAAAGTTAAAAAATTAAATATGTATCTTTAAGTTTGAGCACTGCACTTAGAAGTGCAGATCTGCTGCTTGTGACTCTAGATCATTCAGGCTATTTCCACACGCATAGCTAGTTGCAATCACAGCACAAACTCTGCTTATGCAAAACCTAGAACTCAAAGACTGCTAGAACCGGAAACTCTATTATACCTTGCCTCCTCAGTATACTGGGTTTAATTTGTAAGTTATAATCTGGCTTCAGTCATCCACAGGGGACAGAGGGAAAGTGGTAGCTTATAGAAGCTTCTGCTTCACCTCTTACGTTGTTAAAAAAACGGATTTACTAGTACCTATGTGACTCCACAGGCAAAGGAAACAAACGCTAGATGACTGTGCTGATGTTCTTTTTAAGAAAACGGGGTCAGGAGGTTAGCTTGAAAGGTTAAAGGGAACACATAATTCTGTAATAGCATAAACTCTGTCATAATCTATCCGGAAAAGAAGAAGACTGTTGACAAACGTAATATAGAGGAGTGCTTTATATTTCCTTTCTCTAAATGATTGTGAGATTGAGAGTTTTTCTGAAACCTGACTGTGAAGTCTTCAAAATCATGAAGGGCTGCTAACGAAACACAATCTAGTTTCAACATGAGAAATAGTATGCTGAAGAGCTGAAGTCCTAGGGAAACAAATGAAATCATAAAACCCTTTTAGACAGATACAGGCTATGGTCTAGAGCTGCTACAGGTAAAACGGGGCGGGGAGGGGGCAGGCCTAAAATGTAGGCTGAATTAACCTACATTTCAGTAGTGACTGCTCTTTTCACTTCCCTTCTATTTTACAAATGCCCAGAGGCATTTCTGCAGTGGAACATCTTGCAAATTCTAAAAATAAAGTAATAAAGTTTGATTCCTCAACTTTCACAATATTTTGACAGGTTCTTCCAACTTTAATTTCCTTTTTGTAATGGTAGTATGATTTGCATTATGTTACATTGCTTCATTTTACCATAAAAAAGTTCATCTCTAGAGAACTGCTCTAAAATTATACACCACTTTAATAGACCTCCCCTCAGAACTGAATAAAAATCATTTTCTCATTGTAATCTTATATCATCATGGTTAGCGGGATCTCACTGTGGACCTGTATTTGAAGCCAGGTTTGAATTTTCTTAAAGAAATTTTGAATGATAGTCCCATAACAGGTTCTTATTTCCCTCCCAAAGTCATTTACATAAAGGAAATGACCAGAACTGATTTACTTAAAATTTGGAGAAGTTACAAAAACAGAAAAATCATATTCAATGTGTTACTGGATTCCCTCATACAGAGAGAGAGAGAGAAGAGAGAGAGTGTCCTTTGGTGGGGGAGGGGTGAGAGTCTTAAAAAGAGCAGCTCTGGCACATGGAAGGCAAAGTGGCAAGCACAACAATTATGGCAAAATGTGCTGTGACAAAAACGGCTCCTGAAACACTGCCTTGGTAGAAAATCAGCAGAGCAGAGGTACTATTGGAGAAACCCCTCGAAAGAAAGGAATCTGGCCTTTTATAAACCAAAACAAATACACACACACAAAACAATGTTCCTAATGTGCCTTTTATCCACAAATAAAGCACATTTATTCTGAACGTTTTTGTGATGTGAACTGATGTGTATCAGAGAGTTGAGATAGAGAGTGAGAGACGCTGAAGCGGAGGTGGGGAGGGCGAGGCTGGAAGTGGAACGTTGAAAATGATGTTAATAGACCCGAAAGGGACAGAGAAGGGAATGTGATATTGGCAGGCTATAAAGTCACTCAGGGAAATAAGACCGATGTTCAACAGGATAAGAAAGCAGCCTGGAACATCACATTTTTTATCACTACTCTTACCTCACTAGGTACCTAAGCCCATGCTTCCAGCACCCCTACACCTTCTCTGCTACCTAAGCAAGAAGCGTAATCACTTTTCCCCAGGCTCCTCATCGACTGAACTTATTCCTCCGATGGAAGGGAGATCTCTGCTACCTTGAGCACTGGACATGGGAGCCAAGCAGAACCCCACTGTATGACGTGAAGGAGAATTATTGAGCTGTCCTCCATGCCTGACACTTTCTAGAGCTTTCTTGCCTATAAAAATTACCCACGAAGATGCCACGACAACTGGCTAGAGCACGCTTCACTGATGGGAAGTGACAAACCAGAGCACTATTTTTGTTGCTGAATTTTAATTTCCAAAATACTAATGCCACAGTAATTTATGTAACTGTAACTCATCAAGAGCCATATATATTTTTTCAATTCATGTTTTTAAATAGTCAAGTTTCAATTATCTTCAAAGGATCAGATGCCCTGCAGTTTATTTCTGACAAATCATCCATTTTATTGTTTCTGACGTTGTTACCAGCTCTGCTTAATTAAACGTTTATTTACATAAAGGGGATATTTCCTTAATCTAACCCAGGATTTTAGGAGGGAGAAATGCTTTAGGAATAAAAAGAATTTCCCTTGCACATATGAACAAGCAAATAGTACTTCTGCATGAATGCTGACTCCCAAAATGAAGTAGAAGTGGTGATAAAACTGATTAGAAGGATAGGGTAGAAAAAGGAGGCAGTGTTTCCAGCCTTTCATGAGACACCTATTACCCGTGTGGTGACTGTGTCTGAGTTATGGAGAATTTTCAGATTAGAGATACTCTCCGATGAACGATAAAACACCTCTGCCAAAGCTAAATAGAAAGGTTTTGGAAAAGTTTCACCCAACTAAATGGCACCAAAAAATGGAAGAGTGGACCACAGTAGCTACCTTGCTAGCCCATCATTTGGAAAAGCAGTAGAGTGCATGTATGCAGATTTGAAAAAGGGATATACATAGTCCATTACTTGTTTGCTTCAAAGTCATCAGACTTTTTAGTTCACACACACACACACACACACGTGCACACACACTGCACCAAACAAAACTCCCAATTGACAAGATGAAAGAGTGTGAAGTGGCTCAAGATTCTTATTCACAGTTGCATAACAGGCTCCTTGATCTGCAATATGCTTGGCAGTAATAGCAAGAACAGATATTGTGCAAGTTACAAATTAACTAGAACGTCATTAACCAGTGCTAAGAAGACAGTGCTTGGTGTCGTCTTCAGTAACTTGGCTATTTGAGGAAAAATTTTTTCCTAGCTATGCCTTTGCCCATAATGCCCCAATGAATATAGCCACAATCACATTATCACTTCTCTTCCAAAGAATATCAATTGGTTATACTCAGGGTTCAAAAAAAAAAAAAAAAAAAAAAAAACCACTACACCACATCAGTGCTACCCACTGGCTAGACACCTAGTTCAGTTCCTTTGAAAGCTTCTGGAAAAATAAATTTCTCAATTAATTTCATAAAAGACTATTACTGAAACCAGACTGAATATTTCCATGTCCAGCCTTGTAGATGCTCTGGTCACTGATAGTGTGACTATCTCCTCTACGACTGGGAGACAAGGACAGGATTTTAAAAGACGATATCTCTTTATTCTTTGTTTTCCTAGCCACAAGGAATACTAACTTCAAGAACTTGTTAAAGACTTCTCATTTATGCATTCTCCTTTTTCTTTTTCTAATAGCATTATTAGGGTTTTTACTTGCAGAGTGAAATGTTTTATGGGTCACCCATTTTATTAATCACACTTGCTTCAATGTCCTCTCCAGTATTTGACGAAGATGTTGAAATGAGAAATAATACCACACAACAATTAAAGTAATTCTATGTAAGATCTGATCGCTAGCCAAATTTGAAAATATGGAATTGTTTACTTATTCTTGTACTGCATTTATTTGAACATTTTAATGCATGCTTTTACATATTAAGAATATAACTACACATATTGGCATACAATTTCATAAAAGAGGTTATTTAACTGTAGCCTTATCTATGAATGTTATATATCTAATACGGCAGAATAATAAGCACTTGTGTGTTATTATAATCAGATACTTGTTTAGTTTTTTTTAAAAAATAAGTGCTTTATTTTGTCTGGTTAATGTAATTTTACCAAAGGCCAGTCATTTAAAATATTTTGACATTAGCCATTGAAATGGAAGACTCTTTTTATTAATTGTAATGATGGCAGTACATATTATTAAGACACAAAAGGTAAACAAATGTAACCCAATGGGTAATAGGCAGCTACCACAGTCAAGTTAATAGCTAACATATCTACGGTTCATATTCTCTAGGCTGAAGATGAGAAAATGCCTTGGGTTTTATTACTTTGCATTCTGGGGAAGTTACTTTCATTTTGTATTTTAGATGATTTCACAGATATTAAAGATTCCATTAGATGAAGCTGATCTTCAGCCAGTTTTTAACTTTTCAGAATTTATTGCCGGACATAGAGTGTTTGCTTTAAAATATGGGCAGCAGTTGTCTCCATAACATAACGCTCTGCTCCCATGATCAACACAAAGATCCCATAAAGATGTGGCTGACTTGCGCCAAGGCCAGAAAGCACTAGTGTATTTGTTTGCAGAGCACGAGGCAACTTCACTGGAAGTCAGGTCAATCAGATGTTTTAACACGTCTCTCTCTAATCCTCAGAGCTCTGGGGCATGCACTATACATGATTTCCCTCTTAGTTACTGTGGATCTTTCCTTCCGTGCTTCTTCAGATACTTAGAAGAGATGGGGGGGAAAAAAGTAAAGCATCCTTAATTAAAGCATTCAAAATGATACCTGACCTTTCACTTGTGTTGACCAAATGGTTTATGCTTTTTTCAATCACTGCCATCTATCATCCTTAATTAGCATCTACCCAATAAAACAGCTCACTTCTGAAGTATATTAATTACTGTTTTACGACTTTGGTTCCTATTATCTTAGCTGTACAGCAACAACTATAAAAAGCGTGGCATTTCCCTGCACAAAGGGGCAGTATATGTTATGTGTGATTCATGTACGTTACATTAATATTTAGAAGAGTGGTCTGGAATAAGCTGCGTGTTCTGACTTCATGCCCTAAGGAGTTGTTTCAATTTTCAGCGCTAGAAATAAGTCTTTCTGGGAGAGACAAGGAAGCAAAACTTTCTGCTCTGGGAATTTCAAAATCATTCAAGTTATGAGTGGCAAATCTAAACAATAAAGGACGATGCTAGGTTTAGAAGAAATATTCAGTTCTATAAATTTCATAACCACAGTATGCAGGGGAAATTCCCTTTTGTATATTTGTGTATAACACAGAGAATTGAGAGTCACTTCACTGTTAGTTTCTAGGTAAATGAATTATTTTCATGATTTGGCCATGTGGAGTCCTGTAAATAACAGAATTTTTTGCTATATTTACTGAAAATTATTCACCAGGGATTGTTATGAATTTAATATTATGAGACGTTACTAAAAATCATAAAAATTCTGGTAGCCTTAGGGAAATGACTATAAAAAGAAAGGAAGAAAGAGAGAGAGAAAGAAAAGAAAAAAAGAAAAAAGAGAAAAGAAGGACAAATCAGTTGGAAAATTATTACTAAAACTTCTCAGAACTCACAAAATCTAAGAAAGGAAGAAATTCTCTTAGAGCCTATGGTTTATTTCCATCACTATACAATCATAATGATAGAAAGGACCTCAGGCCTGTTTCGCGACTTTGTTTAGGACCATACATAAATCCACTGAGCCATGAGAACTTACTCTGGGATGGGCAGATGGAAGGAAAGGATGAAGAGAGGATTTTCTAGAGGAAGGAAATTCACAGCACTTTGCAAAAGCTCTTCCTAGCGAATGCTACTATAATAAAACTCGCTTGTGCACTTCTCTCACGTTGCAATTTAAACCTCTCTTGTCCCATCATCAGTGAGCAGAGAGAATGGTTTTTTACTGTCCTCTTCCAGCAGTGAAAAGTATCTTTATTTAGGATGTTCATTAGTGGGCAGAAGGAATACAGAGTGCAATGGCACTTTAAATTAATCAGCATCCATGATTTCACTTACCAAAATATTAAGAGATATAAAATTATTTCTGTAATTTATATACGGAGAGTTGAGGCAAATTTTCAATTTCAAGTAAAGAAAACTTAAGTGAAATAAAATATGGGGGAGCAGAGTATTTTTAAAACCACGCATGTGGATCTAGTATTTTATGTAAAAGACTAGAGATAGAAATTCTGTTTGTCCATAGGTTATAAATGTAGCAAACCGTCATGGTGCAGGCTTCTCTGGTCACTAAGAAAAAAAAAAAATAATGGCTCTCCAGATTCAAAAAGAAATTAAAATTAAGTGTAGAACGAACTTGCTTTCTTCCTGAACTAAAAGAGGGAAAGCTAAAGACAATAATGTTTTACTGCCCAACTTTTTAAACTCTAAGTGCATAAAGGAGAGGATTAAGTGAAAAATCAGGTTCATAAAAAAATGCATAAATGGTATTTAAAAGGCTGCCATAACAAAAGCATTATTTTATGAACTTTTCTTGTCATAAAACACAAATTTAGTCATGTACTGGTTATAAAGTCAGTGTAATTTGAATAAACTTCTAGGGATAATGGCAAATTATTTTAGAATTTTTGTTTGTTTCTGTTCATTATAAAGAAAACACACACACATACGCACATCCACACACGCATCCACACACCCTCACGATTTCTTTCCTGGTGAAACTCTGATCATTTTGCTTTTACAATTAGTTGGTACCAATTTGAAATTCTTCTCAGAAGCTATCATAACTGCATAAGCACCTTTACAATACTGCACACAAAAGCGTAATGAAAAGAAAGCAATTCAGTCTTAATTAATTACGTGGTAATAGAGTGACTATGTAATTTTTTTAAAAAGCAAATATGATTCCAAAATTCTGTTATTCCCAGCTTACATGTAGTCATGGTCATACTTTAGTGACATTATCTCAATAATTCTCATTTATTACTGATATTACTAATAAATTATGCACTCTGAAAATATTCCCTGTAATACTTCCTACTGTTAATTACTATTAAAAAGTAGTCCCCTATCTCACTCCTACCTGGAAGGAGTTTTTACATATACCTCTTTCCCCACATTTACCATCTATGATATGCTCTAGTTTATAGTTTCAGGAACTTGAAGCACAGAGTTTTAACAAAAGAAAAAAGAAAGGAAAAAAGAAAATGACACAAGTTTGTAGATTTTAAATTTAAAAATATGCTTTACCACAAAGGGATATATGTTTAGAAAATACGCAGAAAAAATATTTTCATTTGTTTAAGCATAAGGAAATATGCATAAGCTGTTGAACCTGATTCATAAGCAACTACAAAACAATTGTTGGCAATATAGAACTCAAATTGGAACTAGTAATTACCACAATAAGATTTTAGAGAAGGAACTGTTTCCCTAGGAAGCATGGCAGGCTCCCACTACTGAAGTTTGGCCAACTAATCAACCTTCTATTCAACATATAGCCCGTGGTTCCTCTTTTGCCTCAGAGCATCTATTTTTGAAGAAAATCATATTGTAACAAACAAGTAATTCTAATTAAAAACGCTAGGAAGAGCTAAGCCAGAAATTTAGTTTCTGCCTAACCAGCAAACAGCAGTCCCTGGTTTATATATACTTTGCAATTCTAGGTTCTCAATATTTGCACAAAATTATGAATTTTCATAAATGTTTGAGTTTCAAAAGGACCAACACGATCAAGCAAAAGAGAGAACCAGAAAAATATTGGGAGCTGCAGCTAATACAATGATGCCCCTGATTTCCATCCAAAGTTTTAACAAGGAATGAAAAACATTATCCTTTACTTCTGAAAAGCCTTCAAAATAAAGTTCAAAAACCACTTACCATACTTACATGTTTATTTTTTTCTGTAGCTAATATTGTAAATAAAATAATTCCTTCACATGCTTGCATTTTTCAAGAACACAATTACAGCCATTATAAAAAAAAATCATGTCATTATATAACTTTAAATTCTACAGTCCCTGTTACAGAAATAGTAATAAGTTGGAGTTACTTACAACAGTTTCTTTAGTATCTGTAGCCTATCATAGCTTAAAAAAGTTAAAAAAAAACCCAAAAACCAAAAAACAACATTGAGTGGATTATGAGAGAATCGTGACACAGAAATACCAGGATGCTATTTATAATTTCCAGACATGGTATTGGGGGGATAAATAATGTTTAAGAAAGCATAAAACTTGGAAGATTAATGATTTTATATATTTATTATTATTATATTATATATAATATCATATCTGTAATATAATACATATTTTATATATAGAAAGTAATAATAAATAAAATATATAATTATTTTAATTTATAAATTAATATAAATAATAATATATATTTATATATTAAAAAAAGAACTAAGGAATGTAACTTCTGAGTATAAAATAATTAGAGAAGTACCAGCAGGTAACCAATAGCCTATGGTAATATTCAAATGGCTATGCATCATTAGTCTGGACCAAGAGAAGCATTCCTTTACATTTTGCAGGGGCTCCCAGGTGTCTAGAAGTGCTACTGTAGCTTCAGCTTCTAGAGGGCAGTTCGGCAACCTTCTCTGAACTACTATCCTGATACTTCTCCACAAGTGGTTAGAAACTCTAATAGAAGACTGAGTTTCACCACAGATAGGAATTTCTAACCTCAAATAGGATCAGTGTTGTAGATACATTGATGCTTCTCCAGCTTAGACCCCAAATTTTGGAATCAGGTCATATCTTTTGAGTGTAAAATATTCCTTGATAGCTCCTAAGGCTGAGTTACACAGTAGTAAGTTCCAGGAGAACGTAGTATCCTTAATCTATCTATACAGCAAATACCCAACAGGCAATAAGATCTTACTATACAGACCATTTCTTCAATGTATTTTTTTTTCTCATTTAATATCCTCTCATGTCAAGAAATATAAAGCAATCTACATTGTCCTCCTTCATGTGTTATTTGCATAGTTATCCACGGTGGAACCATCACACGTTTCGATTGCTTCTAATCATCCTCCCTCCCTTTCTTTCCTCCTGTCTCCTTTCCTTTCTCTAATGTGAATAATACGTGATGAGCATCCAAATGTTTTCTCTTTTGACTAAGTTAACGAGAATTCTTGCTGTATTTCTAGCAAGGTATGGTGATTTAAAATTCTCCTATGTATTGTAGTCAAGTAGACACCCAAAAAGATATACCAATTTATATCATCAAAGTACTCCCTAGCCCATACCCATGCAATCTGGTAGAAAGACAGAATTCTAGCGGTGCTTGGGTGGCTCAGTCAGTTAAGTGCCTGCCTTTGGCTCAGGTCATAATCTCAGGTCCTGGGATTAAGCCCCACATTGGGTTCTGCTCAGTGGAGAGCCTGCTTCTCCCTCACCCCCACCCCCGTTCGTGCTCTCTCTCTCTCTCTTGCAAATAAAATCTTAAAAAAAAAAAAGGCAGAATTCCATTTTTATTCAAATGTATATTCTTTTTATCAATGAGGCTAAAACTCACTTAATATGCTTATTGGTCAGCTGTATTTCTTCTTTTCCCGAACTTGACTCAGTCTTAGTGCCATATACCCACTGTGGAGGAAAAATGTTTTAAACACACTACAAATCTAATCATAAAGACTAAAACTATTAGACGAGGAATACTACCTGCCTTTTTACATGGTTGCCTTTACAGATCCGTGTAGGTGGAGCAGTTAAGAGAGTCCACGTGAACCCAGAGGATGTGTTACAAAATTCTACTTTAAAAACATCATCCAGGGCACCTGGGGGGCTCAGTCGGTTAAGCGTCTGCCTTCGGCTTGGGTCTCATGATTCCGGGGTCCTGGGATCAAGTCCCATATTGGGCTCCCTGCTCGGTGAGGCTGCTTCTCCCTCTCCCTCTGCCTGCTGCTCCCCCTGCTGTACTCTCTCTCTGTCTGTCAAATAAATAAATAAAATCTTTAAAAAAACAAACTAAAAACCCCCCCCCAAAACAACAATAACAAAAAAAAAAACCCCGTCATCCAGCTAGCTTCTAAGAAATGATTTTTGAACATATACTACAGAGCGTATGGGCACTATAAGGTACTAGTGTTTAGAGGGATAAAAGAATAAAGTAGGGACAATTTCCTGACTTGGATTTATCTTTTCAAGTTACCTAGAAAGGCATTTCTAAAAAACTGACACTTCAGTTAATAGATTTATCCATTCAACAAATACTAGTTGAACACTTACCCAAGACTAAAGGGGAATTAAATGTTGATCTTGCCCTTACATAACTTGCAGTCTAGTGTATGAGGCTCAATAGGACAGATTTAAGTCTAATTCAGGTGAGAAAATATTGTGAGTTAAAGATTCCTTTGCATTGGAAAGACTCTGTAGGGGGAATTGTACCTGGCCTACAGCTAACAGATACACAACACCTATAGGGATCTGTCTGGTGAAAAAAATAAAATAAAAATCAAGAAACAAAATCTATTCCTTATGAAATGTTTATCATCCAATTCTAAATATGGAGATGGTTAGTGTAGAGAACCCCACAAAACCTCAGACTTCTGTCAATTTCTTAAAGAATTTGATCTTTTGTAAAATTTTATACCTAAATATACCCCCTTTTATATGCATCCTTCTATATTTGATGACATCACAAATCATCAACAGCTATGATATCAATATATGTATGTCAATGGAATAAATGGGTGGCAAAGAAAAGCTTCCATATTAACAAAGGGTAAATGTGTCACAGATTTTTTTTTTAAGATTTTATTTATTTGAGAGAGAGAGAGAGAGAGAGTGCACACATGAGCAGGGGGAGGAGCAGAAGGGGAGGGAGAAGCAAACTCCCCACAGACAGGGAGCCGGACTCGGGGCTCAATCCCAGGACCCTTGGATCACGACCTAAGCCCAAGGCAGACGCTTAACCAACGAAGCCACCCAGGCGCTCCACTAAGATTTTGTTTTTAATAAAGGATTGGAACCAGGAAAATAAGCACTGAAAGCATGACATAATCTCTGAATATATTTCTTAAAAATTCACCTTCAAATATTTAACCACAGCAGCAGAAGGCCCTCAGGGTAGTGGTGGATCCAGAAAGGACTAGATAACTTCACAGCCCAGAAAGAGTGATGGTTTTTCACTCCCCCATGAAGCAAAAGCTCTTAGAAACATCCAAGAGAGATGGAAGAGGGCAGGGTTCGTAGGGGCATAGTTTTATTCGTATTTCTATAACTTGGATTGCATACCATTTTCTTCAATTCGCTTTATGTATATGATGTAGTTTAAAGGTGTTCAGGGATTTTCTTCTGTTCAGACTAAAGATGATCTTGGAAGTCAGACAGACCATCATGAGCACCAAGCCCAATTCCATTTAGCAGGACATGATCTTAGGAAATTTACTTTTGCTCTCTGAGCTGCTTTGCTTAATCTATAGCTTTTAAGAGAAAAATTAAATGAAATACTATACAAAACACTTAGCGGAGTGCCTGGAATAAAGGAAACACTCAATAAGTAGTAGCTATTATTATCAAGAAGTATCAATACAAATAAAGAGCTCAACATTAAAATGGCTATCAGGACATCTATAGCTTTTATAGAATTTATTGGGAAAAATGTCAGTTTATAGATTGTGCTCTGAGATTGGCTTATTTCAATAGGAAGGATGAATACTTAAAGAATAGGAAACCTGATGCCTTCTTCTTTTTTTTTTTAAACCTGATGCCTTCTTAGGTGTGTTGAGTTTTTATCTGGGAAGAGACTGATTTTATTTTCTCCTTCTGTTTAATGTTTTTTTCCTTTGACTCTGTCTAATGTTACCATAGGTAGCATTATTTGATGCAGGAACACCGCATCAAATAGAGAAACTATCTTAATATGTAACCTCTCACTGTAAGACGAATGCACGTAAAGGGTGGATATATTATGGGAAACAATTTTTACACATGTATCTGTTTATTAAATCCCTTTCATTAACAAGTTTTAAAATAGAAGACTTCTTTGAAAAGATTCCTTTCCATTAATGATTATACTTGAATGCGAAGGAACCACTTGTAAAGTGCCACTCTAGCATAATTAGTTAACAGGACTGGCCGTTGTGTTATTTTTCCATGCTAATGATTTGATTCAATATGAAGTCGAAATTTATGTGCATGCCAGACATAAGACGGTAAAATTATTAACACTGGTTAGAAAAAAGGCTTATTACAAAATATTTAAAAATATTTTAATTATAATTAAATGTTAAATGCTATGATCTTTTTTAACCTTTATAAAGAAAAGTACTAGGTCAGATTTATCATTTGCATTGTGTTGATATTTTTCCAATTACCAATCCTTCTATTCCAAGTAGGAAGGGATGGAACAGATTCAGAAAAAGATGACTGGCAAATAAGATGTATCCGTATTTGACCTGTTTGCTCCTTTTTAGATCAGAAAGTTCAAGTTTTCAAATACTTCTTTAAAACGCTGGCTGCCACTTAGAGTTAATGAAACTAAGAAGCAAAATGTGTGACCTAGCCAAGGCAATTCATCCAACATATGGAGTTTAAATTTCACTTTGTCTCAAAACTTTGTGGTGTTAGCAAATGGAACTCATATTGCTACTTACCAATCCCTCATTTTACCCCAAACAATCCTTTGATCTTAACCAATCTCACCATTTGACCACAACTCCAATACTGAGTAATCGTATTACTTAACTGTCCTTAAAAAAAATCACAAGGGTTATAAGAATATGCTGTAAGTGAAGTGATAGTTTCATAACTCAGACACTAGAGAGCCTCATCTAACTGGACCAGAGCATCAAAAACTAGGGCATAAAAGCTACAAGAAAAACTCTACTCATTCCAAAATTCGAGCAACTATGTTTATTGTTTAAAGAAACTCCTGCTCGCTTGTCACAAATACATAGGGTAACTATTTGCAGAACAGAGACTGACAATGTTTAGGACTGCTTTCAGGAACACAGTGGAAACCTGGATAAGTATATCTGCTGAGAAAGTGATCTTTATTTCCCCCACCCTGGGTTTTTTTCTGAAATGTTTCAGGATGGCTCAGATATCAAACTTTTGGCTTATGGCTTCGATTCAGAGAATTCTCCTTCAGATAAGGTGCTGCAAGAGGCACTGCAATGAGTCTAGAGATCAAAGACACTCCTTGTAAAATCTCGGTACAATTAGGAAGAAAGTTTAATGATACAAATAAATAGAAAAGAGGGCAGGATAGGATAGTGCTTTCATATGTCTCATAGAGTACTAAGAAAGTACAGAGAAGGAAAAGAATTCTTAAGGTAAAGATTGGGTATAAACCAGGGGTTCAGGGTTGCCTGGGTGGCTCAGTCAGTAAAGCGACCGAGTCTTGATTTCAGCTCAGGTCGTGATCTCAGGGTCTTGGGATCAAGCCCAGGGTCAGGCTCACAGCTCAGCGGGGAGTCTGCTTCTGTCCCTCTTCCTCTGCCCCTTCCCCTGCTCACATACATGCACGCATGCGTTCTCTCTCTCTCTCAAATAAATAAATAAATCCTAAAAAAAAAAAAAAGATTAAGATCAGGGGTTCAGTCAGAACTTCAAACTGATATATATCACCGAGCCATTCCTCAAATCGGGACATTAGCTTTGTTGTTTGAATAAGAGTTTTTCCATCAAAACCTAACCATTCTGCTGGGATAAAAAACAAATGATTTCAAATGAGGGTATACATATGTACATTGAGACATTTATAGCCCCAGTTTGCCACATTGTGGTTATGTGTAAGACAAAGCCTAGTCTACATACAAAAATCAATTCCACTGCATCATAAATGAAACATGCATGAAGGTCCATTTGACTTCGCAAGATCTTACAGTAATAAATAATGAATTAATTTTTGTACTTTACAAAGCAGTTTTCCTTCTTTCAATTACTAAGAATATTTAAAATATTTAATGCAAGAAACTGTGCATTAAAATAATGGGAGCCGGCTCCATCTCCTCTTGCAAACATCACAATACAAGGAGAACACAGCCCCCCTCAACTTTCAAGTCAAAACTGAATAACATGGGCCTTTTAGTATTTCTTAAACACCAACAAAGTTGGGATACATCAATTTACTAGTAGAAGGAAGTCCCTAAGGCAAGGTAATGCCTTTGAATTCTTTTTGGCTCCTTTCATCAAAGATCAAATCTAGAAAGAGTATGAAAACAGCTTCAGTTGACCATCAACATGAATCCAGCAGCAAAGGAAATAAGAACAGAACTTCAATAGCCAGGATCCATATCCTGTAGGCATTTTAGATAAAAGAACTCCACCTTAGTTGCAACCAAAATGAGTGGAAAACCATGGGAAAACCCAGAAAGATTAATGTAATTATTTCCATGTGATCAATAGAACTTGCTATAAAACTCACTATCTTTGGTAATATGGAGTTGTAATTTGGCATTTTTCACATGAACATTATTTAAGCGTCTTGCATTCTAAATGCATATACATTGTTCTCTCATATAAGTTGGTCTTGCCCTCTTTGTAGGCAAAGGCTGTCTCTCATTCAGCCTTATGTACCTGTCACAGAATAAACACCGTGACTTTCTGTTAATGAATAAACAAATAAGAAGACTACTACCAAAATAGACATGTGATTATGACTATAAAAGAGGGGAGGTAAAAACAGTAAGTATTGGTGATTAAAATGTCTTAAACATTCTGAGGTCCTTATTTATGCTTTTTAATTAATTCTAAGTATCTCATGATAAAGCAAATAATGATCATTATTTTACAGATAATATTTAAGCTCAGAGAGGTTAAGTAACTTGCATAAGCTCACACAGATAGTAAGTAGCGGAGTCAATATTTAAATTCTGGTCTGATTCCTAAACCTTTGTAGATACACACTGTAGGCATTGGTGAAAAGGTGCTACTTACCTCTTTCTAAAATTTTACATCTAAAGGCACAGATACATGCCAGGTTGCAAATTTCATACATATAACTTAACACAGCAAAGAAATTATACTATAATCAGCTCACGGTAGTCTATAAAATGAGAGACTAGTGTGAAAGGTATGTAAGTGACATGAACTGGGTTTCTTCTAGACAAGAACAACTGAGAACGAGAGAGGATTTTCCTGGTTTCAAACACATAGTTGCTTTGTAAAATAGCCTTTAATCACTGTAATACTGTAATTCTGGAAAAAAAAATTAAAATGGGATGGGATCATCATAAATCAAATGTTTCAGAATTAGTGAAAGCATTTTTTTCATTAAAATAAACCAACATCAGTGTATCTCAAAACAAGACAGACTATTTCCCAACTAGAAAATCTAAGCACTCCTTGCATCTTTAACGCTACTTATAATGCCAAATATTTTCATTAGCGTAGGCCTAAAATAAACATGGTATCGTAATATGACTACACTATATTCATGTTAAATATCTAATATTTAATATTTAAAGATTCAACAGAAGTTAGGTAAGTCAATATTTCATACAGATTTTAGTCTTGTAACCATAACCTGAGAGAAGCAAGTGAAATGCACATATGAAATGAATCAAGAGAGAAGTAAAGAAGGGCGCCTGGGGTGGCTCAGTGGGTTAAAGCCTCTGCCTTTGGCTCAAGTCATGGTCTCAGGGTCCTGGAATCGAGCCCTGCATCAGGCTCTCTGTTCAGCAGGGAGCCTGCTACCCCCTCTCTCTGTCTGCCTCTCTGCCTACTTGTGATCTCTCTCTGTCAAATAAATAAAATCTTTATTAAAAAAAAAGAGAGAGAAGTAAACAGGCACATGGTGAGTAGTGGGAATGAAAAAGAAGGACTGACCCATGACACATTTGAGGGCAGACTGGATACAACTGTCCTCCTCATCACTCTGCTATATGTTTACATCTACCTTAGACGGTGATGAAATCTTTACCATCCATTTAATAGACCAGCGTTCACCAGGTACTAAGTGGTGGGCGCGGCTGCAGGCACCAGAGAGGAAGCAGAGAGAGAGCAAGGCAAACGCCATGCCTTTCCGAAGCTTCCCTTTGGGGAAAAGCAAAAAGTAAATATACTCACAGAAATGTAATTTCAGAAAGCACCAAGTTTGTATTACTGATCTCAAAGCCCAGCATTGTTGAATAAGTGAGACAAAGAGTTGATGAGAGACTGGTAAGAAGGAAAAAGGGAGAGAAGAGTCAAGTACAATTCTGAACTTTTTTGCGAGAGAGACTGAAGAAAAGGTAGTTATCGATGAAAGAAATAGGGAATCTGAAACTAAACCAGATATAAACTTCTCTGTGCCTGTTTCCTCACAGACAAAATGGGCATAATAATAGTAACTGCCTCCTAGGATTGTTAGAATAAATAAGCTAATATATGCAAGGTGCTTAGCATGGAGATAGTAATCACCATGCAAGCACAAGCTACTAGCTTTATTATTCGCTCTTTTTTAGAATTCACTAATGACGACTAGCCATACCACTTTCTTAATCATTGGGAAGGATACATGGCAAAGGAAACAACATTATTTCATTATCGCACTAAATAAAATTGGAATTAATTTCCATGATTCACCCAGGCAGACCTGCTTAAGAAAATATGCATATATAAGTAAGTTACACTTACTAACTTTTTAGTTCTCATGACTTATTATCCTCAATTCACATCAGTGAAGATCTTTCTACGAGAGGAATAGTAAAATTTGAGCCATATTGCACTTTGGAAATTACACAAATTATTTTAATTTTTTCTATACCTTATGTACCCAGAGATCATGGTGATTTCATTCATCATTCTCTCAACAACTACTTTAAGGATACTGTTAGACATATAATAACAATGTGGGAAACATAATGGTGCAACATACCACCCTTTCCTATCATAACCCTTTCTGTACTTTACTGTAATTATGTGTCTAATTTTTTAAATTTCTAAGATAGGCCACAAATTACCTAGTCCACAAGCTCAGACACCTTTTTACTGCTGTATCCCCAGGGCCAGATGCAAAGCTGGGGGCACAGGCAGTAGTCGGGGCTCCAGTAAATTTTCTGAATGGGTGGATGTCTCTCATTCATAATTAAACAAATCTAAAGACAAGAAACATGGATTTTTTTTTTCACGATTTACACTTGATTGCATGTGTTTTCTGATATTTATTAAACATCAGGAATAGTGGTTCTCAACACGGATGCAGCAGGTGAGTTTTCATATTTTACAAAAAAAGAGCATGGACTAAACAGAGAGATGCTGCCCTACCACCGAAAGAAATCTTTATAATCCAAGTACTGCCACGGATTTGATATGAATGACTGCTGCTGTCAAAGAGCTTGGAAATTATTTCTTTAGGATAAATCCAATGAAGAACAAACCAGCTTATGTACCCTGAAATTTGCCAATGCACATCTCAGTTTCAGTATTCATGAGAACCTGTTCTGTTCTCAGTTTCTACAACTTTCTAATTACTCATACATTGAGAAAATCTGGTTCACCATCATAAATTTGCTCAAAATATAAATGGTGAAAATGACATATACAATCAGGGAGACTTTGTAATGGCTAATTTCAGTTCCTGGTAACATCAGCAACAAAGGACACTTTTAGCCCTCTCAACACACTAAGGGGGCAGTTTACTTAATTCTCAGCAGCAACCTGACATAAATTTCAGAGTCTATGATATGATGCCCTACCTAAGCTTCACCAGGACTGGCCAAGTGATGATCAATTGTCATTTTTTTTTCCTTACGAAAAATAGTAAAAGTTGTAATAGCTGCCATGATTCAACATTTAAATAGAAACAAATGAAAGAACTGTATCTGAACAGAAACAGAGAAGGGAAGTGTGAGCAAAGGGAAGTAGGAGCAGAGAACCGAAAGCTCTTTCTAAAAGTTAAAATGTAGCCAGTAGCTAGTTTCTTTCCTCCTTCCAGGACTAGGAACAAAACACAGAACTAAAGAAATTCACTGGCAGCCATTCCTACAGAGGATTACAGAGCATGCTTTTCTCAACTTAAAAAAAAGTTTATTTTTTTTTTTATCGCCTTTGTATATGTGTGAAGGGGGGTTGTGGTGATCAACCCGTTATGTTCAGTTTTAGTAAACCAACCAGTAAACTGGCCATTTTTAAAGAGCTCCTCTTGCATCTTTCAGAAACTAAATCTTTCTTATCCAAAATGACTTTGGAGAATTCATACCCAAAACCAGAAAACAACATATATAATGACAAAGTAGACACTGGATAATTCAAAATTAAAATAATCAGCTCATAAGTAGTTGAGGCTTATTAAAATCGAGAATAGGGTATGTATGTTTCAATACTTAAAAATTGTTCTCATAAAAAAAAACCTATATATACTCTGGTAGGTTGTAACTACTTCTACATTTTTTTTAATAGTGGCAACATTCTGTCCTCTAAAAATATAACTCTGAGGATTTCACACTTCCACCCTATCCTAATGATACCCTTTGTTTACTGAAAAACAACTGTATGACTTGGTTTGGCCTTCCTATTCTCCCATTCGGCCTCATTCTCTAAACTCGTATATATACCCAGTCTCAAGTGAATTACATGGTTCATACATTTTCATTTAGAAATAGATGAGATAGATTGGGTACTAATAAAATGTTAGCATTTTTCATCACAGCATGTGGGAACACATTTTCTTATTTCATTTCTGTGTGGTCACATTGCCCAATTATTCCCATGATACAAACCAAAACTAAAATGCTGGTTGAATCCTAGTCTCAAGAAGCAACAATCTTATAAGGGAAAACAAATTAAAGCTTTTCTCCCCTCTGCTTTTTAGCAAAGATCCAAAATTCTTTCTGTGGCACTTAATCTTTTCTAACTAGAAAGTTTTATAGCATACCACTGTCTGACAGAATTTGGTTCAACAATCACATAAATCTTGGTTTACTAATAAAGAGTTGCATTTTTAAACATTAATTAAAACACATACATTTTGTTTTCATTTATTTGTATCAAAAGATCGTGAATTATGATGCTCTAAGGACACATCATATTCTAATTTCAGAGCAAAGTGTGGCTTTTGGCAGGAAGAAACAAATGTGCCTATGACATTTTGAAGAGGACGTTATCAGAAATATACTTTATTAGAATCCCTATTTACATGAATTCCACTTTTTCAAAAACACATTCAAATTGTATTTAAATCATTTTCAAACAAGTGTGTAATATTTTACCATTCTTTCATATCTAACAATATTCATGTTTCTTGATCCTTCTTAAACTTATTTTTATAAATAAGCCACTTCCTATACCGCACATCAAAATAAATGGTGCTATATTGTGTTCCTCCATTCTCTGCTACAGCAAAAAAGTTACCGATCTTCCAATTTCCTCTTTTTACCTAAATGTAAGTGTAGAAGAAGACAAAAATGAAATAATGTCTCTGGAATGAGACTGACGGCTATCTCTATATTTTATTCCATTTTGTTTTGTCTTATTTTTATACAGGTATCGGGGCAAGGCCCACGCAGAGGTTCTGTCGAACAAACTTTTTATCTTACCAGGACAAGATTGCACTGGGACAAGGCCCAGTTTTACAGGGGATTCTCAAATGTCTCAATCCTCATAAAATCTGGAAATTATAATAAGTAGTAAGTCTGTAAAATAACTTTTTGCGTCAGTATTTCCTTAAGGTGAGAGGATAATTTATAATATATTATAAGAGGGCATGGAGGGACATAGTTAATTATGCCATTTATTCAAAATATTTTCAATTGTAATCTGCACGTTAAAATCCGTACAAAACCAACTATATACCTGGGCATGCATGTAATACATATTTCTGCATGCAAAAATAACTTTTTTCCAAATAGAGCCAATGAATAACATTCTGACAATTTGGAATTCCAGGATCTAAATGCGTATTTCCACTAGGAGAGGCTGTAAGTTTAGTACAATAAGCAGGCTATTTCAGCCTTTTATTTTGTGTACTTCTTGACTCAAATGGCTACCTTTCTGCCGCTATTCTTGTGTTTGTCTCTTACTACTGTGGCCAACAGTCACAGGTTGATCTGCCCAAATAATTTCATTGCCCCAAACCACAGAATTAATCTCATGGAATTTGAAGCTGTGGTTATCTTCTTAAGAATCTTTCCTTTAAGCACATAGAAAGGACTATAAATATGTTTTTCCAGAATCTGGAGGGTTGGCTTATTATTTTGTAAACTGGGAAGCAAACTGCTCTTCTATTCAGATTAAATCCTGCATAGACTACAGCTCTTTGAATATAAAATTGACAGGATCTTTTGTACTTCCAATAATCTAATTTTACCATTATCTAAACACAGTATATCAAAAAAAAAAAAAAAACAACAACAACAGGGGCGCCTGGGTGTCTCATTTGGTTCAGCGTCGGACCCCTGACTTGATTTTGGCTCAGGTCATGATCTCAGGGCTGTGAGACTGAGCCCCGGGTCGGGCTCAGTGCTGGGAGCGGAACCTGCTGAAGATTCTCTCTGCCTTCTCCCTCTGCTTCCCATCTCCCTCTCTTAAAAAATAACAAAATACTGGAACATATATTCTGAATTCTGGCTTTTCAGAAAAAATTTTCAATATTTTATTCAGGATGTCAATTTAAGGCAACAATTCTCTTTTCCCCTCCTGAAGTGCTATCTGGTAGATGAGCAGACATCCTGATACATACTGTGTAAGAATTAGACTTCGCCTAAGATGGTTCCAGTTTCCTTCTGGTGCAACTATTACCACTATCCTCTTTGATAGAGACCTTTGTCTTTTCCTTTTTTAGAAAGTCACAGATGAATTGCCAGATTTTACCTCCAAAGAAATGAGTTACTTGTATTTATTTACGTGTGATTTAGAGTCTAAGATATTCCATTGGAAAGGGAATACGTACAGCCTAGTGGCACATTACATTAGTACTCATTTCATTTTGAAGTACTACTGACTTGCTTTTGTGCTTTAGCTTTGACTTGAACAAGATAGTCGCTAACAGAAAGGAATCTTAGAAGGCCCGATGATGCCACCTTCCCAGCTGAGGGGAAGCCGGTAGCAATGAGGCCATCAGAATCACTGCATAATGATACTGAGAAGACAAACCTGCTGCAGGTTTAGCAAGGAAGAATAAAGCGAAACACTAATTAATTAAATTTTTAGGGTTAATGAAATTTATGGAAAGTAGATATCCTTGGGATATATTTTTTGTGATGTTTCTTTCATAAATAAAATATACCCAGGAGGGTCTGAGGATTCTTAAGGGTTAAAGGTCTTTTAATTTCAAACCAGTTCTCACTTGGGTTCTAATCTGTATATTTAAAATTCTGAAGAAACTACTGACATGAGAAACCAAAAATTGGAGGGAAGAAGGTTAGATTAGTCAGGAAATATTTCAGGGATTATGGATCCTAAAGAAAATATTGACCTTAGGTAGAAAAGGAGGGGCAAGGGTGTTCTCAGTCAGGGACCCTGCTAAGCAAAGTTTGAGAGGTGAGAATGTTCATGAAATATGTTTGGAGGGTATCCAGAACAGTAAGTAGATTCATTTTTCATGCCTTAGTAGATAAATCTGCAGTAAGAACGTGACTTCCACTGCAAGAATGTCTCAACATTCGGTGAGAAATAGGAGCCACTGAGGTTTTCTGAATAGAACGACTCTATTTATTAAATGCCAAGCACCATGCATCATTATGCTTATCACTTTTATTTCATTCAATCCACAAAACTCTATGGAGAGGGTGCTATTTTCTTTTTTTTTTTTTTCCCCAAATACTTTTATTTTATTTTTTCAGTGTTACAAGATTCGTTGTTTATGTACCACACCCAGTGCTCCATGCAATACGTGCCCTCCTCAATACCCACCACCAGGCTCGCCCATCCCCCCACCCCCTCCCCTCCAAAACCCTCAGTCCCTTGTTCTGAGTTCACAGTCTCTCATGGTTCTTCACCCCTCCGATTTGAGAGGGTGCTATTTTCATTCTGTTTTATAGATGAGGAAACTGAGCATTAGACGAGATAATTAATTGGCCCAAAGTCACATGATGCATAAGTGGCGGAAACTCAAGATTTGAATCTAGGTCTCACTGAAAAGTAAGTGAACAAAACAGTATTGTAAGGGGGGCGAAGATGGAACAGGAGTTTTTTTGATGGATAGGAGGGGTGAGATATTAAAAATAAAAGGCTGGTTAAGACTACAAGCTCTCTTTAAAGTGCAGAACATCATACTTGGCTTTTAGCCTGCACTTAAATATCTGCTGCCCAGACCATTAGCAGAAGTCTAGAACTGATAACATTTTGTCACTTTCCCTTTGAACCTCACAGGTTTTCACCCACATCACCATAATAAACCACTAGCCTTTAACTTTCAAAAATTCTCTTCCAGGTTTAAAAATTAAAACCTACCATATGTCACCTCACGGTATACAGCCCACCTTTAAGACATATTGGCAGCCTGGATCTCTATAAGGATTTTTCAAAAGAGATTCACCTCTGATACAATATTATCACCAATTTATACGGTTAGAAGACATATTGGTATAGATCTTTTAACAATTTGAACAACTGAAATTTTGTTTTTCTCTATTTAAACAAAATATAATTTTCCAAGACATGCTATAATCAGGTACGTATTACAAAGGTTATTAAAGATTTAAGCAAACCTATGCATCAGTTTCATAGCATGCTGTAACAGAGGATTATTTTATTTTAGTGGAAAATACTGATTGATAAAGGAAATGTTAAATATTTCTGTAGCCAAAATGTATTTCATGTATCTTTCACAAGATTCTGTCACAGCTCCGAAAAAATATATTCCATCATTTCATTAACAAAGCTTGAACTCATGCTGGGGCATCTCATTCTCAAGCACTAGATTTAACAATGGGACTGTGAACTCCAGTGGCCATGGCAACAGTAGCTAATTCTTCTTTCCAATCATGGTGGCAATTCTCTCCCATGGCTTGAATCAGTTACAAAACAAAATACTCTCAAAGACCTTTCTGAGCCAATAGCCTTGCAGCTAATCTGCTAATAGGAAATAATCTGCAGCTAATACACACATACCAGGGCAGCAGTGTGTTTTCTTAATACTTTGTTTCATGGGCCTCTTTCCAAAGAAAGCACAGTAAAGAATAAAAAAACAGACATTCATTAAAAATAGTATTATACTACCTGGCCACTATTAATGCCTAAAACTTGCTGCAACTTGCATTGCAAGAGTTTGTTAAATAGCAAGTGGAGAGGAAGCTATGCAGCAACAAAGAGAATGAAAGCAAATTGTTTACGCCAAGAGGGTAAGAGCTGAGTTAAGAGAAGGCATATTTAAAACAACTGATTTTTAGCAAACATTTACAGTTAACAAATTATTTTTTTTTCAATCTCTACTCACTACTATTTGTAGAATCTGTCATGCACTCTAGCAACAAATATCTCAACTGCCTTGGAAAGCCTTTTTTTTTTTTGGTCCTCACTGTGTAATAATGGAAATGGTTTAGCACTGAAATTAGTTTTTCACCTCAAAGGTCAAAGTTTAACCTCTGGAGCAACTATAATGACCTAAAATCATTCTAATTACAGAGAAGAAACAGTCTTCCACAAACCCGGGTAAAATGATGAATCAGCTTCCAAAACTCAATACTGCCTTTTATTCAGAAGAAGATGGGGATTTTTTTGCTTGAAAGAAAAGCCATGAATAATCATAAAGAAATATGAAATACCTTTTCTACCTACTCAGAGTGGAACTTCCTCCTGCTCAGGTTTGGAGTGGCTGGACACCACAGTGTACATGATTCCGGGTTCCAGACCCTGAATTCTACCTGGCTCAAAGAGATGTGATGACTTCAGCCTTTCTGCTGCAACTCTTCATTTGGGAAGAAGTATGGATTCCCATTACTCCCTCTCGCCGTGCTCCCCCTTCCGCATTTATAAAAAGGAAGCAAAATGAAATAAACAGAAGTAGAGGAGGAATGAAATCGTTAATGCTAAAGGAATCACAACACCAAAGGGTATCTCCTTCATCCTCTTTAAATACGTTTTATAATTCTGGTTGCTATGACAACATGATGCAACTCTATATTACCATGACAATCTGACACAACTTTCAAAAAACAGTAAGCACTGTTTCATTCTGTTGTTCAATTGCTCCCAAGGAAACATGCTGTTATTTACTTCTGTGATGAAACCTGTACCAAGTCATATAGATCTTATGTCAGAAAATGAAAAGCCAAAACATGGCAGACAATGGGGGGAGAAAAAATACAGGTCTAAATTAACCATTTATTAAACGGGACCTATTTGCCTGTTCCCAAAGAATTTGAAATTGCAGTGCTCTTCATTTGAAGAGCGAAAACAACTTCTTGACACAAGCAGGTAATGGTTCATACAAAATAGGGTTGGTTTAGCTTCCCAGCTATGAAACAGGTTCGCCATCACCTGTGCAATATGAAATGAAAGTCTATGTATGGGCTACAGGGAAGCCAGTGGACCAAGTTCAACCCAAGGAATGGATTATACAGAGCTAACCACATTGTTCAAACAAAATTCTATTTAAAGAGTTCAAAGTTTTACTTGAATGGGTCATGATGTTTCTTGAATTATTAAATATCTTCAAAAAGGGAGTCTTTGGAGCCCTTTAGTTCCTTTCCTGGATGATTACTTCCGATTGTCACTTTAGAGTGAAATCAATGATCTGATGCCTTACAGACTTCTTCCCAACACCACTATCCCATCAACTCCTCCCACCGCTTCTCGGCTCATATAATAAATTAACAGCTGTATCTGTTGAGCAACTACAACACGTCAAATCCTGTTTCTGAAAATCCTTGTGATAATTATGCAAAAATAGGTGCTATATCTACTGGATGGAAAAGAAAATTGCAACTTAGAAAGTCTAAGGAACTCTCAATAGGACTCAGGTATTAATTGGCAGAACCACGATTTGAATCCCACTCTTTAGTCTCCAAAACCCAAGCTCTTTCCAACCAGCAGTCCTTGTATTATGACAATAAATAATAACATCTGTAAATATAACAAGCAGTTGTTAAATATGAAAAAAAACACAGTGTACATCTGGATAAGCTTTCTTTCATTAGAAAATGGGTAATATTTTATTACATCAGTGTAGATATTAAAAGGCAGAAAAATAAATCATTCTAGGGAGAAAAAGGTAAAGACTTTAAGTGTGATTAATATCCTATAATAAGTTTGTCTATTTTTTTTAAAGATTTTATTTATTTATTTGACAGAGGGAGAGAGATCACAAGTAGGCAGAGAGGCAGGCAGAGGGAGAGGAGGAAGCAGGCTCCCTGCTGAGCAGAGAGCTCGATGCGGGGCTCGATCCCAGGACCCTGAGATCATGACCCGAGCCGAAGGCAGAGGCTTAACCCACTGAGCCACCCAGGTGCCCCATAAGTTTGTCTATTTAAAAAAAGATGCAAGCACTTTGCTTTTTTTATTCTGAAATATAATGGCTATCGTTTATTACTAAATAGCGGGGGGAGGGATAAAAAACCTAGTAAGTTAAACACTGCCATCAGAAATTTTACTGGTCATTTCAATTCTTATGAAAAACAAGGTAGAGAGACTCTCTCAATATTGTGAAAAAAAGGATAATGCCAACTTCACAACCAAAAGAAACCCAACAAACCCACTGCATTCTGAATTTTTCAGTGGCTCATAGTATACAAAGTGAAATTTCAATAAACATTTGTTGTAACAATAGTTTCCTATATTTTTATCTTGATTTTAGATCTAATTTTTAATATATATTTTATGTGTAATACAAATGCATTTTTACTCTTATACACATCTCTTACCCCAAATTTTGCTGTGTAAGTTTCTGATGCTAATTTACCAAATTTCAGTCTCAAAAATACCTTTTAATTTAAGTAGTATTCTCATGTATCCAAAGCAAGGGGAAAAAACTGATGACATAACATTCAAAATGAAGGTAAAAAATATGGGCATCAAATATCACCTTCACTTTGCTCATGGAATATTTCTCTGCGTGAACACAGCAGTCTAATTCAGTTCTTGTTTGTGCCATAGAAAACATCCATTCTCTCCCTCCCTTACTCATCATATTTGCTACTTATATCAAGTCTAGAGATGGTGGGTTGCTCCAGTGTCCTCAAGTTCTAATTTTTCTGAACAACAGAAGAAATGACACAGAAGCAAGAGAGAGAATGTGATTAAGGGAAAGGGATAATTCTACCAGTACTGTTTCAGGAAAAACCATGGGGCCGAGGAATAATTCTCCTATTTCACGTTGCTCAGTTTCAAAGAAGAGCAGCCATCTCTGCTTGCTCAACTGTTGACATTATATATGACACAAAAATATCAGAGGTTAAAATTATGTTACATGAATAATAAGCCTTTTTAAAGGGCATCTGTTGTAAGCTAAGGTTTTGATTGTGGGCATATGCCTACATGCATTCTTGTGATGTAAAAAATTTGAACGTAAATTAAATCGATATTTATTGAGTGTTTTTGAAGCCAGAGGTACCAAAAAACAAGCTGTCAAGGAACTATGAGCCTGGATGAGCTCCATCAGTATCTGTGCCTATTCCATATACAAAACCCTATAGGACATATGTCGACGTTTAAGATCCTGCCTACAAGGAGTTTATAATCTACGAAGTGGAAGATTTATAAAATTTTATTTATAATAAATATGAGTTCTTATAAAAATTTTTGTTCTTAGTGTAGAGATAAGAGAGGAGAAAATACTATTAAATTTATTCATGTCATCTTTTTCAGTTAATTTTATGATCTTAATCTGAGCAGGAACAAAAACATACAGAGAAAAGAACTTACATTATTGGTGATATCTCAGCATATAAAAGTGCTCAATAAAATGGAGGATTTTCTAATTCACTGTATCCCTAGTGTCTTCCTACGATAATGTCAGATACTAATGAATGAGTTTGTTGAATATCTAACAGTGGAATTAAGAATTCATGACCCTAGGCGTGTTTCCACCCCGAGTCTAAGTTATACTGAAATATTTTAAAACCAGCATTTAAGAGCTACAGACGAAGGTTGTTAGATGAAAATTATCAAGTGAATGTGGTTTATCTGATGTTTCTTTGCTCTTTTGAAAGCTAAAACTACTGTTTGTGAAGATAACTGATCCCAAGATTGGAAGTTTTATTGGCTTTCTAGCCCTATTCTCTTGCAGAAATCTTTTTTTTTTAAAGATTTATTTATTTTGAGAGAGAGAGAGAAGAGAGAGAGTAGGGCAAGGCACAGAGGGAAAGGAAGAGGGAGAAAATCTCAAGTAGACTCCCTGGTGAGCACAGAGCCCGATGTGGGGCTCAATCTCACAACCCCGAGATCATGACCAGAGCCGAAATCAAGAGTCAGACACTTAAACCAACTGAGCCACCCAGGTGACCCTCTTGTAAAAATAATCTTGAAGCTCAAAACCAAGGATAAGATGCTCTTTCCAAATTAAGACAAATGTCCAAAGGATAATATAAAGCGTCTCAGTCAAAATAGGATGGAAGGAAACTCATACACAAAGATCATACTTTTATTAATAATAAAAATGACCATGTCCTCGTTCAGATTGTCTTTTCTCTTCCTTTACAATTAGAAGTCCTCAGTAGACTAGGGGCATCAAAAAACAAGGTCACAGAAGAGGGATAGGGAAGGTCATCTAACAACACTGGCAAGGCAGAAATATTACATGTTAAGTAAGAACACTGTAAGAGACAGACAAAACAACTCAAAAAACATATTAGACAGATGTGATTTAGGAAGAGTAATGGGCATTGCTATGCTATGTACCAATTGTCAGTAAAGCCAGAGAAGAAACCATAGTTGATTCACAGACTTCCACTAGGCACAGTTTACCAAATACTTTAGGAATAGCTCCCCCCAAGTTTTCTGGCTTTCTTCCCCCTCTTTTTTTCAGTTTTAAGCTTGAAGAATAATTTCTGAATTTGCAAAATTCACTTATATAGAATGTGATAAGCTAGGAAAACATGATATAAAGTAGCAGAAGCCATGACAAGATATTTGAATCCTGTAGGTGTGGGATTTAATGTATTTATAACAGAAGGTTCATGTTACACAAAATAAGGAAAATCGAACCTTGCTGAAAACACTAAAGGAACTTCATGACATGTATTTCTTTGAGGAAATGCCAGGGCTGACGGAACCATGATTCATTATAACACACTTCTTGTCACTAAAAGAAAACACATAGAGCCCCAGACAGAAATGACCTAATCCTGGTTGTTTACTGAAGTTGTAATAAGGGAACCTCTTTCTATTGCAAGGAGTTCCCACCTGGGAGGTGTGGAAGACTGCAGAATAGATTCCCTACATTGGAAATGTTTATTCACCTTCTTAAACTACTTACTACGGTATTAAATGAAGTCTTTTGAAAACTGAACTACCTTTAAATCCAAAGAAAAGTTTTCAGAAATCACGTAATATTTTTTTGCATTTATTAACAGTATTATGCCTTAAGCAGAACTTGTGAATTGACTATTATTCTTCCCATTTTTATTTACTAGAACAATAAAGGAAGGGATGGGTAAAGAGGTACTTTTGACACAATGGTTATGTAGCTTCAGAGACAACAGACTCCTTGGTTATTTCCCAAACTCTGAAATTATGTTGATAAATGACAAAGGGCAATTGAGTCACAGTTATTCTAATTTATCTACCAAGAAAATTCTTCTTGCTTCTTCATAAAGTGTTTTAAGATTATATTGAGCAAAAATACTGAGGACATGTAAGGTGCTATGTTAATGATACAGATTACTACTGATGAACCAATATGCTAAAAACAAAGCACTTTCTGGTTGTTTTCATAATGAGACTCAAACGTTAAGACTGACCAGGGCCAATAGATTCCTTTTTCCTTCCTTTTCCTGTCCTTTGTGCATTCTACCCTCAAGAGGACACATGATTTCAAAGCTACTGAAGGCAAAATGTTCTGGTTTTGAAAAAAATCTAACAAAAATTTTCAAATGGAGATCTTTTACAGATCAGGCTCTGCTTCCAAACAATAACAACAACAACAAAGTTAAAAGCAATGAAAATATAAGAAGAAGCCCTAATCAGAACCATAAGTTCAAGGTGTCTCCTGAAACACACAGTTTTCTTTAGTAATGGAGTCAGTCTGTCTGAAGTGTTTCCATACCATTTCTGGGGGCAGAAGAAGAAATGCTGCTTTACTGCTCTTGGAGGCTAAAAAAATTTATTAAGAGAAATTATTGAATTCATCTGCTGTGTCTAAGCAATAGAATTGATTAGATGGTATAAAGATACTTTCATACAACTGGATGGAATACAGGGAGCTAAGAGATAACGTGAAGCTGTTTGTGAAACTGGGTTATGACATGAAGTGCTCTGGGAAAATGCTGATTTCTTAAATTACCTATACAAGTTCAATGTCATCCTTCTGTTGTTACTAGACAGTCAGGGTACAATTTTGAATAATTAGATTTGCCCCAGCTATCCACGTCTACTATTACAAAAGCAACCAACTAACTGCGTGACATGTTCAAATACATCCTCGCTGAGTTCTGCAAGAATCTTCATGCTGAGTAATTGTACCTTCAAATAGTTTCTAAAGACACGGAAACAGTATTTTTTTTTTTTAAACGCTGCTGCCAGTTTATCATTCGATATATGGAAAAACACAGATTAGAGTGTCAGTCATTCAGTTGAACTGACATATAACCACATGATGAACTGGGTTTTAATGCCAATATAGGCCAGTTGTGGCATGTGATCTTGACAGTGACACAGAATCCCAAAGTTCAACCATATGAACCCAACATACTAGGAACACGCGTATAGGTCTGGTTATGAGGTAATTTCTTTCACTTCTTTCTCATGGTGCTGGAGCAGGGGGGTTAGGGAAGGGGCTAAATGAGCCTGATTACCAATAACTTCTAATTCTCTAACTCTCTCCTCCCTTGGCTTCAGTCAATACCTACCAGTCTCTTCAGGTTCTCATCAAAGTTGTAGCACTACTACTCTACAGAAATAGTAATATATAATCCGAAACCGTATTTTCCTCAGAGTCCCTGTCTTTTCACTTGATGCGTCTTCAGTCTATTCCTACATCGGTCTATCTATTCATTCGCTAAACACACTGAATGCCCATGTTCCAGGTGTTGTATTAGGTGGAAGAGATACTAAAAGGAAGAAAGGATTCTGGCCTCATGTCTACACCAGCTAGTAGGGAGATCAACATGCAAATAGAAAGATGAGATGGTATAATTGGAGTAACCTAGGGATCCATCAACGACAAGAGAAGCTTTGAACCCTGACAAAGCTCATCTATACCCAATGTCTCAACCAATATTTAAATATCCCTAATTTCCAAAACAAAAATAATTCCTGCAGCCACATTCTCACCTGCTTTTAAAGGGAGAATCTAAACATGTGAAATTCAAGGAGTCCATCAAAAACAAATCATATCATGAAGAGTAATATGATTTCGCCCCCCCCCCCCACAAACCCCGTTACTTCTTAGTTCTCTATCTTTATAAATGGTACAACTTTTCATATTGTTAGCCAGGGCCAAAATAGGAAGTCATTTTTTTCCCCCTCACACAATGCAGCTAACCTTTGGCAAAGTGAATCTTTACCAATGTCTTAAAATCCTCTGAACTACTGCTCTTCTGTAAATCTATGTCGCTGGCCCTAGACCAGCACTTTGCTCGATTTCTTACTGGTTTCCTCCTATCTGGATGCTGGAATGCTGCCCATTTCAGGCCTCCTTCCTCCCTACCAGCAGAGTAAGCTTCCCCAAACACAGATCTCATCTTGTCCTTCCCCTGCTTACAATGTTTCGTGATTCACTATCAAGCAAATGTGTCCACATCTACCTTCTTGGCGTTATCAAGCCAACATGGACTGAACTATGTGGGAAATGGGTTCTCCTCCATGGATTAAAAGTGAGCTAAGCATCTGGAAGAACACAGGTCCACCCTTAGGATATGCTGTAGATCTGAACCGATTTTTTCTTGATAGAACAAAATAGTCACAAGATCCGGGTAAGATCAGGGAAGTCATGACACTCTTCTCTGAGGTATGGTTTCAGTTTTCTAAAAGCAGAGTGAGCAAAATTGAAGAAAGTCGACAGAGAACAGAATCTAACAGCTTAAAGCGGATGAGAACACCCTGGAGATCTGGGCACTAATAAGAGCTTTAACTTCAAAAACTAGAATAATGAAAAGCTTATTACCTCCAATTATCAACTCCCTTCCCCTATCTCTTTGATGCAGGATCCAGGCAAAACACAAGGGATACAAAAAGAGAAGCCCAAGTACAGAAATGTGGACATTTATAAGGCTTTGGGTGTCAAAGCACCTGAAGGCTCTGGGACCACAGCTTATACAGCATCTATGCAAACAGCAAAATCTGGAGCTGAAGTAAAATATCCAGAAATAAGGCACAGCATTTGGCCCACAGCAGATGCTCAACAAACACGTGCCATGTGAATTGTCTGAATGCTAAATAGGTAACTAGGGACACCAAGAAGCAGTGAGTGAAACTGTTAAAAACAGCAGGTCAATTAATCATGCTTACAGTATTTATAAACACACGTACACATATGCACATTTTTCAAATGGCATCCCATTTATTTCATATTTTATTAGTAAATGTATATTCATCCTTATTCATGGAGAAGATTTTTTTTTTTAGATAATTTACTTTCACAATAGTCTTCAATATAAATACCCAGAAATAATCTGGCTCCCTTACTATATAACTTAATGCTAAAACCCTGCCTGATAGTGTTTCTCTTTGTGTATAAAATAGTCTAAGAATGACACCTAAGATAACACACAGATGCCGGTGAATTACTAGATAATTCAACCTATCTGTCAAAAAACTGCCATCAAGTTAAAAATAAAAATAAGATAACAACAGTCAACAGAAAAGGTTTAAATCTAATCCTGGATCTGGATAAGGCCCTCTTGATTGGTTATCTACATTTTAAGAAAAAGCTCCTTTCAGAATTATTAAAAAATAACTGATAAACACTGGAATAAATCAAATATCCTGAAATAGAGCAAAAACCTCCAAACTAAAATATATAACAAAATTCAGTTTTATTTAAAAATCAGAGGGCTAGACCAGGTTTCTTGAAGTTCCTTCAGCTCTAGAAAATTTATAATTCATATTGACAACACAAAGAGGTGAAAAATAACTTTGAAAGAGGCAAAACGCCTTTATTAGTAATGATGCAAACCTACCCACAATACATATTCCGTCATCATCTGATTAATTTTGGAGTTATTTCTGGTTTGATGAAAAAGAATGAACATTTCTTTCTTAACATGGTAATGTAATTTGTACCACCAACTTATTACTGCAATGAAAACCACGTTTTCCCTTATTTGGTATTATCACAAGGGTGGATAAAAATTACGCGCCCTTATTACTATAGACAACAATTTACATATTTTTTTAAGGGCCTGCGTAAAATCCGCAAGTGAGTTTTTCATCCAACTTCTCCCAGCGAAACCTACATACTCCCTACCCAACCTGCTTCTAGGGCTGTGTTTCCTATCTCAGGCAAGATAACTTCCTTGCATCCTTACTATAACCTCTCAAATCCTTCTCACTGCTGACTGGTTACCAAATCCTGGAGGTCAACTCCACTACAATGCTCCTTCTTCAGGTTATTAAATCTCACCTACACTATTCAAAAATAGGTATATTTAGTCTGTTTTTGGCCTGTCTTTTGGGAAGAAGGGTTACCAGGCCCAATATATTCCAGGGCAAACAGAATGAGAATGAGGCACAATAGTCAAGCAGCTCTGGAGTGTTCTGGGGACTACCAAAAGCAAATACTGTTCACATTTTTTTTTCCTTGAATCAACTACTAAATGATACATGAGTACAACCAGGCCGCCAATAGGATTCTTATTGCCCAAAAAATAAAGTTCAGACTATTTCTGAGTGTTCAGAACCCCTCCGCCATTAGATCTTAACTTCTTATTAATGTCATTTACCACTCTCATGTTCAAAACCCAATGCACCCAACTGAAAACTGGCCCTTTTCCCATCATTACACACATTTGTTTAAAAAAAAAAAAGTGGCTGAATGGGAAGCTTCAATAATCTTGTTAAGGGAAATAATTTTCTTAGGGTAGGTCAAGCCATGCGGTGATGAGTGATACTGATAGCACTGAGTCATTTTCCATGAAATTATTATCTGTTAGGCATATTTATTTCTGAAATCCCCCAAAGATTGTTGCTTTTGAAATGCACGAATACCTACCTAAAGAACTCATTCTGTAACTAGCTAGTTAATATATATTAAAATTACACCTTAAATATAATGAAGTTGAAATAATATAAAAATGAGAACTTGTTTAGGTGCAAGAGAACTTCTGGCTAGGAAACCGTCGCAGGATGTTTTCTTCTAAAGATACAGCAGCTGTATGGGAGATGTCGGCTAGCATTTTTGTAAGCCACCAGACACATGCCATCGTACCCATGTAGGGAGCCCCATCATTTGTTATTCTGGTAAAACTATGTCTTATCATATCAAACATCCCTCTGTAAATGCAAGAATTCTTTTCAGGATATGTGTAGAATGCTTCTAAGGTTACTGTCATTACCAATTAGCATTTATGGATGGTTTCAATGAAAGAATTATGCTCAATTAACCAATGTACAAAAAAGACAATAAAGAAGTGTCTTATGAAATATAAAGCTGTCCACACCATGTATGAACTATAAGGAAAACCATGTTTAGGCATGGTTGCTGTTAACATGGTTTCACTTATGGTATAGACAGGATGGTAAATTATCACACATTCCAATAACAGGACTTGGCCTCACTTTGACGGTGGTAATATTTTTAATATGCAAGAATTCTTACCTGAGGCCAGTCGTATGAAACAGGAAAACACATGTGCGCTGAAATTGTTTTAATGTGTGAGACAACCACACACTTCGCCCTTTTCTGCAATTTCAATTGCACGTGACGTCTTGATAGCGTATCTTCCATACTAAGTGTTATGTACAATTGTGTTATTTGATGGTCTGAAATTAAAAAGCCTTTGTCCTGCCCATTTCTACCTATATGCACAAGTACTCTTCCTTAAAACTTTCTCCTAATCCTTTTACTTTTTACAAGTAACAAATAATCCAGATACTTAGCAGAGGGATATATTTGGTTCCAATATCTTTAGACATGATTCTTGCAAAGTGATCTTGTAAAGCATTTGGCAAAAGCGTGAGCACTTTTGTTTACCAAAGTTAGGTCTTAAGCTTACGGAGGCAATTTGAAAGATTTTGAAAAAACTAGGACTTACTGACTGAATGCTTGTTTAGACTTAAAAGCTTCCTGATTTAAAAAAAAAAGAAAAGCAAAGAAAAAAGAAAGAAAAAGTATGTGTGAGTGTTTGAAAATGCTTTCCTCCCAAAGTTCTATTTCTTAATTAGGAAACTTATATAGAGGTGGAAGTGAGTAAATTTCAAAACTTTAATGCCTCTCAAAATCTGTCAACATTAATCTACAACCTAAAAATGCATTGTAGAAAATAAAACATTTGATTCACTGTTATTTTTTAGAGGTCAAAATAGTTCTGGGTTTTCAGAGAAAACAGTTTATCTTAACTACTAAGATTTCTAGGATGCCACTCACAGCTTTCTAAAACGTTACTGGTGAACTATTCAGAAGGAAGTACAAAGAAACAATGCCATAAATGATGTTAATGACCTAAAGTGAACTTAAAAATCAAAAGATCCTGAATTACTTTTCCCTAAAGAAATACATTTTTAATTATAATTTACAAATTTGTATGGAAAAAAAAATTAAAGGAAGGAGATGACTTTTCCTATACTGGTTATCAAGAGGCCCAGCAAATGAAGCTCTGTGATGACAGAAGAGAATATAGTTTAGTAATGTATTATCAGGCATAATTAAGAATTGAGAATCATTGCTAGAACTGATTTCATGACTCAAATTTCTTTATCATAAGTAGAAATCAAATAGTCTTAATGGAATTCACATCTTACAAAATTATAAAAAGATATTTATGGAACTGTCTAGTTCTTGTTCCTATTAAATTGTCTGGCCCATTATATTTAAAACATTTAGAGGGGCTTTGTTCAAATAACTCATTTAATTGGAGGAAAAAATTAAATACTGGTTTAGATACTTACCTAAATAAGATTATCTACATTCAAAGTCAACAAGTCTGTATCTTTAAAACTGTTTGAAAGCAATAATCAACGTTTAAAGCTACATTTCGACAATTATGGCTCTCTCTTTTCTTCAAATATCTACTATCAATACAGCACAGGTAAGTTTCATTCGTACCCAGAAATTAAGGAGACACATTTGTAAACTGTTTACAGTCAACATCTGTCCTGTTTTAAATCCCACAATTTTTTCTTCACAATTACACACAGCACAAAAATGAAATGGTATCTGGTCGATTTCTGTTCTTAAGAATCGTAAAGTGTGAGGAGAAAAATGGGAGGTTTTCAAAAATACTAAAAAAAGAATGATTCAGGTTAAAAATAAAGATGGCTTAGTTTTATCTCCCTTACAGTAAGTAGCAGAAACATGAGCTGAAACCCGTGGAAGCTGTACTCATTTCTATTCACAAAGAACTGTTCTACTGTCTGTCTGCAAATAAATCTCCTCAGTAAATAGCTCCAAGGTTGAGCTAAAGAATATTGTATGGATCAAAGAATTCATGTCTTCCTGTGTAAAGTGAACAGGCTGCAAGCCCACTTGTTTGTCTAAAACAATTAGAGGTAGTATGAAAAGGAGGGGGTTGGGACAAATAAGTTACAGCTGATTTTACTCTACAAAATATTTAAGGGGGGTTTCAAATTAATAACCACCCAGGCCCCCAAACAGCCTAATCTTTGTCAATTGGTGCCAAATTATGCAAGGTGCTGCCAATTCTGGTTGTCTAACAAATCAAGACCAGTGTATGTTACTCCTCGGCTGAAGTCTGATTGATTCTGGTCATTATATGGGCTGATCTCATTTTCACACATGGAATCAATATGGGAGCCAGATGTTCATTTACAGAGAAGCATTGAAACGACTCATCTACACGCAACTTTATCCCAGACCACAGAGCCCCACAGACCTATCGCCTCTTCTCACCCATACAAGGCTTCACACAGCACAAAACCTATAAAACATTCTGCTAATATTACTGTCAGCTGAATGACTTTTACAGTACTATATAAAGTTGACAGATAATACATGCCAGTCCTAATTTCAGATAGACCTTTTCTTTTGGGACCTCAACCACTGAACAAGCAAACAGATTGAGAAGTAACATTTATTACAACACATAAATCATTTTCTTACAACTACTATAGGTCTGGCCTGAGGGTGAAGCCTCTGCGTAGCCTGTGAATCGTAATGCGCTGCTTAAGTTACTAAATTGTACTGTCATTCGCTATCGGTGTGCAGGGAAGAGTTCATCTAGCTTTTTGTAAGAAAGTTCTCATCACAACAATTTTTGTACTTCCTTCCATGAAAAAAAATGCTAATAATCTGTCTTCCTGAAATAAAGAAGCAAAACATTCTCTTGAATGGTAATGACCACCTTAACATACTTATTTAAATCAGACAGATATGTTTTATATTTCATTTCACACCCAGATTACTGTGTGGTTCAACCTAAGAATCAAACCCAAGTTTCCTACAAAGATATCCAAGGAATTTGCCATTTTAAAGACAAGACAGGAAGTATCGTTGATCGCAAATGTGATGGAATCAACACAAATGATGTGCACTTTCTTTTTAGAAAAAAAATGATGTCATATTCAATATTAAACATGGTAAGATATTAATAGGGAATGATCGTACAGCACTGAAAGAATTCCTCCAATTTGTAGAGCTGATGGAAATCAAAGTTCTCCATACCTACTCACACATACCCATTTAATACTATCCTGAGCTGACGAATTCAACATGTACTTCATGACACAGTGAATTTCTCTACCACTTTTTCTATAATGCCGTTTTGAAAGTCATGGGTGACCTAACATGGTGAGACCGTATCTCGTATCCAGTTGCTTTTCTGTGATTCCTCAACCATCTTGGCCTCAGTGGGGTCTTCTAGTTGCATTTAGCCTGCTCAGTACTGCTTGAGTATGTCTGTTTTTCATCAGGTAACGACCATTAAATTTGGCTGCCTTTCCTGCTAAATCTTGCTGAATGGCACAAGAAACAGAAGCTAGAAAACCTTTCTTTGTAACCTGGCTATGGTTTCTGAACCTAGACCTTTTTGGATTTGTAGCTCAATACTGCAGAAACTCTAAGGCCAGAGTCATTTGGAAGTGAGTCCAAATGCTCTCCAACTCAGGATCTACTTTCCTGGAAGTATTTATGACTACTGCATGTTCCAGCACACCCTGAAAGGACTGATCACTTGGGTCATTTCTAAAAACAGTTTTGAATTTTAAGTTTCTGTCTGTGGAGCACTTGGGGCTTTGCCTTTCCTTCTCCTGAACTAAACAAAAATATTGGCCAATCAAATACTCTCATTCACGTCTTTAAATTCCTCTCAGGGATTCCTTATGGTGAGTTACAATCCTAGTGTGTTAAGGACTAGTAATAATTGGTTTGGGTCAATTTTTTCCTGTATGACAATATCCAAGAAACGTAATGATGAATGAATCTATAAGATGTTTTCCCTAAGGCCAAATTCTCATCCTGTCTTTAGAGAAGTAGAAGAGTTCCTCATAGAAGAGGGTCTGTTCCAATAAGAAGGCATATGATAAACCAATCAATGCCAGAAATCATAATAGGCTTCCATTTATTAATTCAATTATCATTTATGAAGCACTTGTCAGGTGCCAGGCATGAAGTTACGGCTGAGGATGCAGAGACAGGTAAGACGTGAATCCCTCCCATCAAGGAATTCGCTGTCTAGTGTGGGGAAGGGCTCAGTAAACACCACAGGGACCTTGCAGTGTTCGCGGCAAATAGCATGTAAAACATTTTACTTCAGGCCAAATATTAGACCTGATAAAACCAATTTCATTTTCATTAGTATTATCAATTTTATATTACCTATAATGTAGTAAAAATTGTTCCTTCAAGACTAAAGTTCTTGTCATTTTACAAAGAAAAAAAAAGTAATCAAAATAGAGTTTTCACCAGGGAAGTTTAAAAGAAGTTGGTTCATTTCCAAAAGAAGTGAGTTATAGAAAACAAAAAAAGGACCTATTTACATCCTGGTAAGTCAAACTCAACCTAAAGGATTATTTGTTCCTGGCATGCTCTCTTACTCAATATAAACAGTGCCTCATGGAGCCGTGGGAATCTCTTCTCATCCATGTGACAGTCTTCCCTTTCTCTTCAATGCCATGGTCATCACTCTGCTTTCATCAGTAATACCTGCCATTCAAAGAGATTTTCAGGGTCCTGCTCCCCTCACCTAATAGTATAGAGAAGTTAATCTGCATGAAACATTAGTCTTCTTTGCAAACATTAATGGCTTTGCCCTAATAAAGTTCAATTAATTTATTCCAGTTAGGTTTCAGTCTCTGTGTCTTTAACCCTTTTTCTTTACAGTAAAGATCTCCTAGATTCAAAGGAGACTCTGTGCCTCCTCCTCCAGTATCCACCCTGCACCCAATCTATCCCACTCATCTTAGTCTTGGCCATCCTTCAAAGCTTGGTTCAGTCACATTCTCTCACACATATCTGGAAACAAGCCTCATGGTGCTATTCCTCTTCCTCTTCCCCTATAGACAAACATTGGACCTATATAGCTATATAAAATATACACCAAACATGGCCTGTAATAGGTTTATCCTTTATGAAGCATTTTTAAGTGGCCAAAGAGGAACCTTTTAAGAGTTCTTAAAACCGTGCAGTTGTAGACACTGAACTGATTGATCACTTGCACCAGAGCTCAGGTCATCCCTCTACAATTCAGGCTTCACTCCAAAAACTATTAATCTGTTCTTCCTAAGCCATAAATTTTGAACTAGCTATTAATACAACTCAGTTCTTTTGGACTTTGTCTCTTAGGCCCTAAAAAGAATGTTAAACTTCTGATGATGAAACCTCCTCAACTGTCAATTTCTTATTAGAAGAGATTTTCATTAAGATTGAATATCTTTTGCATTGAGTCCCACTTTGACTTTGACCTTGGCTTTCTCCATGAATTTCAAACCTTGAAAGTAAGTCCCTTCTTTTACCTCTTATACAGCTCAACAAGTCGATTCAGAATTCAACACAGATGTCACGATGCTTTATTTATCAGTATTACATAATTCCTTCTGCCATATTGAAGCATTTAGAGGAAAGCTATCCATCCTTTATCTCCATTTTGAATGTCAAGGTTATCAGAATTAGTTCCAGAAACAAATGTTAGAAAGTCTCATTCAATTGAAGAAATAAATGTAAAGGATTTTAAGAATGTAGTAAAGCAATATTGCATCACTGACGTATACACTTGTCTCAAGGACTAAATATTAGTCTTAGAGTAGTTTGTTTTACCTTTTTTTTTTTTTTCTCTTTAAAGTTGTCCTTCATCAAACTGTTTGGTCTTTCTTTTTGGGCACTTGTGTCAGAGAATATGCATGTCAAGAGTTTAAAAAGCATACTTCCTGCCAAATCTGAAATTCTTGTCTTTCTGGTAGAAGAAAGAAGCCACAGACATGTACCAGGAAAAGCAAGGACTTTGGTCTCTTTCAATGTGAATTAATTGCTAGAATAAAATTTATTAGATGTGTATAAATTTTCTACATTATTAACATTCTGTTCTACTAGATACTATTCATATTAAATATATATTGCTACTTGAAAATCTTTTTCTCTGGAGAGAACCAAAATATAATGCATGTATTTGAGTGACCTTTATTTGGCAGCATGTCTTCCTTCCATTTTGTGTAGGTCCCTGAAAAAATGGCCAACTCCCCCTGCTGAGTATCTACATCATTTGTTCTCTTCCCGGCACAGCCTACTCTGCGCCCAAAGATTCAGTCATCTGTTCTTTCCCTTCCCATTCTCCCACCTAAAAATGATCTCTGTTTGCAGTAAAATACCATGTGTTCTCAAGCTGGAAGTGAGATTTTTGGTTCCGATGGCCCTAAATCCTCACGAAGAGATGGGACCCAACAAAACTCCTACATACTCTGGGTTTCGCCAAAGGACAACTGACCCTTTCGTTTACATGAAGAAAGAGGGAGTTCAAAGGCTCTCATAGGGGATTTTTTCAGCTCCCTAAAATATTCAGCCATGTTCAATGTGACTACAACAAATCTAACTTCCATACTGAATCTAAACCACATTTAGCAGTTAAATCACAAGACATATTTAATTAATAGGTTACAATATATGTGACATCAAAAAGATAAGACAAAGACTTGTATATATAAACTACCCTTGATGTGAGGACAAGCACATTTTAAAATTTAAAAATGATGTATCACATACAAAATTTAACATATCAAACATACAGCTCAACAAAAGTCTGTCCTTAGGAAAAGTACATCAAGTCATTGCCGCCATTTCTAAATAATGAAAAGTTACCTTCATTCTCAAAGGTAGCAAGATTTGTGTCCCTCACTAAAAGTGTGTAAGGATTTCCACTTAAAACTTTCTATTTTAGAGGTTTATAAAAGCTATAAAAATTCTCTCCAAGCTGAAACTTGGCAAACGAGAACTCAGCATGAGGACATTTTTTTTTTTTTGCCTAAATTTAAAAACAGTATGTTCATGTACTTTTTTAAGCATAAGAAGAAAAAAGGAGAGAATTTTTGAGGTTTTAGTTGCCTTTTTAAAAAATCTACATTCCTCAGGAACTAGTTTGCTTTTAAAAATGGAAATTTGCAGACTATAAATTCAAATTTGGCCATGCTTCTTTGAGAATTTGATATAAATTAAAATAATCTAAAATGGACTCTATCATGAAGGGAAGAAATTCATTGTTCTCAGAAGACTATTTCCAGAAATAACTGTATCGCCCTTCCCTCCAGTATGGATATGAAAGATAGATGCATCATTTTTTTTTTCCTGAGCTAAAGAAGCTATTTTTCTCTGCGTGAAAAAGTTCAATGAATCACCACGATATTTTTGGTTAGAGAATACTATATTTTCTATCTCTGCCTCCACCAAAAAATTATACATATACTTACAGTTTAATTATATACATATACATATATGTATACATTATCTAACATAGTTTCAGATTTTGGTAAAAATTTAGCTCCCTTGAATTTTATGCATATATATTAAATTTCATAAACACATGCATGGTAAAATAAGGTTATTATATACATGCCTATAAAAATATGATCTTAAATATTGTGCTAATAAAATTGGTCTACTATTCTATTAAAAACATCTCAATATATACGAGAATTTTATTTGTTTCATCTCAAAAAATATCTAACTTCTCTGCCTCACATATTGTAGCGGGGAATAGGAATGACACACAAAAAAATGAGTAAGGCACAGGTGCTGTTTTTAACATGCTCATAATCTACTTGGAGATCTGAACACACAAAATGTAAATACTTTAGCATATATTCTCATATAGAACCCCCTATACCTTTTTTTTTAATAGAAAAGACAGTTTCCATAGGCCTATTCTCCTTCTTCCAGACTTGAGTTTTAGAACACTTAATACAGTTCGAAAACTTTATCACTACAATCTGGTTTAGAGCCCTTTTATCACGGGAAACTTTCCCTCCTGCCCACAGTGATCCTCCTTCTGAAATAAGCCAATCCTGCGAATGCAGGGGCCCTCTGTTGCTCTTCCCAGAATGCACTCTCCTTCCCTATGAGAGGCGTCATTCTGCCTTTGGGACTTTGAAACCTCAATATGGAACTCCAAAACCTAAAGTCCATTTTTCCATGTCTGATTTCTCCAATCACTTCTTTCTTAATGGGTTTATCACATGCCAGTCACTCCACAGTCAGATACCACTTCTGAAGCAAAGAAGGCCTGCCTTCAGCTCCTGCCTGTTGCCCAGGAGACTTGGCTTGGTCTTGTTCCAATTGGCCAAACCCCAGAGTGTGCAAGGCTCAAACCTTGATACTTTCTCTTTAGAACTAATCTCAGTTAGTTCTCAACTGCTACTTACATCCTATCTATACTAGAAACTGGAAGGAAATAGATGCTATGAAGAATTAAACTGGATGATCTGAAGAACTTCAAAACAAGGAAAGGTGAAAAGGTCAAATATAAATCAAAAGCAAAAATACTTTGATGTAAAAATCAAATACAATATCAGAGTGAAAATGTTATCTTTACTGCTTCAAAGATCTTTATTGAAACTATAGGAGTAGGTATAATGAGTGTTTAAAATTTGTATTTATTAGATAAGAGCATATGTTTATGCTCTGTGTTTATGTTTATATTTTTTAATTTATTGTTTATATTTTATAAGAACATATGTTTTGGGGCGCCTGGATGGCTCATTTGGTTAAGCATCTGACTCTTGATTTTGGCTAGGTCATGATCTCAGGGTCATGAGACTAAGCCCCACATCAGGCTACACCTGGGTGCATGGAGCCTGCTTAAGGATTCTCTCTCTCCCTTCCTCTGTCCCTCTCTTGTGCTTTCTCTCTCTTTCTTAAAACAAGCAAACAAACAAACAAAAACCCATATATATAAACTGAAACTCTCCTGCCCTTCTCTCTTATCCCATGGTCTACTTCCAAGCTGTTACTACATTTAACTAATTTTTCCTATATAATTATTTTAAAAATTTTTGCTTAAATTATTACCATTATTTTATACAATGATTCAAGTTAACCACACTGATGCTATTTCTCATTTATAAAATTACACTTTAAATCTGTAGTAAACTATCACACGCCAGGACTCCAAATACCTTCCACTTGAGCCTTTCAAAGATATACAAAGCTTATGAAAAACAGTTCGATAGGCAAAATTATTTCTCAGCATAAGGACAGCAAGTGACTGTCGTTACATTAACATTCTCACATTCAAATGCAGGATTCCTACTATCACAAGATTCTTATAGCGTCGTGTGTCAATTCCGAAAGAAGAAAAATGAAATATATTTTGATTGTGTTGTTTTTTTTAAAGTGTTTCTCATATGACAAAGACTATTGGAACCTAAGGCTAAAACTCCAGGATGATCGAGTACATAGGTGAGATAATTAGGGTGATATTTACAGGGAATCTGTTGGAGACTCAAGAGAAATGAAGTAACTTTTCAGGGCCACAGAGTGAGTCGGAAAGAGTTATAGCTGGAATACAAAGATCTATCTTCATTGTCCAAACTTTTCTTTTTTTTTACTATTCTGTTTTTACTATTCTGTGTTGCCTAAATATCACTAAGGTCTTCATGTAGTTGCATCTGTGACAGACATTTTGTAGAAGGCAAGTAGATCTGATTTTCTCAAAGACTAAACTCCTCTTTGAGAGTCATTATCCAAGGAGATTCCAGACACTTAAAGCAGTGACATTTAACAAGCTTAGTTAAAAAGTTAGCATTAGGTTACTATTTTATGTGAAAAGAATTTAATACTCTTTATATTACTCTAACATATGACTTTTTCCATGAAGCATAAATAGAATTAATGTGAAATATCTTTTTTTTTTCTTCCTATGACTTCAAATGTAACTAGTCTGGCATGTAGCATTAGTAAAAACAAACAGATTTGTATCTTTTACATAACTTACCTAAATCAGGATACACTGAATCATTTAATAAACTTTAAGTATTTCATATTTATAGCATATAAAATCATGTTTTAGGATTTTAAGGTATTTTAAATAGTGCTATACAGTCTTCCCTGAAGAACTAGTCTTGATTAATAAATAAATGTGAAAGGTTACATGTACTAAGAGAGGATTATTCTTTCACATGAACATTAATACAAGGAAATGTCTGTTCTGTAGTAATTGTGGACACAAGAAGGTAAAAACACAGAGCAGCTGCTTTATCTTTGATAATGCCTTAAATACCTTTATAAAGCAATAATAAAGACTATGCATACCCATGTCCATGCTATCTCTAGTTATCCTGTAAAATACTGAATGCTAATGTTAATGCTAAGATGGATGGACATGAAAGCTTCCTTGTCAGTTAGCACTCATGACTTGTTAATAAAATCTATGGTGGAGTAAAAATCAGTTTGGATTCTTAGACCATTATCTTCTTTAACTCAGTTTTCTCCAATTCCTTGAAAGCTTTCCAAAATTTTCCCAATGATATTGTGTAGGACATGTACACGTGGCAATCATCCTTAAAAAAATTAATCATTAACCTGAGTATACTAGAGCCCTCAAAGTTACCACATGTACCATTGTTCTCTGAATCTATGCTGGTACTAAGTATTAACAAAATGGTATATAAAATGGGGGGAAAAGGAAACACACATACAATAAATACCATTTATTATAAATGCATTAGCAACATTAAGACACTTTTTGATGAAAATTATGGCATTTGGCATTTTAAAAATACCTCTTTACAGAACAAATGAATTTTCCTATAGGTATTGAAATTATTTCAACTTCTTTTGTTCAAATGAACAAATGGATCTAAAGTATTCATTAATGCATCTCAAATATATTTTTACATCTGACTTTTAAATTTTTCTATTTTATATAGACCTGTAGTCATTACTCCCACGAAATTTAAGAAATTTAGGAATCTCTTAATCTGATTTCAAATAGTGACTGAAAAAAAAAACCCAAAAATAATTGATAATTTTATGGAAATTACAGTGAAATCTTTGGAAAGACTCAAAAAAGACAAGTTGCCATAAAATTAATTTTGGTTTGGATACAGATGATATGTAAAAAAAAAAAAAAAAAAAAAGACAGAAAAACATTACAAAATATAGAGGACTCTGAAGAGGAGCAAAATACACCATCCCAAAGTATGCCTCCTTAGCATATTGATTATTTTGTGCTGGTTATTTTTAAGAAACAGAAAACACAGGCGAAGCTCTGAAAATTGAGTAGAAATTACTCTTTGGTAAGAGATCTTCACAATGATAAAAGAAGTCTCTATTTGGAAGGGTGTCTCCCACTCTAGCAGGAAGACAAGGATGACAAAATCTCTAGAAACTCTCATCAGTAGAAAAGGCAGAACTTAATCTGCATAACCACCTTATCTAGGTTTATTATGCTTTTCCTGATAACATCCCATAACTAGCCTCCCAGCCTCCAGCCAACATCTTCTTTTATCTTTAGATGGAGATGGTACTGAAGGTAGTGGCTTGGGCCATTTCGGAGTTTTCCTATGTATACCGGAGGTACACGTGTTCTTAAGTTTCTATTTGTTTTTTTCCCTGTTACTCTGTCTGTTATTAAAGGAGTGGGTGGTGTCTTAGCCAAGAACCCAGAGAGGTTAAAGGAAAAATGACTTTTTTCTCTTAAAATTTCTGCCCTGAAATTATTTCATAACTGCCTTTCTACTTTCACTCAACTGTTCAAAACTGGGTATCAACAACTGGAGAAGACACGTTAAAGGGCTGGTCTAAGGAAAAAAAAGAGGTAAGACTCAAAGTAAAGGCTCTCCTTCAGGAAATAAATGCTCACATGTTCTATATGTTTCAGTTGTAATAAAATGCATGAAGTATTAACTTTTTCAGTAATTGCCTGCCCTACCCCATTTTTTTTATTACCTGTGTAATGACCAACTGATCTAAGACCTTCCACTTTACAGTAATCCAAGGGGTCTCAACTGGGGTAATTTTACCCCAAATAAACATCTGGCAATGTCGGGAGCTCTTTTGGCTGTCAAAACTAGGGAGGGAGGATACTACTGGCCTCTAGTGGGTAGAGGCCAAGGATACTGTTAAAAATGCTACAATGCAGGCGCCTGGGTAGCTCAGTGGGTTAAAGCCTCTGCCTTTGGCTCAGGTCATGATCTCAGGGTCCTGGGATCGAGCCCCGCATAGGGCTCTCTGCTCAGCAGGGAGCCTGCTTCCCCCTCTCTCTCTGCCTGCCTCTCTGCCTACTTGTGATCTCTCTCTCTATCAAATAAATAAAAATCTTTAAAAAAAAAAATGCTGTAATGCATAGGACAGCACTCCACAACAAAGAACTATCTGGCCCAAAAAGTCGATAATGCTGCTGTTGAGAACTCGCTATCAACAAAGAACATTACCAATAATATAATTATGTAAAACAGGATTTAAAAGTTTAATCACTGATCAGTGTCTTGCTAATATCTCTAAGTAACAACAGCAAATGTGGGGATGATATATTTACTTGTCATTTTCACATACATTTTATCATTCGATTCTCCAAACTTAGAAGTAGGCAAGGTATTAGAATTAGACCCATTCTAGAGCACAAAGCACTGAGGCTCATCAAGGTTAAACAGTATGAACAAGGTTATTTGAGGCTCAAACTAAAACACAGCTATCTGTTTTTTTTTTAAGATTGATTTATTTATTTTAGAGAGAGAAAGAGAGTTCACAAGAGCGAGCAGGGAGAGAGGGGGAGTGGCAGAGGAAGAGAATCTCAAGCAGATTCCCCATCTCATGACCCTGAGATCAGGACCTAAGCGGAAACCAAGAGTCTGAAACTCAACCTACTGAGACACCCAGGCGTCCCTAAAACAAAGTTATCTTAATCTCAGTCAACTGCTCTTTTTTTAGTATGTCACTACATCACTGAATTGAAACAACTTTATAAATATTTTATAGAATGTCTGAAAAATTAATAGAATCCTACATTTAAAAACACAAGTAGCAGAGGAATATTCTATTACATTCTTATTTTTGCAGGGAAAAGGATTTGGTTAAAAAAAAAAAACTTTTTCTATAGCCCTTGATATGTACATTGCTAATGCAAGAAGATAATCTGAGACTTTTGTGTTTTTAAACCAAAATACAGGATCATTTATCTGGATCTAGAAAAGTCACCCTGTTTGTCAAAAACAAGGAAAGAACATTTTCTGCTTTGATATTTACAACAAATTGTTTTAAAACATGAAATCTATATCTTTCTGTAAGCTTCAAAGTGGAATTGCCAGAGTTCTTATTAACATTTAGACAGATATCCTAATTACTTTCTTATTCAAATCATGTAAAAACATCATTTTTAAAAAGGTCCCTGAAAGTCTTTGCATAAATACACACCTTCCCTAGAAGATACTTTAACAATAGATTCTTATTATGCTCACAGGAGGAAAGCAGATCAAGGATATCAGCTTGGGGACCCTTCTCTCAAGTAATTTCGATGCAATAGTTGCTAATAAAAGGAAACAAAGTAAAAAAATGCGGAAGGATGTAATAGAGGTTCTAAAGAGCTAATTAGCAAGACGACATTAAAATAATAAAAACTGGTTTGAGAAGAAGCTTCCATGATTCAATATACGGAGAAAAAAAGAAGTCAGATAAATAGCATACCTTAGTGTTATGATAGAGTAAATACAGTATCTTTCTGAATGAAAGGAAACAACTTTAAAAGATGTCTGGTATCATAACTATATTAAAGTTTAAAGCTCCAAGTTCTGATTTCCAGAACACTCTGGAGAGAACAAGAAATTAAAGACCTGACAATCTTTCATCAATTTCAAATCTATGTCAGTTTGACTTTAGATTCTGCTCTTGACCATGACATAGTGGCCTTCTGGTTGTTGAACTCTTTGGCACTTTCACTCCTGGTTGATTGGATTTGTTTAAGAACCTTATTTGTGTTAACTGTGATTATTATTTGATTATTTAGTGTGACTTCAAAATAGCATAATAAAACCAGAGCCTACAGATTATTCAGGTAGCTGCTCTGGTCTAGGAAAGGCTTCTGGGCATGTTCCCATTACTTACAGTGCTGACTGACCAGGTGTGAGGATGGAAAAGTGTGGGGCCAGAGGTCATGGCCCAATATGAGACATTCCTACAGTACCCAGCACTATACGTGTTTTGGTAGAAGAAGAGAATCAAGAGTTGAAATGTATAGAACCAGAAAATGTGCAAAATTCATCTAAAATCTTACAATTCCTATCTGAAGGAAGCTTGAGGAAGGTATTACCAAACCGACAAGTAATCCTCAAAATTTACCTGACATGCCAAGAAGTTGTAAAGCTAAAGGAGCTATTGTATACTGTCATTCATACAAAATAAATTTTGATTATCCAGGCTAAAGCGAAAACTTTCCTCTCTCTAGAAAATGTTACAAAATTCTTGTCATGTGATGAGGTGTTCAAAGATCACATAGACAAAAATATGAAAGAGATAACAGACGTGGTGAAAAAGATAACCCAAATATTGGGTTTTCCCCCCTAGATTTTCATGATGTTTTTGGACTTCTGTCAATTTTTAAAATTCTGTGAAGTGTTATAATTTTTCTCATTCTAACCAAGTATTCATTTTTAGCCTACTTGTGCAACTTACTTGTGTATCCATTATTATGAGTTATTTTTCTTAAAGGAGGCCCTCCAAATTTTATAAGCTTTATTGGTCCAACAAAACCTAAATCCACCCTTGTAGATGCTAATCTCTAAATGGAGAAAATTATTAGGAACGGTGGATATACTTATCATTAAAGTTAAAGAAATTCAATACAGCTTAGCTGTGACCATCAGAAAAAGTTAAAAATTAAGAGGTTGAAAGTGATGGTGATATTTTCCTTCCAGTATGTTTTGCCAATCTCAAAGTAAACAGAAAGAAATTTAAACTTATTTCTACAATTGCAACAGACACAAATCAAGTAACTGTTCATATTCAGGTTTAATGTGTAAAGATATGTCCAGTCATAAACACTAGAGGCCTTGTGTAAATGTCAAGGTCACCTGTCTTATTTGCCATTTTGCACCATTTTTCTGAAGGCCAGGGACCCCTTCAATGTACACACTTATATGTGCCCACCAAAACTGCATGGTGAAAACTCCACTAAAATTTCTCTGATGTATTTTTATAGTCATTATTTTAGAGTGATTATTTTTACAGTAATATTTTTCAATTTTCTCTCATTTGCTATTTTGTTAACTTAGAAGTAGTATTTTCATGGGAAGCGAACTTGACAAGAAAAAACCAAAAAACCAAATGTGTCATGAGAAAGAAACCAAATTTCAGTCATAAAAGCACGCATTGTGCAAAATGATGTAGAAACACATCCTTCAGATGAATAAAACTTCTTCGCAATATTCCTAGGGAGGGTTTTCCATCAAAAATGCTCATGACAGTATCCTTTGAACTGAAATTTTTAATTAACTTTGAAATCCACAATGTAAATTTGAAATATGTTGGTTTTAGAAATCATGTTCCAGTTAAGGAGTTGGAATAAACTAAAATCTAAAAAAAGATTCTTTTTCAAGATAACGCATTTAGTGACTCTAAGTCCATTTCAACCATGATCTTTAAAGTTGTACTTTAAAAATATGTGTATTTTAATCTTTCCAATGTATTTAAATACACAATAGATGTAAAGCCAACAAAAAATATTATTTGGTCATGAAATCAATATACATAAAAATGTTTTCTACATTATAACTTTAAGAAGGCCTTGCTCCACATTGTGCAGACATTTATGATAATGTAAAGAGACTTAAAAACTAAACAAATTAAATGAAAGGTGCTATTTGAATTCTGTGTTTATTGAAAGCATAGATTCAGAAGTGAGGTTCTATGACAGTTTAAAGGAAAAAAGGGTCAATTATAATGGATATGTTTTTCTAAAAATCTAAAATATTAATTATTAAACAATCTAGAATGTGCTTTCCAGAAATAGCTCTTGTAAAACTCCTAACCATATTTTGGCAGCAATTCATGGCATTTCTAGTTCCCAATTGATTCTATCTATAGTATTCAACTCAGCAAAGAAGGAAACACACATCTAGATTCTAGACATTGATTCATATACATACCTCTTCACTGTCAATGTAATCATGACTGTTTTGCTAATTCATCAACAGAAGACATGGAAACGCTTTTTAAAAAGCAGCATTAATATATGTCCTGATTGTGATTGGCAGCATTAATTATAGGGGGTTTTTAATCCTGTCAGCAGTTTCAAGACGATTATCCTTAAGTTTAAATTCCAGGAATGCTCTGTATATATCCACACACATACATCTCATGCACTAGGAGACCAGAAGAAACAGATAAAGGAGCAGAGAAAATATAGGAAGAAAAACACAGGACCAGACATTATTCCAGCTCATCTCAGATTATCGGTCTCCCAGCTCCTCTTCCCGTAACTAGCTCTAGATTGATTCTTGGTTGAGCCATTTAACATGTTGGATGGATGAACTAGATGATTAAGTATAGTCTACTCGGTAGTCGAACTTACTATGACTGCTTTCAATAAGACCAAAAATCTAATTTTAACATGCACATTTTTAAGCTGACATCTAAAATTTTTTCTCCATTAGTACTGTTATAAAAAATAACCCCAAATTTGGAAATAAGGCAAAATAAAAAGTAGGTAGCATGTTCTTTCACTTACATACTGGGGGATCCTTTAAAGGATCACATAAGGATTACTTAATTATCTAGGAGAATAAACCTGTGTTTGACTTTGCTATTTATGATTAATTATCGGCTCAGCCTCTGTGAAGTTACGTGCTAATTTTCTGTCCAAAAGAAATGGTAACCCCAAAGATTAAGATTCCATTGTCCTACTGGACAATATTAATTGGTTTTATTTTTAAGTCAGAATGTCATTCCTGGGGGACTACATAACTCATGTTCCTCTGATTTTCCTTTAAAGCAGCTTTGCCATCTGACCTATTCTTTTATCGAGCTAAAAAATATATATTTAACATGAGTTTATTATGGATTTGTACAAGTATGCTGTTTTAAACTTTTTGAATTTATTTTTTTTGACAAACTTTGGAGGTTCCACTAAAATACCCAAGCAGACCCACCTTCCAGAAGTATTTAAGAGAAGGCACTCTTTTTAAAATTTTTTTGGTCTTGGGAGTGAATCTCAAACAATAAAACTTAACAATGAAACTTTACCTTCAGTGGTTCTTAGTTTCTCTTTCTTAACCTAATTCTGTGATTTTGTTTTCCTTTCTGGTTCTTGGCCACATTATTTGTTTTTGGTTCTGGTGTCCACAGAGCAAGTAAGTTATTTCCCATTGGTGACACCAATGACAGGGAATCCTATGATGGATCACTTGATGACCTTTAACTACTGAGGTTCTATTCTCTGTTGGGTGGAAAACAACAGAAATTGTTCCGTTAGTCTTTTATATTGTTTGTGCAAGAACACATTACATACCCAATGAAAAGGGAACAACGAAAATTTCAGCTTTCAACCAATTCATGTTTATTTCCTCTTGATCCATGGCTGAGATTGAAGAATTGAAGCTAAAAGTCCTCTGTGCTTCTGCATTTCTCTGATTGACAAGGGACTTTTCAATTTAAAATGTTTTCCTATATCCAGTGTGTATTAATAAATTATATGATAATGCTTAAGTTAAATGAGTTGTATTATGATTGTTTTGGGGATTTAAAATCACATTCATGGGGCGCCTGGGTGGCTCAGTGGGTTAAAGCCTCTGCCTTCAGCTCAGGTCATGATCTCAGGGTCCTGGGATCAAGCTGCATCTGGATCTCTGCTCAGCGGGGAGCCTGTTCCCCCTCTCTCTCTGCCTGCCTCTCTGCCTACTTGTGATCTCTCTCTCTCTGTCAAATAAATAAAAATAAAATCTTAAAAAAAAAAGAACTGTTTAAAATCACATTCATTCTAAAAGTTCCACATTCCAAGAAAATAAACCGAACTTCTGAAATTTAAATGAGCTAGTACTTGAAGAAAACAAAATTATAATACTTAGGGGATTTGCTAGCTTAGAGCATCTTTATATAAGAAGATAAATCCAGGTTTATATAACTGAAGTACATCTTTGGATTACTGTAACTTTTGTGATCATTTTGGCTTGAAAAAACTGTTTATCTTTTTCTGATTTTCTTGATGGTCATGTATAATTCAAGCTCATGCTTTATTTCTTATAACATTTAGTTTTTCTGTCCTCATGAAAAGACTAGTTAATATGAACCTCCTAAACTTCTTACAAAGGTTTACTTTCTCCAACATTATGCCCAGGATTATAAAAAACATAAAATTATGTGTCTCATCAAAATGTTTTTATATCAGCAATAATTACATTCTGTAGTTCGCAGGTGGACCTAAACATAATTGCACTGGTGAGTAATCTTTAGATAGCTGAATTTCTAAGTAAGATATGGTATTAATAAACTGCTCACCAGTCTATCACAATTACAGTGTTGCTGTATCTTAGGATCATTATAATCTAAATAGTCATTTTTCCCACTTCACAAAAGGGTAAAATCAATGTGTGTGGCCATAGGGGCCTGGGATGGCTTCTATGAGATCTGCAAATCTGCGAAAATGACTGTGAATGATAAACACATCTCAAATATCTACCTCCTAGCTCTCTCTGTAAAATAGAAATGACTTCATTTGCTTAAACATTGGGTTAATTTGGGTGATCGAGACTTTCTATAAGCAAGAGGGGCAGAAAAGTGCAACTGAGTAGCAACCATAGAGAATATGGTCTTTGTTTATATCAAGGGAAATAAAAAAAAAAGAAAGTGGTTTTCAAAGTGAAGGGTCTGGTTGCTCCATAATATGAAAAAGCGTGGTGAGAGATACAACTTGAGTGGGTGCAATAAATTGTACAAGAGTGGAGGGAAGGAAATGTTGCTTGAGTTGGTTTACTAATACTGGCAAATAACGAACTTGAGAAAGTAATAAAACATGTTAAATTCTGGTAAGCTGATAGACTTACACATAAAATAATATAAAACAAAAAGAAACCTGTGAATCCTTTGCTACCATATATCATATTAATACAAAATTAGATATATTTTTAATCTCTGCTAAAATGATATAGAGCATTTTAGTGCACCCTGAACAAAGGTTAGAAAAAGGTTATTTTTCACCTTCGGTGTAATAAATCCAGCTAGCAGGGATTCTGCTCACCAGAATAAATTTCTATGCCTTGAGCTTACTTTGGCATGCCCTTGATTCTCAAAGATCTATGGTTCCTTACAATTATGTTACTTCTAAGTTTATTCAGAAATTCTACTGTCATTTTGATCAACAGGTAGCCACGCTATTGTTTTTTAGGCACCTTGATCCTAGTTTATTTACCCAAATCCTCTCTGATACCCTTTGGACTTTACTTTTCTAAGATCAGATCCTTAAGTTTAGAGAGGAAAGAAGATCGTACTTGGAGAATTCCAACATAGCCCCAAATGTGCAAGTTTTACTCTTAACAGAAATATATAAGAAAATGTAGAGGACAGGGAAAGACAGGAGGCTTAACAGTTTCGGATGTTTTCTTTCTTTCTTTTTTTTTAAAGATTTTATTTATTTATTTGACAGAGAGAGAGAGAGGTCACAAGTAGGCAGAGAGGTAGGCAGAGAGAGTGGGGGAAGCAGGCTCCCTGCTGAGCAGAGAGCCCGATGCGGGGCTGGATCCAAGGGCCCTGAGATCATGACCTGAGCCGAAGGCAGAGGCTTTAACCCACTGGGCTACCCAGGTGCCCCACAGTTTCAGATGTTTCGATAAGTTAAAGGAGGCATGTGAGGGTTATGCCTCTTCCTAAAGCGACTATATAAGCATACATCATATCTAGAAATCGATTCTCTTAAAAAACTGTCCAAGCATACCTCCTGGAAAGTTGTCCCAAACTCTATGCAAACTCTAGTTTGAAAGACCATTGATCTATCTATAAAATTCCATTCTGAATATCCAAGATATTTCTCTAGAGATCAGGGCTTTAATACATGACAAAGCCAACCTAAAAAAAAAAAAAAAAAAAAGGGCTACCTAAAAGAGAATCATAATAATGTTATCTGCTGGTATAGAGATAAGTCTCCAGTTAAGGTTTGGCTAGTACATGAGGAAGCTTTATTTCCAGCTCACTAATGAGCTATCAGAAATGTTACTCAAATCAGCTGGAACTAAATGAATTGCTGGCACTGGACGGTTAAAAAGGTTACTGCCAAATTCAAGATCCATAAAAGAACCTTCAATTCTCTTTCTAAAATTGTTTCAAGAATGGTCTATCTTCCATGGGGGGAGAGAAAAAGAACAATGCATTTACCAGGACTCTTTATGTAATAATATTTTAATAAAAACTCGACATTTGGAAAATCCCTTTTATTCGAACTTCTTAAAAAAACTATCCATAATTGGATTTATTGAGTCGTTACCATGATTAGATTTTAAAATAATCAGATAAGTGCATAAGAACTTATTTTATCTGTCCATGTAGTTGCTAAATATGTATGTTAAGAGAAGATCTGGCTTTAAGTAGGTCATTTTATTGTCTGTTCTATAGCAATAACTTGCATCTGCGGACAGACTACTGAATTGTTTCATTGAACAAAGTTCACATAATCCTAACATCTGTTTTGGTTGCATTTTCTTCATATTTCTAAGAACAAAATTAGAAAAGACACATGCCATTTGTGTTAGTATCATCTCTTCCTCTCAAATAAAAATCTGTAGTAAATAAACGATGAATAGAAGGTTCTAAAATAATATGACACTAAAATGTTGCTCACATTTTTTAAAAAATGGTGCACAAATGCAACTAAATTAACTCAGCACCCAATAGCCACCCTAATATTGGTCAACAAAATTTGACTCCCTCGGCTAGTCATCAAAGTTGAATCATGGCTTTAACTAACCTTATCACAGTGGTTGTTAAGGCCATTCTAAAATTTAGAATTTCTCTAACCTTTATAAAGAGATTACTATGGTTGCTAATGAAGGAATGGTAAGTTCAAACAATCCCGTTCATTAAAGGTTTTTTTTTGTTTTTTTTTTGGCCAATAAATAGAAGCTCGTCTGTAAAGACAAAAATGTGCTCAAACTTTTTGAAAGCACTGATGCATTTTATCTGAGCATTAAATCTTTCCATTTTACCAGAAATTGAGTATAAGTATTAAGAAATTGGTTAGGTTTTGTTATATTCTGGATTCAGTGAAATCAGATTGGTTCTTCTCCTTATGTACACATGGGGCTGTATGTAGTCAAACTTTCCCATAAAGCATGGAAAGCCTACGAGAGAAAACATTATTAACTCACTGCCCTACAAATTGAATTCAGGTACAATTATAATTGACTTCTAAACTCAGATATATAAGGATTTGTCTACATTATGAAGAAGCCAAGGAAGCAGAATCTATGTTATTCCAACAACTTACACAGTGTTCCCCATATCCAGTGTGAAGTTTATGCTCATAAAGGCAGCCCATTTAGGGCACCACAGAAGATATTTCCTCTTTAAAAAGTGGTGGTGGTGGGACAGGTAACAGAAAAAGGCAACAGAAATACATTTTATGGGTTTATAGGTATAACAGTAATAACCATTCAGTGTTATTATGTGATAGATTCCTGAAACCTATAGTTTCACTTTTGTTAACACCTTAGAAGGGTGGGAGAGCAGGTTGAATCAAAGCTTCTGAATGCGGAAAAATGATGTAACAGCAACAATAAGTCCTTTTCTTTTGTCTTCATCGTTATTTTCAAAAACTCTGATGCCGAACACGTGGGCTGTGGACTTTGACCTATTATGTTACATATGATTCTCATGTTGCTCAAGATTAAAATGATTTCATAAATATGGCAATGCATCTTAAAATCCAATGATAATTTGTTATTTCTATAAATACACAAGAGAGACTGAGAGTTGCCCATTATACACTGTAACTTACTTCACTTGAGCTTCGTAGGTGAATAGCAACAGTAACATCTGTGAAAGCCATTCATTTATTCAACAAATATGGGACAACGACTAGTTGCCACATTTTTCAGTTTGTTCTTTAGCCCATTATAGTGAATTACAATATATTAGTCCATTTTTCCCCTTTGTTATTTATAGTTCAACTTTATGAGCAGAAATTACTTTGTTTTTATGTATGAAGAATAAAATTCAGCATAGTTAAGCTGTCTCTGAAGTTGACTTGAAAGCTATGTCTTTATACCACACTGGGTTAGAGAGTACTGGAAGGGGAAAACATCTGTTCATTCACAACAAGAACTGAACTCTTGCAATGATCCACCCATTATGCTAAGCTCTGGGGCCTTAATATACCCACAGTCCCTCCCCTCATGGAACTTACAGTCCCCTTTGAATATCAGGGTCTTATTAAGGTATTAGGAAAAGAGGAGAGGTTTCGTGCTGGTAGGTGAGTAATAAGCCAAGTAAGAAAGGAAAAAATGAAGATGCAATAGAGGGAGATAACTGATGCAGCAAGATCTCACAGGAAGCAGGAAAAGCAAGAGTAAATGGTATTACAGGAAAGAAGAATTTTGAATTTTTGAACTACATTATGATACAAATATCACTGGTGTAACACAGCAATAAGCAGCATAAGTGCCTTGTTTCTCAATGAATAAAAGATTGTGAAATGTGGATTAGTCGGAGACTAAATGAGATTAGAGCCTATAAACTTACTGTCTTGTTTTAAGTGAGATCAAAGTACTTGATTAATTCAATAGCACTGACACCTAAGACAGAGATAATAAAAACTAATTTTCTAGAGTTGTGCTCTCCAGTACAGTAGCCGTAGGTGGCTATTTAAAATTTATATAATTAAAATGAAATATAACTAAAAATTTTACTCTTCAATAGCATTAGTCACCTTACAAGTGTAAGATAGCCCCATGTGACTACACAAATTTGGGTAGCACGGATTTTCAGAAAATTGACAACATCACAGTAAGTTCTATTGGAACGTACAGAGCCCAAAGATACTGACATTTAGAGGGGTTTAGAGCAATGGAAATCTAAATAAAACTTCATTTGTTTGATATGACTAACAGGTAAAACTTTAAAAACAATAACAACCGTCTCTTCACCTAAAATTGCTATGATGCCACTGGCAAAGTGTATACTGAGAAATAATGTAGGGCAGAAAACCACTTGAAAAGATTTTACGACTAGTACTCAGGTCAGAGAACAGTCTCAGATTAAATCAGCTTAAAATGGAAATATGTAAAATACTCAGAAAATTTCTGGGTCATTTAGTGGATACTGGTAATGCTATCATAGACCATGTTTGGGTCGATCTTTTTTTTTTTTTTTAATAACCTGAAGATGTTTGAAATAGCAGGTAACAGAAAAAAACGCCAGTGTTCTTATCTTTAAATATTCTCAATTTCTTTTCTTTTTGTTCCATTTTCCAATGATATGCTACTTCTATAATTTAGACAAAGACAAAAAAGTTATAAAAGGGGTTAATAGAGTTAATTCTAACAGACTGTGAGGAGAGAAAAGATGCCTAAGTACTAGAAATTAAAAAAATAACGAAATCACAATTAAAAATTACAAATTCGTGCCTTGCTTAGGAGAAGGCAATAAACTATGTGCTAAAGACAAAACATTAGTTCTATTACATTAGAAAAGGAATCCCCAGATTGCCCTGCCTTAAATTATGTGGCAAAGAACCAGACTATTTGTTTCTACTAGCAATAAATTAGCTAGTCACATAAGGATTAATTGCAAAACTGACCCTTGAAACACTGCCCAGTAGCCCAATTTTGAACAATAACTCCAATTTGGTCTTCTACCAAGGAATTCTTAGTAAAAAGAATCTGAATGGTCTAATTCATAGGAGAGAGATACTGGTGTGAAGCTTCCTTTTACAAATTTTTCCAGCTACCTACCAACGCTCCAAAGTGTATATAATATGTGTTTCTCCCAGGGGTCCAGCACCTTTTGGGAACAGAAAAGCAGACTGTGCATTTTGTATGCAAGTATTCCAGGGAGTATCAGGTTTCATACTGCATCCGAATTTTCATTACTCGTGGGCTCAAGAGTTTGATGAGAAGGTGTTGATTACATAAATGATATAAACAGAGACTTCAACCCTCAGCCATTTTTTTTATTCTGACTTCAGCCTTCTTATTAATTTTTAGCAGTCACTTAAATCTTTATTCCCTAATCTCCAATATCCTAAGGAAATGTGTGCTCTCTACAAGAATGACATCATTTAGGTAAGTACATCTCCATCTCTTTTTTTTTAAACATGCAAAATTATATCCAATATACAAGGTCAAATAACTTAAGTCTAAATATGTGCAACACTTTGGTTGCTGTTCAAATGAGAAAAATGAATGTTTAAGGGGTATACTTTTTTCTGGCAATCTAACCAGTAACACATTCAATTTTTCTACATCTTTTTATGCTGAGTTCCTACATAAAAAAAATAAGAAAGAAAGAAAATTCAGTGACGGGCTTAGAACAAAGAGAATAAAAGAACAGTTATAATTCCACTCCTTCACTTCGTTTTTAATGCGCTAATGGGCAATTTATAATAAAACTGAAACTATGTGAGGTAAAGGTCCCTTTCACTAGCCAATTATACCTTCTCTTGAAAATGGTCCGAGGAGAAAAGTCAACTTTTTAAAAAAATGCAGTTAATAGATGAGGAGATATTTACCTCCCAAAAGCTCAAGATAATTGAGCATTAATAAAAAGAAGCCATTCTAGTATTTTATTTCAGCTGACATTTCCTCCTTTGAGCTAACAGAGTTGAGATAAACCGTTCCCTCTACATAAAAATCAAATGGTCACTGTTACCCATTATCAAAATGTCAGAATCTGACTAAAGCACCCAAAGTTAGAGCTTCCTATTCTTTTATCAGGAAATAAAGACAATTTTGTTTCAAGCCATCTTAGATTTCAATGGATAGGTAAAACTGGAAAATATCAAAGGATAATTAATTACTTCTTGGTATATGCCAAATAGTTTTAAATTTGCCTGTTCTCCTTACTCATCTTCTTTCTCCTTTTAGCACTCGGAAGCAAGTGTTGCACATAAAAAGTAAACAAATAACCAAATATGTAACATAAAAGACAGATAAGCCCTTTTCTGGGAAAAGGAAAGCTCAAAGCTAACTACTAAACTTTAAAACCAGTTGCAAAGCTGAACAATTCAAGTGACAATATTTGTTATATTAATCTTTTTTACATAACTATAAGCCTAATGCGTACCTCTTTATAATAGGAAATAGATTATAACAAATAACTAATATGTATTGAGCACTCAGCCTCAACCAGACACTGGATTAAAGTTAGTTTTTTACATACTCCCTCAATCTTCACAACACTTTGAGACAGGGTACATAGCCAAGAAGTAAGAATGTCAGGATTACAACCATGAAAGTCCAACGATATACGAAAGCAAAACTGACTTTCATTTTTAAATGATAATAAAGATTAAAGCACTCTTGGGGGATGGGTTGGGGGATGGGGTAACTAGGTGATGGGCATTAAGGAGGGCACATGATGTGATAAGCACTGGGTGTTATACACAACTGTTGAATCACTAAACTCTACATCCGAAACTAATGATGTACTATATGTTGGCTAACTGAATTTAAATAAAAAGATTAAAACACTTCTGACTTCACTTCAATATTCCTATGATACACTGATAGGATAATTTCAACCTCACTGACTATTAGTCCAACTAATATCCTGGGAATGGTGCTAAAATCCTAACGGATACATGATAAATAAAATACAAAATTCAAAACTAACCCAGTGGATAAAGAGTGGTACAGCTAACAGGCAGGTCTTTAATCATTAAGCCCTTTAATCTTTATAAAAGTCATCTAGAGTTTTCCATATAATGCTACCCAACCGTAGAGATGATATAACAGGCAGTATATAAACGTGATATACTGAGTTGTTTATTTATGGTTCTTAGAGAAGCTATTTCAAAATAGGACTTGAATGAAATTAGAATAGAATCACATAACATAGAAGAGTTAAATATTAGGAACACAAATCAACATATAGAATGATGACAGTCAAAAATCTTATGCAAATTAGAATTAAGAACAGCATCACTGGTTAAGTTAAACCACTGAGCAATCTATGCTATTCGGTAGGAAGGAGATGATTAAGAACCAAGTTGGGGCAGTGACACAGAAAATTAAAAAAAAAAAAAAAAAGCAATGGATATGACAGACTGGCATAAAGAAGTTATGTCATCTCACTGACTATAAGGCAAAAATAAGCAGGAAATACACAACTGAAGTTTCTAGTAGGGCAAGTGCAGAAATAGTGCACATGAGACTGAGTGTAGCTAGCCACAGATGTCAGGTGAACAATATGTGAAACCAAAGAGTATACTTTCAAACACCTGTGGAAAGTTTTCCTGTGGCTTTAAATGAGCTGATCTGAGTAAAATTTTAAAATCACCATTACATACACAATATGTAGACTGAAAGTCATACTCACACATTTGCATTATTAAATTTGTCCCCATTATTTTTTATTTACTAAGTAAAAGGCATGATCTACAAACTGGTGAAGAGGAAAGAGATGTCCTAAGCAGTTATCTTATAGGAAAGAAAGTAAGTGTCCTTACCACACAGGTGATTTCCACACCTGCATGCAGGCAATATCTACAACTACCTCCCATGAGTAAGAATAGAAAGCTTATTTTTCAGAAAGATTTCATGCCCATTTTTCACTCTATGCATGTAAGTGAGAGTAGAATCATCTACAAGGTGCTTTCACAGTATAAAATCTGTATTCCATTACAGTCTTTGATGTATTTATTTTTGTGCAAACAGTATCCATAATGTATCCATTATCCAACAGTATCCATAATGACAATAGAAACTAAAAGGTCAATGCCAAGTAGTTACCTGATAACACTAGTTACCATCTGGTAAACCAGCCTGAAGAAAGCACAGTCCCCCAATATGTGCAGCACACAAGATGAGATATCTAACAGCAACTATCATGGAAATATAAAGATGTTTTGTGCACAGGAGATCTTTGAAAAATTACATCAGCATAGACACTTAAATAGGCATTCAAGCGTATGAGAGCAAAGGGTAAAGAGAAATAAGGAGAAGCTGAGGTTACTTATCTGGCTCCTGTATTTCCCCCCTTAATTTGGAGAACTTAATGATAAAAAAAAAAAATTCTTCCGGCTACTTGTTCTTGAGGCCTTCTCTTTTCAGTAAATTTCATTATCTGACCATTTCCTGTCATTCATTATTCTTTGAAAACCTGACATTTAATATCAACATAATATTCCATCACAAAGAATGTAGCAATGTTGGGGCGCCTGGGTGGCTCAGTTGGTTAAAGCGTCTGCCTTCAGCTCAGTTCATGATCTCGAGGTCCTGGGATCGAGCCCCACATTGGGCTTCCAGCTCAGCAGGAAGTCTGCTTCTTCCTCTCCTTCTGCTCCTCCCATCCCCATTTGTGCTCTCTCTCTCAAATAAATCTTAAAAAAAAAAATATAGTAATGTTTATTTCACCTGACTTTGTTTTTAGATATTTTCTAGAGATCATGACATGCATCACCAAGTGTTAACTCTATGTCTGGAACTGTGCTGGATCTTCCAGAGAATATAAGAGGAAATAAAGACAAAATCCAGTCACGGGAGAACATGCGGTCTGCTTGAGAAAAAATAGGCATGAAAATCGCAGGCAGTTGGTATAGAAAGAGCATTTAAGTAGTATGAGGAAACAAGCTAGTTGTGTGGTCCTCAGTAAGTGAGGAAGAGAACTGGAGTGATCTGTGCTTATCAAACTTGGATATGTGTGCACTCCATGTGAAAACAAGAGTGGTATCAAGATAAAGATAGTAATTACATTAAAAACATAACTCATTTATTAAGCATGCCAATTGCCCTAAAGAATATGCAATTAATTTTCATATTAAAACAAAGAGGTGCCTAAAGAACTTGTAGTTTATTAATTTTATAAATTAACAAAGGATAGCGACTAGAGTGAATGATATAGATGCCGAAGAAATTCAGAGAAAGAAAAGATCATGTAGATTGAAATATTTACAGAAGATCTCTTTTTCTTTTTTAAAGTAAGCTCCATGGCCACCAACGTGGGGCTTGAACTCACACACCCTGAGATCAAGAGTTATGTGCTTTACTGACAGAACCAGCCAGACGCCCCAAAAGATGTCTTGAAAACTTTAGACTACCTACTTCCTAACTCACTGCCATTATTAAACATCTAAAGTATTCTTGTACCACTGGTGTTTAAGTAGGGCCAACCAACTGACCAGCCAGTTCATGTAACTTGTTGGTTACACAGGCCTTGCTGAATCCATCAGCTATGATACTAAGCTTTCAGGAAACTTTCAGCTCCAGGCATCTCTCAAAAAGAGGGAGACTGAGAACTGAAGAAAAAACAAAAACAAAAAAAATCCGGAGAAAAATGTCAATACGGTAGGGAATAATTTTATACATTTTTATGCAGAGGGAGAAAAAAGATTGCCAAGGGAAAACTGGCAAAAATGTTTGGAGAGGACAGATTAGAGTGGGTCAGCTGAGAAGGAAGGTGGAGAGTTCCTTTTCCCATCAGGGATGAGATGAAGCTAAAGAACCACTATTAGTAAAATAAAAGACATCATTTACAAAGAATGAGAGAGGTTAGGATAACTGAGAAGGGTAGAGAAAAGTGAAGACCTTCATTGTGAGGAGTATCAGTGAGGCAGTCAAAAAGAGACCTGTGAAAATATTGCTAAAAGTAAATCGAGGTCCAGCAGGAGATGAAGAGCATGAAGCCCTCCACTGACGTGGAGACTGAAGTTCCAGAAAGATTGAGGAAATTCAACAGGTAAAAGAAAAAGCAGGAGGTTGTGGTTGAAGATGGGGGTTTCTGTAAGTCTCGGTCATTGTAAGGAATGATGAAATCTAAGGTACGGCATCCCTGTGAAAAGCCAAGGAAAAAGCAGTGTAAAAGGTCACTGAACTGAAGAGGTCAAGAAATTCTGAGGGAAAAATACTAGAAGAGTCACCAAGTATGCAAAAGAATCCACAGATTAGATAATCAAACCCTGTATAATACATGTTTGTGCCATGTTTTCTTTTGGAAATAGCTACAATGGGTCCAGCATTTCTAAAACACGTCTATACGGTCTAGGGAGGAGATGGAATTGCACTTCAGTTTCTGGATGATCCAAAATTTTCCACTGGGGCAACACTGGTGAATTCTGGGATAGGAGAGAAAATTCTAGCTTGACACAACTTTTAGTGGCTGGTTAATGGCTCAAAATGGAAGATTTATAGTCAAGCTATGAAGCTATCTGCTAGGTTGTCCACCATACTTTATAAGAGTACCTTCTACATATCCCCCTCACCCTTGTGAATAGAGGTCGGAGTAAAATGAGTCCCAATACCTGGAATTATTAAAACCTATCTGTAATGTTGCTTATAAAGTACCTATATGAACGTTGTGACTGTGAACATGATCAAATTTTAAGGGCACAATTTTCCTATCTCACTTGTCTTTTTTTCCCTTGAAAGCTTGTTTCTAAAAGACAGTGAATGAGTTAAAATTAAATATTTTAACTGTTCAAATCATCAAGAGGGTATAATGCTTACACAATTAGGTTAAAACATCTAAGGGTTTCCTGTAAACTATGCACCTACTTTTTTTTCTTAAATATCAAAAGGAGTTACATTCTTTTGTCAATTTAAATGTAACTTTCACTTTAAACTCCCTCTGAACATGGTATCTTTTTTAAAAGATTTATTTATTATTTGAGAGAGAGAGAGAACATGAGAAAGCAAGCAGGAGAGGGGCAGAAGGAGAGGGAAAGAGAGAATACTCAAGCAGACTCCCCACTGAGCATGGAGCACAACTCGGGGCTCCATCTCAGGACCTTGAGATTAGGACCTAAGCCAAAATAAAGAGATGGGTGCTGAACTGACTGAGCCACCCAGGGGCCCTTGCACATAGTATCTTATCTTAGTCTGTTCAGGCTGCCATGAAGTATATCATAGACTGAGTGGCTTAAACAATAGAACTTATTTTCTCACAGTTCTGGAGGGTGGAAGTCCAAGATCAAAGTTCCAGCAGAGCTCAGTTTCTGGTGAGGTCTCTTTTCCAGGCTTGCAGACAGCTGCCTTTTGCTATGTACACACACACCTGTCCTTTATATGCACTTGCACAGAGAGCAAGTTCTCTTGTGTCTCCTCTTCTAAGGGCACTAATCTCATCAGACCAGGGCTCTGCCCTCTTGACTATATCTAACCCTAATTACCTCCCCAAAGCCCCATCTCCAAGTACCACCAGATTGGAGGTTAGAACTCTCACACAGGAATTTCAGAGTAACACAAGTATAACATTCAGTCGATAATATACAGCAAAAGATTTCAGAGGATGAAAACATTTTCCACATATGCTTTGTAACATATAAAGGGGAAAAAAATGCCCCAAAACTCAATCTCTTTCTTGCCTGTTTTACCTTTTTGAAGACCAAGCTATGTTAAGTAAATAAATCAACAACAGTGGTTTCAAAAAACGTTAAAGACATAGTGCTAGCTGTCTTGGATTGAGTCTGAAGAAGGAGAGAAATGTGGAGAAATAAGCTGCATTATATATTCCCTTCTTTTTCTCTCTTTCTTTTTTTCGCAGGGTTCAGTGATTCATTAGTTAAGTATAACGCCCAGTGCCCATCAGAGCATCCTTTCTTTTTCAATTATCAGTTCTAATAGTTACTTAAGTAAAATATAAATACTCCTTTTAAAGTCAGAAATATATGAGAAACTTCCCCTATGGCCTCCCATAAAATGAATGTTTCAGGTGTTAGACGGTGGGAAAAAAGTTAAAAAATCTAAAATAAGAAGTTATTCACACATCAGAGTCAAGACTTTTGATTCAGATCTGCTTTGGATATCAGATAAAGTTACTCTTCGGCTCACTTTAAATCTTAATTGTTATTAAAAATTTCAGAGTATTACAATCTGGGTAATATTTCAAACACGGAATTCTCACATTTCATTTTACAAGTGATGACTACATTGCCCATTATTACACAAATAGATATAGTCAAGAGTGCTACCATTTCACATAACAGAATTTCTTTTTTTTTTAAAGATTTTATTTATTTATTTGACAGAGTGAGAGAGATCACAAGTAGGCAGAGAGGCAGGCAGAGAGAGAGGGGGAAGCAGGCTCCCTGCTGAGCAGAGAGCCTGATGCGGGGCTCGATCCCAGGACCCTGAGATCATGACCTGAGCCGAAGGCACAGGCTCAACCCTCTGAGCCACCTAGGCACCCCATAACAGAATTTCTTAAAATTGAATTCTAGAAGAATAAAATTAGATGATTCTTATTCAAAATATGATACTATTGAGCGGACCAAGGTAAAGCGCTAAGGTATCTATTACCGAAATCACTCAACTGCATATAGGGATATGACACAGAAAAAGCACGTTTATATAATACAATTCATTTAATCCTGAACTTTTAAGACATAGTTTAAAAATTATCCTAGGTTAACACAAAAATATATCATGGTATTATAAAGTATCATTTGCATAATTTCAAATGTCTCCTTATTTTCGCCAAAATGTGTTTGTGTGTGTTCATATTTTATTTCCCGATCTCTACGAATATAAAAGTCAGCATGCATTTGACTGGCTAATTTGCCATTCTGATCACAAACGTAATCCAAATGGATACTTCACGGAATTAAACCCTGCATTCTTTGGTAACATTTAGGAGTTAAATGAGTCCTTCCCTAAATAAAGTTGGAGTTTCCTTCTCTCACGTTAGTGAGAAATAGATGTATTTTTAATGATCTCATCATTTAAAAAATACTAACACAAATCTGAAGGTCAGAATTTTGCATTGAGAGGGACTTTCCTTTATATTCTATAAAAATTAATAAATTGCCTTTGGAGAAAAGTCAATTTGTTCTGACACATTAGCAAAAATGTCCACATCACATCATCTATGATGAATAAAACACTGTTACAGAGCAACGCAGGGGCCCGCAGCATGTTTGACTCTCTTCCTGTCTCCTCCCTCTCATTAGATAAATAAGGTTGTTTTAAATTTTTCATCAGATGATTCCTTAAAAGAAAAAAAAAACAACCCTATTTTAAAGTAAAGACAAAAAGCCAGATATAATTTTAAATTGACATGGAAGCTAACTTCTGATATCTATCCCCTTTCTCTCATAAGTTGTTCACATGTAGTTTTTCTTTTTATAAAGACTTACCCATGGAATGTCTTTGGAAAATGTTCACAGTTATGATTCATGTTGTTTACTATATTGTGTCAAATAAAATGTGTTCTTAGAATTAGACATGTTAACGTTTGAGAATAGGAATCGAATCTTGGTAAACACAGCAGTCAAAATTTCAAAATCCACTCTCGCCTACAGAGGGCTAGACAAAAATCCCATTAACCTCAGAACTTCAAGAAAGCTAAGAGAAATTCATTCATATATAAAAAGCCGTCAGAGAATAAAAACAACTTCTGACGCACAACCCTTAGCTGAATCTAAGTAAGTCAAGTATGCAAAACATACTTAAAAGCCCATATTTATTTATTATAAAAATATATCCTCTGATCTCCATGCTGTGGGACTTCAAACTAACTCTCCTACTAAATAGACACATCCTAAGACTTCACAAAGATTTTTTTTTTAACATAGGAGAAAAACATAGGTAAGATCAAGATATAATCCAAAAAATTATCCTGTTCTAAATTTTTACTTATTTATCATTTGTTTAAACAAAAGGTCTGGGCTTTGTTGCAACCTGAAGTAATAGGTAATTGAGCTGGATGGACTTCAGGTAACTTAAAAACTGGACAATCATCCTTGCTTCTAATTTGCTCCTGGTTTAATCTTAGTCACAATTGTACAAAGCTAACACTTATCCTCCAGTGTTCTACTAATTGCTTGGTGCTACGTTGACTACTGGGAATGAACCACAAGCTACAACACTGTAAACTATAGGGAGTGCTTCAGTGATCAGGAGGTTAAAAACTCCCCATCAGCAGAAAGGGAGAATTCTTGACTTAACTCAGTGGTACAAATTATTTCCAGGTGGTGATAATTATCACTTGTGGTGTTTGATATTCCGGACTTTGCATTTAAATTTATACTTGACAAGTTAAACTTTTCATTGTGTGCATTTTCCCGTAATCTCTCAAAGGCCAAAGACAAGGATAGACGGATTAGTGATGGGTGAAACCAATTCCACCCAAAATGGCAACACTTAATTACAAGCCTTGTTGTTTATAATTAACTGTGTAAATCACTAACTTGAAAGTTTCTTTTCAAAGTGTTTAAAACCAACTCTTTTCCCAGGGAGATTTAATACTGTATATTATTACATAGGTAAGTATTATTTTGTTTGTTCTATGAGAAAGATGTGCAAATGACCCATTTCACAAACTATCTTGCAAACAAATCTGGAAAATGTTCATGAACTGCATTTGTATGGTTGTTTTGTACTTGTCAGAATTTTAGGCCATTCTTTGCCACACTTACAGATGAAGGTCATAAGGAAGACAATGTGCTTACCTAAACGACCATGAGGAAGTAGTGTTTAAGAGTGGAGAATGAGTGCCAAATTCTCCAAAATTTCAGAAAATATAAAAGTAAGCTTCCAAATATTTCTTCTGAGATGCATTCATTTTCGTGTGCGAAATATTTAGAATCAGAAAACACTTCCTGAGAACATACTATGTGCCAGATGCCATCTGCTTTGTAATATTCTAATTCAATCATCTCTATTTCTAAATAGTCAAAAAATGCTGAGAGGCAGGAATAATAAGTCCTATTTTGTAGATAATTAATCTGAGGTTTAGAAAATATAAGTAACCTATTCACGGCCCCTGGGCTAGGGAGAGGTGGGAAATCTATAGTTTGGACTCAGTTTCTCTGAATTTAAGCTTTTTGTTTCTCTGAATTTAAGTTTTTTGTTTCTCAACCAACCCTGACAACACAACATCAAAAAAAGTAAAATATTCACTTACCGTGAAGATCTGCATCAAAGGAAACCACAGGAAAAGAAAATACAAATGCATGTGCATTAAATTCTAGATGACTGAAAATATCACATCATGTTAAAACAGAGTCAACCGAAAAGTAAGTCTGTAAAAACAATCCTCTAGTTCTTGATTTGTTACTGAATTAAGCTAATATTTACTAACAGTATTTACTATGCTGTCTCAGACACCAGAAGTATAGGGAAAAATATATGTAAAATATACCTACTTTATATATATGAAGTATATATATTTATGAATTAAATATATATTTATACAAATATATATTTTAATCAATATATATTTATATACATAAGATATAAGGAAAAGGAAACAAAGAACCCTTCCCCACTCCATTGTAGGAGATCCATAGCAAAAAGATGTCTAGAACACAGCCCCATAGGTCACCGGCAAAGTATCAACAAGAGTTCCACGGAAAGGCGAGGGGTTCAGGATCAATCTTATTCTCATTTCCAATCTAAAGCTCAAAAAAATCTCTGGACTCTAATTCAATCTTGTTAGATTCAACGTTTGCCACCACCTCCAAATCCTTATGTCCAATCCCATCCTCTCCCATTTTCTCATTTTACTGGATAATTCACTCCACCTCAACGGTCCATCATCTAGCATCTAAATGGCTGCTCCCAAGAACCATGTTTCTCTCAGTCTTCAAAGTTCATGTAGATTATGCTTCTGTGGAATCAGGGTTGCGTATGGTTTGGCATGAGAAACCTCCACATTCTCCACACACCACCTCAGACCACCAATATTTCTTCGTCCCTCAGAATTTAGAACTTATAATCTGGTGGTACTTCTCTTGGGTTATGAGCTCCATTATGGAAAAAATACTAACATCTTGAAGTTTTTGTACAAATTGGCAAAACAGCATAATGGACACCCTAATAATCAATACCAATATTCCAAAATACACAGACATTATAATCAAAGTAGAATACTAGAGGGAACGTATATTATTACTAAGTAATAAGTACAATAAACATTAGTAAATATTGAGGCTTATAAAAATCAATAATATTATAAAGCTATGGAAACTCAAACAACCAACTGGTGACTGATAGTTTTACGTGCATGGAATGAAAAGGAAGACCTATGAATAGCAATTCTTGACCTTCTAACCACCAGCTAACTATCAATTGTCAGTTCACTGAAAACACCGGCTGAAGCAGGGAATCATTAAAAATGCCACATATAATATTGCTTTTTATTTTTATCAGTTACTATATTCTTCAATTCAATCATTTATCTTCTGTGAAAACACATAAAATATATTTTTGCCAATCTTTGAATGAGATATCACGTCGTCCTTCTTACATAAACCCATGCACATAATAAACCCTCTAAAATTTCTGAATGCTTATGATCTTTCCCCCAATCTTTTACAATTATCTCAGCCATGCTTAATTTGTTACTTCCAGTGATAACATTTCATAAAGTCTTTCTGAAGCATCCTCTCTTAGAATCATGGAAGAATTTTCTTTTCATTCTTAGATATCACAACTTTACATAGGATCTCATTCGTTTATGTAAATACAGTAAGTTCAAATGCCATAACAGTGGAACAATTACCACTCTTGGTAAACACTCACGTCAACGGTAATAACGAGAGTGTATCCAGGTTACACTGGAGAACACAGTCTACTAACTGAAGGCACTCAGCACGCTTAGACATCAGGCGGTGCAGTTTACAGAGCCCAGACGGGTTAAGAGGGCTTCCACTGTACTTTCTCAATATCTATTTTTTTTTTATCATCATAGGGCAACATTTTCAACTTTACCTTCCACTCAGTACACATTAATGCTTTCACTATGAACCATTAAAAACAAAAAGTGGTTAACTAACCTTTATTCTCGTGTCACCAATTTTCACTGGTTATACCAATGCAGAACACTTTTACAGTGCCCAAATAAAAAAGTAACCACTATATGTACACACACTTCCAAAAATATATATGTCTTTTTTGTTTTGAGATGAAAACTCAGCAATCAGAAAAATGAAATAGGTATAGAGGTCAAGCATTCTACTTGAAGACACTACAGTCTTTAGCTGTGACAGTTACAGAGGCTGCCTTAAATCCAAAAGTCAATCTTGATTAACGGCATTCAATTTCAAGTTCCTCATTTGTAAAATGAGATGGGAATAAGAATCTACTCATCCTTGATACATTTTATGATTTTGATATGGATTTTTTTTTAAGGACCACATTCCATTTTAAGGTATACTCAACACATTTTAGCCAAAATTCTGGACTGTAACACAGTATTTATTAAGTGAGCTGTCAGGCATAAACTGTGCCAGAAGCTCTTATATCCACACACAGCAGGCCCCAAAATGAGTAGCACTGTACTGAGTTACACCACTATGAAAAGTTAGAGGTCAGACAAGCCACACGAAGCCCTGCAAAAGCCAACAATGCAACTTAATGTCCTTTCCATGTCCAGAACAATTCTCCATGCAGCTTCTGCAAAAGAGATTAATGGTGATAGGAACAGCAAGCAGAAGAGAAATGCACACTATGGAAGCCCAGCCAATATTCCATTTGTAATTTGTCACATCTCAGCACAATAAGACTACTGCAATTTACAATTTACAATGTTGGCAATTTACAATTCAAATGAGTGCCTTGATTTTTTCAAAGAATGGACTGTGTACACGTCAGTCAGTACGACACAAAAATGCCCGGTCAGGTTCATTTTAAATGTACGTTTTATTTGGTACTGTTAACTAATCACTATCATTACTTTTACTGTTTACGGATACAATATTTATTAGGCAAAATGTAATTTGGAATCCTTTCTTGCACCCAAACCTAATTCATTTTCTGACTTCCCGAAATATTTATATCCTGATTAGACATATTAGGTCTTTAAAGCTGTTATACTAAGATGATTTATTTATTTCTGGGGCAGTGTTAAAAAACTACTCTCTAAGGGGCAGGCTGAAAAAGGAAAACCACATAGAGTCCCTTCCAGGACTTAAAAAAAAAAAAAAATGAGATGGGGAAGAAGAAGGAAGAGGTCTAATTTAGGGCCAAGGAAGAAGACTGATGTGCCAGCCACTCTGGAGCTGGCATCGTGGTTTCAGACTGACTTCCCACTAGAGCTCATGGCATGACTCTCACCTTGGCTTGCATCAACTTATACATCTGTAAAATGGGGATGATGATACTTACCCACCTCACAGGCATGTTGTGAGAATTAATTAGTGCTTGCAAAATGCTTTGAAGATGAAACAGGCTGTATAAATGCTAACTATTATTATTATGAGAAATCTGTCAAATGCTATAATTAAACGATCTTAAGTCCCACAATACGGCCTACTCTAAAATGATCACAGCTCCATGAGGAAAAGCACCAGCTTTAGCTTTCTCCTTTCAATTTGTTGAACAAGATCCAAGAACAAAATCCATGCCTTTCATTTTACACTTGCAAAAAGCAAAGAATCCCTATACTCCTGAAGCTTGACACAAACAATTTCACAAAGTCATTATGGCAGTTCTTAAAGCAGGTTGGTGTCCTGTGGGACGTGGAAGCCCGAGGGAGAGAGACGAAAAAAAGACAAGACTCAGGATATTTTCAACACCACTTGAAGCACCCAGGGAAAATAAGCAAGTCATCTTGTTCTTAGTGTCTCCGTAATCACATGGTCACGTGGAAAAGAGCCTCAAAGCCTCTCAGTGTATCACACTGAGGTGGTTGGGATTAGGTTTTGGTGTCTGTAGGTTCTGTCACTTTTGTTGTTGGGTTATGCGCACCTGCTTCTAGTACCTGCCTCTAGTACCAAGTTTTCTTATATTTTGTTCTCTCAAGATTAGGAATGACTTAAAAATTGCTAAGTCATGGGGCACGTGGGTGGCTCAGTCATGATCTCAGAGTCATTAGATCAAGCCCTGCTTTGGGCTCCGAGCTCAGTGGAGAGTGTGCTTGAGATTCCCTCTCCCTCCCCCCACACTCACTCACTCACTCTCTCTCAAATACATAAATACATAAAATCTTAAAAAAGTTGCGAAGTCATTAGCTTTCCAAAGACACCTTAAAATTCCTTTTTAAAAATTGTTTAGTCATCCGTGATTTTTCTTCTGAAAGAACCAAGGGTTTATTTTATCTTATTTTATTTTTTTACCAAGGGTTTATTTTGTGTAAATTAAGATCCCCGACTTTAGTTTAAGGAAATGAGTACCAAAAAAAAAAAAAAAAAAAGATTTCACCAAAATAAAGATTTTAAAAATTGAGGCTAACCTTTATCAAATTGAAAAATGATGTCCCAATTTTTTTTTTCTTCATTCAGGATTCACTTTAGCAACTTGTTTAAAGCCCAAAGTCTTTTCTCTTTTCATGCACCATGAGAAGGTCAAATTGAAATGAACCAAAAATGAAATAATAGGACTTTAGGACAAGCAAGAATGTAATTTAATTTAGTCTGGATTTTAAAATGGCCCTCTCATCACTTGGTAGATCATTTACTCATCTTATAAAATCCTCAGGCTTTGCTCTGACAAAAATAATTTAAGGAATGGTTTCCCCGAAACTGTTCTAACAACCTGTTCTAGATGCTCGTGTCTACTTCACACAGTGCTGGCGGTACCCTTAATAATACAACATAAAGATGCACATGTCATAAATAGGTAAGATATGAATTTTTCCCCAAATCGTTATTTACAATTCATCAAGGCAAAATGAACAAAAATACACATTAAACATGAAATAAAATCCTCATAAGATATCAGGGCATTTAAAGGAAGTTGCAGGTTGAAAAGGGAAATAATTCCAAATCCCTTAAATATCATTCCAAATCTGAAAAGGGAAATAATTCCAAATCCCTTAAATATAATGATAGGAAAGAAGAAGAGACTACGGCCAAAGAGGAAAGATCTAGTACCAAACTTCAAATTCAAATTCAGCCCGTCACCAAGGAGCCAGTTGCCCCCTTCAGGTCTCATTTTCTTCATTAGTAAAATGGGACTAATAGTGTCTACCTCATGGATTGTTGTGAGGATTTAATGAATCAGTACATACAATATTTTCCTGCCACGCCCTCAAGAACACCATAGTCATGATCTGGTATGATGCTGGATTCAGAGGCAGGTGGAGGTGTCAGAAATGCCCTGAATTCCCATTCCCGTGTCTCCCCAGCAGGTGCTATAGCTAATATCCCGGCATGGGAAAAAAAATTCTTCTAATTATACCTGAAAATATTAACTAGAATGTGTACTGTACCATCCCACTCAATAAAGTTAACAGGTATCCGGCGGCCTAAGAAAATCCCTTTCATGAACAATATTGACACGAACACTGTTATTTATATCAAGATGAACTTAAGCACAACCATTACCACCGCAGAGAGGCACTGAAGTCCCCCAGTGCTTCACATTTGTATTAGTTAACATGCATCACTTTAAAATGTCCTGACTTCATCTTCAGGAAGACTGTTAACTCCTGTGGGATTTTTGGGTTTTGCTTTTATGAAAGTCAGTGGATGGACATCAGAATTTACAAGTAACTGAACCTCACTGGAGGAGAAGGGGGAGAGGAAGAGGGTAAGAAAGAGGAAAAGAATGAAAAAGAACTTCTTTGTTTCCATCTTTTCACATATTGTTTAAAGTTCCTACTGTTAAATACAGTCATTCAGTCATTTTAAAATGCAGGCAATGATACATGGTACCTAAATGGCTTATGAATTCTCCCTTAAGGGTAAGTCAGAGAATTTTTTTTTTTTTTACCAATTGTATTTTGAGAATCCTCCAAGCAAATCCTCTTTATCAATCTCATCATCATTTGCAGCTTTTCAATGCAGTTTCTGCAGTGGATGTAGGTGCATATGCCTGGCTCCAGAGGATACTTCCTTAGGATGCTTCTCCTGTCTTTTCCCCTGTCAGAAACTAGCCTCCGCGGTCCAGCACAAGAAGAAATAACACTGGGATGATCAAATACGCTGAAATAAAGAAGCCGAAGACTATAACCCACATTTGCCGGAGTCAATGGGGTGACCCGTGTGCTTGAACCACAGGAGGTATCATTTTCCTTTCTCTAGTAAGTAATACTTGGACCTAACAGTCAAAGAGTTCAGTTTCAATACTTAACACTGTGTTTTCTTATATGTGTCTCTAACTCCTATCTAGATAATCCCTGTTCCTTCTTTACTATACCTGAGAGCCTTGAGGACTATGGGTAGCCACTATTTACTAATCTTCAAGAGCAAATAGTCACTAAGAGAGCACAAACCATGCAATGATCAATTTCTTTATTCCTGAAACTATTTCAAACTAAAGTCAAAATAAAAACCACTAAACAGGTCTACACCATATTCTATACTTACTAAAAATGATTTTATTCAAACTGGGTCACTTCATTACGTCATTTCATTTCATTACATCATTTCATTTTGATGGAAAATTCAGCAAAGATTTGTGAAAACAATCTTGTGAAAACGACCTAACAATTTCTCTACAACTTTTATTTTAATCATATTTTATATCACATTTTATATTCATTATTTAAAGCTAGTTTTAAATAAATGAATGGCTTCACTATTTTATTTCAAGAATAGACTCAAAGAAGTAAAAATGAATATAAAGTTATCTGGGTGAACTGCACATATTACAATTAATCTTACCAATTTCGATCCTTTCATCCCCAGATAGCATAGACTACAATAAAACCTGTAGATAACATACGACAATTTACAATCTGAAAAAATAGGTTTATATACAATGATGGCATGATAGTGCCTTTATCATCATCTTTCCCTTAAGGAAGAAACAAAAAAGTCTTCAAATCATCCAAATTGTAAACTTAATTTGGCATTATTCATATACCAGAACCTATTTAGAAAATGCCAAGGCTGGCAGAAAGCAACTTTCAAAAAAAAATAAAATGCCACAGATTTATATATATATATATATATATATATATATATATATATATATATATATATATATCTCCAAATCCTTCATTTAATTAATAACATATGCATAGATACGTATATGTTTAAAACTCACTTGCAATGACATGTTTTTAACAAGGATCCTACTGCTAGCTAATAAAAAATGCAAAATAAACAAAAAACATAAAAACCTTATACAAATAGATGACTTTCTCTAACAATCAAACCTGGATTCCAATATATTTAAGTGACACTTGAGATGCCATTTGTTTTAATTTCAGAAATATAATAGCTCCCACATAATAGTATTTGCTTTATAAGTCATTTGACATGTTTTATCCTTGGCATTTCAAGAAAAGAAAGCACTACACGCTCAATGGATAAAGTAGGAAGAAATATAAACATAATGCTCTTGGCATGCAGGAATATAACACACACATAGAGTTTTTAATGTCTAACTAAGTTAATGTTTGTATAAATTACTTTTAAAAGTATTTCCAGATTATCTACACTTATATTTAACATAAACAGGCACCGTAAACTAAACGTGATCAAAGCAGTTTATCTGCGTAACTATCCCTTACTGTGAGCTGAATTAACAATTTCTAGTTTGATTGAAATTTGCTAGCTTTTACAGAGCAGAGGTTCATTCTAGATGTATGTCGGTGAAAACAAGGGCAGATGTCTGCAAGTACCAACAAAAGGCAGTTAGTAAATAATTCTAAGAAAAAAAATCTGAATTCCATGGTAACTTTCCCCATAAAGGCCCAGTTCAAATGTTTAAATAATAAAACTGCCAGTACAGTTGTCAACTACATTTGAAGTTTATCAGTAACTTTGTAATTTCCTAGAAATTAGGTTTTTAATCTAGCATCCAAATTAAGGAAGTTTACTTAATTTTACTTTTTAATTATATTAAGAAATATATCAAATAGCATAATTCTGGTTTGATAAAATCTTTAAAATGCCATTATCAAACGGCAAACACTTAAAAGATGTTTTTATTGCCCATACTTAGTTAAAATGACATCTAAGCATCATTTTTTTTTTTTTAATCAGGGAAGGAAGAAGACAATGCAGGATTCCATTTCCCTCTCTCTGTCTCCATCTCTCTTCCCCATCCTCCTTCTCCCTCTCTTTTTATTCTCTGTGCCAAGCTGAAATCATCCAATGAGCCTCTTTAGCTTTAGCTGGGCCAATGAAGCATGGGGTTTAAGCTCAAGGACTGTGCTCTGGAGCGACTTGGTTGTGAATTCTTGTCCCTAGTTCTGGGATTTTAAGCAAGTGATTTGGTACGTTGGTCACTTAAAAGGATCATGCATTGTTAAGTGGGTCAGACAGAAAGCAATGGTCATAACCAGCTTCAGGAAAACCAGAACTGCCTCGGGCTTCTCTTCTCTTCCTGTTCCCCTCCAAAGAGATTCTCTACCTCTGGATCTACTCTTGTTCCAGCAAAGGCATCACCCCTGAAGGTCTAGCCTTTAAGTTAGCCATCTCTCCACCACTCCTCGTAGACCGGACTTACCTGAATTTTCCTTCTGGATCCTGTTCTCTGCGTGGAATAGCAAATTCATTATCTGAACACCGAACTGTGCTGGGGTGTAAACAAATTAACATGCTGCTGCTCTAAGGATCACTTCTATTGTAACAGAAAACACCTACTCATAATAAGCCTAAATATAAAGAAATCAAGCCTTAAAATGGACATTTGAGAAGCCAAATCAGTAAGATTCATTTAGAGGACTGAGGAAGTGAAGAGTACATTCTAGAAACCTGCAAACCAAGACAGTGGGGAAAGGAAGCCAGTTGGAACATCTGACATCCTTAACTCTAACATAAACCCTTTATCTTCTAATAGGCATATTACTCTCCAATGGGTCTATAACTAAGGTTTCACGTATTGGTAAATAAGACTATATTCAAATTCATAAAAGAATTAGTAAGGGATGAAAAATATTCCCAGTATAATCTCTGATGTGTCTTGTTCAGAATGCCAGTCTTAATCACATAGGCTTCTGATTGCTAACAATTAAAATCCTGATCTCCTTTTTTCCCCTCTAATAGATGAAAGCCTTTGTGAAGAAGATGTAAAATTCGCCCTGTCATATTACTGACAAGTGGCACTGAGCTGGTAAAGTAGTGTATTAATACTGATTACACTGATTAATAGTACCGTAAAAATTGGTTCAATGGCGCTCTAACATTTTTTAAAGGAACAGATGAGAGACATACTGGGCAGAATATATAATTGGTTTATCTCATTCCATCACAAAGAGAAATCTTTGCAATTTATGAGTTAAGGTGGAAGTTGCACTGTTTCTAGATTTAATCAATAAATTAATTTAAAAATGAAAATGCATAATTAAATTTCTCTTTCCACTACCCCTCACTATTCAGGAACCTTTAAGCAAAAGATGCTCAAGGCTTAGGACAGATCCTTTTAAATTCAAGCACAGTCAATCATCCTTATGCAAATGAGTATGTATTCAGCATTATATCATCGTCACAAATCAATACTGATTATGTTTCCAATACGACGGGTCCTGGAAAATATTACATTGCATAAGATAGCATCCATAAACTCTTCTAAAAGTTTCAATACATAAATTGGTAAAAAATGTCCTCATATACAGGTCATTATACTCTAGTGTCAAACCTAGAAGATCACTAGAAAAAGCATTCCTTCATGCTTCTTTTAAGAGCTAAAGGACTATACTCCTGGAGTTGTGTGGCTCACCCAAATTTTTCCAGCTAGTTAAGACAAATTCAAGAATCGTAGTCAAGCAGCCTTTCTACTATAATACCATGTTAAAGACGGCCCTTCAGAGTAAGATTTAAGATACGCAAAGTATTAAATATAAATTAGAGCTCTACTAGATAAACTCAAGGAAGCCACTTGTTTTGGGCAATGCATTTCATTTCACTACTATGCATCAGCAGTCTGACGGACAATGTTGACCTCATGAGCCTGGACGAATAACAAATGTTGCAAAAAATCTCTCCTTGCTTTATAAAAAATATGTATATAATCACATGTTACCACTAGATTTCTAGTGGTAGCAAATGATCTGTGGAGAGATTTAAAAAACTTAAATGGTTGGCTTTTGGAAAGGGAAGTAATCAAAAATAGATTTCTACCATTTTATAAAAAAAGAAAAAACAAAGAGGGGCAGCTATGGTGTTGGCCTCCAAGCACACCAGCTCTTAAGTTAGACACATGTGGACTCCCATGCTAGCTCACTCACTAGCTAGCTGTGGGACTTTGGATAAGTCACTCAACCTCTCTGAAGTTCAGCATCTTTACCTCTAAAATGGAGGTGATAATAATTAGTGCCTCAATCGCTAAATGAAAATCCACATAAAGGACAGCCCTTTTAACTGCTGACTATTTGTTATCATCATAATTTGGAATTGCCCAATCAAGAAACAGCTGCTTTGCAAAGAAGCGATCTCTCTGATACAAGAAATTTCCTACCAAGCATGGGATGGATCTGTTAAAGAATATCATGTAAGGAATTCTTGGCATTGGGTAGGAGGTGTTCTATTTGACTTCTAAAGCCTTTGATATTCTTGGAAATCTATAACTATCCTTAAAGGTCTCTTCTGCACCTTGACTAAGTTTAACTAACCTTTACTAAACTCCAACCGGCATGTGTGAAAACATTAACAAGAACCAGTCCTTGCCCTAGAGGGATTTCATTCAATGGGGGGAGAGAAACATAGACAATTTCCTGCTGACAAGGGGTATCATTGATATAAGCTCTGCAAACTTTTGAGTTTAGGAAGAGCCTCCTCAAGGCTGAATCCTGAAGATATGTACATGGAGTACCTCTATGCCAAGCTAAAGATTCAAGACTTAACTCTGCAATCCTGTCAAAGACTCATATCTCTCCAGCTGAAGGGCAAAGGATGGATTTCATAGGCAGAACACTGGACTCAAAAAGGCCAGTTCACCGCTGCAAAATTTTTTGTTTTAACATAAGATTATAGGAAAAAAAAATATATTCAATCAATCACTTTTGTCTTAATTTTCCAAAAAAACCCACCCAGGATATTTAGATATTCCATGATTCCAAGACAGGTTTGTAAAAATTGTATCTACCCAAGGCAAATTTCAAAAGAAGAGGAGCAAAACTTTTTCACAGCTTTATGATTCAAGTTCCCATACCATTCCAGTTCTAAAAAGTCTGGGTTGTTCCAGAAAAGCCCACAGTTTGTTGAAGTTGTTATAAACTTAAATTCTACACTTACTATGTAGTTTTTTCTTCCAAGCTTCTCTAGACCAATGCTTGTGTCCTAGATGTGCTTAGTTCATGTTAAGTATATATTAAAATTTTCCATTTTTGCAAAGTAAATGTGACGAATGTATGCTAAAACCTTTATCAGCAGAGCTGGATAACTCACATGTATTACACGCAGGGTATTGAGAGTTCAAAGAAGCAAACCAGATTTTGATTATTATGATGCTTCCAGTAAAATGAATGAAATGATTAGTAGTATAAAATTTTTTCAAAGTGCTTTTGAATAGACTTGTATCTATTTTCTAAAACATCTTATATAGCATTAAAAACATAATTGAGCAGAATATGATTACATGGAACAAAATTATGTTCAAAGGCAGAAGTAAAATGCATTTTAAAATCTAAGTTGAGGAGAATACATTTGCAACACTTAATTTAGTGCATCCCTTTTATAGCTGGATTGCTAACACAGCAGAAAAGCAAGCCAGTCCGTCTGCTCTCACCTCCATGCAGGGCCTGCCTTTTGCAGGTGTGCCTCAAGGACTTCTCCCTCTTACTCTTTGAATCATCTTGCAGACACTAATGAGCATCGCTCTTCAGCTTTAATTATTGGCCCCTGACAAGTCAACATAATAGGAATCAGCTTAACCAAGCATACTCCCTAGTGACATGTTCAATTACTCAGGTTGTACTTCTCCAGGAGAGGTCTGAGGGGTTGCTAATTTAACACTGTCAAAAAAATAAACATAGGTATCACTTACAGTTTATCTTTTGACCTTTAAGTCACCAAATCCAACAGGATATGCTTTCCCCTGCCCCCCGGAAAGGATCCACAGATTAAGTGTGCTACAAGGCCTTTCCAAAAAATTAAAGAATCTGTCTGAGAGCCACACTGGTAGATGAAGTTACATAATGTGCTTTATAAACTGAAAATGCTGGAATTTGTGGGAAGAGTTACTTCATCTCTTTCTCAAAAAACAAAAACAAAAACTACTCTGATTGCTCTTGCTACTACCACTTTATTTTTTCACATCAGAAAAAAACAATAATCCTGCTACCTTTCGTGCAAAGATTAGTTATCATGAATATAAAATGAAATGCATGTTAGTCTAAGAATTTTAAGTATCATTTTCCACAAAAATATCTACATATATTCTACAGCAGATGATGGTGGTTTACAGTAATACACTCCTTTCTTAGGGTATGAAAATAAAATAGTATTTTTAATTCAAACCTGCAGCACAGTAACTTTTTTATTAAGTTAACTAAATATAACCAACAAACTGTGCCATAATTGAGCCATACCATTAATAATCTTCTTCTATTTTTTCTATTAATAATCTTCTTCTATTTGGTAATAATTTGGTTGTTATAATCAGCATCTTCATGAGCTCGTATAAAGCTTAACTTCTCCCTTTTACACAACCAGTTGAAGATACACTATTTGTCAGCATTATTTTTTTTTCCTTCAAAGCACTCTTACCTTCAAACTTTAATCCTGGCAATATCCACAGGGGAAGGTCCATCCAAGAAATGACTAATTAAAGCTGACCTAGTACAATGGTCACAGACTACACCCCTACCCTGCCCCCCGAATGCTGAATCATAAAAATGCACCTCTACCTAATAGGGAAGTGAGGTGTCCTAAATAAGGACCTTTACAAATCTACTGCAAAAGGAACTGAATGCATGAGTCCTAATGGTAGGGAGACAATTATAACTACATAAAAAAAAATTTAAAAATAATACCAAAATTACTTATTTTCTCCTATGTCATTATAGTTGAGTAAACGGTCTTCCAAAAAAGGTAACAAGTCTTTTATAAAGATTATCGGGATGTAAACTTTATAAGGAACAGGGATTTTGTATATTTCAACTTGATGCTGCAATGCCCAGATCAGTGTCTGGCTCATTTAGAGCAAATACTCTAAAAAACCTTTGTTAAAATAAATAAGGAATGAATGAATAAAAAAATGACTTATCTATATTCGTCATGGTTAACTCACCCTAAATATAGGTATATGTCAATTCTTCAAAAAGTAGTTCATATTTCTCCCTTTCTTAATACACTGATACACTAACATGAAGTTTAGGCTGACGTGCTGTTGAAAACCTTTCTAGAATCGACAGGCGTTACCTGCTGCTTATGGTTTGTGATAATATGTTATTTTATAATATTCTACCTTCCTCAGTAGTGTGAAGGTACCTTTTTAAAGTAAATAACGACAAATAAGTAAGTATATAGATAAACTAGAAGATAAATACAATCATATACTAAGAGCTTAATTTTTAGCTCCATTTGTTTTTCTAGATTAAAATACTATGAAGCTAGGTATTACCAATATTCAGAAACTTTGGTTGGTTTTCTTCATTTTCACAGCAGCATAGGGGTAACTATATTCATATTAGGATGACTGAATCCTATAACAAATACGAGTTGAAACTGGAAGACAATATCTACATTTCTGATCTGATTATAAATGGGGGGACATTTAGGGTTCACCATCTTCCTCACACAATTACTCTTTTAATAAAATAAATATTTGCCAAACTCAATTTCTAAATTTATAGACCTTATTAATCAATTATTTTTCCCCTCAAATCCTCAAAATGTATGGTGTAGTACATTTAGAAAACATTTTTCATTTTAAGGAAACAATTCTGACATTGTTGAATATTTAACAGTATGGAGTTTTAATAAATATTTCCATGAGAGTGTTTGTATGTTATTTTCCGTTCACTAAATTAGTTCCTCAAAGCATTCTTAAAGTAATGCAAAGCAAATAAACACAGAAAAATCTGTAAAACTGGCTCAGCATTCCTAGGCATTAATAAATAATAGGAGAGGATTTTTTTCTTTCTCGCAAACCCCCAGAGGAGACTTACTGGTGGTGCCCCACCTGTCTTAAAAGAGAGTTTTTAAACTAACGAGGACAGTCAGACATCCCGGCCGCACCCAGAGCCCTCTAACGCATCCCAGATCCCTGAAGGAGAGCAATTCTGTCGCCCTGAAGTCAATGACCATTCCTAGAATCAATCTTACTTCAGAAACATGATAAAACATTGTGCGAAATAAAATGATTGATTTAAGGCGACAAAACTGAACTGTGCTTCATTTTCAAATTTTACACAGAAATTCCCGTACAATTATTATGTGCCAAAGGAGTTACACGTTACGGCAAATGAAGATAGCAACACTGTCTGCAATTAAAGATTCACATCAGTTCAATGGCACATTCCTCGATGTCTGGTTAAATGTGAGATTTATCAATGTAATAGTAGAAGCAGAAATAAATTAACAAAGCGGAGGCCCAAAAGAAGAGATAAGTCTTCCAAGGAGATTAGAAATGGAGCAAGTCAACGGAGCTCTGAGATAAGGGACGGCTGCTCCAGATGGCAGGGTTCAGAGAAGGCCCTTGGAGAGGTGTGACACTGGAGAGGGAGACATGAGGCCCAGGGGTAGGTGAGGAGAGGGACAAAGGAAGGACCAGGGAGGCTGAGACCAGGTGGATAATGAGCATGAATGAAACAGGACAAAGAAGTGAAAATAAATGGTTCTACCTCAACCACGGAGGTATTCTTCTTCTACTTTGTGGTTACAGATACCTTCCTATCTCTTCCCAAAACATCTCTGGGAGTCTCGCTCCCCAAACCCCCAAACCCTAGAAGCGATTAACTGTCAGAAGCAAACCAAGTATAACAAGTACTTAACAACCACTGAGTTTTCACAGGCAAGGCTCTTTTAAATGGATGATTCCAAACTAACAATTTAGTTAAAACTATATTAAGTTGCTATATATATATATAGCAACTTAAAATTAGTGGAGGGGGATATATATATATATATCCCCCTCCACTAATTTTCTTTTTATATCCCCCTCCACTAATTTTGCTCTTAAAACTTTCAGCAAAATATCAAGCAGCATTTCAATTAGAGTCTTCACTACTAGGTTACATGTTCCAAATGGAAGAGTATACAGGGTAAAGGAAACAGATTATTTCAACAATTTGCATTTCTCACTGCCACATCGAGAGTTCTTCTGTAATTATTAAAAACCAGAAAGGAAAACTAATAGTTATTCATAACGTTTCCAATATGTTATCAAGCACTAGTGACCTTTTCCACGGATTTTAAAAATCAGATTTGTTTGGCAAGTCACCTCCCCCCCGCCTTGAACGGATGCGTTCTCTTCAGACAAGAGTATGTGAAGCAGAAGGCTGATGGGGACTGGATAAGGACACAAAACGTCAGCATATGGTCACGTGGGCAGAGCTTAGACCAGTCTATTTCCACATATGCAAACCAGTAGCCAGCACACAAATAACACCTTCTGCTAAGACGATGCTAAACTAACCACAGAACTTTAAAGAATAAGTGTGATTTCAGTATATTCCAACCACTCTACTTGCTGATCTCAAATAAAGATGGTAAAAGATTAACGATTCAAAGGCAAAACACCCAGCAGATTGGCAACCTCCAGGTATCAAGGTTCATGTTGGCAACTATCGCTCACCCCCAAAAGTTTTGAATTTGAATTTGTCTTTCAAATGATGAGGGCTTTTCAAAAGCTACAGGTTGAAAAAAAAATTATAAAAGCTACCAGTTGACAAAATATTTTTATTAAAACAAAAACAAACACACAAACAAAAAAACCCAAATGATTGCCGGTTATACTTTTTTTTCTAAATTGTTGCTTTGAAAAAACATGATATTTTAAATTACCAACTGTTTTTTTAACTGACACATAAAATAGCCTATTTAAATTGGCTATTAACACTCCTACAATGCTTCCATATTTAGTTAATAGAATTGACCCTTGATCCAAATTCCAGGATCAACTGTACAGGTCTTGAAAATCAATGTCCTTTTGGTGAAAATCAATGTCCTTTATTTATTCTGAGTCTTTCTGATAGTAACATGCTATAGTACTACCCTATCCAACAAAAGGAATAGCCACTGTTACTCCTCTGCCAATCCACGGGCCTGTGTTCTTTCCAAAACAGATTGCATGTTTCCTAATAAGCCAAGAAGAACATCCTATTGTTATATATTCCTAATATTTTTTGGTTCTTTACATGCAAACATCCATTCAGCAAATCTGGTAATCTAATTAATTTGGGAAATCTTCTTCCTAAGATCTTCAGAAATTCAATCATGTCTAGCAACATTTCCTAATTTTTATGATGCTAAGTACATCTACATGCCATATCTCCAAAATTGCCATAATCTTAGTTTGGCATCTTTGACCCTAGTAACTCAGATGTCAGCCTATGCAAAGGACAGGTTTAGTGCTGGAGTTTACTGGTTACTTAAGACCTTATTTCTCTTGTGCACAGAGAAGGAAACAATCCACAAAACTAAAGGGCAACCTATGCAATGGGAGAAGATATTCACAAATGACATATCTGATAAAGGGCTAGCATCCAAAATCAATAACCAACTTATCAAACTCATCACCCAAAAAACAATCCAGTTAAGAAATAGGTAAAAGACATGAATAGACATTTTTCCAAAGAAGACATATAAATGGCCTACAGACACATGAAGATACTCAACATCACTCATCATCAGGGAAATACAATCGAAACTATGAAATACCACTTCACACCTGTCAGAATGGCTAAAATTAACAACACAGGAAACAACAGGTGTTGGTGAGGATGTGGAGAAAGGGGAACCCTGTTACACTGTAGATGGGAATGCAAGCTGGTGCAGCCACTCTAGAAAACAGTATGGAAGTTTCCCAAAAAGTTAAAAATAGAACTACCTTATGATCCAGCAATTGTCCTACTAGATATTTCCTCAAAAGATATGAAAATACTAATTCCAAGGGGCACATGCACCCTGATGTGTACAGCAGCATTACCAACAATAGCCAAGTTATAGAAAGAGCACAAATGTCCAGAAAGATGAATAGATAAAGAAGATGTGGTGTGTGTGTGTCTCTCTCTCTGTGTGTGTGTGTGTGTGTGTGTGTGTGTGTGTGTGTGTGTGTGTGTGTGATGGAATATTACTCAGCCACCAAAAAGAATGAAATCTTGCCATTTGCAATGACGTGGTTGGAGCTAGAGTGTATTATGCTAAGTGAAATAAGTCAGTCAGAGAAAGATAAATACAATACGATTTCACTCATATATGGAATTTAAGAAACAAAACATGAACAAAGAGGAAGGGGAAAAAAAACAAAGAGAAGGAGGCAAACCATAAAAGACTCTTAACTGAAGAGAACAAACTGAGGGTTACTGGATGGTAGGTGGGTAGAGGGTGAACTACATGGGTGATACGTACTGAGGACAGCACTTGCTTGATGAGCACTGGGTGTTCTATGTAACTGATGAATCACTAACTTCTACTGCTGAAACTAATATTACACTATATGTTAACTAAAATTTGCATAAAAAATTGAAATATATATCTATAAAAATATTCCTCATCCTCATGTGTCCTAATTTCACAGGATACTGAACGATGACCACACTGAAACGTTCTTTTCTTCCCCCCAAATCTAAAAGCCGGCACCCAGCTGAAGACGAGCAAATATGATCCTTGAATGGCAAGCACCATTACTATTCTTGATCTAATATCACAGCACAGTTCAAGCATCATTGCTATTGTTTACCTTTCAGCCCAAAGTTGAGAAAATTAATATATTTCTAAGGTTGTTTTTGTCAGTGACACTAAAACACGCAAAGCACTACTTCCAAATACAAATCCAACATTAATAGTTATGGTACAATTAAGAGGTCAGGCTTTCTTAAGACCAAAAAAAATAAAAAATAAAAAAAATAACACTGGCACTCAAGTAACCAGATTTCTAATGATTAGGGAATCCTAAACTCAATTCACAAAATAATAGTTTTTCCCTATTTACTGAAACAAATGAAAAGTCAGTGTTTTATGCTGAAAATTTCTGATACTTTGTAAACTTTAGCCTAACTTTATCCCTAGACTTTAGGGATAACTGAGCACCCTAATGGTATATAATATCAGATTAACTTAACACAGTATGAATAAAGATAGCTGTCATTTACTGTTACATTGGGAGAGGAGGATGATAAAAGATAAAATCTCCTATTGGCATTCAATGAAAGCTCTTGAAGTTTTAGATTGTTATAAATGAAAATCAAAAACAAATAAGGAGGGAAAGCAATGGCAGGTCAACGTTTAAAGTTAGTGATTCCACTTCTCCCATGTAGAGAGAAAGCGAGACCCCAAACCAGAGCTACTCAGGCACCCTGGCAAAGTCTTCCAGAGAATCCCAGGTTAAAGATTGGCACAAGGAATCTTGTTTCTCAGTATTACTCAGTACTGCAAAGCATTTTAGCAATTAAGTACGAGAAAACACTCCTGGTAGCATAAGCTTCATTTTGTGGATTTATATTCTCCCATTATTGGCCTGTACTTAATCACTGCTTTCTTTTCATCATCTACTCAGTGGGGTTCTGTACAATTAAGATTTTTCAAATCCATAATTACAATTATATTTTTGTAATACAGTTTTATGACGAATTGCATGTGCTTTTAGGGTTATCAAATTATCTAGAATTAAGCTTGCCAGATATATGAAAGCATGATGTAAATGATAGAAAAACTGCTCTCACTAGAAATACTAAAGAATCTTTGGAATGCTAATGTAGAATATGGATTTTTACTTTTTAAGAAAAAAGGACAGGGAGGTGAAATTTAAAACCAACTGTTATTTATAAAGACACCCTACCTAACGATTTCATTTGTAAGGATGACGTTTCTGCTGGAATACCTGTGGTCTTTGGTTGCCCTTAAAAGGGCCTGAGCTTTATATAAAACATGCCCATATTTTAAAATCTACTAAACACCATAAAATCTCAACATAAAGCCAGCTGTCTTTTACTCTGTAACGTTAACACTTCAGCACTGCAAAATATATTAATATTTATGAATGGCAAAACCCATTTTGAAATCCTATGAAGATGTTTTTGCCATTTATTCTATCCAGTTTATTAATATGAATAAAAATGCCATATTTATTATCAGCCATGGTTGGTGTCGGCATATCAATATGTTACCCAGCAGCACTTGAAATATTGATACAAAAGTGAGAGTATGTTATTTGCTGCCCTTCTAAAACAAGCTTTTAACATTTTAAATCTAGGCATCCATCTTTGGATTACATTATTATTTGGGTAACACTAAATTCATAGAGTGTCACTTTTGGGGCTATAATAAGGACTAAGTAGGTGTGAGCTCATTCTGATTTATTCCTAGGTCTCACACACTACAAATATTTTATATTTATTATCCTTGAATGTTCAGATATACAAAAGTGAAGTAACTACCATAAGAGCAAGGATATTTCCATCTGGTTTACTACTGAATACACAGCACCCAGCCTAATGCCCTGCTCTTAATAGACACTTATATGTGTTTATCTGTAATGTGAATGAATACAATTTCAACATATTTGAGCCCATATGAGGACATTATTTTTAGGGCAATGCATGTTTACAAATAAAATAAAACTTGACATCAAATCTCCAAACATTAAAAAAAAAAAAAACCCTGAAACTCCTATAAAATCTTATGGTTGCATTTTAAATGCACCTTTTCCATGTGTATATCCTTACCATGAAACTGAATCATCAAATTGTAGATTTTGGTAACAGCAGTGATGGATAAACTGGCATTTGAAGTTTTTATATAATTCCTTTCATAACATTTTATACATATATCCACTGCCTTGAGTCAAAAATGTATGAATATTGAGACTTCATCCTGACTGTCTGGGGAGGCATCAGGAAACTGAGAGACTCAGAGTAAGAATGAGTTACTTATACTTGAAGAAAATTTAAAGATGACTCTTGGCTCCATTCACCCTTTTTCATGTTACTGTCTAGTCATCTTTTTTTTTTTTTTTAGGCCAGAATAAAATTAAAGTTAACATTCAGACTCAAATCATTTCCCAAAGATAGAAAGAGGATTACTGTGGGCATCCAAAATCTAAAAAGGTTACTTTTCCAAACTATAAAATGGGTCAGGAATATAGGAGCAGTGAAATCAGTGATCAATATCAGGCCTGCCCAAAAAGGAATCCATGAAGAAAAATTTTATTTAGAGTCTTTACCACATTAATGAGGCAGAGGCATCTTTGCTGACTGAAGCCAGAAGTTAGCAGAGAAGAGAAACAAAGACTGTTTTCATAAAATCATAACAACCACGTTGCTAAGGTGTAAAGGGGCCGTTTAAATATCTAGGTTACTTTGTGCCTTGAACTATTTTGAACATTCCAGGGAACTGCTGCCGAATCCATTTTAGGAGAGTCCCCAATGCAAAATTACACGCACTGTGAGAAAAGTTAAAAGAAACGTTGACAACTGTGAGTGGGTAAAATTGTACACTGGTGCAAACTGCCCGTTGGGCTATAAAATTTACTTTTATCAACTCTAGGCAAAACTTACGGGCCTTTCAGAAGCCAGACTGGACAAATGCCCCAAAGTGAGATACATATTTATGTTTTTACAATGCTACCTGGCAGACAGCATGGTGGGGAAACAAATAACTATTTTCACTCCCCTTCTGTTGGTGAAATATTAAGAACCATCAGCTTAGCATGAAAAAGTCCCTGCTGAGCAGGAAACATGGAGAAAAACCTCAGCTTAAATGCAGAAAGCTTGCTTTAGGAGGTAAAGAAGAAGGGATCTAAACCTACTTACCGTTCTAACATTAATATTCTCTTCCCTCATTATCTCTAGCACACTTACTAAAACTCCAGGTAGAAAAGTCACAGCTTTATTTCCAAAAAAGACTAAAGTAACATTAACAGTCATTGTGGATTCGTGTTACAATTACTTTGTAGGAATACAACCCTTTCTATCCGAATGCTTCAGACACTTTATAAACAAAAAGTCTGTGGTGCAGGACAAGATAAGTGCGAATGTTATCTAGTTTTGAAGTGCCCATCCCCTGCTTTTGACACTTTCAAATAAGAACCTACCTTCTGGTGGTCTGTGCATGCGGCTTATCTTCCCGCAGAGACTACAGACACCAGGAAGGCAAGGACAGCATCTTGGCCCTTCGCGTACACACTCTGTGGTGGCTGGCTCACACGACAGGGACCCCCTTAGTCTACAGGGCCATGCGCTTCAATTTTAGGAAGCCTATCTAAGTACAGGACAAGCCACACTCTTTGATATCAGCCGTGTCAGAAGAAAGGTGGTATTTTGCTCTGTCGACTTCCTTCATCTTTGCTCTCAACTTCCTTAATCTTAATCTTCCTTAATCTTGTTTTTACATTTTTCCCTCAAGTGCTTCAGAACTCCAGTAGCCAAAATGAGTGCAGTTTGGGGGGGGGGGGGGTGTTGCGGGCAGGGAGATAAAAAACAAAAATAAATAGAAACTAAGTAATGGACACAGAACTGTACCCCTGGTGACCTTAAGGATAGAATGGATGAAATGAAACCTTCTACAGGGGAGAGGGATAAACAGGAAAAATGTCTAAAGATCCATTGGCATACTACATGCATCTTTAAGTTACTGGCTCAAATTATGCACGGCCTCTAAACCAAGCAAGAAGACAGTGAAAAGTACCTAGCCTGTTCTGATCACCATCAGTAATACTCCAAAGCATGGACTGAAGTATTACAAAACATACATATTCATCTAAAGGAAAGTCTTCAATTGCTAGTAAAAACAAACACCTGATGGTTACCAAACTAAACCAAGCTTGCCAAAGAAAGGGAAGGAACACATGCGGATCTTGATCAAGTCCAAAAAATATTTTTCTGAAACAGAATTACAAAAAAAAAAAAAAAAAAATAGATTTACATTTTCCTGGTGCTTGCATAAATGATCCCTGAGTAATAAGCTATGACTATAGCAGTGTAGACGAAAGAAAGAAAGAAAGAAAGAAAGAAAGAAAGAAAGAAAGAAAGAAGGAAGGAAGGAAGGAAGGAAGGAAGGAAGGAAGGAAGGAAGGAAGGAAGGAAGGAAGGAAGGAAGGAAGGAAGGAAGGAAGGAAGGAAGGAAGGAAGGAGAGGCACCTGGGTGGTTCAGATGGTTAAGCACCTATCTTTGGCTCAGGTCATGATCCCAGGGTTCTGGGATCAAGTCCCGCATCGGGCTCCCTGCTCAGCGGGGAGCCTGCTTCTCCCTCTGCCTCTGCCTCTGTCTCTCATGAATTAAAAAAAAAAAAAATCTTAAGAAAACAAAGAAAGAAAGAAAGAAAGAAAGAAAAGGTAATACAATAATAAAAGCCTCCTAGAAGGTAAGTACGAGAAGACATATATATATTTGCAGGCCGGTATAAGTCATGCTCTTAACAAACCATTATGTTTTTTTAAAGTAACTCAATGATATTAAAAATAAAAATTCTAACTCAGCAGAGCCATGTGAAAGTATTTATGTGAAGGAGGGAAACGATTCTCTTATCTTCAAGCTTTTAGCATTCTCTTTATTCTGATTGTTCTGATGAGTAAAGAAAATGGCTATTTACTCTTGGCATTTTTTTTTTTTATATTTTTTCATCACTACTTAAAGAAAGTTTCTCATTAAAAAGAAACTTTTTAGTTTTGGCACTTAATACAAAACTGAAACTAGATTTGTCAAGAATCATTCCCTCTTCTTGGGGCACCTTGCTGGCTCAGGCAGTGGAGCATGCGACTTCAAGGGCCATGAGTTCAAGTCCCACATTGGGTGTGGAGATTACGTAAATAAATAAATATTAAAAAAAAAAATTTACTCCCTCTTCTCTTCCTCCAAAAAGAACTGAAACTCAAATCAGTTGGTCAGTGTGACTGCCAAAAAAATGCTTCACCAATGCTGAACTGCAGTTTATATAAAGGGAAAATTTTCTTGGTTGGATTTTAGGAACACGATTTATTTAAAACAACTTTCAGGCTAACTGGAAATAGACTATATTCAGAACTAAACAAAATATTGGATTTTATTTTTTATGTTTCCAAATACAAGGCAGTGCACTGAGAAATATACTTCTATTTACAAACAACAGCATATACATGCTTTAAAAAAATTAAAAGAGAAAAGGAGCAGACATTTCAAAGGTGGGGGAGCTACATAATACGTCTGTCCTTTAGGACAATACAGACATAAACAGCAAAGGAATGTCTACAGTTCCACGGTGTGTGTGTGTGTGTGTGTGTGTGTGTGTGTATTTTTTCCCTTTCCATTTGTTTTACTAGATTGCCTAGGATTTACATTAAAGGTTGCTGATCACCTAAGGCAAACAGCATGATCCAATAGATTAAATGAAAAGCAACGAGCCTCAACAAGCACCACACGAAATGTGGATTCTGTGAATGAAACTCTTGTCTACTGTACTGATACACTGTACCTACTAGCAATGACTGGATAATTTCAAAAGAGAAAAAAAAAGCAAAAATAACCCACCCAATGAATACTTATCGCTGAACAGAACTGGGAGTCCTTTAAAGGTAGACAATAAGCCCTTCGGAAGTGAAGGGCGAGGGTGTGCTTTGGAAGATTTTTTTCCCCCTACTTTCCCGTTGTCTGCACTTTCTTATTCACTACTCAGGAAAGGCAACTCGACGCTGGTTTCTGTAACCAACCTGGTCCAGCAGGATTTCTCACACACCCTGCACAAAAGGCTAACCCCTTACAGAGTACTTATTTCAGATTTACGTCAAGGTTGAGTAAATTGCAACCAGGGAACAGAGCTGAAAACATAATATAAAAGTCTCCTCTGCTAATCACTAAACCGGTGGTTTAGCTGGGGGTGGGGGGGTGGGGGGGGCAGAACTAAAACTTTGTACTGTTTCATTTCCTCTTATGCAAATGCAAAAGAAAAATGAAAGAAAGAAAATCATAGAAATTTAAGGAGAATGATGTATGCTTTGTTCATTAATTTACATGGAAAATCCAAGACTTCAAAGTGACCATACATGTTTACTTTAACAATTAAATCTTCTATAAGAGCCAACTGCATGATTTTTAACTTGTATTCACAGGCCCTCCTAAGTCTTTACTGTACTCGCGTTAAGTCCCCTAACTGTCATAACGCTTAAACTCCAGCTGAGGTATTAGGTGTTATGATAACTCATGCAATGATAATGGGTATTTCTGGAGTATATATCTCCTAGGGGAAACCGATGCAATCGTGGGTCTATTTAACACTGCCAGAGGTAAAGCATACTCAGGAACCAGTGAATCAGTTACCAAGAAATCTCCTGTGCGTTTGCCATCATGGGGGTGGGGGGGTCGGGGGGGGGGAAGTGCACTTTCCTCTTCAGTTACACAACCCCCAACGCCCCCATAGAATTCTCTAGAGAACTGGAAGCATCCTAAACGTTATTCATTTCTTACAGAGAACAGCGCTCAAAATTACTCCTAACACCCCATTTATGAACCAAGTTTGCCAACACTGCCAAAAGGCCCAGGAGTTTATGAAGATTACAGTTTACACGATGAAGAATAAGAGAAAAACATCAGTAATTAAATAAGATACTATGAGGCATATTACTCAGGTTTACAATGAAGACATCCTATGCTTTTCTTGACTCAACTGTACACACTGCAGAAGATACGCTGTTGTTTCCACAAGGTATTTTTTAATTCTACAATAAGTGTCTAACATTACTTTTTATGATGTGGCCATCTGGCTACACCTGTTTTTTTCATATATGCAAAAATTATACAAGAAATTACTGGTAGGGGAAACAAAAGCAAAAACAAATAAAAAATAGAGCCTGATGACACGAGTCTATTTACACAAAAGTTTGAAGCAAAAATCAATTAGGACTATATCAGTTTATACAGAGAGAAATGACAATTTATTTCATGTGGCTGAACAGTATGGTGACAGATGGGTTTGGAAAGCTCGAAAATAACTCGTGTATGTTTAAACAGCTGATAGTGCCCATTACACATTACCGTATGGGCCATCAATTATTTCTTTTCAGTTTTTGGTGCCAAAAATGCTAAATTCAACCAATCCCCTCACAGTGTTGGTACCCTAAGATTTTTGTCCATTCTTGCAGATATGGATGAGAGGAACATGTCTAGTTATATCAAGAGGTCACGACACACAAATTACTTAGTGCTGTTTGTCAGAGGAAGGCTGTTTCTCTAACCACTGTTCACACTCACAGCGTTACTTGTCAACATGAACTTCACTGGATGTTATGTGTATAGGTTTCTAAATAACAGCACATCCCCTTGAAGGTTGAGAAGAGGGTCATATAAAAGACAAGCGCTTTTTCATACTCTATACAACATAAATGGAGGTTTCTAATAAACACCAGGGTTTCTAGAAGACAGCTGGGTGAAAGGAGGATACTTAGAAAGAATAATGGTTAGCCTGTTATTGCCACAAGGCTACTAAGAGGCTGTTCGGTACATGTCAAACTCCTAAATTGGCCTGGCATTTTTAAAAGATCGTCATCTTCATTCACTGCTGAAATTCAAGTTAGAGACTCAGGGCCTTTTTTTCTGACTTTGACAAGACAACACTCAGGTGTGAAACAAAGACTCCTGCTGACGGAGAGAAAGGAGTTATGCGCGCCTCACAATGTGTTCTCTGGAAGCAGCCTGACAGCAACAGGTGCTCCTTTTTAAGTTCAGAAGGCTCTCCTACGTGCTTCTCCCAACACCATCCTTTAGCCAGCAGACTGGCCGGCAGGAAGAGTTGAAACCCCAGTTAAGTATTCTGTTGGAAAGTTCTAACAACACCCACAGCGATCAAAAGAAGTGGATGAAGATTAAGGACAGCTCGCACCAGACACTCATTAGATAAATGTAATATTAGAGCTCTCTTTATTTAATTGCATTGGAAAAAATGACAATATTTTTTGTTTTCTTTATTGCAAAACATACTGGAGTTTCCTGTTTTGATTTTATTTTCCATTTGATGAGCCTGTGCTTTCATACATTTTTAGTGAGCTCACCAAAGTTCTACAAAGCAACCAAGTTTTAAATCAAAACGAAAAGAAAAAATTCCACCCAATTTTCTCAGCTTCTGCAATTTGGTGGAAAATGTAGAAGCTGTCTTTCCAAGGTGCACTGGCTGAGAAAATGATCCTATGAGCAAAAGCAATATAATTTAATCATAGGTTTACTGACGGCACTGACAATTGAAGTAATTCACAATGCCATCTAAAATACATATTTGGTGCAGTAAAAATAACAGCGCCAGGAAATGAGAAGCAGCATTCTCCATAATTCTGATTTCACCAAAGGGCAACATTTTTTATCACACCAAATTAAAAGGACTAAAAACATTTACTTGAAACTTCAAGGGGCAGGGATTTCTAAGTTCACATATGAACACCGCTTTCTATATAACCTTGCAGTGATACTTTCACATACATCATACCTGTAGTATGAAACAAAAGTTTGCCAGTGCATGGCCAAATGCTATTTCAAAGCAAACTATATATACTGAGTTACAGGCCTATGTACCTAGCCATACCATGGCTAGACCATCATCAGCACCAATGTGTATGTGCATGTGTGGGGATGTGTGTATGTGAGTGTGTGTGTTTGTGTGTGTGTGTGTGTGTGTGTCTTTCTGTCTAAATGCCATAAGAGCCCTCCTTTGTTTAAGGTCTTGGTGGAGGATCAGAAAAACTGCATGGAACCAATCTACAGACAGGTTGTCTTTGTTAAATCAACAACATAAAGTCACCAACAAGATTGCCCCAAAGCAGGGTGGTCAGAATTGTGGAAAGAAACTGCAGTCCAGCTCCTCCAAGCCTGGAGCACAGAGAAGAGTTGCTCCGTTGCTCAAGGCCAGTTGGCAGAACAAAAAATGGCGGTGGTCCAGGTCTGCAGAGTATCAAAACAGCAGGAAGAACCTGGCCAATGAGCTCCAGGCTACATGGCACTAAGGGAGGGGCTGAGTTGAGGTTCCCTAAGCCATGATTTCTGTTTTTTTGTTGTTGTTTTTGCATTTTACTCTTTCTTCTTCTTTTAAATAGCCAGCTGGCATTCTTAAGGCCAGAGGAAATGTGGAGAATGGCAGTGCTCCAGAAATCAGAAAACAGTGAGAAGAAACAGAATGTCATCACTTTTGCCACTCATTTTTCAAAATATGGATGATGACTCTTCACTAAGTAACGGCAATGTGATTCTCTGACTATCTGTAAAAATTTAAGACAACTCTGGAAGTTATAATAAAATCTGGGCTAATCATACACTTCCAGTTTGCCCACATTTTGTTAGAAATAAATTTTTTTCAATAGATTAGTACTGTATGAGTAAAAGTGGATTAGTACCTCTAACTTCCTCAAATTGTTCTATGAAAGAAAAGAAGTAAGATGGAAGCTGGAGGGAAAAACGGAGAACTTAAGACAATGTCATTGCTTCGGCATCTGACGAGGCAAATGTAATCATCATTCCAGTACCACGTATATGGTTGCTACAGTTAGGTCTCCACTTTTTGTCCTAAATCACCCTGCATTTCTTACTCCTTTGAGAAAATTTACATTTTTTCTCCCCGAATATTTCTTAATAACCGTAACAGTGCCTATCACTGAAAGGAAAGGCAGGATGACACTGTCAAGTCATATTTATCAGGCGTATCCAAGATACACTTGTGCCAAAGACAGAGAGATGGGGGAAAGAAAAGATTCGTCATGTGATGAAAATAAATGGCTCCAACGAATGCCATCAAGGGCATAACACCTCAACATGACAGAAAGACTCGGAACAAGAATTTCTTGTACTGAAGAAAATATACACAGGGAAATAGGGACACACTTTTTCCACACGTTGATTCTTCATTTCTACCTTCATTGTCATTCTGATCTAACAAAATTCTGAACACAGTTAATTTTCAAATAATTTGCTGATTTTAGAAATAGGAGAGTAATCCAACATTACGCATCCACATTTTGACATGCATTTCCTTTGACACTTCTAGAAATCCAGCTTAGAAGGCACTGTATCTTTGACAACAGTACCTATAACACTGGTGGAATGGAAACAAGTTGCTCAGTTAAGAGCATTTAAAAAAAAATTTTTTTTATATCTCTCAACACCAAGACCAAGTCTTCCCATATATTCAGAAACATATTCAAGGCAAATATGAGAAATTGGATTTAGAAATAAACACTAGCACAGTCACTTTAAAAGTTCTATGTGGCTTGATAACATAAAGTCTTCCAAATACCTGAAGCAGGTAAGTAGTCTTGCTAAGAAAGTTACCAACCTACAGGTCACACCTCCATAACCTGAGCAGAAGAGGAGAACCCACGCCAGGCACCTCTTAGGACCAATGTGGCTCTCTTATGTAATCCTTGGTTCCATTTCTGTCCTCACCATACAACCCACAATGTTGATATGATTCTCTGTGCTTCCTGCAGCTCTCCCAGGAGGGCTGTGAGTGGAGTCAAATAGCTCCCCTTTCAGTATTCATGATGGGGCAGGGATTAGAGGGTTGGGTACAATGACCTTCTACTTTTAAGAGACAAAAGGTTTAATTCCTCTCATACGAAGAGTTTTAAACCATCCCCTTTGCAAAGGGAGCTTCTGAGTCCTTCTAGAATAACTCAACGTGATAGTTAAAGGGAATGGGAGTAAAAGGAAGGATGTGAATGGAAATAAAGGAAAAATGGGAAGGGCATTTATTTCCTGAGATGGTGCTGTATGCAGTCACTAACATTCGAATATTTACAGGGCAACTTGTTTTTTTCTCACTTAGGGAGACAAGAGAATGCTCTTCTCTTATATGCAAAAGGGACATGACTAATTCACTAGAATTCTGCAGTGGTTTGTAATATATCAATGAGAATATTGTGCTGCTATTCCTAACTGTGGTCTAAGAGTGAATATTACAAAAATAAATCTAATACTTACTTTTGAGAAAGATGTCCTGTATCTGAGGCACAGACCCAGCTGTAGAACCTGGCAAAATCAACTGAATGGGGTTCTTCTAGTACCAACGTGGATCACCACATCTAAGAAAGGACAGCCCCTCAAAAGGATCTGAAGTGCTGATGTGTGTTTTGCCAATCACACTCTAAGACCCTGGGGTTCCAGGCTGTTCTAGATTTCTCAATTAGATCCTCATGAGTTCCTCTGTAAAGAAAACTGACACAGGACACTTCAATAATGATATGGGGGATAAATTGGTATACCCAAGTTTAACAGAAATTTCTGAAGTTCCACATCATAAAAAAATACTGTGCAAAAAAGTTTAGAAAATATCTAAGTTCAAATCAGCAATTATTTTAGACTAGAAAAAGAGTAGTCTTCAACATCTAAAAAATTGTAAACCTACCTTCAAGAAATTGAATGCAGTTTCCAAATTAAAAAAAAAAAATAGGGGTGCCTGGGTAGCTCAGTCATTAAATGTCTGCCTTTGGCTCAGGTCATGATCCCAGGGTCCTGGGATTGAGCCCCGCATCGGGCTCCCTGCTCAGTGGGAAGCCCGCTTCTCCCTTACCCACTCCCCCTGCTTGTGTTCCCTCTCTTGCTGTGTCTCTCTCTGTCAAATAAATAAACAAAATCTTTAAAAAATAAAATAAAATAAATAGTTCTAAGAAATTATGTACTATGTATACGATTTCAGGATATGTCTCATATTTCCCTGCAGAAATAAAGTAATGAGGTGCCCAACTATTCTTTAATAAGGCCAATGCACCCCAAATCTGTCATTTCAATAACTCAAAGGCACGAATAAAACAATATGAGCATAAGCAATACTAGGAGAAATCCTTAAGTTTCCCAAACACCAAACCATCTCTAATTTGTTATATCAGTGAGTTAAATTCACTGAATCTAAGTAAAATTGTTACGTATATCTAATTTAACCCAATATATCCAAAATATCGTCATTTCAAAATGTAATTATTATAAAATTTTTAATGTGACAGCTTAATATTAATTTTTTCATACTGAATCTTAGACATTTGGTATGTATTTTACACACACAACATTTCATTTCGGACTAGTGGCATTTCAAGCATTCAATAGTCACATGTGACCAGTTACAACTGGACTGTACAATAAGTACTAGATAAACTACTTGTATGCTGGTTCATGACTCTAGCACTTTACTAATGCTATGAATCCTTGGCCAGAGCCTCCCATTCCATTTCTATTCATTAAACCAAAATTCAGCTCAGGCATCATCTTCCCCCGTGAGTCCTTGAGGACCTCCCAGGCCAAGACAGCTGCCTGCTCTGAGTGCTGCTCTGCTCCAACACCTTCTACTTTGCATTAAAAATCATCCCATTATGTTTCTGTCTCCTCATAGACTGTGTTCAAGGGCAAGGACTCTGTCTTACTCATCTTGTACTTCTTAGTACTTAGCATGGATCCCAGTGCACAATAGGAACTTGCTATATAATCTTTAAACTTAATGAAACTGTGTTATTTTCGGGCAACTCAGGCAACTTCTCTAGACCTTACTGTCTTCATTAAAATGGAGCTGCAAATGTTCAACATCACAGCGTTGTTCAGAGAATTAGCTGACGTGATGCCTGTGAAGGTGTTTAGCTTATAAATGTGAACATACAGGAGGACCATCTTTGATTATGTGTCCTCCCAGAGGGCAGAAACCACGTGTTACTGACCCTTGTATTACACCAATCAAAACTGAAATGCCAGACACATGGTTTAAGGAAGAACGGCCAATTAATTTGAAAAACAAAAATAAACCTGGTTTATCAAAATTATGTACATATATGATATATATGCATATATATTCATATGCACATACATATAATTATATTTCCTATCATTCTTAATGCCTGGATGATTCTACTTTCTCAGAATTTTAACCTGAAACATAAATGTGGCATAATTATGGACTTTTTAGCATCATATATCAGCATTTTATCACCATAAAAAGAGGTATCTTCTTTTTCTTCTTTCTAATCTTCTCAAGGTTAAATTAGATTTTCAAAATGTAGTTTACCATAAAAATATTCAACAAATGAGCACTGTATTAGAATAATAAATTGTGGGTTTTTTTTTTTTATTTCTAATGAATTTATCTGAAAAGCTGATGTTTTGCATTCCAATTTCCAACCAGGGGATATTAAATATATCATTCTGCTAAAATAAATGCATCAGAAAGGTTTTCCCATAAATGACTACTTTAAGCGAAAAAAAATCTATAATTAATGGGATCAAAATTTCATATTGCTTCACATCTCTAAACTGATATAATTTAATGATTATATAAGTTGAACCGTATCAGCAAATGTGCTCCTTCTACTAACACACATCTATATAATCCCAATTAAAATACTCTGTGAGATTGCCTAAAGTATTTCAGATCGAAATAGCTTCTACTGAAATAGACTTTCCTGCCACTCTGATTTAGCATCTCACTTTCCCTTATCAGCAGATGGTAAGCCAAGTACTATTTAAATCCATATGTCCTCCATAGGCATAGTCCAAATACTGAATAAAACAGATGAACGAATGTTTTAGAGCTAATCAGATTAGCATTGGAGTGAAAAAAAGAAACAAAGTGGAGTTTCATTTCCTGCAAATGACTTACTACATCACCTTTAGACAACTGAAAGAGATAAGTCTCTGTAAACCATCCAAACAAAGCAACTGTATATAGGACAAGACGATAGCAAAAGACTTTTCTGACTCTGATTATGTCTTCATGATTCCTTCCCTCTCTGCACGGATTCCAATCCTGAAAGTTCATGAATCTGGTACCAGACAGATACTGTAGGGCAGGCACAATTCATAATCCTCAACTCTAAGAACAGTCATTGACCAGTTTCCTTTGGCACACAGCTAGACCCTTTCTCTCTCCTCTCCCTCATTTCCTAAAGGGTCAAGAAAACAAACAAGAACTTTAACAAAACTCTCTGCCTGTGCAGATTTCAATTCCACAGATACAATCCAGAACTTCTATTCATCTCTTCAAGGCCAGGAGATTAAGATGATGAGCTTGGGTTTGTAATTTAAATAACACCTGCATTCCTGGGGCCACAAACACTTTCAAAATCCAGGAATACTATCAAGGAATATCTTTCTCTTCTTCATACCACGCTTTCCAGGCTGTAAACCTTTGATTCCCTGACTTGGTCATAAAATTACTGGGATAAATGATCCCACTGCACACTTCCTCTTACCATAAGCCCAGAACCCTATGTTCTAAAAGAGTCCCTCGCCTTGGAAGGGAGCACTACAGAAGTATGGTAAAACTTTTTCCCCCCATTTTAGACTGAACAATATTGATCATCCTGCTCTACCGACTATTAGCTGTGCATAAGAATAATTACTTCAACCAAAATCAAACCTAGAATTGTTTTCAAAAGAAAATGAATATTAGACTTGTGATTTAAAAAAATAAAGATAAACCTTTTAGGTTTTACTGGAACTCTTTCTAACCCTAACACATTGACAGACTGCTTCTTAGATTCCTGTATCAAAAAATTCTGTGAGTCCTGAGAAATTTCTTTCGATAATTAAAAAAAAAAAATTCAAATTTAAAAATGGCCCAGTAAAGCTCAAATATTTTTTAAATTTCTATATGAACCCCAAATTGCTATAATTGATTTTTTCCAAAGTAAGCAACTCACTAAAGAATATTAAACTTTAATGGTTATTGAAAAAAAAATTGTATGTAAGAAATAACTTACCTAATCCCTTGGTCCTGAAGAGTATTTAAAGATTAATCAGTTTGTAATAAACTATGTAGTTTGTATAAACTATGGTAGAAAAATTATACAAGCAGCATTGCAGTCCTATGCAGAAATTAAGATACGATTTTCCAAAATTTTTTTAAAGTGCATATGTCCTCATATAATTCTAGTCAATTGAGAATATATTGATTCTAGACCTCCTAAGAGATGGGTATGGCAGGGCCGATGGGAAATAGAGATATAAAAATGGCACAGTCCTCCTCTCTCAGGAGATCGCAATCTAAGAGAGAAAAATTCACAAATGGCTAAATTATTAGACCTGGCATTTGTTGTTTCTCTCCTATCTTATTCTGTTGTATCCCAAACTTGTGTCCAAATGTCCCTTGCTTCAGAGGAAAAATCTCAAACACATGTGTACGTACACACACACTTCAATGGATCTCACTTTCAGCCCCAGGAAATATCACAAAAATCCCATTCTTATCATCACAGTGAAATTCAGACACTAAAATCATAAGGATTAGAAACTACAAGGGTGTCAACTCAATCCCACACAAACCTGCCATGTCTGAAGACTCATCCAGTTTGTTAAAAATAGAACGACTAAAACTTTTGAGTGATCCTGAATATTGTGCAGTCATCATCCTAGAAAGGCAGGACCAATCTGCGCTGGTAAAAAAGATGGATAATTAATGACTCCAAGCTCGTGGGTCCAAATGTAAATCTCAACTGTGTTATAACTTCTACCAATCTCAGAGACTTCTATCCACCTACAGTTTGGTTAGCTGTTATGAAGCAAGTTAGGTTCATAAACTCATGATTAGAGTTCATGGTCCTGCAAGTTTGGAAAAAAGCACTTAAAAAAAAGCAGTCTAGATATAAAAACCTGAAAGGCTTATTTTAAATAATGGAAAATTGGTATACTCCAGACAGCTTCTTTACTTTTAAATGATTATGCTATGTCTTTGGAGAATTTTTGAACTTGACTGTCAAAAATTCTGTGATCATCATACAATGGACTATGGTTGATTTTTTAAAATACATTTTAACTTCTACATATTAAAATAAAATGAAGGAAAAAACTTATGATTTTTCTTAATATTAAATCGGTAAATAGACTAGTAAAAAAAAAATATATATATATATATATATAAGCTTATCACTCAGATCCACATTGTTTACAGGAACTGAAAGCCTTGAAGCTTGGAAGATTTTAATCAAGACTTCCATTAACCCCCTACCAATATCTCAGAGATTGTAGGAATTTTAAACAAAAGGGAAAGCAATGCTTTTAAAATGACTTAATGTAATACAGTATTAAGATATGTAATAGTTTTAGCCATTAAACAACAGGTGACATATTGTAAGCAAGAATCTCTCTTTCCTCTCAATGACAAAATAAGACATTAAAAATAGGACATGAAAATGAGCCCATGGATTAAATTCAGTAGAAATAATCCCTGAATAAATCAGAACAACAATACATAAAACTAAAATATAATAGTTCTTATATATAATCAATCACTCAAATTGGTATAGTATGTATGGCATATGTTTTTAAACAGTATTCAAGAATATTTTTCACTTAAATTTGAAAGTAATGGCCCTGAGTTATTTTAACTTATATTAGAATAAAAGAGTAATTTACATACACATGCCATATACATATTTATATAGACCATATGTATATTCTTTTAAAAACTTTCTGAAGCTTATTTACATTAATTAATGAAATTATTAAATTCTTACTTCAGACTTTGAGTAAAATACCCAACTCTGCTCTCAAACTTACTTTTTCCTTTTGGTCTGGCATGTAAATAATAAGACCCTTGAGGCATGCGTGTTTCTGTGAATTTCTAAATTCTATCAATTAGAAAAGATTTTGCCCTACACAGAGGATCTTAAAATTTGATCTCATAAATATCAAAATAGTAACTTTCACTCTAGAGGGGGGCTCAGCCACTATACTATTTTTTTTTTTTTTCTAGAGTAACAAAGCTCACCTTCTAATTATATTCTCTTTAGACTTTAGGACTTTGATTCTTCAAGTTTTCCAAACACCAAAATTCTTTTTTTATTTGTTTGTTTGTTGTTTGTACCCCGGTAATCCCCTGCTCTATCCATCTCCATCTATTCAAACTCCAACCCTTTTCAAGAACCAACTGATCAGTAACCTATTCCAGGGAGCCTTCCTTGATGGGCAAATGAAGCAGAGGTCACATCTTCCTCTAAAAAATTTTAAATAAATAAAATAAAATACCACATTTTGTTTGTTTCACTCTATAGCACTTGATACTCCTTTTCCTATATTATATTCATTTTTTCTGAACACTATCTCCCCTACTTGTTTGCAAATAACTTGAAGAATCAGTGTCCACAGCATGTCCATGTTGATATTACTCCTAGAATATTTTGTACAAGCTAGCTTTCAATATAAACTCTATTAAATGAATGTCAATTAATTTATGTCATTCCAACTCCTGGATTTCCTATAATTGATGCCATTTTTTGCTATTAGATATTTTCATCTGAATGTTTTGCAAACTTTGTAGGTTTAAGACTAGCTTCGTTATTTTATACTTACAAAACAGTTCACTCTAGAGTTTTGCTAATGACACTACCATTCATCCAAAAGCAATACAGTAAAAAATGTGGACTTTAAAGCCAGACAACATGGGCATGATCTAGCTCAACCCAATCACTAACTAGCTGGTGACTTTGGGCAAGTGACTTTAACATCTATAAGATTCTACTTCTTCTATAAAATGAAATAAAGGTAGCATCTATGTTATGGGGTTATTGTGAAGATTCAATAAGTTACTACAGATAAAGAGCAGGGCCTGGCCCACAGTGATTATTGACTGTTAATTATTATTAGGCTCCTCTTCCAAACTCAAAGCCTCATTCATCATAACCTCTCTCCTCTTGGTCACCAACACATGTAAACTCTTGGAGATTCTACATCTAACATATCTGTGCAAATCATGTCTCATTATCACTATCCCAGTAAGTCTTTGTAAGTCATAGGGTAAATTAGCTACTAATATACCTCCCTCACCCTAATTCTGGACAAGTATCCTATGTAAAATGCCATATTAACCTAATTAAAGCTTTGATCAAATTATCCTTGGCTCCAAAACTCATGATGGTTCTCTATTTCCTTGTGAAATAAAGCTTTTTGAATAGCATTTAAGGGAATTTTCCAACCTATATGCCAAGTCCTAGCTTCCCAAACTATACTGCACATACCTCTTGGTCAAGCTTTTCTATTATCCACATTCTGAAAGTTTTCTAAGCTAACCTCACATTGTTCTAACTACATAGTTTGCCCTCCATGCCATCATACTCACCTGCTGAAAGCCCAGGCTTTTCTCAAAAACCAGCTCAGAAAACTACTTATGACAACTATCTTTAGTCACTTAACTGAATATGATCTGTTTCTCTTTAAACACTCAAAGACCTCTGCTCTTCTCTCTCCTGTTCCCTTTTATGGAACTCTTATTTATACTATACTTGTCCACATATCTGTCATATTGCTCATGACTGTATATTATGTGAAGGTAGGAATCCTGATTTACTCAGAATCATACCCTTTATAGCATCTTTCATGGTTTCTGAAACCTAGTAGGTGCTAAATTATCATTTATCGGATGACAAGAAAAGTTAGAGACGATTATGTCAAGGAATGATTCTACAGAGTTGTCTTTTATTTTGGATTTCTATTTCTTTCAAGTCTTTTGGAGTCTAGGTTAGTTTGGTCTAGTACATGTTGGTTCTTTGAAAATAAATCTTGAACCCAGATGAATATTAGCACAGTCAAATATATACACAACCAAATATGCATTGAGTCACCCAAACAAAAGAAACAAAAGGGTATTTTGTTGAAACTTCATGAACTAGAAATACAACCAGTCTCTAGTATTATGAAAGGACTTTGCATATAGCAGTAAGATGCTTGGAAAAGCGAATGAAAGGAGATGGAGGTTAGAATGGTTTTCTACACTTCCCTTTAACACCTGATTTTTATTCTTACTTTAAAATAAACCATGTAATTGACCTTGAGTAAATTAAAATAAATAAAATAAATTCAAATATTTCAAAATAGAGTTTGTGTACCAAACACTTCACTGAGTAACTATTAGCATCAACTTAATGTGATCACTAAAACATACTAATTTTAAGAAGGTTTGGAGACAGCTAAATCCCTTGACATAGTATATCCGTATCTATCTATCTATCTATCTATCTTTTACTTATAAAACTGATTTCAGTATATTATACTATTTAAATAATCTTTGAATACCAAGGTAATTAAGGAATCTATCTTTCAACTTAAAAATGTGAAACAGATTGCCCAATTAGTTATTTGTTGGTGTTTCAGAAATGCACTTTATTCAAACCATCATAGTAACTTTTTCCCCTATAATAATCTTTAAAGAAAACATTAGAGTTTCTATTTCTTAGCTACCACTGTGAGGTAATTTTAATTACTTAAATTCGAGAAATGATACTATTTTTCTGTTTCCCAAGAGTATGTATACACAGCCTAGTAAAGTAACTTATACTTGCCAATAAACTGCTATTGTGTCGTCCCGTAGAGGCACCTGATTATACGGAAATTAATTCTAACAATTTAAAGTTGCAAGCAAGATATAATTATTTAGCTCCATGGATATTTAATACAACACTATTTATAACAGCAAAAACGGGAAATAACTTAAATGTCCAAACACAAGAAATCAATAATCATTTTTTCATTTACAAATAGTACAACATATAATGAAAAACTATGAAGTCAATAAATATGATGTAGCAGAATATATGCTAATATGGAAAAATGTTTATAATTTATTATAAAGTAAAACTGAAGGTTATTTAACAATAAGCCTATGAACCTACGTTTGTATGTCTATGTGTGTAAGTGTGTGTATGTGTGTCTCCAGAAAAGAATACACTAAAGTGTTGAGCAGTCATTTTCTTATTTATATTTTCTAAAATGCTATAATGAACATATATATTTTAATGGGAAAGAAAAAGCCAAAAAATACTAATTTAACATCCTTTTCTCTTTTTGTAGACTCTTCCCAATTTCTTTCTCCATTTCACCCCTCGCCTCACCCTAGGGGCCACCTCCTCTCCCCAAACCCACAGGAACTGAGTGGAAATATGGCCATTTTCATCATGACCACAGACACTTCAAGTAAGTCATATGTGAATAATGGGATACTAACTGCAAAGGAGCATAAAAAAATCTAAGATAGGTTTATAGTTTTAAGATTTCAGTGGGACGAAACTGAATTATTCACATCCATTAAATAGAGTTTGAATGATTCACAGCCAATTTTATTTTTATAATTGTAATGAAACAGCTGGGATTAGAGTCTATTCATGGACTCATAAGAAATTTGCACCCCACCTACTAAAATTAGTTTTTGCGTCCAAAACTCTGATTTGAACATCTGACTGAACAAAACAGGCATCACCACTCAATGCCAAGAAACTGAGGAAATAGACTTTAAACATGTCCTATTCTCCCCAGAATTATTTTATTTCTCATTGTACATACTTCCCTTTATCATCATATATAAGCAGCTCCTTAATAACATGATTTTTGAAACAATTTATTTTGAAAGACTGAGCTTTCTTGTATGATAAGCTCAAAAAGCTCAAAGAATAGAATTGTCGAAGACTGCAGACTGTCCTATGACAGTGCTTTTTTTTTTTTTTTCATAACTTATGGATTCTCAGCCATGAGAGGGAAATCTGATTTAAGAATGCATATATCAGGGGCGCTTGGGTGGCTCAGTGGGTTAAAGCCTCTGCCTTTGGCTCAGGTCATGATCTCAGGGTCCTGGGATTGAGCCCCGCATCAGGCTCTTTGCTCAGCAGGGAGCCTGCTTCCCTCTCTCTCTCTGCCTGCCTCTCTGCCTACTTGTGATCTCTCTCCTCTCTGTCAAATAAATAAATAAAATCTTTAAAAAAAAAAAAAGAATGCATATATCAAATATGTCTTATCTCTTTGGACACCAGCAGTACTAAGTCCAAAATATAAGCTTTTTGTCTTAAAGTTGCCTCAGGTATCAAATCACAGACCTGAAAGTTTAAGGTTTTATAGAAAATTGGCTTGGCCCTAGAATTCGCAATTTTAAAGAGATGAGTAATTGTATATTTCAATCTCTATAATTTTCCAAAGGAAACAGTGCACAAGGATTGAATGACTCAGTCAGGGTCACACGGCTAGTTAGTCACAACGTGAGTCTAGAACACAAAACCTCCTTGCCTCCAAATCCAGTCCTCTTTCCACTACATCACAAGGGAAGAGTAAAAAGAAAACATGAAATCTAATTTTACCAGAAAATAAAATCCAGTCAAGCCTGAATCACAGCTAGAGACCGTCTATGAAAGGTGGGGACACATCCACCTCCAAACCCAACCCTGAACATCCTGCTCAAAGAATAATTAGGATCTATTTTGGAGTCTTCAGAAATATTGACATTACATATGAATTTGAGGCAAGCTCTAAATTTCAATCTGATTTTTAAAATCATCTCATATTTATGTATATAAATACAAAAATATTTATATATATTGCCTATCTAGACAATCCACATTTTAGAGACCTCCAACTTTCTTTGAATAAGGTATATAATTCAGCCAAAATAGATGGATTTTCTTGAATTATCAAGAAAGTTTCAGGTTGTAAAGAATGAGGTAAAACAAACACGTGTATCTCCTAAAATATGGCCAGCATTGCTTCCATTGTACCATACTTTGCAAAACAGATATGCTTCTAAAAAGCTTTAAGTAAATGAAGGCATTTTCATTTTTTAATGTACCAGGAAAGAAATTTTAAAGTTCTATACTCAGTCTTTAAAAAAACCAAATAATTATTTTTAAGGGAACAGCTCTCTCAAATGTAATATTTGTACATTTTCAAATTCTCATACGTGAGTCTGACTTAACTTGTATATATAAATGACATCATACATGTTTTTCTCAGTGTTATTAATTGGTAAGAATAGCCTGAAACTCTGTATTTGTGGCATATAACAAGCATAGCCTCAATGCTAGTTGAGAAAGTATTCTTGTGCTCCTGTCCTTTTAATACCTTATTAAGAAACAATATTCTAGCTGACACTCTGAAAATCCTATAAAAGAAAAATATTTTCTAATGGAATCAATATAAATATTTCAGCAAAACACAGAAATGAAAATCATTAAATTCCATATTTTAAAGAAAAAAAACAATGTCTTCTCTGTTATATTCCCTTGAAGCCCACACCATTACCACTGAACCTATTACACACACAAGGAAAGTAAAAACTTTAAAACTGGGTTGAGAAATTATGAAGTATAGAAGAACACTGTCCATGGGACAAAATGAAAATAAGGAAAAAGAAAGCAATTTTTCCCTGAAAAGGGCAAGCCCATCTGAGTTGACTGCCCATGACTCGGCTCTGCTTAAGAAAATAAATTTCTCTACAAAATAAACTTTGCTGCATATGTAATATGTAAGCATATCACACCACAGCCCTGGCTGTTGGTCATTTGTTATCTACCACAAACATGGTAAGAAATAGCTCTTAAAGGTTATTTGCCTTTTCCTTAATTATCTGCATTCATCATTAAATAAGTCAATTTGCAGCTTAACAGTTAATCCTTAATTAAATATTTCTAAGATATTATTCAGGAATGAATTTATTTTGTATTTTTAAAATGACCCATTTAGAGGATGGTGGACGCTGAACATTATTTGTTATCAGAAATGTATTTTCTCATTGAAGTAACTGTAATTATAAGAAACAGTCCTAAGGAAATGATAAAACAATACAATAACACATACCAAGAGGTTCAAAGTTTCTTTATAACTAAAAATTGGAAGTTGCCTAAATTTATCAGTAGGTGATCTACTGAGCACATTATGTAACTATTTCATGGCACAACATGGAGGCACTAAACCAAATACTAAAAGTTATATTTGTTGATGGGAAAAGATGTCCACAACATATTGTTAAACAGAAAAAGAAGATTACAAAAGAGTGAGGCAATGATCCTCTACTTGAATAAAATATATATTTGCATGCATATAAAAAATAAATTAGAAACCTATATATATGAATAGAAAAGTATTTGTGGATTGGAACTTATGACCGATTTTCCTTTTCTTCAGTGTTCTGTATGATCATACAGATAACACTTCTTTTTTGAAAAGCACCTATCATTTGCATCATTTTCAAAAAGTGATTTTTCCATTTTGGACACAAAACACACAAAGAGTGTATGTTTAGATGGAACAAATTATTCTGAAATTGCAGAGTCCCCCAACCATTTATTAATCAATCATACGGAGTCAAAGGAGGCCACGCAATGGTTAAGAGCATGGACCACAGTCCAACTGTCAGTGTCAAAATTGCATCTCTGCCATTAAAAGTGGTGTGACCTCGGGCAAATTAATTAATCTCTCTGCCTCAGTTTCCTCATCTAAATAAGAAGGATAATAACAGCTTCAACCTTCAAAGGGTTTGGTGAGGATGAAAGTTGTTAATTTAATAATAACTAATGGAAAGGCAGTAAACTTTTAATCCTAGTAAATGAAATACTAAATTACATGGCAATCAATTAGAAGTATCCATCTACACCAACCAAATTCTTTATTTTTTGAATGCTTTCATGTACAATTGTTCTAACGTAGTTTCCCCAGGTTTTGTCTTCCGCATCAAGAATTCAAATTGGGCAGCTAGAGGGTGTTCTCATGCTGTCCACTGCATTACTGACTAAACATCTAAAGTGGATTCCCTGAGAACAGATTATTTTATAGGGCATTTCTCTACCAAGACTTTTTTTTTCATGACTTAGTATAAGTCTCGAATACCAAAATGTAAACAAAATACAATAAATACAACACTACAGGCAAATGGAATTCAATAAACCACATTGTCATAGACTGCATCGCTTTTCTCAAACAAAATATTGTGCTTATTAAATGTGTTTCAAAAACCTTTGCACGTATCCAAATTCTCATAAAAGTTTGACTTATAATCATGACTCATCTTTTTTTAAATGTTAGTAAAAACTATACAGTATATTTTACCTTTTAAAAATATATCTACATATCCTTAGCTTTTTCCGGTTAATCATGATGTTACAAATAGGTAAATCTCCAGGATATAAGATGGTTCGTCGCTTTCATAATTAATATGCTGAAAGTAAATCTTCTCAATTGAGAAACTATCTTTTTAAAGAGGAATGTTAACATGTAAAATTATGTGTGGGAGCTATCTGATCATTCTGACGTAAATAATGCTACCAACCACTCAATTTATCACATCACAAATGTCCGTACTTACAAAAACAAAAGAGTCCTTTGCCTTACTCCTAATCACTAATAACATAAAAAATATATGCCTTAAGATAAAATATTGTGGATTTTTTCCCCAAAATAAAGTCATATTTCTGGTTCTATTTTATGTATAAATTATACTTAATTAGAAACTTCCATAAGTGAGAATGTTGCTTCACCAAAATGAAAGAAACAGATTCTTCAAACTTCCCAGATATTATCTGCATCTCCTTGAACTCATAACACAACTAGATGCAGCAGTATCCTGCTTGACAAGCTTCCTTGAGTTAACCAGTAGACCATTCTAGTAATTAGTATCTTTGTGTATAAATACTTAATGAAAGTTCCCGAAGACAGTCAAAGGGAAAAGAGGGTAAAGAATACAACAATGGAAACAATATTTACTCTTTTGTTGACATCAAATAACAAAATATACAAAAATCCAAAATAAAAAAATTTCCTGGCATTATAGGGAATCAACAGTTCTGTTAAATCCATCTATCAGATCAGACTTTGCCAGAAAAATACTAGATTCACATCAAGGCTGTGTAGCTCATGGCTCACACGTTTTTGAATCATTCTCCATCTGTTGCTCCTGAAACTTGGGCCACTTTCTATATACTCTTCATTTCCAACATCTAAGAAAGAACATTCAACAATGGGTTCCTTTTTGGGACCTGTTATCTCCTGACTCATGCAGTCTGTGAGAAAAGGAAGCCAAGCAAGATAGTTATACAGGAAATAATTAACAGATACTGTGCTGAAGGATACCATTTCACAGCAACCACAAACTTACAGCCCAATTCACTAAAAGATACATCTGCTTCCCCTGCTTTACAAACCTGGGCCAGCAGAACTATGTGAGACTTCACAAAAAGTCTAGGTTACAAAAAGGAAAAAAAAATATGCTTCCAAAAATACTTGAGCCAATGAAGCTGACTTATAAAAAAGAAATTAAAATAAAAGAAAATCCCATTGGTCAAGCCAATAAAACCAAACATACCTGTACAAATTGGCTTTAGTTGTGATCTACCATCTACAAAATGGTATACCAATATAAAAGATGAATAACCAATGAAGAAAAAAAAATCAAGCTACCTAGATTTTATTTAATAAAAACAAAATAGTCATGGTCACTGCTACACTTAACTAAGTCAATGAATGGATTGTATTATTTATTTATTTGTTTTTAAAGTTGGCATTTTTTTTTAAAAGATCTTTATTTATTTGACAGACACAGAGAGAGAGAGAGAACACAAGCAGGGGGAGTCAGAGAGGGAGAAGCAGGCTTTCTGCCCAGCGGATAGCCCGACGCGACGGGGGGCTAGATCCCAGGACCCTGGGATCATGACCCGGGCTGAAGGCAGACGCTTAACGACTGAGCCACCCAGGCACCCCTGGATTGTATTTTTTAAATAAATCTATATTACATTTGAATTTAAACCATATCTTTTTCTAACAAGTGGACAATAGAAATTCATCTAGACAAGGCTGAAGCACAGAGATATACAAGGATTGTTAATTCTAGATATAGTAAATGGTTTTTAATACTTTATTGAAATATCAACAAATCAAATATCAGCAGTTACCTAAAGAAGGAATTTATCAATGTGCCCTAAATACTACAAGTTTCATAACCAGTGATTATGGAGGTGTATCTTTCCCATTTTTCCTGGTATAGTCAGTTCTCTTTGGGATTAAGAACATCTATATGTAAAAGTTCAAATTGAGTTAGAAAAAGTTATATACATAAACATTATATAACATCACTACTACCTGCAGATAATTGAAAAACTGTTTTATTTTTATTAAACGTGAAGAAAAAAACACTATCAGGCTTTTCCCTTGAAATCATCTTTAGTTAAAAAAAGTTCCTGCGATCTTCTGTCACTGGTTGTAAAGGCATTCAACACTGTCGCTTGTTTGAACGTCTGTTTGGTTGCCAATGGACTGTCCCCAAAAGAACATTTTTGCATCTCAATAGACTGTCCGGTATCAACAATCTTTAAACTATAAATTTAACACCACTGAAGCAAGCGGAAAATAACATCTACTTTGTGCTGTCTTGGTATCACATTTACAAAATGAACAAATAATCATACTACTTTGCACCTATCTAGAACCCTGCATCTGACGATCTCAAATGGCCTGACAAACATTAATTAACTAAGCTGCACAGCACTTCTATGAGGACAGCAGGCATTTTAATCCCAAGAGTGGGATGAATGGAGATCCTGGGAGGCCCTGCCTTTGACAGTCAGTGGCTCAACGTGGAACTCAACTCGCAGAACTTGGAACTCATCTCTGATAGCCCACGGCTGAAGGTCTCCAGCAAAACCAACTGGTGTAAAATGTACACATTGAAATGGGCAGACTTCCCTAAATAAATTTACATTGGAATCTAAAATCATTTTTCCCCTAGATGCATGAAGAAAGTGGACTGATAACTAGGGTGTCTGTACCTACAGGAGAATCAGAGCCGTTGAGTTATCTTACTACGACACGCAGATGTTTACCTGCATATGGATCTGCCATAAACTCCCCCTACACATTTACCATCTAAATCCAATTATACTTCTGCATTTTATTAAATGAAAAACTGTATTTGATATTGGCAAAATCTTTGTGACATTTAATGACAGATGCTTTGTTCCTATTAATGTAGTTATCAGTGAAAAGACTGCATTTCTACGTTATAAAATCCAATCGAAAATGTCAATTATAGGAGTGAGATCTGAATTTCTTATGCACGAAATCATAAAATTAATATAGTTGCATTGTATGTCTAGAAAATGAATAAATAAATACCTTTGTGTAAATATACATCATAGAAGAAACTGGCCAGAAAAAGGAACAGGATTGTACTGCGTTCTGACTACCTTACACTGTTCAGTTTAACATAAGAAAGGCACATCAAGTTGAATATTTAAAACTTTTGCTTTTAGCACAGAAAATGTTAAATATGTTAACCTCTTCACAAAGCCAAATCTTAAGTTTAAATGAAAACACTGCATTTTCAAAACATTTTCAGGAACTTATTCATGATTATAAAATCCTTCTAGAAGTTTTAGAAGAGTAACAAAGTTTTCATATAAACTTGGGACTATTTCTAGCAGAGTCTAAAGTCTTTAATGTTTCTTCCTACTCATAAAAGAAAAAAAAAACCCAATGATTTTACAGAAAAATGCCACAACAAAAAACTAATTTTCATAAATCAATTTACAAGATAAAGCTTATGTTAATGTGCCCCCTGCTATCCTCAAAGCACAGTGGTCCACACAGATCACATACACAATTTAAAATGTTTTGTAACCATATCAATTCCACACTGGTAAGAAAGGAAAAACACAAGACATTTGCTACATGAAAATATACATAAATAATCTGCTATTGAACACAAAACTGAAAGCCAAACACGTACCTAACCTATGTAAAACAAAACGAAAAGGAAAGAAAAAAAATAATGAGAAAATACTTTGAAATTTTAGTTCTTCTCTGTGATTCTTATATTTCCTTCTTCACTTTGAGTGCAGCAAAATTTCATAACTGAAACCAGTTAAAAACATGTATCAGAAAGACGAATATCCTGAAAGCAACCATCATTGTGTGCTTTGTGAATGGCCCTAAATACATTCAGCCCGCTCTTTAAAAATGTTTTCACTATTAACCAGCATAGGGTTGAACTATTTTATATTATTTTATTTTATTTATTTATTTATTTTTAGGGTTGAACTATTTTAAATCAACATTTTATACTGCACAAATTTCTCATACTTAATTCTCGTTATCAATCTGTATAGTCAGTTGATAGTCAAATTTTTACTTTTAATATTAGAAACTACGTGTATAAATGTATTTATAAGTACACTTTATTAAGGCTACACTATTTGCACTATTTAATAAAATGACTTTTAAAACCAATTTTCTGTTTTTCAAAGTGCTTACTATTTCTAAATAAGCATGCCAAAGAGCAGGATAAGTTCAAGTTCCATTCTATTTATACTCAAATATGAATATTATATTCTGTAGATATACATTTACAGATACCTGTATTTCCATTCACAACATGTAAATTGTATTTGCATATTTTTACTGGGTATTTATAAACTTTTATAGGACATCTTCACTAATAACTAGACCTGTACAACTACAAAATCAAAACACAGTGTTTTTACCTTCAGTAAATATGATGATGATACTCTGCTGGGTTTTTCCTTATTGATGGCAGAGGAATGAACTGAGAAGTGTGAATTCACTATGGTAACTCAGCAACAGCAATTTCTACCACCAAAGTAGAATTCTTGTCGAATTCACATTAAGAATGGGCTCTGCTTTTTAATTCTCTTAAATGTCTTAAAAAGCTGATCAGCTAAGCTACGTGTACATCAAAAAGTTTTAATTCACTTAATACACTAAATACTCCACTTCCTATTCCAAATATCCAATAAAATCGGTGGTTCCCAAAAGCACTATTCAAATACAACGAAAATATAAATTTTATTTATTTATTTATTTATTTATTTATTTATTTATTTATTTATTTATTTAAAGACTTTATTTACTTATTTGACAGAGAGAGGTCACATGTACGCAGAGAGGTAGGCAGAGAGAGAGGGGGAAGCAGGCTCCCTGCTGAGCAGAGAGCCCGATATGGGGCTCGATCCCAGGACCCTGAGATCATGACCTGAGCCAAAGGCAGAGGCTTTAACCCACTGAGCCACCCAGGCGCCCCCGAAAATAAATATTTTAAAGAATCACAGTTTACAAAGGCAAGGAAGAATGATCCAAGGCTTTTACATATATATACATATATATATATATATATATATGTATATATTGTATATGTAATATATATACATGTATATATACATGTATATATTTTACATAAACATATATAAAAATTTTATCATCTCTTGAAATTTAGGAGATGATCACAAATCCTATTGTTAGGAATTTGATTATTTGTAGAACATAGTGAAGCACTCTCTCGCTAAAGATTTCGTACTTCAGCAGCTAATATGGAGGAACTAAAGAAACAGTTTCAATGATGTGACTTGAAGTCAGGGAATTAAGGAAGTGGAGGAATTGAGAAAAACAACTTTTTAGAAAAGCATCATCATCCCCAGTCTGCTCAAAAAATGTAACACTCTCAGGCTCAGGTTTTAGACTCAACCACATAAAAAATGACTGATTGTTCCAAATTCTTACTGCATATACATGGTGGCAGAAAAGGTAATATTCCAGAAATAGTCTAAAAGAGCCAAACAACCGGTACCAAATGAAGATGTTATGGATGAAAACGATTTTAAAATGGAAAAAACAAACAAACAAATAAACAAAAAACCCCCAAAAAACGGGAGGGGAGCTCTAGTGATACGGATGTAAGACATCCAATTACAGCACACTCTCAAGATGCAATATGAAATTTAAAAACGTTAAGACATATCACTCCTGCCTTATAACCAGAAACCAAAAGAGCCACTTGAGACCAGAAGAATCCTGACATGCTAAGAACATTTACAATTGCAGCTCCATATACATTTATCGGAAAGAAGCGCCCTGAATTCAATCCCCTTCTTGAAGGGCACAAGAACCATTTCTCTTTTTTTAAAAGTTACGTATAATCAATTTGTGCCTTCCCTGCAGGAAGGATTCTTTGTTTCTTGGTGTACAAGGGGCTTAGCCTCTTCTGCATTCAAGCCCTTCTCGTAGCTTCAGGGCATGACTGCAGCCAGGAAAGGGAACAGATTTTATAATTAACTGTGTACCTCTAAAAGGCATTTCTCAGCTCTACTAGAGAAACCTGAGAAGCACAGACAGGCTTCAGAGAATCTGCAGGAAATGAGAGTAGGGAAGCCATACAGACACTGGAAAGAGAAATTCTTCTCTCCAGAATCCATCCAGAGAGACCTCAGTGGTCTCTGACCTGCAGGTCAAAGCACTGGGCTGGTTGAGCTCGCTTTCCTAACGGGATCTTTAGTAAAGGCTAGCTGCTTTCTGATCCTACCTTCTAGGCACCAACAAAGCTTCGAAATCATACAGAAAGCTCAAAACTTTTCTTGGAGTCAAGGTGAAATGTTGAAGTGGTGATGCCTTAGGCAAAAAGCAAGCACCACTTACTGAGAGTTGGTGAATTTTCAAAATCCGAACTATTTTCTTGACACTGCTACATAGAGAGAGAGCAAGGATCTCATCGTTCTCAGAGGTTTTGTTTTTCCACATGGCACTATGTCTTTCTCCCTACAAAAGCCTGATCATATAAAATGCACGGGTCTTTCTCTTCTTTGGATGCTCTTCAGACCACTCACACTTGGGTCTATGTCATTTCTTCCCCTCTTTTTGGTAACAAAACAACAACAAGCCTTGTCATTTGTACATAATTATACTGTCAGCTTGTAAAAAACTGCATTTCCGTATTAACCTCTCACCATGGGCTTTGCATTCCTAGTGATTTAAATCTCTACTAATTTCCCTGTTAACCAGATACAGTGTGACACCACCTTAAAATTTAAAAGTCATTTACCTATTTTAATGGAACAGATGTGCAATCTTCTGGGATTCTGAACCTCCCTTCTCCAAATGCGGCCTCGCTGTTTTGCATAATCACCAGGAATGATTAACCAACATTCAATCTGAGCTAAGAGCAGTGGCAAACAAGTGATTGCCCACCACCGTAGCACGGACGTGTAGAGTACACGCACACACACACAAGCTACTCTCCACCACTTCGGCCTTATAAGTCCCCAGACTGAGACAGACCATTTAGTTTCAGGTGTAAGACTAAATGATACTAAATGTAGAGAATATGTGTCCTCCCGTTTTCCCTTCAAGATAGGTGAATTATTTAAAAATTAAACCTTCCTACCCGTAACAGAGACTGGGATTCATCCTTGGACTTGTTTTCTCCCGACGCAGGATACTGCTGGGTGAGGGTCCCCGACTTCTCTCCGCCAGCTGGCACCCCCTGCAGAAATCCCTTGGTCTCCACAGCCAAGCCATAAATAGGTCGTGCCAGATGGGCGGCTTCGACATTGGGGCTATCCCTTAGAGTCTTGGCTTGCTCTTGGGTGCTGGACACGGGCGTCAGAAGCCCCAGGCTTGCCTGAGTATAGGATGGGCTGCCTCGCAGGATGTCTGCCCCTCTCCAAGTCATGTTTCGGAGGTCATCGCTTGAACTCTCGGTCCAAACTTTCTCCTTCAGCCCGTCCTTATCTTCCACCTTCTCCCTCTTCACCACACTCTCAGAAACTGGTTCTCCCATTTTAGAGTCTGGATTGAGCAGACTGTAGACCTTGAGGTCGATTTTGGGCTCCTCCTTGATGGTGGACACAGCATGACCGTCCTCTTCGCCATTGGCTGTAGTGATGTCCTGTTCGTGGCAGTGAACAGTGTTGAAGTGCTCCAGTAGTGACTGAGTGTCAGCAGCCGTGAAGCTGCACTGACGGCATTTGTAGCAGCTGTGGGCTCTCCTGGAGAAGAAAACAGTCATTAGAAATCTAGCCTTTCAAAAAAAAAGAAATCTAGCGTTTTGAAGGGCTACAAAAGAAAAAAAAAATTAAAAAAACGGTTTTTAAGGACCTGACTTTTAACACATGTAATATAATAAGTAGGACAAAATACACCATTTCCAAGACCCAGAAGTTAGAATGGAATTAACTGGCATTTTTGGTTCCATATAAAGAACGTGACATTCCCTTTCACTGGATTAACAATGACGGGTAGACACACACATACACACTCATGTGTCCACACACCAGCAATTCACATTGAAACTTGGTTGGTGTGTTTTATTATTGAAGGGCTTGCTCTGCTCGCCAATTCTATTACTTAACAGACACATACATTTTTACACTGATTTCATCAGTGGACTTTTCACTTCCTGTTTATTTCAACTAAATCGACATTTTTTCATTATAAATGTACATGTATCTCCAGTGTTTATACAGCATTTACACATATTAAATTCTACTTGATTACAGTGTTCTTTTCTAACATACAACTTAACTCAGTTTAGTCAATGAAATATGGCTGATGGATCTACATAATCTGGTAAATAAGATGTATTGGAAGCTCAAGATTTTTAAGACAAATTCTATCTGTGAGGCTTTAGGAACAGCAACAAATTGAGTGTTTGCTGGGTGCGCAGCATGATAGGGGTTGTCTGGATATATTCATTCATAAAGAATGTGTGAACGTGTGTGTTTTCTTTTTAAAAGGCATAAAACAAAAAGAACTTATTGTTGGATTTCATAGCATCCTCTGCTATTAATGAAGGAACACTGTCAAATTAAGACAAATATTTGATTAACAAAGAACAGAGGCACTGTATCCTAAAAGACATACTGGGAAGGTACACAAGTGACTTGGAATAAGGTATACTTAAAAAACTTTGTATGGCTCTCCAAATAAACTCCATTTAAAACACTTGCTACTCCACTGATGCAATGCGCTGCCAACTTAAAATAACAAAGTTAAGTTTTGAGAGTTATTACTTAAAGCTATCACCACATATGTGCGCATATATGTAACTGTAGGTGATCATCACAAATTACTTTGCCAGGCCCCGGGTTCACATTGGCGTATGCAGAAGAAACCCAGTCTTTTTCCACCTGGTGTTTAGAGTCTAGTCAGGAAGAGCAATCCTTACATTAGATTATAAATAAATATAGAGTGGTATGAGCCCGGAACTTTTATGGATGGGATGGTAATGGGGTTGATGGGCTGCGCAAGGCAGCCAGGAAGGCCTTTCTGAGGGAGAGAAAACCAATGGATGAAAAGGAGCTATTCTTGTTGGGGGAGGAGGAAGGGGAAGAAGGCACATTCTAGCAAGCCTGAAATACTGAACAGAGGCCACTGCTGCTTTAGAGGAATAAATTAAGAGGAAGCATGTCAATCAACAAGCTAGGGGGGTCATCTAGAGCTTTGTAGACCATGATAAGCAGGCAGATAGGTATTTTCAGAGGTTAAAGGAAGCAACTGCAAGGTTATAGGCACAGAAGTAGGATCATTAAATATATGTTTTAGTCACTTGGGATCGTAATGGTTTCTGTATTGAGTAACTTCATTCCCTTATGAGACCCGATGGCTGAAAAGCCAAAAGAATGTTCATATTTTAAGGAAGCAAAATTCAAAGGTATTATGATATGTAACAAAATCTCCATCAGTATTTGTTGAGAGTACTTAATGCAGTATAAAATTATCTTCTTATCATTAACAGCTTACATTTGGTTGAATAAATATGGATATTTAACTTTTACTTTTTACAGAAGATTGCTTTCTATCTTGTCTCTTATTTTTCTTCACTGTTTAAGTAGTAAAGATAAAGCAAAGGAAATACAACAAAAGTAAATAATTTAATGATTACTAGACCATAAGAATTAGTATTAAAATTAATTTTCTCAAGTGAAAGGAGCCTAACCTTTGAGGAGGAGATGTCTATGACCAAGAGTAAAAATCTTGCCCCAAGTTCAAGGCCAGAAAATCCCATAACAGGATTCAGATCACAAAGTTCAAAAGACAAGACTCAAAATCTAGGACCTAGAACCTACGGGAACTTCAAATAAATATCCATCCCAGGAAAACTATGTTTGAATATCTCCAAAGAGAGATAAACTCCTAAACTCAAAATTGTACCAAAAAAATTGTTATGCCTACGAGGTTCAATTACCACAGAAAAAAACGGATTTATCAGAATGGCTAAAGATCAAAACATACCCAGGAAATATCCTCCTGAAGATATACCACAAAATCTATTGAGATATGCAAATTAAACAAACAAGCTTCAGGAAGCACATTTTCAAGCTCTGATCAACCTTCACCCCTAGACAGTTCTAATGAGTTCACTGCCCACTACGGCAGTAAATTTATGGTTTCCTTGACACGGTGGGGTCTCGGCAATTTCTGAGGGGAATCCCTTCTGATAAAGTGACACTATCAATTACCACCACTCCTTCTACCCAAACTGGTGTTTTATACAAAACCGAAAGTACAAAGAGTATATAAAATTCCAAAGTCCAAAACTTCTACAGAATTGCAGTGAACTTATTTCATGAAATAAAGACAATTCTAGGGCAACAGGAAGGAGAGAGTACCAACATCCAACAGAAGAAATACAATTTCCTAGGGTATCTTGCAACGAAATATTTTAAAACAGCAGAATCTCAGTTCTTATGGGAGCATTTAAGAGTGTAGACTCTGGGAATGCCCGAATTTCAGTCTTGGCTCTGTATTTTACTCTATGTGCGACTTCAAATAATTTACTAAACTTGCCCCAATGTCTTCATCTGCAAAATGAAAATAATAGTGCCTCTTGATAGGTTCTTATGAATATTAAATAACACTTATTGTAGGTAAGTGAATAAGTAAGGGTCAACCAGTACGAACCCTCAAATTAAATAAAGCCCCTCTCTCCTGTGAGAATCTGCATTCTATGCTCTTTGTGCAAAGGAGTTTAAACCTACAAACTAGCATTTTGGTATCATCCTTTTCCATTCCCCTATGTACCTTAACTGTGATGAACATTATTCTTAAAACCAAGTTGATTTCCTGGAAGACCCTTTGGTTTAAGACACTGACAGGTAGAATATATTCTATGCCTTTTCTGCTTCACCTAGTGGCATTCAATTCTGAAAGAATGAGGAATTTAGTAGTTTGCTTAATTGTCTAGGTTTACTCTTTTCATTAATAGACCCAGAATCTTAAGATTCTGAATCACAAAAAATAGAAAAAGGCATTACCTGTATTTTATTAAAGTCTTGAGAGGTGGTGATGCCTTGAGTGTATTCATTAAGGTAGTTTAGAATCATGATATATCTAGTAATATATCTCAGTAATTCAGATTACGTGCCTTCAATATCGACTTATTCTGCAATCTAGAAATGTCCTTGAGTGATCCTATCCCCCCACCAAATAAAGACAACACATGCAACCCTTACCAATGACTTGACTGGTATGTCCTCGTAAAAATACAAAGGCCTTGCGTCCCTGCCCAGGCATTGAATTCCTCACAAAGTATCACACTCAGGTAAGGTGTCTGCTTCTAGGTTCTCTGATTCCAAGTTTCTGTCCCAATGGACAGAGAGGTCTCAGCAAGAGCTGTTCTGATCTGCCCCACAGAGGAGCTCCTGATCTGACTGTTCCAGGCAAAACCGTCCTTGACACAGGTGCTGGAGAACCATCAGAGATCAGTGGGGATGAACATAAAGCAAAAAAACCCAAAAACAACAACAAACACCGCTCCCCCTTCAAAATTGCAGAGCTAAGTTCTTGGAGAGAATCAGGTTTTAGAGTGAAAAGGAAAACACATTTTAACAGGAAGGATATTAAAATAAAGTTGTAATAGTAAGCTCAACTCATACACCTTTTCTTTTGACGAGTCCAAAGCACTCACACGTATCTGATCTCACATTTCACTGAAGGATAAAGCCCATTTTACACATAAGTAAAATGGAGAAATGGTGTCTTGTCCCTTGAATCTACATCAAGTCAGCAACACATGGCTTCGGCCTTCCAGATCAACATTCTATTTTTGGGTCTTTGACGGCCAAAATTTTTAACTTTATACAGAAATCAGTGAAACCACTGACAATATGGAAAATAAAAACCCGAGAGGAAGGGAAACTGATCATCTGACAGCTTAAGACACTGACTACAGTAATGGTCTGCAAAACATGCTGAGTTTCTTAGCAATACAGAGGTGCCTCCTTAGCAATACGAGGTGCCTCCCGTTGCCCAACTCCATCAGGATCTCTGGGGCATAACCTGAGAATCTGAATTTTTAACAAGATTCCCCAGGTGACACCCATGCAGGGGCCAGTATCGACGAACTTCATTATTAGATCTATTGCGGTTCTAAACAACGTAAGGAACACACTCACAAGGCATCCCCCACCCTCCTCCTTACTTTAATGCAACACAGGTAATGCCCTTACTAGCTTTGTTATTCAGAATCTTAAGATTCTGGGTGTAACAACTATTAATGAAAAGAGTAAAGCTTGACAATTAAGCAGTAAACTGCTAAACTGCTCAATCTTTCAGGCCATTGAACACAAGTAGGTGAAGCAGAAAAGGCAATTTGCTACATAGGACTCTAGAGACTGGAAGGGCTTCTTTCTCCTTGTAGTATCAGTCTTAAATAAATGATAGAAAATATTTTAAAAAGACATTACTCTACTTTCGAAAGCTCAGAGCCACATAAACTTTTTAATAAACCACACTAACATCTAGAGCAGTGTTTCTCCAATTCTAACATGCATAGGAATCACCCAGGAATCTTGCTGAAATCCAGATTCTGATTCTGGAAATCTGGGTGGTACCCAATATTCGGTATTTCTTATAAAATCCCAGATGATTCTGATGCTCTTGGTCCCCAGATCACATTGTAAATAGCAAGAATCATGAAGCCATGGGTAGAAAGAACTTCAAGATGGGTATTAGTTAGTATGGAACAAACTCGTAGCACTTGACAGAACATTTTCAAATGAATTCTTTATGATGAGCAACATCATCTTCCCTTGTAAAGCACATACAACATTACCTACCTCTGAGAGTCAACACTAACGGCTTTGGAAGTTAAAACTACAACTATAATATTGTCAAGCATAATCCCCAAACAAGAATTCATCTTTTTTTTTTTTTTTAATTTCATTGTTTGGGAATCACCTTTCACTATTTTTAGTACTAGGCCATTTATATACCTTAATCCCTCAACAATCACACAAAGTACATATTCCTATCCCTACTTCATGGGATAAGAATCTGAAGCATAGACAAGTCAATTCACATAGAATATGGAGGACATGACACCGTACTTAGCGCATGTCCATGGGTCCTCTTTCGTGGGTGCTGTTGGTAGTTGACTCAATGTTACTAGCTGATTCAGGAGTTAGTTCCTGAAAGATGTACATATATTCTCTGACGTGTGTCATTCTCTCAATAATTACTGAAGAGACCTTCAACATCATGAGATTTCTTAGTATAAGAAACATTACAGAAGAATACAAGTTTAGTCACTGTGAAAATACACTAGTTTGGACTTGCCTCTGACCTACAAAATGAATTTCATTTTATCAGCATTAATATGAAAACCTCAAAGAAGTTCAAGGAATCTTCCTTGCATTTCCTAAGATCCACACTCTCATCCATACAGACTTCCCAAATGATTCAACCCAAGAGTAGGCCTAGAACCCTCTGAGCTATTTCAAATCTCTGTTTTCTTCTGAGGACTCCCTCTACATTGCCTTTTATTAAAATCTTGTGTATGTCCTAGCTTATGGACACATCCCTACATCCACCCCCACCCAGAACATCCGATAGTAAATATATACTTAATAACAAAAGGGATAAACCACCACTGCTCTGTGGATGTTCCCAATGCTGGATTTAATATGTAGAATCATAAAGCAACAAAGAAATATTAAGGAGAAATTCATAGATATTTCATAGACGGTATATTCTGAGTGGCTTTTCTGAATAAACTCTTCATTATTTAAAAACTCCTAGAACTTCTGGCTACATTTAGCCAAACTTCTTTTTAATATAAATATATGCTCTGCATTAATTTAAATTCTATATTCTCCTGCCAAACGCATAGCAAACACTCTCCTCCTGCTACCTAAGGAAAAAAGACATCATTTCACAGGTCTCCCTAGCACAGGATTGCCAGATAAAACACACAAGGATGACTTGAAGGTCAGTGTAAAAAAAAAAAAAAATTGTAGTGTAAGTATGTCCCATGCAATATTTAGGATCAGTATGTCTCATGTAATATTTTAAACAATGAGGACGTGAATCAGAGAAATTTGATAGAAAAGCTAAGTCATCCCTTGCTTTCAGAGAAGACTAACAAAAGACCAAATTGTACTTAATTCAAGTGACTTAAAATGTCTGTGAACAAAGATGTTTTATGTCTTATCCTACTTAACAGAATTTTCATGTGCTATAAAAATGCATTTATTGGGGCGCCTGGGTGGCTCAGTGGGTTAAAGCCTCTGCCTTCAGCTCAGGTCATGATCTCAGGGTCCTGGGATGGAGCCCTGCATCGGGCTCTCTGCTCAGCAGGGAGCCTGCTTCCTCCTCTCTGTCTGCCTGCCTCTCTGCCTACTTGTGATCTCTCTCTCTGTCAAATAAACAAATAAAATCTTTAAAAAAAATGCATTTATTTCAGTTTCATCCATATTTCAATGGCCAGTGGCCTGAGCAATAGTGTTTCATTCATTAGCAGAGATTACACATTATTTTCAAAACTCATAGAAGGCTGCAGTTTTCTAGATCCTAGAAAAAGATCAGCTCAAAGATGCTACTCTATCATTACCTTACTCTGATAAAACTTCTATATTTCTATTTTCATAATAAACCAGCCCACAGTATATGTGAAGTCAGATCTGAGCAATGCTTTTTCTCCTCTAAACGTAAACTCCCAGAGACTTCTGCCAGCATTTGAAAAGCTCTCCTCTACCAAACAGCTGTACTTCTTAACCACTGAAATCTGTTTTCTTCTTCAGTGACTAAACAGAGTATGGAAGTAAATGAGTAGATCAAAATACTAATCAATTAGACTTTGAAAGCTATTTTTTGGGTAATTATGGACTCTAACACCTACAGACAAATTAACCCAGAAAAAGAGTAAATGAAGGTGGTTTAATTTAAATATAGATCAATAGATCTGGTATCTAATAAAGTTAGTCATTTTGTAATATACTTTTTGCTGGTATCAAGGTCTCTAATGTGCCACACTTGAGATTATGAACACTGCAGAATGAGGGATTAAGAGCAGGCAAAGAGAGTATGAGGGACAAAGCCAAAAAAGGAATTACAGGTGAATAACCAGATCCATCAACTTTCAGAAGCTGGAACTGCAACAATATTCAGCCTTAGTTAAGTGCAGAAGAGCAGTCTAGAAAATATGAGATAAACTGAACTCTGAGGAAATTCCATTCAATCCACTCACCTTGTATTTTTAAAGCTGAAATAATCTGATTAGTGTTTACTCCTTTAGAGTAATTGGTTTTCTTAAGGGGAGTATCAGGTCATTTCATTTTCAAGTGGTAGAAGAAAATAAAACTAATGTCATATCTGAAAAATTTATATTTATGATTCACTGATTCACTTTCAAAAAGAAGAAATCCCTTACCAAATGTTAAAGGAAGACAAACCTCCTCATAAAATAGAAAGTGAGTAACAACTGGGAAATGATTTCTATGAACTGATATGAAAGAGAAATCATGGCTAAACTTTATTTTATCGCAGGAATTGATCATGGTTCTTGAACAAAGTCTTCAGGACCATCAAATCTAAAATTCTAATAATACATACAAACAAGGGTAGTGCTGACTGTGGGTTATTTTCTTGAAGGACTGTAATATCCTGGGTAATGTTGTGTCTCACAATGGGAATTCTCAACTTGAACTATTAGGTCCATTTCAAGGAATTACAGGCAACTGATTTATCAGGTATTGTTTAAAAGAACATGTCATCTAACATACACAAATCTATATGTAACCGTCGTGGCCCTCACCTTTTGAGAAACTCTGTGCTAATGCACTATGTACTTGGCTTTTTCAGATGTGTTCATAATTAAGTGCTTATCATAAAATCTGTTCTTTAGAATTAGCAGAGCACACAATCCATGCTCCTTTCTGTGCTCTGTTAAGGCGGAGACTGAATAGTAGCTACCTTAATTTGACCAGCTATGGTATCCAATGTTATTGCCTTCAGCCCGAGTTACATATTTTATGTCTAAAAGATTCAAACACTGTTTAAACATTTTTAAATGCATTTGTAAATCCCCAATAGGGCAGATGCTTGTCATCACATATACTACCAAAAATATGTCCATTTTTTTTCACATTCTAGATCACAAGCAGGTAGACAATGATAATATTAATGACTTTTAGTAGTTATATACTCATAAGGGGGATTGAGCATTTATTCAAATATTTATTGGACTTTTGCACTGATGAAAATTGATGTTCCATTTTCATTTTAAAATGTTATCATATAATGTTAGTCAATACAGTGTACGTATATGTGTATGTATGTATAAATATATATATACACATTCATATTTAGGTTTACAAAAATAAAAATGAACATAATCATAGAATATGATTATATATATATATCTATGTGTGTTTGTGTATATACATATACAGAGAAATGCAGAGAGATCCATGTATGTGTATATATAGAGAGAGACACAGAGATGATATAGAGAAAATTATATTTATGGTATAGTTCCATATATGTACATGAATATATATGGTATATATGTGAATACAAAAACACACACATATAATGAATATATATATATATGTATGTGTGTGTATATATATATATGTCTTGTTTTGCTAGTTTTGGAACTCACATAAAATGGTATCCAGCTACAAATCAAATTTAGTTTGTTTTATTTGGCCAAAATTGTACTTATAAGATTTATCTATGTCATATTCAACTGTCATTTATTCAAATTCACTACTGTGTAATATTCCACTGTATAAAAATCTACAAATTATTTAATGACAATAGCTATTTACTATTAGTTGGCATTTTTTCCGTTTTTTTTTTTTTTTTTTTCTTTTTTTGAGAGGGAGAGAGTATGCGTGTGTGCAAGCAGGGTGGGAGGGGCAGAGGAAGAGGAAGAGAGAGAATCTTAAGCAGGCTCCACACCCTGCATGGAGTCTGACACAGGGCTCAATCTCACAACCCTGAAATCATGACCTGAGGTGAAATCAAGAGTCCGATGCTTAACCAACTGAGCCCCCAGGCGCCCCTGCAGCTTTTATTTTGAATTTTTGTTTTGGTTGTCCTGCTTGCAAAAACTACTACTGTGAACATTTTTGCAAAGGTTTCCAAGTGTATCCATGAAAGAAATTTTCTTCTGAGGAGTGTAATTATGCTTCTATTGGGAATATGAGCATCTGATATTGAATTTGCCAATTCATTTTATCCAGTCACATGTATTGACCATTTTAGCCTTTATAATTTTTTTTAACATCTATGTTTTCTGCAATAAAGTTACCTCCTTTTTTCTTTGATTAGTATTTGCCTTGTATAATTTCATCTAGTCTTATCTTCTTGTTACTGAGACCCAACTTAATTACACTGAGTCAAAGGATATGTTCTGTATGATACTTCATTCTGAAATCTGTTTCTTTTTGGCTTAAAATGTGTCAATTTTTCTAAGTATTTTATATCTGCTTGAAAAGCATGTGAATTCTCTAAACTGATGGATGCACAATTGATATATTTTTATTAAATCAAGTTTGTTAATTTGTTCTTCTAATCTTTTATATTTTGAAAATTTTTTTCTGTTCAACCTTTAGTAAGAAAGGTTGCTTAAAATCTATCACTGTGATTGTGGCTTGTCCTATTTTCCCTGTAGTTGTCAATTTTATTTTACATATAGATTTGTTTATATTTTATATATTTAGAATTGTTATCTCTCCCTCAAGAAGTGAACCTCTTATCATTATGTATTGACTCTTCCTCCTATGCTTTTTGTCTTAAAATCTAAATTGTATGAGATTAATAATGCTATCTCAATATTCCTTTAGTTTATATTGCCTGTAAATTGGTCTATTTTTTTTAAAGATTTTATTTATTTTTTTGAGAGAGAGGGAAAGAGAGAGCACAAGTAGGGGGAGTGGCAGGCAGAGGGAGAAGTAGGCTCCCCGTTAGGCAGGGAGCCTGATGTGGGGCTCGATCCCAGGACCCTGGGATCATGACCTGAGCTGAAGGGAGAACTGAACCGACTGAGCCACTGAGGCACCCCTGTCTATTCTTCTGTTACAAACTCTCCATAGACTTGTATTTTACAAGTGTGTATCCTATGTTAACAGCTTAGAGTTGAATGTTCCTTTTTAATAAGTCTGACAATACCTTATTTAAATAGAAAGTTTAATTCACCCAGGCTCATTAAGATTTTTGATAGCCGGTCTTTTTTTTCTTTTTTTTTTACCATCTTACTTTCAAAATTCTATTCATCTATTTATACACTTTTCCTATGTATCCTCTCTGCCATTTCTTAAGAAAATAGACCGAATTTTATTTTGTTGTTCCATTCTTCTCTGTAGCTTCAGAAGTTATGTACCCATTTCCTATTCCTTCACTGATTATCCTTAAAAAAGTCCTAACTCACTAACCCCAGACAATTCAAGGGCTTTAAAGCACCTTACTTCTGATCATTTCCCCTACAAACTTACATAATTGTTTTACCCAACACCTTAATCTATCTCCTTCTAACTGCATAAATAAGGCAGACTGTGGTTGGTTAGATTTGCCCAGAGTTCCCTGGTCTTTGCCTATGTGAAAATAGCTTTGCTTTTTCTTGGAAAATTGTTTTCACAGGTAAGCAATTCTAGGTTGACTGTTTTTGTGTTTTGTTTTGTTTTTTCCTTCGAAACCTTGAATAGAATTCCTCCCTCTTCTGGTTTCCATTGTTGCTGATAAAGTCTGCTGTCAACCTAATTGTCTTTTCTAAGTAGTCAATATGTTGTTGCTCTTTAGGGGCTCTAAAAGGACCTCTCTGGCATTTTAATTTTTACTACAACACGTCTATGACTGAATTTATTTGCATATATCCCTGTTTAGTATAAGCTATGTTTTTTTGTATCTGTGTGCTTATGTCTTTCATCTTTCAGTTCTAGAAATCTTCTGCCATTATCTCCTCAAATACTATTTGCCTATCTTCCATTTGTTATATTCTTTTCTCCTGGGATTCTAATTAGATGCAGGTTAAAACAGCTCATTATGTTTCTATAATCTACTGTCTACTTTTGATACTTTCCATCCCCTTCCCCTCTTTTAAATATTCTGGCTAATGTCTTCAGCTTTAACTTGTGATTAATTCATTTGCCTTCTATCACTTGCCAATCTGTTACTGAACTTACCTATGTTTTAAGTTTCAATAATTATATTTTCAATTCAAAAAATACTATTTCTTTCTTTTTTTTGAACATTTCTAGTCCTTTATAGTTTTGTGGAGTTTAGTCAACTTGTAAATCTGATTTTCATTTCTTTAAACACTTATTTTTTATAACTGTAAAGTATTATATTTTATAACTTTCTTATAACTAAAAATATATTTTATTCTTATAACTTATCATCTTCCTGGGTATCTAAATTCATTATTTGCATTTCCTACTGATTTCCCATAGAATGGTTTAAATCCCTTCCTGTATGGTTAATTTCCATAATAATGAGCTCATCTAGCTTATCTTCTGCCACATATAGCACGGAGGTGAAAATTAGAGTATTTCATATAGACAAATTTGTGTTTATCTCTGACAGGAATCAGAGGAGGTTCTAAACGTGGAATCACTTTAGCCACCTTCAAGATCCAGCTTAATGTGAAACAGATTCAGCAGCCTCTCGCTGTCAGTGACTCCAGGCGTAGTCTCCTGACTGACTTACATCAATACTGGTATTTGACTCAGCACAACCTCACACTCCATGCTTGCTATTCACTTCTCCCCAGTCTGGGTTTAGTCCACTCTTGGTGAAGGGAGGATGAGAAAAGCTTCAGAAATTTCTCTAATTCATGGAACTCTAGCAAGGCCTTGAAAAGTACATTTTATCTACTATAGTTGTTTTGTGAGGAGACAGTACTCCTACTTACTCCAGAAACTAAGTTATAACACAGAAAATTTTGATGAGGAGAATGTTAGGTAATCAATTAAGAGAAGGGGTACACTGTTTAACTAAATAATAAATAATAAAAGAAACAGTGTGGGAAACAAATTCAGGAGTAGAACATAGTAAGTCAGTCAAATGTGAGCTAGGGGGAACATAAGTAAATACGAAACATTGAGAAAAGAGAATTGACCAAGTTCCAGTTACTGACTGAATAATGTTTGCGGTTCAACCAAGATTAAACCTGATTCTTCTTGAAAATGCCCACCGAGTGGAATCTACACCAAGGTTTTCACTCATAAGTCTCAAACAACTCTCCCGCTTCTCGGCTGTAGTTTTTTTATAGCTACCTGATTTCACATATTTTATGGATCTTAGCTTCTACTACCTTTTTACTACACCGTTAAGTCTTATACATAAAGCACTCAAAAGTCTAGAATATTCCCTAGTTATAACAGAATTATGGAGAATGTTTCCCAACATGTATAATACAAATAAACATAAATTTAACCAGAAAAATATTCTTGTGATATGGTAAACTTGTCCTCTTATACTGTCTTCAAAATGTAGCATGTGGGGAAAATGCTTTGATAGCAGAACACATTTTCAGCATCCATAGGACTATCTCCTTTCACATACCTAGAGCCTCCACTGTTGTTCAACCTTCAGCAGAGCTTCTGAAAGTGTAAGTTTCCAAATTGCAAACATTTCTACAAAAATTCATAAACCGACCAGAGAGAAACTACTCAGTACCTTAATCCAGGACCACATGAATTAGAGCAGGTTTTAAAAATAAGTTCAGGAGTAGGGCTCCAGGTGGCTCAGCTGGTTAAGCATTTGCCTTCGGCTTAGGTCCTGATCCTGGGGTCCTGGGATTGAGCAGAGTCTCAGGCTCCCTGCTCAGCAGGGAGTCTGCTTCTGCCTGGCCCTCTGCCCCTTCCCCCCACTCAAGCTCATTCTCTCTCTCTAATATATGAATAAAATATTTATTTATTTATTTATTTATTTATTTATTTATTTATTTATTTATTTATTTATATTTGACAGATACAGACACAATGAGAGAGGGAACACAAGCACAGAGAGTGGGAGAGGGAGAAGCAGGCTTTCTGTCGAGCAGGGAGCCTGATGCAGGGCTTGATTCCAGGACCTTGGGACCACAACCTGAGCGGAAGGCAGACGCTTAATGACTGAGCCACCTGGGCGCCCCATAAATAAAATCTTTAAAAAAAAAAAAAGTGCAGGAGGATTTTAATGCCCTAGGAACAAATACTGCTCAGTTTTCTCATCTAAAAAAATGCTAAAAGGTTGACTTAAATTCAAAATGCACAGACAATTGTCATTTGGTGTGGAGCCCTAAATCTTCAGAAGGGTTTCAAGACCATATAATAGTCTGAGATTAAACTGTAACTTACCATGGAGATCTTGGCTTATCCTTAATGACTGTAAAGTCAAAAAATCACAGGCACTTCATTTACTTAAAGATATACTCACTGGGCACTTATTAGCCATTCTGGCACTGTGTTAAATTGTGTAGATATGGCAGTGAAGACGACGAGACTAGTCTCTTCCCTCTAGAGCTTATTTTCATTACTATTAACTAAGCTCTCAGATTATTCAGTAATATTTTTATTCATACTTTTAGTTCTTGGGAGATTTTTTTGTTTAACCAAAGCATATAGAAACTGTTTTTCCAGACGCATTTTCAAGCAATGGCTTCAGCTTTCTCAAAAAAAGCCACTCATGCAAGTGATCTGGTATCCAGATGTATCAGTGTGTGTGTGTGTGTGTGTGTGTGTGTGTGTGTGTGTGTGCATGTGATGTGGTGTGGTGTGGTGTGCGTGTGGTGCGGTGTGGCTAATTTTCTCATGAACAAGGAAAGCCTCCTCTTTCAAAAATAGAATGGATTGCCTAATTTTTATACCACCTAACAAATGTATATGCACACTAGTAAAGCTCAGGAGGAAGCTAATGTCTGCTAGCCCAGAAATAAATTAGCATGCAGCTAACATCAGAGGAGCCAGAAACACTCACTACAAGTGTGAACACATATTTGATTGCAGGACTGTGTCTTTCCTAGGGCTGACCTTATAAATTAAACAGTGTAAATCTCAAGGAAGTGTTTTCTGAACATTTAGATTCACTCTGAACATTAGGATGCCCTTCAAATTAACATCCAACATTATTAGCCTATTGTTGGACATGAACTGCTTCATTACTGGTGACTGACAAAACATATACTCATACTGACACACCACTTCTAAAAAGAATAGGAGGAACTGTTCAAAATCTTGGAATGGGAAAATTAAAATCTGTTTTAAAAACTATTTAAAATCTTGGGATGGGAAGATTTTTAAACTAGGATACTGAGTCTACAGAAGGAAAAACATTTAAAAATAGTAAATAAAGCTCTTTACTTTGACGCTTACAGGCACAATAACAAAAAAAGCACCCACTAAGCACTAAGTAACCTCTAAATGTGCTGTATTTCCAGGATTTTGCTTAAACTAATTCCCACTCATACAACCAAGTCTCAGGTTAGATGCTCCTTCTTCAGTGAGGCATTTCTTCATCTACCATTTTGGCCTTTGTGGTCATTCTATTCAAACACAGTGGTCTCTACCTCATCTGCTGTGACACCTGAACTCATAATGATCTGTTAATGACTTCCCTACTAAACTGTAAGTTCCATGCGGGCACAGACTAGGTCTGTCTTGTTTTCTCCTTTATCATCAATGCCTGGCACAATGTGTATTTTTGGAGTTAATCTGTTAAGGAATGAATGCATAAATGAAATAAAGAGATATATCTTAAACCCATCTTTAGAAAATATGGGTGCCTCGGTGGCTCAGTTGTTAGGCATCTGCCTTTGGCCCAGGTCATGATCCCAGGGTTCTGGGATCGAGTCCCACATCGGGCCCCCTGCTCAGTGGGAAGCCTGCTTCTCCCTCTCCCACTCCCCCTGCTTCTGTTCCCTCTCTCACTGTCTCTCTCTCTGTCAAACAAATAAATAAAATCTTAAGAAAAAAAAAGAAAATATGAAAGATTAACTGGGAAAAGAAACATTTATAAAAAGAATATGATGAAAGTGGAAAAAAAAAACCATGAATGTACCCTCTATGTCTGTCTATGGATCTGTAATAACTGAAGAGGCTTTACCCGCTCAGAGGAGTAAGCAGACAGAAATCGAAAGTCGCACATCTTACTGAATTCTCACCTTCAGATTACTGTTTCTTTGCAAAACGAGGATGTTGTTCAATTTTTTTTTAAAGCCAGAAGAATCTCATTTTAAAGTCCAATCTCATTTTAAAAGAAAAATGAGCAACGTGTTCTCGAGCTGTTTCCCAGTTGGAATAGAGAAGAGAACACGTTATAATGGCACCTTTCATTTGGAAGTGGCTCCATCAGAAATGAGGGGATGTGGAGTTAGTCAGCAAGGACAAATACACGAATTGTGGTAAATGAGTGAACTCATCAGCATTATCGTCATCACTGCAAATTGTAAAATACACCCGGTAAACAGCAGAAAACAGGTACGAAGCATAAGAGTAAATGGTCTGCAACAAGTGACCAAATTAAAGTCTGCGGTTACGTCTATAAATCCATAATCTGCAGTTTCACGAATGATCTTTTACGTTTACCTTTCCTGTAACTTTCCCAAGTCACCGCAATCATTCCTGATGATTCTGGGATCAGCCCTCTGGCTTCTTTCGATCGTTTTCTTTGACATTGTACCTCCCTCCCTGCCCCCGCCCCGTCCCCACGATGACTTACCTGTAGTGTCGGGAAATCTCTTCTTCCACCTGGGTAATGAAATCACATTTGGTGCATGAGTGTTCTTTGCTTTCCTTGACAGCTGGCTGCCCATCCGATCCTTGCAGGTGATTGGCTTCCTGTTTGACCTCCGATGCTTGGGACTCGTGCGCGCTCTCGTAGTGGAAGAGGAGCACATCTACGTCAGGGGTGGAGAACGAACACTGGTGGCACTGGTGTTTGACTCGCGAGCTTCCGGCTGCCCCCGGAGACAAGTGCAAAAGCAAGAGTGCACAGTGGGAACAATTACTTTTTCGACAAGCAAATGGGTAAGTAATTTCTCCAAGGTGCTTTTCTGGGCTGCAAAGGCCTCTGGGACAGAAAGGACAGTGTTTAATGGTACATTTATGAATGTTATGGAGCTGCTGATAGTGACGGAGGAGCGGCCCTACTACGATGACGTCGGGGCCGTGGCTTTTGGAGTATCTAAAGTCACAGAACTGACAATTATAGCTTGTTACCACATTATCCTCCGCTCCCTTGCTGGAGAAGTCCTTCTTTTTAGCCCCACTAGAGCCCTTGTCTGCCTTGGCCATTGGCTCCCCTTCTGCACTTTTGGCTAGATCATTCTGATTAATGACCGAGCCCCTGGAAAGCTTATCATTCAACTCTGGATTAAGGCCGCCTGATTGCGCTCCTCCATGCTGTTTGCCGTAATGTTCTAGCAGTTTAAGTGAGCTAGATGACTCACAGCTGAAACTACAAAATTTACACCAGTAGTAACTGGTGGCCTCTGTACCATTTTGTCTCGAGGAATCGAGGGGCTTGATGGGCACTGAGTAGCCAACAGGAGTGTCATCTCCTGTCTTGACCGTGATCTTGTCCTGCCACTTTCCCAAGTCTCCCGAATCACTGGATCGAAGTGCAGGGATGGATTTGTTAGAGTTTTTCTCTGAAGGTTTTGCACCCTCAGAGGAGGGGAGAGAAGCTTTGATTTTGTTCGGGTGTGTCTGAAGAAAATGTTGTTCTAGTTCAGTTGAGGAGTTGCCCATGTAAGTGAAATTGCAGAATTTACAGCGGAAGTACTTGGTGTTTCCCTGGCAGTCTGGTGTTTTCCGTCCAATGCCAATGAATGTTCCACCCGAAGTGACCTGGTACAGAAGAGATGGATGTTACTTGAGAGGTATCATTCATTTCGTGCTCTCTGTAGGAGGGAGGAGGGGACATTGCCAAGTATTCCACATCAAAAAATACAATAGTACTTCTACTTATTATGAAATCACTTGAATAATCAGAGCCAAAGAAATGCACTCTTCATTTCTCAATAGCTACTCTTTGAGAGGCTCATTATGCTAAACACTTTTGGCCAAAGTAACAGATAAAGATAAGTAATAAGAGAACTATAACTAGCTCAATGGATTTAATAAATATTCTTCTTAAAAAGCCAAGAAAACAATTTTCAAGTAAGTAGGTTTTACTACTATTTCCTTCAAACCACATGCTTGCAGAAGCATCCAAATCACAGGGGATTTCTTCTCATGAAGTTAAGGGTTGCTGTCAAAACTAGAGGCAGTTGCTTAGAGATTACTCAATGCAGTCGTTCTCCAAGGAAATCCTCTGTTTAGTTCCTATAGCAATGAAGCCCTGGGCAAAGATGAAGTCTACCTTTTGGGTAAAACAAAGCTGCTAAAATGACCACACAAAATGCCTTATAATTAAAGCTCAAGCAGGCACTATTAGACCAAAAGCAAAATGAATGCAGTGGACCTGAAATCTTAGTGAAGAAGGTCTAATGTAAAAAGTTTAAAATGTTTCCCAATCTAGGATAAAGGAAAAGAAGAAAAACTTCCAGGGCCTCATCTGATCAAGTCTCTGTCTCAGTGGGTCATGGGGATGTTCAAAGGCCAAAATAAAATAATCCAGCACAAAAATAATCACAGCTCTTCTTTCTATCCGAATTATAAAACTGTACAGCATTAGGGCAATGAGGGCATTCAAAAGTCACTTTATATAAAATCCTTCCTCCTTCCTCAGTGTGCCCTGCAAAGGACAGCTTAACTAAGCACTACCACTGAGTAGCCAAAATTCCTGGTTTAAAACCAAGTTTTGGATAGAAATGCTCCAAAAAAGGGAGAGATTTCCTCTTCTAACTATCTTTTTCTAGCTACCAGATGTAATAGATTAGGCACGTGACATAATCATGTTCTGCCTTCTTCAACAGCTGCTCAGAAATGACATGTGTGATCACTGCTCATATCCAAATCACTCCATGAGAAAAGTCTCAAGCACCTCAAAAGTCATTTCAGAGGTTCCACTTAATATGCAAATAATATTCCTTTAGTGCACTGAGACACGCGCTTGCACCTCTACTGTATAGGACTAAGAATGCCATCCATTCTGCCACTTACGGAGAGGCTGTGAGCTTGATCAAAAGACTTAACCTGTCTGGCCAAGGGCTAACTCAGCTGGGGCCACCTCTCCACTTGTTTCCGGTATTACAGTTCCCGGAAACGTGCATGATCACAGAAACAGCTCAACACTTACTGTATATCAAGACAATAATTTGCAAACATCTCCCACAGCCTTTATCGAAGGGTGATAATGTTTCACTTGGGTGCTGTCTACACCCACTATGGCAAGCACACAGACTTCAGTGTGTCCGCAACAGGAGGGCACCATCTAACTGGAAGGGGAAGGAGGGGGCACCCTCCCAGCCAGCAGCCTGGCCGTGGGCTGTGTGAGAGATGTCAAAGCCAGACCACATGAGGATACAGCCGATGCACCTTTCTAACCTAGCACTTCAGGGACCAGAACAACAAAATGTGCCCTGGAATGCCATCATATTGCAAAATCCCTCCGTCTCTTTCCCAACTCACTAGAGGTGAGGAGAAACCTTATTTTCAAAAACAAAACAAAGCATTTCGGTGGGCTTCATCAACTCTGGTATTTTGTTCAGGAACTTCAACTTGAATCAAAAGGGGCAAATGCAGAAGTTATAGGCCCTTCTTCTCTAATGGGAGCAAACCCGGTATACCAATTTTCTTGTGTTAGCTACCACATTGCTTCAGAGTTGCCGATCTTCCTAATATAAGATGTTTTTAACTTCTGCTTTCAGAACAGGGATTCCTGAGAAACCACAACACATCATCACCGTGTCTCTGATTTTGCAGTCTCCAAAACGCATATTCCATGTCCACACTGAAAGGGCTGAACAAGGAGCACTTAGAGTCCTAAGGAAACCCTAAACATTTGATTTTGAAGTGAATCAAAGTTATTACTAAGCATCACAGTATCCCTTCCAGTATTTGACAAAAACTTCAAAAATTAAAAAAGTCCAGGCTAAAAATGACTACCATCAGATGAAGAGACCATGAAACAAAGAAAGGCCATATGGTAAACAGACAAACAAAATCAAAAACAAAACTGCCAGTGTTGCATTTTGGTTTAGGATTAACTAAGTTACCACTGCAAACCTCGTTAAATCTTTTAAGTCAGTGATATTTGTGTGTCTACAAAGTTGTGTTTTTTACCCAGGAAAAACTGGAAAACCAGTTGTGTTTTTTACCCAGGGAAAACCACCCAGGGAAAATCATCCAGGGAAAATCGTCATTTAAGATTATTATTTAAGATGCTCTTTCAAAAACCACCCAAACAAGCAAACAAAAACACAAGGATCTCATCTGATGACAAGAACAATAGTATTGACACTTCTATAAGGTTATCTATTTACCTTCTTGGTAAATGGCAGTAAATCATACTAGTTTTTATACTACTTAAAGCTAGTATAACTAGCTTAAAGCTAGTTTTATACTACTTAAAGCTAGTATAGCCATTATAAAAATATGTAAAAAACTATTAAAAGCCAACTTTGGGAAACATTATTACTTACTGTTCTATTCCATAGCTCTTTCAAAAAGATTTAAAGGCTACCCTTGTGACCATTTTTATACTTTCTTTAGAAAAGATGGATTTTTAAGTCATGATGAAATAAACTGATGTATATCATTTAAATGCCATTCTAAAATAAAACATAATTTATTATTCTAGGAGACCATACCCTAAGACTACTGACCATATCCACTGCATTTTAATGACCCATAAATGTTAACTTAAAACAATTCTTTCCTAGGTTAAATACAAATAGACAGCAAGAACACTTATACGAAATAAGTGTTTGCAGCAACAGTTTCTTGAACCTTATTGCCAGGAAACAGCACCTACATGTTCAGAGAATTATCTCAAACTTTTCAAATGGTTGAACTCAGCAAGGAGTAGAAAAAAAACTTACCATTCCCTAGCTATGACTAAACTAAAAAAGAGATCACAAACAGAATAAAGAGTATAAGTTTCAATCTTTTTTCTTTTCTAATGAGAATTATAATTATAGCCTGTTAATCCAGCAGTTCTTTTGACACAGATATCCATATTTTAAAATTTCTATTAAACTGTAAATTCTGTTTGGAGCAAAAATTATACCTATTCATTCATCTAATTAGCAGCTACTGAGTATTTAGTTTGTGCCAATCTTTGGAATAGATACTGGAATACAACGGTGAGCAAGCTAGACCACATCTCTGCCTTTAAATTATAGTTGAAGATCAAGATTTGTGGCTAATAGTATTAATCTTTACTTGGATTTGTTTGCTCCCAATGGAAGTTCCAGAAGTTAAAGTCTGTGCAAAAACACACTATTCAACCCCCTGGCATCTCAGTCTCCTCATATTTATGGATACAAACAACAGTGTACACCTTGCCATCTTATGGGATTACTGTGAGGATCAAAGGGGAGAATGTAACTGAAACTGATTTGTAAACTCAAGATCAGTGCTGGCCAATAGAACTTTCTGAGATGATGGAAATGTTCTGCAGTCCACCTTGTCCAACAGGGTAGCTACGGGCCACACGTGGCTACTGAACACTTGAAATAGGGCTAGTGCAACTGAGGAACTGATTTAAGTAATTTTTATTGATTTTTCATTAATTTAATTTGAATTAACTGAAATTTAAATAGCCACATGGAACTAGCGCATGCCATGTTACGCAGCATATTCTAACAGTACTATTCCCATGAATGGGATTATTATTTAATAAAATGGACTATCTAATTTAATTTCTCCTGCTAATGGGATGAAAAGGCTAAACAGTGGGAACATGGTGAAGTCATTCATTGACAAACTCATAAACTTACCACTTCTAGTGTTCTTAGCTGTAAATGAAAAGGTTCGATTCCATTGTTACTAAATTATGCTAATGTTTCTGTTTGACATCCTTCTTGGACTGAAGGAATGATATTTTATTCATCCTTGGAAGTAAGCAGGGGTTCCATACACTTGGGTTGAATAAATGAAGTTATTGTGAGAAATGCGAGCACAGATGAAAATTTCTCACCAAGGCCCCTCAGTTGCCTTGGATGAAAACACGACTGTAATTCACACCCCCCTTATTGACTCGACTGGACATATTTGAGCTTCTTCAAAAAACTGAACAAAACACATCTTTCACCCAAAAAAAATGACTACGGAGCCATTTGCTTGTGAATTATAGTTAAACAGGAACACCTGATGTACCTGTTAAAGGCATGAAAAAGAACAGAGTTGAAGTTACTTTTCACTGATATGGTGGCTTTTTATTCTTTTAAACTTAGTTTTAAGAACTATTCCTTCCATGTAAGTATGTTTCATGGCCTTTGTTTCTGATTTATTTACGTATGTCTTTTCACAAAAATGTTTTGCTGTAGAAGTTAAAAATATAAAGGGCTGGCTTTTTGCAAGGTCTTTAACCTTAATTCATTTACTTCCTTCTAATCATATGGAACAAAAACTGGTAAGAGTAATATCTAAAAGAATATGTCAAAGGAAAATATTTTTTTTTGAAGCCTCAGAACTCTCGAAATGACACTTCAGGCCATGTACTTCTTGTCAGGGGAACAAAAAGGGTTGTTTGAACTAAATACAAACTCTTCCTCAGATGTGGTTCATTTTCAAGTACTATAATTGATAGCAACAGAGACAATTAGGAGGGTACTAATTTAAGGGGACTTGAGGTTATGGGCTGATAGTCAAAACAGTAAAACCTTCACTTAATAAAAAGCTAAGATGCTAAAAGTCACTGCTCAAAGACTGAAGTTACAAATAACTTGAAGAAATCTGTCAGGGCCGATTTTGGCTGAAAATAACTAGAGTCAGAATTAATGTGCTCATCCACATAGGGAATGTTTCTGCATTGTGGAGTGCTTCAAAAAACAATGCAGAATAGAGAGTGTGCCATAATGATGGACCTTTGGTGGCGATGAACATTTTAGACAGTTCAATAACAAAACTAATTGCATGGTGATCTTCTTAGTCCCCTGTTATCACACCCTATTCCTGGCGTTCCTGGAGTCACTGCCATAACTCCTATAAACACCCTTTTCCACAAAATAAGTAACAAATCCAAAAACAATTTTTTGAATTATAACAACCAATTGATTTTTTGGTGGGTGGGGGGAAACCAAAACTTAAATTGGTACAAGGGGCGATTTTAAGGGTAAAGTCCTGCATATCTTAAATTATGCACATTTTTATTATCAGCATTTGGATTACAGCCATTGACAGTCTATCCCAACTGGTTTTCTCACTTCACCCAGCATAATACTGACCTGAGTCTCTACAGTTATTTGGCATTTGGGCTGACAGAATACCAATAAATCTTAAAGTGAGTCTCAAGAATTTGGGGAAAAAAATGTTTTATGGGGAAAAATGCGAAACAAAACAAAATGCAAGGCAAGTGGATTATAGAGCTGAGTGCATTATCCACAGAACCCCTCTCCTGCATCTGACCCAACTTTGCCATAGGCTCAGAAGGGAGATAGAAAAGAACTGAGTGGTCTAAAGAGTGTCTTAAATGGGAAAAACAAGAGAGTGGAATCACTGTGTGACATCCTTCCTCCAGGGAAGGATGCTTTGGCGCATGCCTACTATGTGCCAAACACTGATGATCCACAGAGAAGTGACAGAGTCCAAAACCCCAGCATGTCTGTGGTCTGGGGCAGAAAGCTCACAAGCAAATAGATGACAACAGCGGAGGGCAAGCTTCTGCTGAGAGGTACCAAGTTCCATGACAACACAGAGGAAGAGAACCTAAGCCACACTGACAGATTGGCAAAGGCTTTCAGAAGGAGGTGACAACCGAGCTATGGACTTATGAATTGGCATTGGGGCAGTGCCTCAAAGACAATGACTATGGAAAGGCTTTTCAGGTGCAGGAAACAAAGTGAGTAAAGCACAAGACAGTGAAACAGTGCAAGTTGCTCGGTAACCATGAAGGGAGATTGGGGGTGAGGGAGAATTTGGAAAAGTGATGTCTTATTGGAGAGAGAGAGTTCTACTAAATGATACAAGCACAATTAAAATGATACACATTTTATAGAAAGTAGGCCTATCCTTTTTACAAAATGTAGGATGTGGCTCCATAAGTAGAATTTAAAAAAAAAAATTAAATAGAGAAAGGAAGGGAGGGAGGACAAAGGGAGGAAGTTAAGGAGAGGAGGAGGAAGGAAGGAGAAAAGAGAAAGGAAAAGAAAGGACAGGAGAGGAGGGGTGGAGGAAGGCAGGGAGAGGGGGAGGCGAGAGCAGAAGAGAAAGGAAAAGAAGAGAACAGAAGGGATCAAAAAGAGAAAAAAAGTAACTGAAGAAACCACTAAGAATTTGCTAAGTAAACATGAAGGGTGGGGGTGATAAAAGCATAAAGCAGGAAAGCCTGAAGCAACTACTCAATTGTTTGGGGGGAGACACACACATCAGAAAGAAATCCAGGGTAACCATGGGATTTCCAGCCCCGCCAACTTGGAGATGGGAGTACAGAACAAAGGAGAGGGGAAACGTTAGGGAAGGAGCTAACAACTTCAGCCTTATGCACGTTGACTTTGAGGGGCTAGTGGAACATCAAGGTGAAGCCACCCATCAGCTGGAAAAACAGGTCTTAGAACAAACCAGTTTACTGTAAGATCCCCAAATATGTTACTGGACTCATGAAAGAATTCAGGTGCTCTTCAGTCTGACATCAGAGGGTCATTTAGGTATTAAAGGGGACGCGGGAGACAAGTGAAGTATTTCTCAAGTCCCTCCCTGCAGCCCCACCCCTCACGTTCAGGATCCCTGGAGGCCACCCAGCTCCTGGCTCCAGCTCGGTTAGGGTATGCAGTACGGGTCAGTGAGACACTCTAAAGGCATTCTGATGTCTTCTCTCCCATTCCTGTACTTAATCGCAGGCAAAGAATAAAACTTTAATTACAAAGCCATGGAGAACATACATGGGAGACGGATGTATCTACTTAATATTTAATCTTCGTAGAAAAACCAACCCTGAGATTGTGCTTGGTAACCAGAAGAGAAGACTACAACTCCGTGGCCATATATTAAATCATAAATCCCTAAAACAAAGTCCTCCAAATGAGGGAAATATAAACAAAATCAAATACATGGATAAAATGTGGCTTCATTTGGGGATAAAACACTGCCTCCTTAATTGATTAAATCAAAATCTGGCCCTTCCTCGCTTTATCAGACCTAGTCTTGGTAGCAAAAGTACCAGTGAAAATGAATCACAGTAATTAAAAAAAAGACAAATCAGTAAAATTAATTTTCAATGATTTCAATTCTGAGCCTAGTGCGTTCAAATATGGCAGCACTACACTGCAGGTATTGGAGAAGAAACAATCTCAAAGTAATCACTGAGGTCCCCAAATTCGATGTGATTCAGAGTACGCATCAAAGAGCCCCCGTGTACCAGCTTTGTATGTCCTCCCTTACGAACAGTTGGCCCATCTTCCATTGCTTCTGTAGTTGAAGTAAACTCAGTCTTGTATTTGGGAAGGTTAAATGCCGTAATGGTTGTGAAAACTGGTTTTGTAGACAGGGCGCTGAGCTCGGTTAGGCTTCGCAGTACATGCAAATGAGATGCTCTGAAGGCATTCTGCTATCTTCTCTGCCTCACACCCATTCTGGTACTTAATCGCAGGCAAGCATCCCATTTACCCCCTTTGCATAACTCTGCGACCTTACAGGTTACTTTAATTCCTCTATCCTGCTTCCTCATTAAAAAAAAAAAATGGACATAATAGTAATGTCTAGTTTAAGGATTTTTATGAAGAGAGGTTAATTAATACACATAAAGAGCTTAGATCTACCTATGACTGTAAGAAATCCTTTATGTTAGCTGTTGTCAGAAGTGAATCCAAAATTGGAAGAAAACCCCAAAAGGTATGTACAATTTTGATTATATAAGCTATGGATGAAAAAAGAATGAATCAAATTACAAGCAATACAGAAAAATAAATATTACATTTGACTTCCAATTTAAATAAAGCAAGGTCTTTTCTGATATTCTGAAAATGCCCAACACTTACTTCAAACTTTAAAACCATATGATGAACAAATCAAGAGGTCTGCGGTCTAATGACTCTCAGAAACAGACTCCATGAAGGAAATTAGAAAATGAAAGGGAACTGCTCCCTCCAAACTTTCCTGGGGTTAGACACAGCTTATGGATCCGTGTTTCCAACAGCTGCGTGGATGCTGTAATTATAATGACCCAAGAAACAAAACGCACTGACTAAGCTGCTGACTTGATATGGTTAGCCGAGCAGGCCATTTGAGGATAATTGTTTTTAACTTTTTAAAATATTTTTATTAAGAGTTAAGTAATGCTAAATTCAATTAGATGCGCTAATAACCATGATTTCTTCTAAACACTCTGACTAGAGAGAGATGGATATTCAAGAAAGTGATACATGTTTTTTAAACGATAGCAAATAAGCCAAAAATCCGAGAGGTCAGCATTTATCACACTGACTGACCCTCATGTAACAACATCATGGAGATCTAACCAACGGGCAGGCAGTGAAGATGGCCAAACTATTCTAGTCCACCGGGGTGGCTAACACTGTTCAGCTTGGTTATCGCCATGATGAAAATGACCTGGTAAATGCCAGAATTTTACTTTGCTTGATGGCCTTAGGGTGAGCATATGTTTTATTTTGCACACTTTATTACCTGTTAAAGAGACGCAGACCTGAAAACTAGGATGGCTTCATCTGACAAACATTCTGTACTCTATAGACAGTCTGAAGTGATTAAAGTCTCATTCACCAGTTGTTTTAAAGTGCAATTGTTCTCAACTCAGAAAAACAAAGAAACACAACCTGCTAAGATCTACAACTTCCCTCCTCCTCCAGATCAAAGGAAACTCCAAGGCAAAAAATAAATATTTGGAAGTAAAATTCAGGAAAAGTCAAAATAAACCAAAATGAGATTAATGTTCTCTGATTTTTTTTTTTCCAGACCAAGCTGTTAACCCCCTGTTCAAACGAGTATACTGGCATATGTTAAGGATCTATAAAGCTCATAGTGTTAAATATGTTGAAAATATAAATACAAAGGATGACTTCCTATCTCTAATATCTGTTCTTCCTGCTTCGAACGTGACATATTGTGCAACTCTGATAAAAATATTTACAGAACAGAAATGTAATGCTCCTAGCTCAAACACAAGATAGTAACTGGTAAGCGAATAGTGACTTTTTTCTATTATCCTTCAAATTTCATGAAAGGCCAAAATAAATTTAAGAACTGGAATCCCTTAGCTATGGGAGTTCTGAATAATGCCGAATAAGAGAAAAGGTATACTAATATGGAAAGGCAACATGGACGTCGCAAGCATTTATAAACTTGCAGTAGGTTAAACACTTTCCCGTGGGAAGTACATCTTGACAGGACTCCGACTTTTATAACCTGATCTAAGGGCTCAGAGCTCCCCCATAAAGATGATGCAAATGCCCTAATACACAGCACGTTAAGGCCTAATGAAATAGCAAAGTTGGTGTTTAACAACTGAGGCCTCCATTCAGCAATGGTTTAAATATAAGTATAATAAAGCAGATTAAAAAGAAAGAAGCTGTAATTACTTTTTGAAGAGCTCCATCTCTTGTCCTATTATTGGTCTACATGTGAGCCTCAAAGTCTGAATACTGGCAATAAAAATTACATGAAGGGCTTCCCAATCATGTCACATCCATTATTTAAAAAAAAATGTAAGCATAACAATTGATAAAACACGCAGGTAACATTTAAAAATTGAGAAACTAACATCCCAGTCAAGTCAAATAGCTCTAAGCTAGCCATGGTATCTTTTCTTGTTTTTCTTACTAAAGAATTGGCATTTGATTTCAGGGCTGGGCATGCTACCTCAAGGTATTGTGGTGGGGGGGGGGGGGTAGTATGAATTCAACACACAGGGAACACTGTCCTGGTTTTATGATGCCCCCTTTAAAGTGACCTCCATTATCCAACTGGGGCTCTAGCTAACTCTGCAGTATAAAGAAACCTTGTTATTTGACACTATTTTTTAGAAATACGTAATTCTTTGATTTCCTTATTTGTAATAAAACTTACACAGAAGTGAATATTGTCAGCACAAGTATGTCTAAACTTCCAATTATTCCCACAAATACATGTCAAATAATCTGGACTTGGAACTGGAAATCTTACCATTTGTTTAAATTATTTCTTTTTCCCTACTGTCTATCTCATGTTTGCAACCAAGTCAGTTTAAATTATTTAAAACCATCCATGTCGAACCAAAATATAGATCAAAGCCATGGGGTTCTTAAGTCCTCTCCTTCTGGCTCTGTTCCTTTTTTCTTGGCCTAAAATGTCATAAATCTATCACTAACCACCAACTGTCCTGAATGTTAAAAAAAAAAAAAAAGCCAGTTTAATTGAAAAAGATTAATGAATTGGTCATCTATTACTTCAATTAGCTTAAATTATAGATTTATATAAATAATTCCTGAAATTAGCTGATTATTGGTCTGTAATGCTCATATTTACCAACATCTTTTTATCAGAAGACATACAGCCATTAACTTCCTACCCATCTCTGACAGAACCGTGTTCAAGAAATTCTACAGTCAGCATTTTCTCCTGCACAGCCTTTAGTCCCAACACAGTTCAAGAGCCAAGGAAAGAAAGATCTCAAACAGCATTTCAGCACACAAATGTGTGTGGGTAAAAAGGGGAATTTCAGATGTGCTTTTATGCAGCTTATGCATATAGGGAAGCCATTCACTATTTATTTCGGCATAAAAATATTAATAAGTTATTTATCTTCAGACATGTTTCTGCATCAACATCTCGTGTATGGGCAAAACACTTAAGATCAGCATTTGGCCCCAAAGTTATCTTTAGTGCTCTATTCCTAAATTGAACCAAGTTAACTCTCTTTAGGCTCGTTTCTAGATCCAATTGTTTCTTTGAAATAATCATCTGCTTTTTCCCACAGACTGCTTTTTTCCATTTTTAGCCCTATTATTTCTCTGGAAAAAAAAATTGATCTTAACAAGATTATCTTCCTGCTTGCTATTTCCTACCACTTTCTGTCTTCTTTACTACAGCACTTGGAGGACGGCATAGTCTCGGATCAGCTGTTTTATTTCTCCTCTATTAGTTCAAACTCACAAAGCTCACACATCTGTTTTATTTCTAAAATCACTGCCCAGGAAAAGTGTCCAGCTCATTCTACCCAAACATAAACTTTACTATAAATAACTAAGAACCTAACAAATAACTGTTTGGGGGAAATGGAAGTGTGTTTAAAAAATCTGAATTCTTCCAAACCATCGGCCTCAGTAATCTCGATTTTAAAGTCTTCCTGACAGCGCAGATCAGCTTCCCTCAGAAGTTGTCCCCAGAGTGAACAAACCGAAACTCCTGCCGGAAATCCAGGTATTAACATCATATTACTTGCTAATTATAAAACACCATTTCACATACTGACATTATTCACTTCTAACCCTTTTATCTAAAACACGTATTTGCTTTCCAATCATGGTTTGACAGCAGAGTGTATCTGACATAAGACAGTGAAATGATCTTTAATAAGACAGCAGTTCAAAGCATGCAGCTTTCATGCATAATAACTATGTTGGCTTAATTTGCTGCTCCACAGAAATAATTCTATTTGTGGAAATTCACAAAGTAAGATGGAATTTTTAAGAGAGCTCTACAAAGATGAAACTGGCTTTTTAAGAGTTCTTTCTATCTCCCTTAAAGTGATAAGACTGCAGTTCTGACATTTTTAAAGGCTTGGAAATTTCTCCTCTGATTCTTTTTACAAGGACTGCAAAATATGTTCACTACCTGTTATTTATAATTCCTTTGCCTGCCTTTCTTAATTGGCACCAGGTCAATAGAGAGGTCTACAGCAAATGTGCTACAGCTATTGAATTGATAAAAATGACTGATATTTTAAGGGATTGGAGAGGTCAAATAAGTATGATGTAATTTCATTAGTTCTCTGGTACCTCTTCTAATCATTCCTAAAGAAGGTTAATATTACACCTAATATGTTTTGAAATCCCCTGGCCAAATAATACAATAAAAATCTACAGACTGTAACAGAAACTAATATACTTTCTCAAGCTGACCATTAGCTTGGACTATGCTAAAACTGCCAAAATGAAACAAATACATTTCTTTAGAGTCAGTTCTGCATTTCATTCTATTTGAAATGCTAGATTTTTTTTCATTTCACATATGCCATAAACTAAAGACAGAAGAGTAGATCAAAAAGGTACGCCACTTTTAATAAAACTGGAAATCTAAATTACTGCTAAATGCTTTCATAAATTACTATTTTCCTTAAATGCAAAAAAGAATGCTTTATTGGCCCACAACAAGGTCATTCTGGTGTCCCTAGTACTTACAATCACACTGACTTCTTTAAAATCAATGTAAACTTTTATTTCCAAATTTTCATATGCAATTATGTCCCTTTTTCTGGAGTATATCTCCTCAACTGTCAGTATGACCCAAATCTAGTCCAAATGGATGTCAGGGTGAGTATAAAAACCAAACCCTAATGCCAGACACAGGAAAGATTCTCACTGAAGGACAGACGACAGCGAAAGATTTCTAATCCAAAACTAGAACAAAGCATAAACTACCATCATGTGGAACCATAAAGATTAGTGCCATTTTTGGAAGACTGGGAAAACATCAAATTACCATGAAATATTTCCAGAAATATGAAGCCTAGCTAATCCCATGAAAAGACTTTTCCCAACCTAGTAGAAGTACTGAAATTATTTTCCATGATAAGAGATGAAAGACACCTCTGAATACGCATTTGCATAAAACAGCTACGGAGTCTGTCCATCTGTCCTGCTGAATCTCGCAGGCCACCCCTTTCGTATCGGAGCTTGATTTTAATGCACATGTACGAATTCACATTTCATTACTAATTGCTTTTTCTGTAGGAAGAGATAAGAGCACAGAGCACCAACCTGCACATCATAGGTCCCATTTAGTAAAACAGGCCTTGAAGAATTGATGTCCTGCAGCACACCAGAGAGCACGGAACGGTTGACCTTCTGGAAGTCTTTGGAATGGCTGAACTGCACCATGTTATGGAGGGCCAAGATTTTGCTGTCCAGCTCAGCATCCTGCCTGGTGCGGTTATGCAGTCCTAAGTGATACTTTCGGAAGTGCTTAATCAGATCTGTGGGGTCATTGCCATAGTAACCGTATCCACAGATATTGCATTTAAAGTCCTGAAGCTCTGGAGACAGAGGTGCCGGGTCTGGGTTGTCATTTACCAATAAGTCAGTTTTGGATTTATTCAGTCTTACACCCCCATCTGAAGGCACTTGTGGGTTTTTTGAGGCCACTGAAACTGGGCTTGAGCCTTGACAATTGGCTTGACCACTCTGCACTTGCCCTGTTTCCTCGGTAGCCTTTGGTGACATCTTCTGATCTTCCTTTGTCTCCAACGAGTCCCCTGATGGGGTGCAGGCCATATCTTGAGGGTCATCTGCCTCTGCTCTTTGAGGAGACTTCAAGGACTCACAGACTCCCCCAGCAGCTGGAGATGAGAAAGCCAACATATTTCTATCTGTCACCTCATCATGTGGATGCGAAGGAAGGTTTCCTCCTTTACTGGGGCTTTCATAATTGAAGCCAGCCTTCTCGCTCAGGACTGAGCTTTTTAAGCCCTTTTTGCTGCTAGAGGATGGATCTTGGCCATGCAAGCTATGTTCCTCCTTATTATTCAGTTCTGCAGCATCACTCTGATCCGTATTTTCTGACATCTGATCTGCAGAAAATTCTTTGTTCTTTCCAGATACCTTGCTTTCTGTACCTATAGGCTCCAGGGTCTGACCCTCGCCTTCGCTAGCAACGTTTCTCAGAGGGGGGTTCTTTTTCCGGACCATATCTGTAAAAATGCAAGGAAAAGGACATGCAAGGTTATTTGAAAGCTATAGATATGTGATCTAATATAGAGCATTTTACTTATTCTATGCAAGGCTTTATAAGGTGCATATAAAAAACTTTCTCTAGGAAAAAAATGTTTTTAAAAATAGCAAAAAAAAAGAGACTAAAGCAAATATTTACACTTAGAATTATTTTTGTCATAGAATGGCTCATTTACTATTTTTAAATGGTTTTATGAATACCAAAATATTATTACTAGCTCTATCTTTCCTATTATTCTTGTTTGCCAATTATATTTTTTGCTCACTTTCTTCAGTTATAGTTGATGATATACATATACTTACTTATAAACCTTATTATGTATAATACGTACACATACTATGTTTATAAAATATATACACGTTTATGTTTACAGAATATATATTACATGTTTATTTATATGCTATGTATATATGTATATAAACAACATAAATTGGAACTCAATATTGTTACACACTGTGCAACCAAGATACAAATATAGTTTCAACCAAAATATCCTCATAGTCAAAAGATAAAAACAGCATGTTATAAACAACGTGAAAACTGCCCTATTACATTCAGGAATGGAGGATAACAAATGTTTCATCTCTGTCCTACCAAAAAATTTCTTTAAGCCCCATTTGGAGAGCTTGCCTGAAAGTCAGAAGGAGGACCCAGGACATATCAGAGGGACTGGGCTAGGTTGTACTGGGACTCTATCGAGCATGATGGGGAACCTAATTAAGTCCTGGATTCTTACACCCAGCCAGGTGGAGACAGTACCAATCCCACCAGCAAGAGCAGACTGGAAGATGACCAAAGGACAATATTAAATTGAACCATATGACATTGTCATTTCATAGCTCAGCATGGCAAAATATTAGCTTCCCATGGCTCACCTTCACACACTAGCTTGACTATGCCTTTCAAGTTCGTGGCATCAATGAGTGTGGTCAAAGTAAGAGCACTGTGACAAATTCCTCTAGTGGAGTCTAATGAATCAGAACTTCAGTACAAGGAGATAAGAAACAATTTATGTTGTGTCAATTAAAAAAAGGCAGTCACAGAGGCTCGATGGAGAACTGAGGATCATGGCGTGTGTTCCTTAATCCCCCAGCTAAAAAACTCCAAGTGCTGTGTGAGTTGTCACCTAAAATGTCGCTTAGGAAAATCCACCTGTGACTAATAGGACAAGGCTTCTTCGCTGGTCGACTCTGCCACAAGGGCAGATTTAACAGTTAGTTACACCATGATTACCCTCAATGTCCTGAGAAAATTCAAATTAATCATAGGTTTTAAGCATTTTCATCTATAATTTCTCACAGATGCTGAGGAGCCACACTGGCTTTGGATAGATGGGTGTACTTTCATTTCCGAAGAGCTGGTCAAGCAAAATTCTTGTAATATGAATCACTGAACCAAGATAATGCCTCGTTGAGTATAAAGGCTCATTTCCAACATAAAAATTCACTTTACTAAATGTCAAAAAATATAACTGTGCTTTAGAAAGTACACTTTCCTTTTTGTATAACGTAGTCATCAAATATATATAGAATATGTATTATGTTCCTTTTGGAACGACAACAACAAAAACAGTTATAGGATGAAGGACTGAAGTTTCAAGTCCAAGTGATGGTCGTGAGGTAAGGTCAACACTTGTCTGACCAAGGCAGGGAGTGGGGAGGGAATATGGCCTTCACTTTGGTGTCATTACCATTAGGTCCTAAAATAAACTCAGCTAGGTAACCCTAAGAAAGAAAGAAAGGAAAGAAAGGAAAGAAAGGAAAGAAAGAAAGGAAAGAAAGGAAGGAAGGAAGGAAGGAAGGAAGGAAGGAAGGAAGGAAGGAAGGAAGAAAGAAAGAAAGAAAGAAAGAAAGAAAGAAAGAAAGAAAGAAAGAAGGAAAAGAAAGAAAGAAAGAAAGAAAGAAAGAAAGAAAGAAAGAAAAGGAAAGGAAAGGAAAGGAAAGGAAAGGAAAGGAAAGGAAAGGAAAGGAAAGGAAAAGAAAGAAAAGGAAAGGAAAGAAAAGGAAAGGAAAGGAAAGAAAGAAAGAAAGAAAGAAAGAGAAAGAAAGAAAGAAAGGAAGAAAAGAAAGAAAGACTGGTTAACTTCTTTCTCTTTTAACGTTTGCATTTTAATGTCTCATTTGTTGATGTCAACATTTTGGGAGACATCTAGTCCTCTGTCAGAAGTGACTGAACTTGGGAACTTGTCCCTACACACAGAAGAGTGGAGAGTGATTTCACTGGTAGTCAACAAAAGGAAAACTAAAAATGAAAGAAAAAATAATAAAAGGGAAGTTTAAGAAATCATTTATCATTTAAAATACCAGAGCTTGAGAAAAAAAAAAATGCTGTTCTTCACTTGGCCTGTATTCTAGTTTATAGAGTATCAGCCATTACTACACATGAAACTCTGATGATTTGCTATAGCACCTCTTGCCTTTCCCTACAGAATTTCCTGTTTGTTTTTTCCATTACACATAAAGTCTTTAGTAACCATTGCAATTTAATCTTTTCCATGTCATTTGCAATTTAATCATTCCATGTCATTCTAACCATGTCATTTGTATTTTAACATTTTCTTCTCACTGTAAATAAACCCTAACGATAGTGCTCCAAAATGAAATAAATAAGATTACACAGAAAAAGACAAAAATCTATTTGAAAGGCAAGGTTCATAAAGAAGTGAAAATGAAAGAATCCAATTCACTGAGATTATCTTTCTATTAAAGTGAAGAGAATATGGTTTCTGCCCATATATTGTCAAGGTGATTACAAAAACAGCAACATTTTACATAGCAAGGAACTAAGATAAAATACTTAAAAGTGAATAGATATAAATACGTTAATATTGAAAAATGTAACTTGTTTTTCAGAACAAAAAGAATTAGACCTTGTCAATTAATTGTTATGCAGAAAGTAATAGGTCATAGTTTAAAAGGTACTGAACCAGCAACTAGAGCAACTAAGAGAAAATACGATTTAATTATCATCCTTTCAAATTTCAATTCCCTCTTCCACCAAGAACAGACCTTGAGAACCCATATGACTCACTGACTCCTTATACTGAATAGAGCCCTTAAAAATATACATCGCAAAGAATGTCGAATTGTTAAAACTTCAAAGAAGTATCATAAAGGTCATTTGTGTTTTCTTTTTTGTTGTGGGTGGAAGAGGCATGTTCTTTTTAGTTTCTTTTAAAAAAAATCATAGTTAATTTAGTTGACTATACTTTGAAGTAGTTATAGAAAAATAATTTTTATGGGAATTATATCACCATAATTTTTCAGAATGACATATTATGTAAATATAAGCACATTTGCAATACTTCTAAGTGGAAGAAACTCCCCTAACAAGTCATAAGTTAGATATCGTAAGACTATAGCCACCCTCAAATTATTATCTTTAAGACAAATAACAGATTGCACGATGTTTTGCTGTGTGCCAAGAACTTTTCCAGTTAACATTTCACTTGAAAAAATAGATCACATACTTGTAAAATCATACCCAGCATTGACTTCATAAGGCATGTGGCTTTAGAGTGCTTTTTACAATTATTAATTCTATTAGTCAACTAGCAGGAGGCTAATGCAATTGTCTTAGAAGACGCTCGGAAGACACAGAAGACATTTTGAGAGCTGATCTGTACATCTGCAAAACAAAACAAAACAAAAATATTTTCCTTCCTAAATGATGTAAATATGCTTTAACGTATCACACCTAAAATACATTAATATGCAGCCCCACAGGCTGCTTCAAAGATACCTAATAAATGCATGAGCAAACCCTGAGCAAGTTCCTCCCTCCCCTGGGTTTTAATAAAACAGCAGGAAAAGGAGGAACGTGATATAAAAGATTACAGAAGTCATTTTCACAACAGATTGTGATGTATGATTTAAACTCTAAAGCTCCCAAACCCCAAGGACCAGAATACTTACCTACACTGGGGTGGGGATAGATGATCTTAATTAGTAAACATGGAGGGGACATGTTTCTGGAAAAGATACCAGGTGTACCTACTGATACACAGTCACAGCTGAAGACAAGAAGTGGTACGCATTGTAAATGTCTTCCAAACTCATAGTAGCTGTGTATACCCTGCGGCTGACAAAAGAACTATTGCAATGCTATCAAGAATTGGGATCTACGCAAGCCTTCACAACAGTTACAGAAACATTACGCGCTGTAACACAGGCTATTTTTTCAGCTAGTTTTACTAATCTTCTATTTTCGCTCCTGATAAATAAGTTCTTACAATGGTGACTGAACCAGCTTTAAACTATCATTATCCCACCACCTGTATTATCTGAATGAAATTATCACAGCAGGGGCACCTGGGTGGCTCAGTAGGTAAGCATCTGGCTCAGGCTCCGGTCATGATCCCAGGGTCCTGGGACAGAGCCCTGCACTGGGCTCCCTGCTCAGCGGGGAGTCTGCTTCTCCCTCTCCTGCCTCTTCATCTGCCCCTGCTCCTGCTCTCTCTCACTCGCCCTCTCAAATAAATAAATAAAATCTTTTAAAAAAGAAATTATCGAGGCAGATATTGCAAAGATGGTCATAAAATAATTAGATAATCGCATCAAGGAGTGTTTTGGCAACTCTCTTTGAAAACGTCTTTATTCAACTATATAATAGCAATATCCCTCATACTGACTACCAAAAGAAGTTCAAAATGCCGGTTTACAGCAGGTCCATTTTACACAACTGTTTGGATAATGGGGCTAAAAGTGAAGTGGATAAGGAGGAATTGAAGAATCTAAGTGAGAGCTACAAGACTCAAAATTGCAAACTTTAGTCCTCTATTCAATTGTGACATAAAAAACTGACCTGGGGGATAGAGGGTGGATGGGGTGGAGATGGTGAGCATTCCTGCATTTACCTCATTCCCCACCTATACAAATTCATGAATGCTCCTCTAACAGCCGATATAACGTGAATATGTATTATGTGTCAAGATATTTAAGCAGGTTAAAACATGCTTAGCTTCCTAAAAATGCACTATTGTATTTATTTTCATGACTGAGATGTAAGACATTCCATTTGCAAAAATCCAAATTTCTAAATTATTTCCTCCTAAATTAAAACAAATCTAAAGGCTTTCTTTGAATTTCTTAGTTAAAAAAAAGTTTATTATAAGAAATAGTAGGACACTGTGTTACTTCTACATTCTACTATTAGACAGTGGAAATAATTGGCATTAGTGCTTAAAATATCATTCTGGTAACTATTTTATCTCACTGACTAAAACACTTAAACATATAAGAAAAAATCCTTTTTCTATAGAAGACTGTGACTCATGTTTTCAGAATGGCATCTTCACAGCAAAAGGAATCTGAGTTTTCTATTAATACCTAGATATTCTGAATTAACCTTAATGATTTAGTTTTATTTCATATGTGTGTATAGTTATACATATACTTGCTCCAAAGAGTTTTGCAATAGGTAATCAAATGAATTACTCAACCAAAGAAATCAACTATTACAGTAATTTAAAAAGAGAGCTGAGATCACACATACATCCAGAGCCAGTGCAGATTAGAACAAGAACTTATTTCCATTAGATGAGAAACTCCTTGAAGGTAAGATATATAAATTCCTATGTCCTTTGTACCATCTTGATCCTAAACAAAGGAAGGATGAATGGTACAGCAATCACATGTCCAGTTTCTGAACCTGATTCCAGTCAGTAGCTGATGTAATCAAGGGCCAGCCCCTTGACTTCTCCGAGCCTCTGTTCTTACCAAAATGAGAGAATTGCAATAAATGATTTCTAAACTTCCTCACACCTCTAAGATCCTATAATGGTTCTGGTTAATGGGTTAGGCACTATAGTCTTACCTTAGGAAAACTTAACCCAATTTCCCTAAAAGACTATAAAATATGAAACCATCAATAACTAAGGAAGGCATAAATACCACTTAGGTTTATCATTCAATCAGTTACTCCTTTCCTCCAACATTCATTCATTCAATAAGTGTATACCCAGCGTAAGTACATGCCAAACATCTAGTAAGATGACTGTAGTTTTACCTAAAGTCATTCATTTAAGAGCAAAGAAGGATATCTTTAAAAAGAAAAGAAAAATATTATAAGGAACCCCTCTTTCTCAAACAAACAAACAAACAAATAAATAAATAAAGCAAGCCTTGGAGTATCTTTCCAAATGCCATTTCGACTGAGTGCACTTCCAATTGATTGATTCCTTCTCTCAATAGACAGAGAGAGAGAGAGAGAGAGGGAGATGGATGGAAAGAATGAACCTCAATAAGACTAAAAAGTTAAGGGAGCAAGGCTGTGTAATTTAACCTCAGTCTCAAATCCCGCTGAGTATGATTTTTATTATAAGTAGCAGTTCTTGTCATCATAATATATAACACCAGATGACATTTTCTTATTGTTTTTCCAGATAATAAAACTTTCAAGTGTTTGAAATCAAAGCTTAACACAAAGAAAAAACATGGTAATCTTCTCCTTAATATATGCTTCTTCCGTGCTTGTTTGTATCAACAACCTAGGAGTACCAAGTTATTAATTACACATTTCATGTAGGTTTTATTTAAAAAATTAAAAAGAAAGAAAAAAATAGTAAATTGTTTCTTTTGATCAGAAGTCCCCCACAAAGAATTTAAAGAATTAAGCAAGTGATAGCAAAATAAAAGGAAGGTCAAGTTTGGGGCCTATAGCAAACTAGATAGCTTCCATATGAACAACATATAAAGTTCAGTTTTAAAGAACATATGTCTTTGCTCATTGGTTTAAAAAAAAAAAAACCTTGAATCTTGTCTACTCCATATATACAGATCAAAATCAGATTGCTTAAGTGAACTATAAAATGTAAGAGAACATTGTTTATCCAAATCATAAACCCAAGAATTGCTGAAGGAGTTTAAATGTTTTCTGTTTCTTCAGATTCCAGAACAATACTTCAATGGTAGGTTGCTTTTTTTGTAAACTGCTTCAAACTTCATAAACCCAATGTCAGATCCTGTTTTTTGCTATCCATGTCTATTTAATTTGCTCTCTCTGAATTGATTGTTCCTGAATCTTTAAAGGTATTTTTGGATATCTTAAATCCTGCTGAGATTTAAATGTCATCACCTTCAAACTCCCATAAAATAAATCTCTTATTAATTCACATCAAATTAATCCAAAATGATCACTTCTATTAACAGATGCTTCAGAGCACAAAGCCCATTAACAGTCATCTGGACACTAGAACTAACCCAAGACTCTGAGATAAAATGCACATTATTTAGATATCCTCTTTCAAAGAGTTTTGATGTTGGCCCAAACACATTTTATTAGGCTTTTATTTCATCGAGCTTTGCTCTCTATATTTCAAATATCTCATTTCAAATGTACTAGTCTAAGTAAAAAGAGACGGTCTGGTACTGAGTCTCCACATATCCATACACATCTTAGAGATAACCATTTTACTTTTATAAGAAAATTAGAAAACTGTTTTTTGCCTTTAAAAACTTCATGCTAGAAGTCTAATTGAAACTGTAGAAGGGGCACCTGCGTGGCTTAGTTGGTTAAGGGTCCAACTCTTGATTTCAGCTCAGGTCATGATCTCAGGGTCCTGAGATTGAGCCCAGTATAGGGCTCCATGCTCAACAGGGAGTCTGCTTGAGATTCTCTCTCTACCTCCTCTTTGCCCCTCCCCCCAAAAAATAAATAAATCTTTTTTTTTAAGATTTTTTATTTATTTATTTGACAGAGAGAGAGATCACAAGTAGGCAGAGAGGCAGGCAGAGAGGGAGGGAGGCAGGCTCCCTGCTGAGCAAAGAGCCCAATGTGGGGCTCGATCCCAGGACCCCAAGATCATGACCTGAGCCGAAGGCAGAGGCTTTAACACACTGAGCCACCCAGGCGCCCCAAAAATAAATAAATCTTAAAAAAAAAAAAGAAACTGCAGGATATATGTGGAAAAAATGAAGTATGCACCTATTTCCCTAATTAAGGCAACAAAAATAAAGCAAATATACATCATGAGTTATCAAAAGGAAAGGGGAATTGATTATTTTTGCTTTCCTAACAGTTGAAAGGTAAATGTATTAAAAACTCTGCTTTGAATAAGATCACAATTTCACTAAGCAAATTAAGAAACGTTATCATTTGTTTACTCACAGGTATGTCGTGTTTCCTTTTGTTTTCTTTCCTCTCCAAGGAAAAAAAAAAAATTAAAATAATGTACAATGACAACTGTTGGTTCAAACAGGCCAGTATGACTTTGCATGTGTGTATGGGCTGGGCATAACTTCATCTCTCTTCTTTGTTAAACTTAGAATATTTCACCTGGTTGATGGGCAAAGAGCCAAACACAGCATGGAAGTTCAAAAAGAATAGCTCATGGAAAAGTATAAATGCATCTATTTATCTTGATGGTTGTGATAGGAATTGACATTTTATTTGTATGTAAATTAGATTTCCACTGATAACAAAAATAATGAGTGTCAAGATTTGTAGGAATGCCTTTGACTTTCTTTCCAGCGTCTGGATGCTGAAAAACATCTTTGTATAGCAAAGGTACAATTTTAGCATATCGATGTTGCTTTGTCTGTTTTCCACTCTTATTCAGTAGAAAAGAAAATCTCAATTATTAACTAAATCCAGCAATGTAACTAGCTAACATCTGTCTCAGTTCTCGCATAAGAAATCTGTGTCAATCACTGCCAATCCATTTGGTAAATTAACATGCATATACAGTATAGTGAATTTAATAAATGCATACCATGAAGATTCAGTAAGAGTGCTCACTGTCTTCATGGCATTGATCAGCTGAGTGTATTAGGCAAAGTTTTTGTTAATTTTTTTAAGAGTGCCATTCTAGACCCAAGATTAAAACAAATATTGTGAAGGCACATTAAGAGCTTATACTAGTCATATGTGTGTGTGTATGTATGTGTATATATACAGAGAGAGAGAGAAAAAACATATACATATGTGTTAAATATAAATTTAACACACTGTAATATTCAACATATATAACAGGTATGTGTTAAATATATATATGTTAAATAGCCAAAGTGAAGGGAAGTAATTTTGCACTGTCATTAACAATAGGTCTTGCTCACGAAACCAGTAACTTGCGAACCACTCTGCTCATCTCCGTGGTACCACAGAAAACTGCTCCAAAGGCCTCACCCATCCGAAGCCCAAACAGCAAGCAGAGATGTCCAATGGGTAAGACACAAATATGAGGAATCGGCAGATGTACACAGCCCATGAAAGGGAATTAGAAGTAAGTTCAGAGGACAGTTTAGTATATGTAAGTTCCAAGAGGTCAGGAATCTTTTGTTCTATATGTATTTTTAAAAGTCCATTTAAATTAGTAAACAGTACTGATGGGTGTCATTCACAATGTGTAATGAATACAGACTAATAACACCAAATGTGGTTAAATACCAACCTAGTCGGTGCTGACTGCTTCGTGTAACTCAGTATCATTTTTCCCTTCTGATAAAAATATATTATATTCACACACAGGTTAGAATAATTTTTCTCTTTTGTTAAGTATATTGAATGTTTCCATAGAAAGATGATTTTTTAAAATTCTACACTGGAAAGCAACTTCCGATAGAATAAGTTAAACCTCTTCTTCTGACACCTAGAATGAGAAAAGTTTTCTGTATGAAAAAAAGAGGAAGTACACACAGAATCCCTTCATAATTTGGGTAGATAACAGGCTCAGAAACCTTCAGCTCTAAGAACTTCTTTTCGAATAAACCATTATTTCAGGACATTCCACCTATGCTCAAGTTTAGCTAGGCTCTATCTGGGATTTTATTATAGTCATTGTTTAAGCATAGATGATAAGAAATTCAAGAATTTTCTCTATGTTCTTCCCATGATACTGGCTTCAAAAAAAGAAACGTAAGGAGGTTTCTTGGTCAAATTCAGTTTAGTGGAAACTGTATACTTTACATAACCTCTTCAGAGATCCACATTGTACCTTAGCAGTTACAGCTCTAAAAAGTCCTAGGGGTTGCAGAGTGGTGGCGTCTGTTCAATTTGGATTGGAATTTCTCTTTTGAAAATTACTGTCTGCTTATTTTTATTTTTTTTAAGGTTTTTATTTATTTATTCGACAGACAGAGAGAAAGAGAGAGATCACAAGTAGGCAGAGAGGCAGGCAGAAAGAGAGGGGGAAGCAGGCTCCCTGCTGAGCAGAGAGCTGGATGCAGGGCTTGATCCCAGGACCCTGAGATCATGACCCAAGCCGAAGGCAGAGGCTTCAACCCACTGAGCCACCCAGGCGCCCCGAAAATTACTGTCTAGAGCAACATCTCCCACTGTGTGCCGTGCAACATTAGTTTTGCTGGTAAATGGCATTATGGGACATAAAGCCAAATGAGATTGGGTGTCCACGGCAAGAAGAAGAAAATTACTAATTTCAAAACATATATGCTATTTTTAAGAAAAGCAGTATTTCTTCATCAACTTGGCAAGAAAACGAAGATGCTTCGATCTGATCATTTTGAAGGGCGTGTTTTGTTTTGTTTTGTTTTGTTTTCTCCCCAGCATGGCAAGCAACAGTAAAAGAAGATCAGGATCCATTATCACGAAAGATTTAGAATTAGTATTTTAAAAGATTGTGTAATGGCAGAGGATTACAGCCATGAGAGAACACCGAGTGAAAAAGGCAGAAGATAAACATCTATGTACAATATGATCGCAGATGTCCAAATTATACATGCATCAACACATGTGGGTATAAGCCCAATGTTATTTCAGAGCTAAATAGTTTATACAGATACCACTGCATAAAGAAGTCTTAACTTTGTTTCGGGTATTATTTCCAATGTTCACTAAGGTGATTCATTTGACACACTACATTCTGTACACTAGATTTGTGTCATTCATTTATAATAACTTCAGTTTGATCTGAACCAAATTTGGTCAGGAACTAAAATACAGCAAAGTTTCATGGAATATGGCATGCAGAAAGAGGTTAGAGAGAGACCCAGGATTGCACTAAGGGACCGAAGGTTCATATAGTTACAATCAGTAGTTCTCAATTACTTACAGATATCTGGGAGAATGGGTCTAGCCCACATCCTCCTCTCAGGTTATTAGTAAATCCCATTCCTCCCAGCTCAGTTCAATCTCCACCTGCAGACTCATTGGTACCCATAATAAAGGACAGAAAGCCAATGCCCGAACCATAGTCAGTAAACACGTGTTCAGGGTGGACCCACTCTATGACTGCATCTTTTCATGGTATACATTAATGTCAGTCTGGCTTGATGGTTCTAGGCAGTGCAGAAGAGAAATTAAGTATACAGGGCTTCCCTATCTCACTCTTACAAATCCCCAGCTCTAGCTTTATGGGCTTTAGGATTTTGTTTTATGGTTACTGCATCCCCCCATCTCCAAATATTAAAACAAAAGATTAAAGACAAATTTAAAAATGAAACCAGGCTAGGTAGATGCCAGAGTAAATCTGAAACAGGGAATTAATTAAAAGTTAACTTTAAATCCACAGCCAACATGGTGGTGAGGTCACAATGAGGTCGAGTCTGAGAGGATGACCCTATATCCAGGTTACGCCTGGGCCCCACAGCTCCTCCATTACACAGTCACCAAGAGAGAAAGGATAGTGATTCGATATATGTGTGGGGCTGTAGAATTAGTGAAAGCAAAAATTTGCTCACTCATCAAGTATTTTGTATAGGTAATCTAGTCAATCTTCAAATTCAAGTTCAATGTATATTCCAGAATCCATCTAAACACACACACACACACACACACACACACACACACACACACACCTTTAGAAAAGATTTTCACCACCTGCACCCAATTAGTAATTTCTTTTCTCCATCAATCTTGTTGTGGACACCTGTCACAATAGAATAAGGGAAAAATATAGATATGATTCCAGATTCAGGTGTTTTACAAATAGTTCCTTCAAAATCTAATTGAATGTTGAAAGAAATCAAAAGTCAGAATCAGACCTTTTTTTTTTAAGACTCACAATCGTGAATGTTGATGTATAGCATAACCTGAATTTTTAGTTAAAACAAAAATGTATTATGTTATTGTTCCTAAGAACCAGGCACTGTGCCAAGAGTTTACTAAGTAAGATACTATTGTTTTCACATTTTACAGATGAAGTAACTAAGATTTAGAAAAATCAAATCACTTGCTTGGGTCATAGACCCAGCCTATGAAGAACTGAGTCTGAAGAAGTCAAAAGCCTTGCTAGACCTCCTGGTTTCCCATTACGTTTCTCATAAACTCTCCTGTGTTTTTATGAACAATAGTTTAGCAATGCATTTATAGATAGAAAAGTGACACAGCACTTTAAGAACTAGAGAAAACAATCTAAAAGACACCATTTCATAAAGACGGCCATCAAATGTACTTGACTGGTTCTATAGTTGCATCAAGTGAATATTGCAACCTTCCCAGCAATCTTATGGGCTACTACGTTAGCCTAACTTTTGGATTTGCCTCATAACACCTAGCACATCACTAAAGGTAATAAATTATGAAAGTCTCCAAATGGATTTACTTCTCCAAAGCCTTCTACAATTCCCCCAAGCAAAAGTGAGTCTTTTCCACTACCATCCATGGCAATTTATATAAATCTCCTTTTAAGGTACATGCCACATCACGCCGTAACTACGTATTTATGTTTCAGCTACCCCACTAGGCTATGAAGTTCTCCAGACCAGAAAATATCTTTATTGTTAATGTCAATGTTAATATGTTAATAATAAAATTTAATTAACAATATTAATATAATATATATCCACTCATGGATCTGATTATTTTACTCAAAATACTGATATATGATTCATATATTTAAATATCTCTATGTTATTAAAAATTCTCAAACTTTTCCCAAGTGCCAAACATCTAAGGCTAGAACACATTTCCATCATTAACAATGGCATAGTATGATAATGATTACTGGAGGAAAATAAAGCAGCATACTGGCACAGGGGACATATGAGTTTTTAAAAAGCCTAGTGATACTAATACAGCCCTCCCCACTGAGACTAGCTTACTACAGAGTAAGCACTCACAAAAGTTCTTATGGACAGATGCGATGTTAGCACACTTAGAAATTTCTGCATATTGCTTATCTCATTAAGGAAGACCAGAATCTCTTGACATTAAATAGGCTTGCGAGAATAAAAGCTAAAATAATGCTAACATTGTATCATCAACATAATTAATAACAAACTAAATCACGACATGCAAGGACTCACGGCATTAATTTTGTCTTTATTTAGATTAAAAAAAGAACCAGATATCATAGCTCTGGATCCATGGTCATATAGCAATAAATGCATAAGTAGTGAGAAGAATTAAATTTATTTTTCAGAACTGTGACTCACTCTCCCTCTACTGCTCCCCCTGCTTGTGCTTGCTCGCTCTCTCTGTCTGTCAAATAAATAAAATCTTAAAAAAAAAAAAAAGTGACTCACAATTATGTTGATTTGATTTGGGTTCTATATATGTCTACATAACCTTATGTACAATTTGAGGACTGAATTACAGTTAGAGGAAGGTTCACTTAAAAACAAGTGTACTCTATGTAGTAATAATTCCATAATGATGTTTCTGTAATCAGTAAAATGAATTTTTATAGATTCATTTACCTGCATGATTATTTATTCTGTATGTGAATGTCACATGGTATTTAATATATTTATTAACTATATAATAATACAGGTATCTTCTGCTTTCCAAAAGTTTGCATTATACTGCTTTGTTTTTAGGAAAGATCTACATTAGTATTTGTTTTTGCTAACCAAAAAAAAAATCAGAAGAGAATTTTCACTTTTACAAAAAAAGCCATGACTGTAATAGTGTAGGTCTTTTCTAAAAGTGAAATGGCATAATTCAAACTTTGAAAATAGACCATTTCAGTTTATAGAAGTTTTCATAGGAACAATCTACTTTCAGATAGTGAGGGAAACCTGTATTTGCTATAACCTCATGCATTTATAGATACAAATGTGATTTACAAAATTTTTCACCAAGTATTCTGTAACGTTCCAAAATTTAAAGTATTCTGTACTAATGGCATAATATATAAAAAATAAATAAAAGTTTGTATTTTAAAGGAACAGGCTGGAACATAAAAGAATACAGAAAAGTCTCAAACATTTGGATCAGACTCCTAGCAACTTAAAGCATCTGGAATGATATGAAACCGGAAGTTTAATTTAAAAGTACAATTCAGGGGGCACCTGGGTGGCTCAGTCTGTTAGGCATCCAACTCTTGATCTCAGCTCAGGTCTTGATCTCAGGGTCGTGAGTTCAAGGCCTGCACTGGGCTCCACGCTGGGCATGGAGCCTACTTAAAAAAAATAAACATAAAAGTTCAATTCACAAGAATGCTCACAGCATCATCATTTGAACTGTCAAAACTGGAAACAACCCAAATGTACCTCAACAGAATAGATTAAAAACTGTGGTATAGGACTCCACAATAGAATGCACAGTCATATAACGGAATAGTTTACTGTAATAAAAACAAACTACATACAACAACATGGATGAATTTCACATACACGATGTTGAGCGTAAGATGTCAGACACAAGAGAATGCATTCTTTTAATGCATAGGGGTATTATACTTTAATGCATGTAAAGTTCAAAAACAAGCAAAGCCAATCTAAAGTGTCAGGATCGGTCAGGAGAGTGATTAATTCTTAGGGAAAGGAAGAGCATAGAGAAGGAGGGGACACTAGGGTACTGACAAAGGGGGCTTATACAGTACCAGCAGTTTCTATCTCTTGACATGAGAGATAGTTACACAGAGCATTTATTTTGTAATAATTCACTGAGCCAGAGACTTATGGTCTGTGCATTTTCCAGAGCTAGAAAGTTAATGTTTGTGTGCACATGTGTGTGATTTTTCGGTGAAACAGCAGGGGCTCTGCAGGGACCATGCAGTAATATACTGAGAAGAAATCTTTTAGCTGTTCTGGTCTGATGGGCTAACGCAAGCAATTCAATGGAGCAGGAAGCTGTCCTTGGTTACTCAGGCCAGGCTGCAGGGCACAAAGAGCCAAATGTGCAGAAGGAGGCAACAATGTGTTAGGAGAAAGAATAAAAGAGTGATGAGAAGAGAAGAAAATAAGTTCTACACAAGAGAAATGTGAAAGGGTAAAAGGTTTAACAAGAGATCAGAGGCAAAAACAAGAGCAGAAGGCAACAGGCACCCTAGGAAGGAACAAGGTAATAGACAAGGAGGTAGGAGAGAGGAGCTCGGTCACTGATTCTGGCGGCGGCGGCGGCGGTGGTGGTGGTAGAAGAAGACAGTTATTAAATGGATCGTGAGGATACACTGCATCGTGTGGACCACAATCTAAGTGAAAGTAGAAGAGAACTAATTGGGCCCCTGTTATGTACAAGCCATTTGCTTTTTGACTCATATAATTCTCTCGTTAGTCCTCACTGAAAGCCTGCAAGGAATTGATTAGTTTATTTTACAAATGAGAAAACTAAAGGAACCTGCTCATCTTAGAAGAATGACTGAAACTGATGAAAAATAGCCCATAAAATAACACTATGGATTCTTCCTAAATTTTTAGTATTTTTATAAGGCTGAATAAATGTTGTGTTTATTTTTTTTATTTAAATTCAATTAGCGAACACAGTATATCATTAGTTCTTGATGTACTGTTCAATGATTCATTAGTTGCATGTAACACCCAGTGCTCATCACATCACGTGCCCTCCTTAATGCCCATCACCCAGTTACCCCATTCCCCCACCCACCTTCCTTTCCATAACCCACAGTTTGTTTCCTGGAGTCAAGAGTCTCTCATGGTTTGTCTCCCTCTCTGATTAAATGCTGTCTTTAAATGAAGTGTGGCTGATTCTACCTTCATCTATAATAGTGGTTCTCAAGCTATGTAATAAAGTACTCCATCTCACAAATTAAATAATGATGGTGTTTCTCACCTTGCATAAAGAAGGGAAGTTAATAGGTAAAATTCTATCCGTTTTAAATTTTCCACCTGGTTAATATTTTCTTAAGGACTCTGGCTTCTATTATCACACGGCTTCTAAAAACGAATAGACAGCAGCACACAAACGTCAACAGAGACACGTGACAATATGATTTCTGAAAACTATCTCGTGTGGCATTTAGCATTTGCTTCCTAGGTACAGGTTTGTTTGATCTAATAATTTAACACTAATTCATGGAGCTCTTTCCTCAAAGAAAACCACAAAGTCCAAGAATACAATCACCTGAGCAAGCTTAGGAAGCTTCAGTTTAAGCAGAGCAAGATCGGATTGGCCGGCCCCACACCTACAGATGCTGTAGGTGTTCTGGACGTCAAAGCACGAATGCTCCATGCATTTAACTGCTGACTTCAGGAAACAAGAATACGCATGGATGGGAAAAGGTGTTTGTGAAAGGAGGGGCACAATGCCCAGAAAACAGGGACACTGTGCAGGATTATTTAAAATTAACTGCTTCCGTTATTCTTTGGAACTTTTCGTTTCACAGCATTTCATAATAACAGTTTTACTTAGTTATTTCAAAACCAGATTAGTGCAGAGTTCACCTGAACAAATAAAACTGATACCTGGTTAATGTTATCATCCTCATACTTGCAAATGATGCACTGTTTACTTAGACCACAAATCAAGGTGCTAGTCAGAAAATAAAACACTATCACTACAATGACTTCATGAAAAAGTTAACGTAACACAGGAGTAACAGACAGTACTTTTTAATCTTGTTATAACATTAAGAAAGCCCTGCTTTAATGTTGAAATAGAACAAATTACATTAAAAGTGACATTATAGAAGTCTCTAAGAAAATTGTAGCCTGCTAAGTGTTAACCATATTCTGAGGGGGTGGGAAACCTTGTAGGTCCCAAAATATGCCGCCTTGACTTATGGAAATAAAAATGGAATTCTCCTTCATAAAATATCATCAATATGGTCCAAATGAGCTCAGAGTAAGCAGACTCTAGACGGTCCAGTGTATGCGCAGTGAAAAAAACTGCATGAAATACTTTGCACTATTCGAGAATATTTTCTAATGACCAAGAGTACTACTTGAAAAAGAACTACTTCAGTGTTTGATTCAGTAACTTAGAATAAAGTTACTGATGTCAACATGCCTCACAGTTTATCCCTCTTGTGCACCCTTCACTTCATCCTCACATGAAAAAATAGCAAATGATTACCCAAACAAGCTGCCATCATAATTTTTTCCGTAAGTCAAAGTCAAGTGTATTTGTTGGCATCAGTACCCCTCAGAGTTTAGCACTGAATTCTGATTTCTGTATGTCTATTACAAAACTGACCATATGCTATGATAACTGATATTTACAATCGAGAATAAATTACAATAGACCCCCTTATCCTTGGGGGATATGTTCCAATCCCCCACTGGGTGCCTGAAACCTCTATACACTATGGTTTTTCCTATATAGATCTGTCTGTTGATCTTTCTATGCTTGTGATAAAGTTAATTTACAAATTAGGCACCATAAAAAAAAAATTAGGCACCATAAGACATTAACAATAACTAATAATAAAATTGAACAATTTTAACAATATACTGTAAAGAAGTTACGCGAATGTGGTCCCCGTCTCAAGATAGCCTCCTGCACGGTACTCACCCTTCCGGTGATGGTGTGATAAGATGCCTACGTGATGAGAGGAAGTGAGGGGAATGACGCAGGCGTGGTGACGTAGCGTTAGACCACTACGGACCTCCTGACCCTACGTCAGAGGAGGATCATCTGCGTCGAGATCAGTTACCATGGTAACGAACCACGGAAAGCGAAACCACGGATGGGGGGGGTGGGGGGAACCACTCCAACATCACACGTATACATTCAGCCATATAATATTTTGTGGGCATCGAGCAAGGCGCTGAGGATACACCTGTGAAGGTAGACACGAAGCTCTCCCTCAGGGAGTTTACAGTCCAGCCCGAGAAAAGAAAAACAGAACACAGAGGAGCCTGATTTAGATTTCGTATAAGAAAGGGTTCTAGGGGAGAATGACTATAACCTGAAACGCAGCAGAAGCTGGTCAGGTGAAGGGGGTTGTGAGTGACTTGGTGATTCAGTGATTTTGCAAACATAAGAGCTCGTTCTCTCTCAGGAGAGAATGTGACTTCGTGATGGAACTGAAACAGGTTCAAGTGGTGTTAGCAGTTTCAGTGGTGTTTGATTAAAATCATCAACTCTCTGCAGCAAAGGATTAAAGCATACGTTCTGTGGAAGATTCCTTATTTTCCTGAAAATACGACACAATTCATGTATCATATATGTTCACAAAACTTTGCATAAACTCTACGTACAAACTTCATACAAACTCTTCACATTACAGGATTGTGGGTAAAATTTCTACATAGTTACGTAATGGGAAAAGCCTTATTAAGATAAACAATGATCTCTGTTTTTGATGCAATCTTTTTACTGTTTGATAAGACACTGCCGATAGTACCATAGTTTATTATCATAAGCAATTACCTATAATCCTGGAAATATAATGATTATTTTCTGAACTAACTGATATTCATTTATAGATTAATATATTAATATGTATGTGCATATATATACCTTGTTTAAAACTGATCTCTTCCCAAAGCTTAATAAATAATATTAAATTAAACTATCAAATAAAAGTTGATACATTTAATTCTTAGTAAAGTTCCTGTCTCTGTGCCATGAGTATAGAATATTAACGATTTAAAAAAAAAATCTTGTTCATCAAGTCAGAAAATAAAGTACCAAAGCAACATCAAATATCATATATACATTCTGACTATAGGCAAGGGCATTTCATACCAAAATTTCTAGTCAATTCATCCATATTGTATGTATTTATTGAGCACCTAGTATGTTCATAACAATGTTGCCAAATATCAAAAGGAGAAAGAAATTTTAAGAGAAAATCACCGCTTAAGAAACTAGCTCCTTCTGTCAAAGTAATAAGGCTTACAGTAAATATCTCAGTAACAGTACAGGATATAGTAGGATTTTGCACTAAAATCAGCAGGGCAAACAATAAAGTCCCTAGAAGACAAATAGTAAGTCCTAAATATCTGCATTATTTTTATGAGTGTTATTATTATGTCCACTATTTCTTTCACTCATAATACAATAACGTAACATGGTCACTAACAGTGGAAATATTTAAGGCAGAGGAGAGTAGAAATGAGCGTGGGGAGAAATAAGAATTGCACAGCTCTTCGGACAAGAAAGGACAACAGCAAAGAGGAGCAAGGCAAACAAAGGGTTGCTCTCCAATATAAACGTGTGTCAAGGGATAGGGAAGAATCTGGGTTACTAAAATATGTGGTGCAAAGGTTATTAGTAAGATAGAATCCGGATCCCAGTGGATGAAGCTGGAGCACTTGTGGAAAACAGGAATCCACCTGAAGTTTCTAAAATCAGAGAGATCAGGAAAACTGGACTAGAAGTGGTGTGATGTATATATCAAAGAAAGGTGAAAAATGAACAGGTATTATATATTTCCAAAAAAATCTAATATTTCAACTCTGATCATAAAAGAAAAGAATTTTTTAAAAATCAAAGACATCTTACCAATTCACATGAAAGGATGGGGTTGCAGATATAAATTTGTGACACATTAATGAAACTGGATTATTTAGGCATTGATACGTCATTGTATTCCTCTATAGTTCAAATTGGAGTTATGACTAGTAATATTTTACTTACTCTGCTTCAATATTCATATTCCTACATGGCCAGAGTTCTCCTATGGCCATTCGTACTGATATTCTCATAACCAGGTAGAGTACCTATAAATGCATAGGTAAATATTGGTTGAGTGAACTTACTGAAGTTACTGAAATTTAGTGAATAAGGTGAGTGAAGCTTACTAAAAAGACAAAAATAGGTAATCAACTGACTAAGCTACTTGACACCCATTTGTTTCTGAATTGCCTGCCAGTACTTAGCATTTTATCTGAGCCCTGTTTGTGTTGAAACCATTTTAACTCCTAAGTTCTTAGACCTGAAGCATTTTATGAAGTTTTCCAAAGTAACTTAAAGGCAAGCCTTCCAAAATGACTCCAGATCTTCCTAGTCCCTTTGGGAGCTCACTCAGAACTTGGTCAAAAGCTCAATGATACTTCAACTAGTCCGCTCTGATCCATGCAAGCCAGTAGTTAAAATAGCCAGGAAGATCTCAGTAGAACGCAACTCTTTATTTCAAGCCAGGTCTATACCCAGAGGAAGACCTGGCAGGCCTCAGCTCTAAGAACTAAAGGCTCATCTAAGATTTCACTTCAACACTACTTCCTGGTAATGACTCAAGTCTCCCAGTTGCTCTCCATCCAGATGGAATTCGTTTTTATAGTAGGAGCCCTCCAAAATCAGGTGGCTTTGAGGAAGAGGTTCGTCCTCTTTGGTGCCCAAACAATGGCGCTAAGACTCCGCAGCTGAGAGCCTGAAGATGTGAGCAAAAGAACAACAACCTGATATGAGAATTTATGTTCAGGCCATGAAGGTACCTTTAGGCACAAGCCAGCACTGCACTGTTAGCCAAAATATCTGCCACTGTTCTCAAGTTTGAAGTAACAGGCCTTGCAGAAAGTTGTGGGCAGAGATCTCCTTGTACTTCCAAAATCAACTCCTGGAAAAACTGCCTCTTTTTCAAGGTTGGATGAGAGAATAAAAAAGAGAAATGCTCACACTTATACACACACAGTTACACACACACTCAAAAGGATTACGGAAGTATATAAACCCAAATAAAGAGAGGTTCTCGCCAGGGTTTTATCCTCTTCTCTGAATTTATCTATATTGTCTAAATTCCTATAACAAATGTGTATAACTTGTCTATCTCACAGTTGTTTTTTAAAGGGAATGAGAAGAGAACACAAAACTAAATTCATAAGATAACATAAACTGCAGGAGACTGTAAAAGGCAGTGTGCCAACATCATTGGCACACTCCCCACTCTTCCCCCACCAGACTACAAGCACCTAGTGGGGAACACACAGAGTGGGCACTTCTTCATTCATATGTTGAATGAAGAATGACATCCAGATGCCAGTATCTATTGGGAGGCAAGAGGTACTTCTTCAAGTAAATTCATAGTCATTATATAATTTAAAAATAAAAGGCAGGGGCACTTGGTGGCTCATTTTGTTAAGGATCTGCCTTCAGCTCAGGTCATAATCCTGGGGCCCTGGGATCCAGTCCCAAATGAAGTACGGCATCATCGGCATCATGGCATCTTCTGACTCCATGCTCAGTGGGGAGCCTGCTTCTCCTTCTCCTTCCCTCTGCTCATGCTCTCTCTGTCTCTCACTCACTCTCTCTCTCAGATAAATAAATAAAATCTTTAGAAAAAAATAAAAATAAAATAAGAATAAAAATAGAGGGCAGCCACACATTGTTAGGTAGAAAGAAAAGGGAAAAGTGAATTTGACTATATTTCTCCTGTTTTTCACTTTTTTAAAAATTCACTGAGCTTTTTGCTTTAAATCAAAGCTTGTATACTGAAAGTACAGGGTAAATCAAATAGTGGCAGTGGAATGTGTTGCCTATTACTTCAGGAGGTAAACACTGGACACAAAAGCATTGTCTTTTTAACAAAGGAGGAGCCCTTAACTTCTTAAAGCAGTCAAGACCCAGCAACAGCAGCATATGCATTTACGGTAGGAGAATGCCTTTATTCCATAGTCTGTCACCAGGGAATGTCTTAAACAATGGAAAGATTGGAAACTCTGATTTAAATATAACCTTATTTGCATCTCATTTAATTATCAACTTTATAATTGCTTTCAAAGAAAAAACCTACCTTTATTAAAGGCATTTTGTAGAAATTTTTCATGATGGATTGCTAATTTTATGTACCTCCCTCTCCGAATACCCTATGTTCATTGGAAAAAGAGAGAGAGTCTCCTTAGCGGAATGATAAAACAATATTCTCGGAATTGAAAAAGGCTATCTTCTTTCATGATGGAGAATATGCACTTTTTTCCTACATTACTGAAGGAGATAAGACTCTCTCCCCACTCCCCTGCTGCTCCCCATCCCTGCCTCTAAGAGTCTTTGCAACATCAAAATGATGAGCATGAGCTCTAAGCTTGAACGGAACACAGTCAAGCCTATGATTCAAAGTTAAATCCACCAGTTTGTTACAGTTCATACCGGCATGGAAATCATCGTGCCAATATGAATGCGCATAAGAGACCAAACCTCTGGGAAAGGCCTTGGAAATGAATCGTGGATAACAAATCCATCATAACGAAGACTGCCCACAGTACATGCTCCAAAGAGCTGAAAGCAACGCAACTCGACTTCATTTTCTTGACTTTATCTAAGGTGCCCACAAATGTTGAAGAATGTAGTCTATGTTCAAAGTGGGAGTGGCTCTCAGTGAGAGGTAAACTGTTATACTGAAAACTAAGTCTCAAATATTTCAGGAGAACATGTCATTTATACCCACTTACCAGTTGACAGGAGGTAGACCTCCGAGGTTCAGCCTGACAGGTAGATCTCCGAGGTTCAGCCTGACAGCGAGACTTATTTATTTATCCAGGTCCTTAGGATTGGGCAGTCTCGAGAATTTAATTGTTTAACTAAACTCAGTATTACTGCCTAACTTAGGGAGGGGGTGGAGTGCAGTGGGAACAGTCTGGATTCATTTGTAGCGAGTTTTCTGTATAACTTAAAATATTTTTGAAGAAATATGGTAAAGTGATTATCCTTCTGGAACTAGATCCACTGACACTGTCACATTAACTCACAGCTTGTTAAATACTGTGCAATCTTTCTATAACATTCTTTGTTATGAGACTAGAATCAGCATATGGGAATTGCTCTTTTCCTGCTAAACTGAAGTCATTACTAACTACTCATCTGTGACATGTACTCTTTCTTGTAACCAGGGATTTTAGCTTCACAAAATTTAGAAACTGCCACATTGTTTCTTGGCATCACTTTCAAACATGACATCATTTAAATTTTGGAAAACTCCATTTTAGCAAGCACAGGAGTGGGTGCCAGGTTAAAGATTGCCCAAAAAGGGTAGCAGGTTCTCTGCAAGGACTAAGCATAGTTAATTCTTTCAACCCATACCTTCACATGCCTTTCATTAGAGACACATGGAATTACAATGAGCTCAACAAATCCATTTCAAAGTGGGTTATCAAATTACCAGAATATAGAAATGGCTTCCAGTTACTGAAGATCAGTATTGAAACACAACTGTGATGTGGAAATGAAAAGCTCTATATTCAATTTCCTTAATTTCCAAAGTCTAAAGAATGAGCATTTTTAAAGTATGCATATACTTATTACCAAATACTACACATGTATAGGATAATTATAAATAAAATAGAAATACAATAGAAATATGAGTCCATGACTTACTGTAGAATACAAACAAATAGGGAACTGTCTAAATGAAAAAGAAGTCTCAGAAAATTGGTATCATTCAAACCCCCTGACAATCTTACTTTGGAAATTCTTAAATAATTTCTAGAACTTCCTCCATTATTTGAAAACTTTTATAACAAAATGAGAAATTCTAGTCATTTCACCAACACACCCTGCAAGCCCCTAATATGGGACCTGTGAATTATTTATTCCACGTATAATTTGATAGCATATTGCCAACAAAAAATTTAGGATTAGTGCTCTCAGTAGGGACTTCTTTTCTATCAAATAAAAAGCAACCCCAAGTGTTCAATATAATTTCCCCTAGAAAAAAAGTGAATGACATTTCACGTGTCATTGTTGAGAAAATACTCTGAGCTTCTACTCTCTAAAAAAAACCACCTTTATTAATTTTAATCCTACTGTTATTTCTTTAACAGACATCTTTTGTAAATAAGTAGAATTTTTATTTTGGATGTGAAGAGCATGCTTACTTCTCCAAAAAGAGCAAAAAAGAGAACACATCCACACACGCGTGCATGCACACACGCACACACACACACTTAAGCTTGAAATCTTAGGACATATGGTTGCAAATGATGCCTTGGAATCACTGCACCGTGGCGTACAACGTACCGTGGCTGTGAAATCATGTGACTGTTTATTATTCTCCTGCAGAAAACTAGGTGACCTCAGTAGTAACAAATCATTTTTATTCGCCAAGTGTTTATAATCATGTGGCACATATCCCATATATGAAAACAAAGATAAATTCTGAAATATCCACAGAGAATCACAAAATATTATCTGTGAGAGACCACTCCTTAGGAAGGACGCCTGATGTATCCTGATGAACTTACCTCAACCACAACAAAGAAGACAGCAATTAACTCTGAAGGAGAATTTCTTTAAGACTCATGCATTTAAAAGAAGAGGAAGAAGTTTCATGAAATTCATACAAAAAGGCAAGCTCTGAGAGGAAATCTCTGGCTTTCAAAAAGTCATGTATTTAAGAAGTCATGTATTAAAATTAAGTAGAAATGCACATAATTTTAAAATAAAAATGATGGACTTAGGTCACCAATGACCTATAAAATAAGGCACCGATGGACAATGCAAAAAAATACCTCAAAAATATTTCTTTGAAGAACTTTTACAATTCAGAATAGACTTCCACACCAAAGGTCTTACAACAGAAATCCAACAGAAGAATGGATGAATTAAGGTATATATATATATATATATACACACACACACACATATATATATATATTCCTCCAAGGGAATGATGCCAACCAGTCTTCTGGAACAATTGGTGCCACTCTTCCCTACAATAGCTGACAGCTAGAATTCTACTCTGTACATGTCCTAAATATAAGTTTTAAATTAAAAGATAAAATAAAACCTTAGAAACACCCATTTGAACAGTCTAATAGACACTCCCATAGTTAATGATATATGAAAATTTAAAAGATTAGAAACAAAACAATTATAGTTATTATCATAATAATAAATAGTCACACAGCCCTTTGGCAATCACCAAACCTGTTTTACATATATTATTTAATTGATTTAAACCCCCCCCCACAATCTGTTTATAGGTAGTATTGCTCACAGCTTGTAGATGGGAAAACTGTAAACTAGGGAAGTTAGACACTCTAAATCTGATTTTATTCCAACTAAGCCACACCACAGATAGGAAAACATAGCTGCAACCTAGTAAGCTTCTAAACACAGCTGGACATAAGCCTATTCCAGACAATCACAAGTCCCAGAAGGCATGGGATGGCTGAAACTTCTATATTTTAATCTGTACTATACATATCCGGAGAACAAATAAGCTTGGACAGAGGCCAAAGGGCTCAAATAAGAGAAATATGCAAAAACAAAACAAAAAGATTAAAAAATATTATGAAGCACATTTCTAACTACTAAAGTAAGTACCTTCTACACTCTAGGAATGGCTGCTCCAACAGTAAGAAAAATGTATGGTGGACTTGGTCATTATTTTTTTTTTTTAAAGATTTTATTTATTTGACAGAGAGAGAGAGATCACAAGTAGGTAGAGAGGCAGGCAGAGAGAGGGGGAAGCAGGCTCCCTGCTGAGCAGAGAGCCCAATGAGGGGCTTGATCCCAGGACCCTGAGATCATGACCTGAGCCGAAGGCAGATGCTTAACCCATTGAGCCACCCAGGCACCCCAGACTTGGTCATTATTATTTGTATGCTATAACTAAGCTCCTGATTTTGTGACTTCAGTGCCTTTGTTTTCATAGCATAATTACGTAGTTAAAAATTTGAGGACAGAGCAGTACTTAAGTAATAATTGGTTTAGTATTACTGATGTTTTTAATCATAAGATTATCATTTTCTTGTCAACATGCCACTTTAAAATGACCTTCTTCATTAAATCATTTCTTATATTTAACGGTAAACTTTTTTTCAACAAAACAGCTCCAGTGTTCTCCTGTCTTCTGAAAGAACTTAGGATATCAACTTAACAAACATGCTCCCTATGTAGAACAATACTAAAAGTTAATCTGTTACAGGGTAAAAAGAAGGAGGTAAATTTCCGTTTTCGGTGGGAATTTAAAATCAATCAAGGCATCACTATAAAAACCCTGTCTCCTACAAGTTAAAACGCCCCCTTCCATCCAGCTATATATCACCTATTTTCTTTACATCAGTCATACAAGGATCTTGGAGACAAAAAGGAAGTGGATATACATTATATGAACCAATAAAGTTCGATCCTTTTGCTAAAACTTTCTTCTGGTAACAACTGAAGAGAAGCTCTACTAAATTTCCTGGTATTTCATGATATGGCCTTAATAATATAGGTTTCTAGAAAAGGGCATTAATACAGGGGGTATAAAAAGCATAGCCTTAAAAAGAATTAATTTAAAAAATAACCTCGAAAATGTAGAGAGGGCTAAAACTTGATAGGGATCCATGTACAGAACTGTTTCAAAATGTGTTCCTTAAGAAAAATATAAAGTCCTCGTCACCAGAACACCAAAAAATACGAAAGAAGCCTCAGCCAATCCAGAGAAGCTTCATGTGCTTATAAAATAAACTACTAAATTAAATTATAACATACATTGTGACTTATGCATCTAACGTTCTGATGTTTATTGTACTCATAGCTTTCTGAGAATGCAGGAGACACAATCCTTCCATGTACTCAAGAATGTGTGCCTAAGTAAATATACTGCAAAACAGAGATACCTGGTTGAAGCAGCTCCTTGAAAACGGTGTAGGAGAAAGTATGTGACAGCCCGAAAGCTAATAATACGACAGTTGTTTAATGAAGGCAAAACCAGAACTTCAGTTATCTCAACGGGCGACTGTCTCTACAAGTTGCACAATGGTCGCAGGTGAACAGAAGGATTTCAGGAGGAGGAAGTGCTGGGGAGCCCATCATGGGTATGCTACGCAGGAGGAAAGGCAGTGAGAACCTCAGAGCCAAGAGGGGCAGCAGCCGCGGAGGAAGCTTGGGAGAGGCCAAGGGGAGAGGGGAGAGCGTTCCTGGAGACAGCGAAGCAGGTTGGGAAGTGGGGAGAGGGGCGGGGAGGCGGGAGCCGCGGGCGGAGAGGAGGAGCAGGGACGCGCGCGCGGCGGGCTGGCGGATGCCGCCGACCGGGCCGATGGGGCGCGCGGCGCGGAAGGGGGGCCGCTGGGGCGGCGGGAGCGCCTGGAGCCGGGCGCGCAGCGGCCACACGCAGGGACGCGCAGGCCGAGCGCACAGCCCGCTTCCGCGGGGCGGCCTGCGACAACACGCCCACAGCCCGGCGCCGAGCACGCGTGGTGGCTGCGGCAGGCGGGGGTCCCGCGCGAGGCACCGCGAACGCCACCGACACACACAAAGCTCCTGTCGCCGCAGCTTCAAAGGCCACAGGCAGCCAGCAAGCAAAGCAGCCTCCTTCGGAGACACAGCCAACTCGCTCTGACGGGAGCTTCTTGAGAAGCAGTTGAAAACGAAATGGAATCCTACTGCTGTTACTGACCTGCGGTCCTGATTTTTTACTTCTCCTTAAAATAAAAGGGAAAAAAAAGCAGGTTTACTCTTGGCTTTTGCTTGTGTGACTATACTAACCACCAAAACGCTGGATCTTTAAAGCTCATTCATAAAATATAAATTACTTTTTTTATTAATCCAACAGAAACAAATAAGCTAAAAGATGATAAGGATTGGTTTGTTTGTATGCCTAACCCAAACCAACCTTTCCTTTTAATGTTTTTGTAACACACAGAAGCCAAGTCAGAATGCCCAGCTAAGACCCCATTTGGAGCAGGGGCAGTTGTCCAGGAGTGCAAATAATTTAAGAAACACAAAGCCCTGAGGATTAACAGGACAGTACCACATCCCCATGTCATTCAACAACTTCCCCCTACAAGAGTTTGCTGATCACAGCCTTTTTGCTGTAATGGAGCCAAGAAGACACAGTTACTTAGACTAACGCAGATTTTTTTTTTAACACAAGATTGCAGCCACCTCTATGGAAAGAACACAAGTTGAACGTGAGTTATTACTAAAACCAGATTTTAAAATGTCACATACAAAGACGATGGTTTTACTTCTCTGGAAATGAACAAAGGTAGATTAGGGTTTGAGAAGAAAACAGAATGAAACGGCACGAATATGGAAAGTCACCTAGTCTTTGAAACCCCTGGATTATACAGCAGCTGAAAACCCTGCTCCCAGCAAATGAGAAGTGAAGCAGAAGTGCTTACCAAGCCTCAGCTCTCCAGCCACACTGCCTGGGTTCAAATCCTGATTCTGCTCTTGCTACCTATCCCAGCCTAGGCGACTGCCCTGAGAAACGTGGATGACAGCAGTTCCTCTCTCAGGTGGAGACAGCACACTTAGTGCAGTGCTCCACAAACATGATTCATTACCATCATCTGAAGGTGCCCCCTGGGGAAGGACCTCCCCCCCCCCCACACACCTAGCTGACCTATGGCCTGCTGTTGCTTTCACCTCTCCTTAGTGAGCAGCACAAGCTAGGCATCCACCAAATCGGTTGTTGCCACACATAGCTCATTTCTATGCAAACTGTATCCAGCCTTTGGGCAAAGTTTGCATGCCCTCTGCTCCCTGATTTTCACAAGTGAAAACACGACCACTGCCAGACCGACACACTTAATAATGTGCTCCTTCCCATCGTTAAAGGGCACCACACAGCTTTAGCAGACAGGAAACTCACGGGGCACACAGCTGGATGGCTGGTAAATAGAGGCATCTCCAGTGACCACGCCTCCCACAAATGGTCTGATAAGGAACATTTTAATGGAGCCAAAACATAAATTTCCTTCCTCAATTTCTGCATTAGCAGACATAAGAGCTAGACAGTCATGTCAGGGATTATGAAACTACAATAAAGAGATTTCTAAGCCACCAAGACTACCAGAAGAGAGGACTACGTTTCGCCTACTCACTTTCAACCAAAAGTATGCACCCCTTCAGTTGTGGAAAAATACAGAGGATTTAAAAATTCCTACTTATTAACTAGAATGTACTCTTCCATGAAACTCCTTCTACTATCACGTAAATAGTTTGTAAATTTCAGGCAGTTTTTACTCTTAAAAATCCCCAACAATCCCCTCCAAAGGGTTTTTTAAGTTGCTGATAGACATAAGGTGACATCAGAAAAGTATGTCTGCAAAATGCAATTAGCTAAGGTTTCTAGGAAGCTTTGGAATGTTTTGTTATTAAGGAAGAAATAGATAAGTGAGAGTCCTCCAAGTAATGAGCTGTCCTAGAAGTAAAGAAATTCATTAAAGAGATCCTCTCCTTGATTTCTCCTTCATGGTTCCATGCCCATACAGATTTGGGAATGCACAGTAATAGCAAGCCTTCGTAATTTTCCAAAGCTGTTTAAGATAATATTTGAGTACTTAACAGATTCACATATTAAATCAAAGAGACTTCCCAATTCTTAGATAATAGAAAGATTCGTAGTTTAAAAAAAAAAAAAAAACTACAGAGAGAAGGCCAAGGATATGGTCTTTAAAAAAAAAACAAACAAAAAACCCAAAACAAAACAAAAAAAAAACTTCAAAATTGTCCCTGGCTTTTAAAATGAAATTAAAAGTAATTAGTAAAAATCAAACAATCAAAGAAGTCTCAGGCATTCTTGTTTCAAAAGGAGAAATGTCTCAGTAGCTTATTCAGTTATCACTTTATTGGCCATCCCTCAAGGAGACATGGAAATTGAAAAGAGCAAGGGGAAGTTCACTATCCTTCACTGCCATAAACCTGGGCATCCCAAAGCAGCATTACTTCTGCTTCTGCTCAGATCCTGATGAACCCTATTCACCAATGTCTCTGTTAGATCTTCCCAAGGTCTAAATCTTCCCTGCTCCCTTAGCCTCCAAGCACGGGACCTCTTACAGGTCATTTTCACCATGAAGCCAGTAAGTAAGGCACTGTCCTCCAACATTGGGACACAGTATTTGGGCTGACAAACATTCAACATGTGAAAGTTAAAACTACCCTTTTCTGGCTCGTGACCTTGGAACCTAACATTGTTAACCTTCACATATTCAGGGCCGATCACGTATCACTTTGCATCTTTGACTATTTTGTAGTACCTCAGAGGCAGTATCAGTAAAGCACAAGGCAATATGGGTTTTCATTTTTCTATAATTCACAAATGTGCTTGGGCCTCCCTTTACCTCAGTTTGATTAACACTGTCATACTTGGTTCCATGATGTTAATCGATAAAAGACAACTTGAAAGTACCCCGCAAAACACGGCACATTAAGTTGTAAACAGCAGTATTATACTTTAGGGATAATATGTCAGGGCAAACTTCAAGAAATGTTTATGAATTATGCAACATCAGATAATCCTTTACCTCTCTGAAACTTAACAACCCGACTTCACAATTTTGTCAATACCTAAAGGTCTCATGCTCTTCTGGCGAAAGTGTCCTTCCCTCATGTGCCAATTAACGCAACACTTTTGAGAAACCACTGCATCTAAGGCTTTGTAAAGAAGACAGAAATTAATTGGGTATCCTCTTACTCTCCCCAGACTTGCAATGTCAAGAAGATTCTGGTAGGGGCTATATACCAAAGCCACAAATAAATGGGAGCACAGGGCCGGGATGTTTAAATCTAAATGACTGTAGATCTGAAGGCTTCAGGAAGAAAAACAAGTCAACATCTGAGGAATAGGTAGAATTCCTCCAGTTAAGGATGGATGAAAAGCATCTCAGAGAGGGAAGAACATGAATGAAGGCTGGTTTAGGAATGTTCCAGGACTAAGTACTACTTCGAGGATAGAACACATGGTATAGTACAGATAGAATTGGTAAACTAGGAACAAAGCTTAGATAGAGTCCTGAATGCCAGGCTAATGACGATAAACAGATTTATAAACAAATACCTATGGTGTCTGAAGACTACTGATATTAGAACTCAGAAGCCAGGTGAGCTCTGGAGGTAAAGACTCTGGAGTCACTTCATTCAGATCAAAAGGTGAAAACATACACTACTAAAAAAAAGTACACAGATGAAGAGGAAAGTCAAGGACAGACAAAAACAAGTGTGGTAGGGAAGCACTGCCGCCAGAAGCCGGGCCAGGAGAGATACTCAACAGAATGGTCGGCAGCATCCAATCCATTGAAGAGATGCTGTCAGATGGAAAGATCATTGGGCTTGGCTGCCATTAGGCCACTGATGTCCTCAATACAACAGTGTCAACAAAAGGAGGAACCTGGTAGATTTCACTTCGTTGAAAAATGGAGGTATACATGAAAAGAAAACCCAGATTCGAGATTTCAACGTTTTTCCCACTCTAAAGTTATTTTTATAGCTGAGTAGGTTTATCTTTTATCTGAAAAAGGAGAACAGATTCTATATCTGGCTTAGAAACATTCTAATTAATAAATCTCAAAGTGCAACATTTTGACTTTGTGCCATGCCAAGTACAAGATGGAATCCATCTGGAAATAAAGAAAAAGTGGCCTTTTGTTTTGCTTTACCTTGTATTTTTCTAAGCTTTCAAGGGAGCTATATTCATTACTTGTGGACTGTTACCTAAAATCAGTCCAGTGCTTAAACCATAACCTATATCTCAGCTTCAGTAGCCATACACTAGCTACAGAATTGCAACTGGACTTTTTCTAGATTCTAAGAATGCTCCAAGAACAATTGTAATTGGATGAGAATCCAAATGAGCAGAAAATAAATGCCATGTAGCTACCTTCTATAAAACATCCAGGATAGTCTTTGTTTACAAATATGAGCCATGAGAACAAATATAAAACAGTTTAAGAAATGTTTGAAGGGCGCCTGGGTGGCTCAGTGGGTTATAAAGCCTCTGCCTTCGGTTCAGGTCATGATCTCAGGGTCCTGGGATCGAGCCCCGCATCCGGGATCTCTGCTCAGCAGGGAGCCTGCTTCCCTCTCTCTCTGCCTGCCTCTCTGCCTCCTTGTGATCTCTCTCATTCTGTCAAATAAAGAAATAAAATCTTTAAAAAAAAAAAGAAATGTTTGAGAAGGGGTTTACTACATGTGGATGAATACATTAGCAAAGTTGTGATTCGGTAGGGGTAAAAAAAAGAAAATAAACATATACTGATTTATCAGGAAAGCAAATCCCTTAATAAGCGGAAAGGAAAAAAAAATACAAAAACTCATCATATTTAAATGTGTTAAAAGCCAACAAAAAAGTACTTTCTGAAAAACAAAGCCCAGAAGTAAGAGCCACTTAAAATTTATTTTGATCTGCAATGCCATGAGAACATGGTAGGGTTCCAATCTCTTAAAGTCAATGGAGAAAAAGAGATACTTGGAATACAGGGAGAGGATCAGTAGAAAAATAAATCCCAAAATAACATTAAGAAAAACGAGGGCGACGTTAATATTGGTAGCATTTCCTATGGTTCCATCAAGTAAACATCGGGTGTTAAACTCTGACGGCAGGATTAAAAAAAAAAAATCAACTACATAAAAAAAATCAACTACATAATCAACTAACAGAGGAAGAGGAGAGCAAAAATCCTAGATAACTAGGCAATAGTAATGGAAGTTTTTGGCCTTTCTCTGTGCAGTATGCTCACTATACCAAGAAGGAGGTTTTCTGTAAGATGGTCACCAAACTCGTTAAGACGATTCCTCAACCCATTTTGGAAGAAACGCTTTTTAACACTAAAGATTATTTCACTACTCTCCCGTGTAATTATTTCTGACTCAATGTGATCATTTCTCCACAGGCAAACTTTCTTAATTTTAAAGGAATACTATTCACAGCAGCCATTTATAAATCCTTTTCACCTGAAAGAAACATTAGTGAAACAAAACAACCAAATTAAAAAGAAAGAAAAGGAAAAAAAAAAAAAAAAAAAAAAAAACAAGCCTGCCCTCTGGCTAAAACACAAACCCAGACAAATAAAAGGCAGTCCAACAGGTATCTTCAGCCGGCAACTCAACAGGAAATGGGTTCAAGAGCAGACCCTGGACCAAATCTGCCGTTTCCAGGGTCTGACCCACCTCCTCCTCCTAGCCAAAGACCCTCCTAGAACCGCCTTTTAAAACAGTTTGGGGGATGTCTAGGGTCCAACAGTTTTCTGCACGGCACCCACCAAAATTCTTTGAAACAGAAATGGAAATGAGAGTGCCATCGGAGGTCGAGGAACTGCAGTAAATCTCACTGAGGAGGGAAGCTCCACTAACCTTTAGATCATATAATTGTTAGAAGTAAAAGATAAGAAGAAATAAGAAATTTAAGTAAAATACACCTCAGATGTCTAAGAAGACAGAGAACTTCTTCCTGCTTTTCCCGACGTAACAAAGTAAATGATTAAAATTAGTTTAACTTGAACCAATAAAGAACTGTTAATTGTCTTTATATTGTACAGCGGGGTCATGGATAAAAATGGAACTTTAAAAAAATTCTAAAAGAAAAATAAAGGCATTACCTTTATATTTTAAAATCTATCGTTTTTACTATATTTAAGCTAATGAAATTTATCATTCAAAAGACAGAATAACAAAAGCATTTAAAGTAAATGAAGTTCCTTATTATTCTTTTGTTAATTTGTTTTTCTAAATGCTGAGGAGTTTATTAAAATGCCACAAATGGTTTCTCAACCACGTTTTAATAACTAATTGCACATTTCAGGCCTAATCTCACAGATGCTGTCTATAGTTTTCAACCTGCCAAGGGGCTTATGGCTGTTATGAATAAAGAAAAGTCCAGTTTCTTGGAAGATAAAAAATCTTTAATTCGAATGGACTGTTTTTATTTTTAAAGTTGGCCTCAAAACAGATAAATGTTGGGAGGTATTTTAAACTACTACAGGGAGAAGAATAATACAAACTAACTCCTTATTAATGACCATTGTATAACCAATTCTTTACCAACTGAATTTTATACACACGAGGCATGTATTGTTCAGGGGTTTGAAGGAGCATTAAGTCTAAATTTTCTACAGTAACTTTTTAGCTTTCAGGATAACTTCTGGATTACACATTTGATTCCCCTATCGTCATAAGGTATTGATAAAGAAACACCGTGAATGTACCAACTGATTTATTACATGATCAATTCCCCACTGCATACGAATAAATGATACCCTTATTCTATACTCGAATCCATCCACAAAAGGAAAAATGAAGAGTAGTGAATTTCAGGTATTAGGCAGACTCCCTCCACAAACCTCACACCTGTCTAGTGTTCTATGCAGACATGGAGATGACAACCAGACACAGGTTCTAAGCTTAGTTCTTTTTCTCAGTAGCTGTGCTATGATGGGAAATTCACTGAACTTCATCCTCAGTGCTCTCCTTTGTAAAATAAGATGCTTCTGCTAGAATGGATAGTAGCTTATATCCTCAGCTTCTAATCCTCAAAAGAAAATATGATCCTAGAACCACACTGAATAATACCTGAATGAAAAAACAACGAAGAACCAAAATTTAAACTTGAGTCATAGATTTTAGAGGGACCACGCGAGCGAAGTTCAGTCAGTAAGAAGTGTTTCATTAGCCAGCTTCTCCTTTTCCTCAGCAGAATACTGTTCAAAGGCTCTCAAGCCTAAATCCACATTTCCACGCATCCGTGGGAAGCAGAACATTAGGCACTCTCACACGCATGATGAAATGTGCCCATGAGCAAAGGAGATGGGGGCCAGGTTTTCGAATACAAGCACAGAACTAAGAGAATTTTCTTGCAGGCTATGCAGTTCACTCTACATCTGACCTCAGACAGGTGATTAAATGTATTCTTCTGTTCATTTTCTTTTCTACATGGTTTTATTGATGGAACCTAAAGAAATAAAATGCACATACTACTGGGCTCAGAATATCTGCGCATATTTTTATAGGATCATGTTTTGTCAAAATAAAAGTTAACCAATTATTTCTGCAAAGGTGTTTACCCCAATAAACCCCCTACCCTCCCACATTAGGAAAAGGAGAAATGCATCTATAGAATTGTTTCATTCTTTACCAGTATCTAGGGGCTTCGAATTAAATCTAAAAACACCATCCCAGCTCTTCCATTCTATTCCAAATAGGTAAGTTTTTTAAAATTATTTTTTCAGAATATCATATCAAACATGACTTGAAATCATCCCATTAGCCCGATTCCACGACATGCTTTTGATTACACTGGACTGGACCACAAGTTTTGGCAGAATGTTCACCTGATGCCAGAGGAACCAAAGAAGGAGGTAGTTGGTTGAAATGTCTGCACTTCTACCAGCAGAGACACCAAAATACCATGAAATTCTACTAGGAGTGGAACTAATACGCTCGCTGAGTCAATTCCACTTCTAGACAATAGTGTGGGCGATGTGTTAGGGATACTATCTATTTCCTTGGGCCTGATGCATTCGTTGCAAACGAAAACATTTTAAAATAGTCTTTAAGATGAATGTGCAGAGCTGTTGCTTCTTTATAGTAGCAGCCTTATTTGTTTTACGCATAACCATAATCTAAGGATGCCAATCATTTTAAGCAGTTTGCAAAAAATAAAATAGAATACAGGCAAAATGAGAGAAAATCATCTTTCTACTAAAACATTTTATATTAAAATGTCAGGTTAAAGCCGCCACTATACAAAGTTAATTTTAACCCTGTGCGCTGACAGTATTTTATATTTTCGTATTCATTTTGAAGAATTCCACAACACTGTCTTAAATTAATTTCAAAGCTGGTTAAAATACTTTTTTTTCTCCTTCAAACATATTTTTAGACACAAGTTGCCTAAGACGCAAATGAGAAAAAACTAAATGTCATGTTATTTTACGCCATTCATAATATTTGCAATTAGAATAAATGCATGATTTTCAAATACCACTCTTTTTTGAAGTAATAATGAAAGTGTGCAAATGACATAAGACAGGATCTCTCTGTAGTGACTCCTTAGCAATGACCACAATGTCTTATCACAGAAAGGTGTGGCGGGAGAGCTGAAATCACTGTTATCTCAATTTCTGATGTATCAAAATGAGTTTCTGAAAAGAATACAAAAGGGAAAAACGTATACAAAATAAATGCAAAATTAATTTGCATTTAATGGTAAATAACGAGGGTTCTATAATAAGAAAATCCTAAAAAAGATGAAGTTTTTCCTCTCCTTTAGGAAAGGCTTAAAAAAAAAACCCCAAAACTAAATATTTCGAAATCAATGGACTTCAAGCAATCCAAGAGAATTTGGAAAACATTTCTCTAAAAACCAATCCAGGGCGCAGGATGTCAATTTGGAAATAATGGAAGCATATTTCGCTTTAAAATTCAAAAACTTTTCAAAGACAAAAATTCAAGTTAACATCCCAGTGATTAACTCAGGGACTGCTTAGCCAAGAACAACTTTCGGCACTTAAAACATAAAACTGTCAGTTTCCTCTGCTTGGAGACAAAACATACAAAAAGCAAACATTCACTGCTATATTTTCCTAGACATGAAAGACAGAACTAACTTGCATAAAAGGTGATCACTCTAAATATTTCCACCTATTATTATATTTATGCCATAGCTCCTAAAAATCAGTTACAAATTCCAAACCTCAGAACCATCATTAGTAGATGGCTACTTTCTAGTACATTACTCCTTAAATCTCGGTGGAAATAATCATTTATTGAACTTCACTAGAGCTCAAGACACAAATATGTTAAGCAGCCTGTGCTTGATATCACTGAATATAAGCTACTATAAACAAGTAAAACTCTTTACTAAAAAATCTCAAAAGACTGACAGCATGATACTTGGCATTGTATTTCTTGCAAATCTAAAGCATCCTGATGGTGAGAATAATTTAAGTACTCTCTTCCTTGAATCAAGATACATTCATATCAAACATCATCTGTGATCAAATGGCCAAATTCATATTTATAAACTTGGAATGCAGAGTTTGGTGGAAGCACTGAGTTACTAACATTGTCTTAATCTTTCTGCCAGAAATATGTCACAGTTGGTGCTTACAGTCATTTCAAAATTATACCACAACTTTATTTAATTTCATTCAATGCATTTCCTCATAGAAATGGAATGGCAAAGGCCTGTTCAATAGCAAACAAAAGCATATTATCACTTTATAGTATACAAGTTTCTTCTCATACTGTTCTCCCCCCTCCCAATGTGCATACTATGAAGCAATGTAGGTAAAAACCCTACAGCTAGCACATTTTTCCACTAAAAGGAGAAATCTTTATTCCTCCTTAAACTGAAATATTAGATCCCAAAGAGGAGAAAAAAAATGGGAAAAAAATGGTAATAAAGCATGGCAGAATAATCCAGAGGAAGCATGCCTGCTCCCAGCGTAATTTTCTTTAGCATCCTGAAATGAACGACATCACGCTGCCCGTGATCTCTGCTTACTCCTCTGAAAAACATCCAGAGGATTTTCAAAAAGGAAAAATTCTAGTAGTGCTTTCAAATGCCAAATTAACTTACAGGACTTCCAGTCCTGAAGGAAAACAGCACAGTAGCTAGCGCACCAGAAGCTAGAGAATGCTTTTTGTCACGCAAAGCCAGAACTGATGAGTGTGACCCCAATGGGGTTTATCTAAAATTCCCAAGTACCACAGGCAAAGAGGTCAAAGTTTCCTGTGTCAAAAATATATAAATAAATAAAGCCATATATTGCAATAGTTCCTTAACGTTATAATGGATTGTACAGTATCCATATCCCCCCTTCTGTTCAAACACATATATACAATTATATATATATATATCTACACACACATATATATCTTTTTAAATAGCAACTGTACATGACACAAACAGAAAAGAGGAAAACCTGCTTACATTAATATCTATCCCCCTATTTTCCATTTCTATTCATTATTGGCCTCATTTCTAAGTGTTTATTATTGTCAATGATATATCGAATTACTTGGGGAGTGAGAAGAGCATGTATATACATAATTAAAAATTAATAATGATGTATTGAACATTTCTGGGAGTAAAAAATACATGATAGGTATGTACATAAGTACACACAAGTATGTGTAACACTAAAGAGTTAAATGTCTGACAAATTGAACACGCAAAATCACATACACATATTTATACACAAAATATGTACATTATGATTTTTACTATCGACTTAAAATCTTACAAGTGACAGTTTTCTTAGTTAAGTTAATCAGGAGACAAAGAAAAAGTAAAATGTAAATAGAACACTCTTTCAACAACAGAAATTGTCTTAAGAACGGGACATTTAAAGTAGAATAAACAGTTATGGGATAGAGAGTTAAATAAAGAGTTCACAGTCATTGAGGTTTAGATGACAGTGAGTTTCTTACAGTAATTTACCACATCTTTCATGCCATGAATGTAATGCAAATTTGTCCTAAATGCGAAAGAGAAACAACTCTTAGGATTTGCTTACAAGTTACAGAAAATAATGTTTCATATTACTCCTTGCTTGGATGTAATTGCTTCCACTGCCCACTTGTACCTAAGTTATTTTCTAAAATGTACCTAAGTTTGAAGAACTAACATGAAAATTTCGCAATAATACTTCCACTAATAAGCTAAAGATGGTATTAAATATAATCACTTGTGTTTCTTCAATTCATAATCAAATCAATTTATTAACATAAAAATTCAGCTGCCAGATACAGTAAATACCCGATTTTAAAAGATCTCAAAGGTATATCCAGGAACAGTTGATAAAATAATTATTAATCATTCAACAACTGGGCTAACATGTCGTGAGAAAAATTAGTAACATGGCCTTGATTAAAATTAATATGTATATGACCGGTATTAACTTCATCAGTTGAATGGTATTTTTAAAAATCACAGTGCGTGAGATTCTCTTTCAAAAACATTTAATGGCATCATAAAATAAAGCTGAAACAAAAACCAAAATCTCTTTCAGGACCTTTTATATGTCCAGAACTACTTAATAGTATTGAGAGCATAACAGGCTGATGTATTTATTTCTACATCTCTCAGAGCTAAAGATGATGTCTGGATAATGACATCACAGAGAAGTCACAAGAAGTTAGTTTTTAATTTGTTTTGCCAATCTTGCTCTCATTTCGGAACCAAAATTATTATTAAATTAACCCTCAAAAAGGTGTTGGGCTACATGGAGTAATTAAAATGGATATTACAAAGGTTAAAGTCATTTAAAAAAATGTGCACTATGTTAAAATTCCATTCAGTGCCTGTAATGCAAAACATTCTATATGAGTGAGACTATAGATATGTGTACCTACATGTACGCACTAAGTTCATATGAAGTCACAAATTCATATGCTGCACTTGTGCATAGCTCAGAGAAAATAAAGCTAAAACTAGATTAGTAATGCTTGATCCCTTTGCACATGAAATGTATCACGTAATAGAGAAAACAGATTCCACAAACGAACTCCTGCCCTATATATTTATACTATTTATAGATGTCTCTGATCTCTGACATAATATATGTTTCTATAAGGAAAAACTGCAATACTGCTGGTCTACAAGAATCCGCAGAAAGCCATGTTGTAGAATCTAAGCAAGAAGCACATGTTATATTAAAAGTATTTGTTGATTAGTAAGTTTCGTAAATTCTATCCAGATTCTACAAGTAAAAAAGCTCTGAGGCTTTGGAATCTTTTTTATCTTTTTTTCTACAGCTAAAATAGATTTAATGTCTAAGGAGCAGTTGTGGTATATCTATCATCCTATACGGGGTTCATTCTAGGTTATTCTAATACTCAAATAATATATTATTGTTTTTTAAAGCTTAGGACATATACATTAGATACTATCTATGAATATGTTTATTATTCTTCATAACACTATACTATTCACTATCAGGAATACAAAGTGATTAACAGAGAGAGATTATAAATGCAAACGGGAGAACCATGCTCCCTTCAAATAAAGGAAAAAAGAAACAGAAAATAAACTATGGGTACTTGTATATTTCCTTCTAACACTATCTACTATAGAAGGCTTAAACAGCTGACAATGAGTCATTGTTTATTCAAATGTTAAACAAATTGAACATATAAGTTAACTTCTGAGTTAGAAGTATTTGGAACATTTTCCAGAGCCTATTTGACTGTGTCAATTACCTAGATACCAAAGTTGTTGTATTGTGTTGCTTGATGAAATAGGACATACAGCAACCCTCAAAACCAGTATTACAAGCCTGGCAAATAGCATCACATTGGGGTGACGCACAGAATCCATCACCCTAGGGAAAAACGCACTGGGTCACAGTACGGAGTCTTTACATGTTCCATATTATTTCTACATAACGTTTTGGGATAGAAGCGTAAGCTACCAAGTGCTATCCCATAAAAAGACACATTCAGAAACAGCTCTGCCACTTAACTGCTCCTCTCAACAGAAACAAATGGGACTTTAAAAAATTTTCTTCAGAAGCATTTCTGAAAAATACAGGAAAAGGGGGCATTTTGATTTATAACTTCTTGTCATTTTTAAAACTGCTTAGTAAATTCAGAACACATAGAAATATTATGATAATGATGTCTTCATCACGTTTAAACCCCATACCCATTTCAAACTTCTAGACTTCATAAAGTAGGTCACGTAACTCCTTAAAAGATTCCTGTTTAAAGGGCAGAGTTAATGGTTTCACATATTAGAATCCACCATCCAGGTGTAGCTGCCTATTGTCAGTGCACATACATTACACCCACACAACACACCCACAACCGCATGCACACACACCAGCAATAATTTAAACATAGTATAGCTACCGTGGGTACTACAAGCACTTGCTGGCATTTACACTGCTAGCTTTCTTCTTCTATCAGAGGTATCCTACTAGTAACTACCAAAAAATTACACAAATCAAAATATGTTACCTTTGTTCAAACAAAACTGCAGTTCATTATACAACAGAAAGTGTCATCCTTAATCGCTCAGGAACCAAGATAGTGGTGGATTCTTGGGACCAGAAGTGGTGCGGAATGGTTTGAGGCAAAACTGAAACATATTGTTTAAGTAAACCTTAAGGGGAGGGGATCATATGCGCAATTGATGGATTTTTTTTTTTTTGTATCATCTCCCACAAAGCCGCCCCAACCCCTCCCCACCACTGAACAGTACACACACTGCTGATATTAAAGGACTGGGGCTCGGAACACCACCCTCTCTGCCTGTTTTTTCCTTCTTGCTAAACTTTATTACTATTCCCTCAGTTTTGAAATAATAAACCGACATTCATTAAATAAAAGTGCAATTGCAGAGAAACCTATAACTAAATTTAGGTTTGAAAACTCTGTGAAAAATAAAATGAAGTAAGATTAAGATACTCTCACCAAGCTTGATGCGAACAACCTACAGCTTCGGTTCTTAAAGTTTTTCCTGACAAATCCGTAAGTAAAGGAGTAGTTAGCAAAGAAAGAATGCCCCTGATTTGAACTAAAGTCTTAGCTCTCACAAGAAAAACTGAGAAACACATAAGATAAGTCAATACTGTCAAATTTCTATGCAGAGAACACGTCAGCCTCCCTGAATATGAGGAATACTTTTGTAATTGTAAAAGTCTTAAAAGACATTTTAAGGTATCTCCGTGATACCTAATTTCAGGATATATTATTTTTAAAATACGCTCTGTGTAACGAGAAGAAAAACAAAAACTCTCAAAACAAATTTGGGGTTAAAAAAGCCAAGTCCAAGACAAGTAACCATAAGATTTAAACTTTCCGAACAATTCCCACCAGCAACGTTGATACTCAGTTCTGGCCCACCAAATGGGGCGGAGGGCCCTGTTTCTGGGTGGAGTGTCTTTCCCCAAGGAAGGAAAAACTGGCACAAATCTTTCTGCCCTCTGAAAAGATTTTCCTACTTGCCAGCTTCTGAAGTTGCCCTGATGTCAATCAACATCACCAAGATGCCTCTAAACTGGAGAAAGTTCTGTTTGCCTGCGTAAGATCAGGAAGAGAGAAAATGACTATCAAAAAAAAAAAAAAAAAAAGGACACTAAAAACACTGCGTGATAAACAGGGTTAAAAAATTATCATCTAAAATTGTGCGAATAAAAGAACCACCAGTAGAAACACACTGATCCTTAAAATTAACGCTTTCAATCTAAAAATACATTTTTGTAAACTTTCATCTATTTTCCTTCCTCTGCACATAAAAATGATTAATGTCACAATTAAACTTCCACATTTCAGGCTCTTGCTAACAGGTGTAGCATTCTTTATATAACATCATTGACCTGTCGCCATTGATAATCTTAATTAATTCATCTCAATTGAAACAAAAACAATGGGTTTTTTTTCCAAATAAGAAAGAAATCACACAACACAAATGCCCACTCTCCCCAAAACCCAAAAACTGTTTAAGTTACGGTAACCTGAAATGCACCAGCCATCACAGAGAGCAATTGGAGAAATCCAGCAGTGCTCAGCAGGAAAGATTTTTAATAACAGATTGAAAAACAAGAATAAAAATAACTGCATCAACAGAGCCTTTCTTCCTCAGGCCACAAGCCCGTTCTTACTTGAACTTTTTTTTTTTTTTTTAAATGGCATTTTGGCCACTAAAACCAATCCAGAACATTATTAAAAGTTAAAAGCTACCAATTACTTCTGTCTGTTCTTTTAAAGCAAAGTTTGGCATTACGTCAGTTGGTTTAAAGAAAACAAGAAAGAGAGAAAGAGTAGGAGAGAAAGTTTCCTGCTTGTATAAACTAAACCACCAGGGAAGGTGTCTAGCCACTTGTAAAGTATTTACTGCAGGTTTTTAAAGAGCTAGAAACATTTTAAAAATTAAAAGTTTTCTTTCTTATTTTTAATGAAACATGCTTAGGAACAAAAAGCGTACCCTTAATGTCTTTTAGGGGAGCATTTTGATGTTATTTGTATTTCAATTATAGCTTTGAATCAGAAAATGATTCCCAATGGTGCTTCAAATTTGAAGTGCATAGATAATTTCATCTTTGTTTTTGCTACTTGGATTTGTGCTCTTAGAAAAAAAAAAGCGGGCGGTGGGGGGTGGGTGACAAAAAGTCGACATTGCTACTATATTAGCTACCATAGCTTCAGCCACCAGTCAGCCTTCTTCTCAAACTAACAATTCAAATAATTTTCATCCACAGATCCTTCCCCAAATTCAGTGAAAGAGGTCTCCTTAAGCCCAAAGATCTCTTTCTAAACTAAATCCAGTCCCACGTTATTATACCCATCAGAGAACCAAACCAAAGACCGACGAATTCAGTTCCCAGGGACCTGAAAACCACAGAGTGATTGGAGAACCCTAGAGGTGACCATAAGAGCAATATTAAGAACAGTATTTATAAAGGTCATATATAACTAGTCAAATATCCTATACGAATAAACAAACAGCCTAAGACCCACTCACACTTGAGGATAAATTTTTTAAACTGATTATTCCTTCTGCAGCTCTGTTCGCTACTGAACAGTAGTATAAAACAACACTTGGCATTTTCGAATATTTACTTTAATCCACTGGTTAAAGCTTGAGGAAGACAAATAATTTTGACGATTATAAAAAAAAAAACTCTGCTTAGTTTTTTTCAATGGAAATAACTGCAAAGTGCGTTAGTCTTCTACATACGTGACAATCACCAGGAACTTCAGAGAAGAAGATGAGATTTCTATCTGGCAAAGGCTGTAAGTTTCTTCATATTTTATCTAAGGGGGGCCATGCAACTCCATAAATTGTAAAACTATTATAGTAACAAAGAATTCATTACCTTCTGTATGATGATACCAAAAGCTGTAGTCATCACATAGTTAAAGTAGAGCCACGTCTAGAGATGCTGTCAAGAATTTCCCCAAATTTCAATAAATAATAAATAAGGTAGATAAACGAGTAAACAGGACTCAGAATTAGTTATCCATGGTACTAGTCGTTATAACCAGCAAAATGGGGAGAGGAAGAAACCTGTTACCTGAAAGCTTGAGCAAGGATGAACATCAGAAAGCAAGTTCATACAACTTGCCTGTTTTTATCAAATTGATTGTAACTTCTGAGCTGCGATATTTGGGACAGAACTGTCTCAGTTTATAGTTTTCTGTGCCTGCCAAAAACAGATGCAGACTACCACACTAGCTGTCCTGCGGAAACTAAATTAAGCAAAGGCAAATACCAAGTGGAAAGTTGTCAGTCTGTTGAATGAATGGCTTCATTTTACACACCAGAGACTATCTTAATAAGAATATGTTTTAATGTGCACCAGTCATTTTAAGTGCATCGCTTATTTCAAAAATAATAATTTTCCCTTTAAATCAATTATAAACACCTGCCCATAACTTTCTTAAAGTCTATTTTGTTTTACACACAATAGCATAGTGTTATTACATTATTGTTTGCTACCCAAAGGGGTGGTAAAGTAAAAAAAAAAATAATTTCTATATTATATGCATTATTAAAAAAAAACCACTTAAAGGCCCATTAGCAATATCTGTGCTCATTTCAAAGTCAAAATAAAGTTCTAGCTCAAAAACAATTTTCCACAAGTCTTTTCAAAAATTTCAGTAATGCTACTTACTTCCACAAAGAAGGTAAGAAAGAGTTTATTAAAACTTAACACCATTTGGCATATCTTAATAGGAATGTGCAGATAACTAACAGCAAATTGTGATCTTTATTTCTCTCTCTGTCTGTCTCTACACACACACACATACACACATCAAATAATAACAGTAATAGAAACATCAATGAAATACTAAGATCCTAAAAGCAGCTTTTCCACAGATGCATCCATTTCCCTGTTTCGAAGGTTTTCTTATGAATGAAGATTCCCTTACGCATATTACAGAGACCTTTACTCTGGAAATCACAGTAAACTCAGAAGTAGTCTGTGACTTAAAAGAAAAGTAAAAATAATACTGAAAATATGGAAGAGGCACGTGCAACTCACTCATGATTAGCACACTATTATAGAGTCTAACCTATTTTCAAGCAAAAATTTTATTAAATCGTTTAAAACACTAATCGTCAGAATGCTGAGCTCTAAAATCAGCCTCAGCTCTCACAACTATGACCTCTTTCTCCTTACTTTTCATGTTACCTTTCAGAGACAAAGGACAATATCTAAATAGCAGCAGACACCCTTACAGCGTCCAGAATTCAAAGGAGTGACAAACTTTTTTGTAAGGAACTTGCTGTGTTCCACCATTCACTTGGAGAGTGTCAGACTTGATTATTACGTGTAGTAAAGTATTCTACACACATATATCCTAGCATATAATAGATATATTGGAAAGCCGTAAACATCAACTCACCCGTGGCAAATAACTTTGCCAACGGAGTATTAATAAAGCCTCGGAATGCTTCACATTTAGAGAAATCAAGTCATAATGTGGCATTAGAACTCTATCTCCCCGTCAGGAGTTTTATTTTCACATTGTTAACTTTCAAAAATAATCGTCAAACTTCAGCACGCTCATGGCCCTGTCTTTTTAACTGACTCTAGAGATGTTTTCATCCAGGGGTATAGCTTTAAAAGGAAGTTATGAAATCTGAGGAGAGATAAGCTCTAAGAACAATATGTTTGACTTGTTAAGATTAAGCATGTCATTAATAAACTTTCACTTAAAGGTAAAAAAAAAAAATCCTCAAAATGTTGGTATCATTTCCAGACTGTCCTGTCAGCATCACAACTTACAGGAAACGCTTCATCTTCCCATACAAACCCTGTATTTATTCACAACCCTGGCAGACTTGGGGAAGAAAAAAAAGCCCACACCACTTTAGAGCGAGTTTGCTTTTTTACATTAACCGATGGAATATCTGAGAAAGCGTCCTAAGCAAATGAGCAACATGTACCAAACCTGACAACAGTGAGCTCAGAAACTTTCATTCTCATTTTGTCCACGTCAAGCACTGGCCGCCGCATTACTTTCCTTTGCTGCCCCTTGCATTTTTAACTCTGGCAGCCTTTTCTAAATGATCAACTTTTCCTAAAACCAGCAGGAAAGTAACATGATGCCAGCAAGATCCATAGGTTTTAACTTAAGAGCTGGACGACTTTGAAGAGTGGCTAGAGGTTCCTACAGTATTTTTTCCTTTGAACAATCAAACTTTAGCCAACAACCAGGCCTCGAGTTATCATTTCTTTATAATTCTCTCCCCAGACCTATCTGGAGATCACTTTGTACTTATTTTTCCTCTCAGACCCTTCCCTGTTCACCTGGTGCCTTTACAAAAGTTCAATGGATCTCCAAAAGTTCAATGAATCGGCCCAACTTCTTTGCGATCTCCCTTCTCCGCTATGCTTCTCACTTCACTTACCTCACTTAAAACTCTGGCCGAGATTTTCCAAAATAGGGTAAGGAGGAATATTCTATCATAATTTTGATTCATCATTAAGATCCACCGCTCTTACTCAAAAACTTTCAACAGTATCAATTCTGAGGCCTAAAGAGATATGAGGAAGTAAAGAAAGACCTAAAATTTAATCAGTCCAAGATTCCCTCTGAAACCCACCAGTTCTTCTCGCCTTCTAACTTAAATTGCTTTAGAGTCTCAAGGCCATAAAACGGTTACTGACTTCCCTGGGGGAAAGGAGAAACACCACCATCTCACACAGGTACTAACAAAAAAGCTTTCCCAGCCACAAAAACAGCTTTGCACTTCAAACAGCTCCCACCTCCGCCTCGCCCTCAAATTATTCATGGGGTCCTATAATCCTGGAGTTATTTGAAGGGACGGCGATGTTTGCCTTGGCCTTTCAAAGGTGCGTTTCTCTGGAACCCAAACAGGAACTAGACAGAAGGCAAAGCGCCTGTCCGCCTGGATGTCCCACCGCTGTCAGGCATTTAATCACCGGCCAGTGTCCGCTGACCCGCGACACATGGCGCATCATCCGCGCCGCAGAGGAAGTCTGCCCCTTCCTCAGCCCTGACGGAAGCGCCTGGGCTGCAAGGCCCTGCCACATGGCACGGACAGGGCACAGACCCCTCGGCCAAGCTGCCCTGAGCCGCGCAGAGTCGGGTGCATCAGGGGATGCGACACCCTCCTTCTCCAGCCTAGCTGGGCCTTTAAGGCAAAAAGTTTGAAGCCTGGCTTTGCAAACTCTTCAAAGCCAACGCCAGTCCTGTGCTGTTTTCCCACTTCGGGGACCACACGAAGGCCCCTCTCTTGAGACCCTCCCGACCCTCCCAAGTTGGCCCAACTTACTACTCTGCATGCTGGTGCCTAGTCTGCTCCCCGCTTGTCAGGAGCCCCAGAAAACTTGCGGCGGCGGCGGCGGCCCCTCGGGTCCAACCACCTCCAGCTCCTCCGCTGCGCCCGGTAGGAGAGAATTAAAATCAGCCAGAAAGAGACAGCGAGGGGGAGTGGGGCTGCGAGGGGGAGGGGGCACCGGCCTGAAACTTCTTTTTTTGGCAAATGGGGATTTGTTTTTCCTCCTCCCTGGCGGCTGAACTTGACCCTCCTGACTCTAGGGGCTACTGCAGTTTGAAGTCGCTCGTTTCTAAGGCTCAGTTGCCTCAGACCCACCAAAAGGAGGAGAGGAAGGGGGGGAAAGAGGGCAGAAGAGAAGAGAAGAGAAGAAAGAAAGAAATCACACGCGCAAAAAGGAAGAAAGAAAATGCATGTGAAACCCGAGAAGCCTGCGCTTGTCTTTCTGCACACTCTCCCTCTGCTTTTTTTTTTTTTTTTCAAAGAAAGTCACTTTTAATTCCCAGGGCTCCCCGCTCGCGATCGCCCACATTTTGCGCACACACGCGCGGGCGCAGCACTCGCGTCGCGGCGCCCCGGGCCCGGCCGAGGGGCGCCCGCGCCCCCCGAACCCCCCGCGGCCCCCGGCCCCGAGGCCCGCCCGGGCCCCTCCTTACCTGTTGATTAATCGTCAAGAACACCCTCGGCAGCCCGAAAGATGGTGGCGCGGCGGCCAGAGCCATGAACCGTCTTCTGTTGTTTGCAGAGTTGATCTTGGATTATTGGGGGGGAGGGGGGGGAGAAAAAGGTCTTTCCTGCCTCCCCCCCTTTCCCTTCCCTCCCCCCCTTTACAAAAAAGAGAGAGAGAGAGAGAGAGAAAGAGAAAGGAAATAGAGCAAGGATGTGCCCGGTGCCGGGTGGGAGAGGGGAGGGGGTGTTGTTTTTTGTTTAAAAAAAAAAAAAAAATAGGAAGGCGAGAGAGCGATCGAGAGGACGTGGGGTCTGGAGAAACGAGCAGCACCAAAAAGAGGACGCTTGAGATTGCAGTGAGATCGGGTCTTTATCAGAAATGTTATCGCTTGTCAGGACCTCAGTCTCCGCGCATTACGTCAGTTTCAAGACACCAACACTATTAATATCAAAGGAGCCTTCGCGGAGGAAAGCGCCACCCCAGACCCAGCTCCCTTAAAGAGACAGCGCGCGTCCCCGCGCCGCCGCCGCCGCCGCCGCCGCCGCCGCCGCCCCGCCCGGCTCCCAGCACCCGCCGCCGCCGCCCGCCGGGACCAGCCCCGGCCGCGGCGTGCCGGCTGCGCGAGAACTTCGCCCGGGTCGGAGCGCCGCAAATGCGAGCTGCGCGGTGCCGGGACCCGGCTACCTTCCCGCCCCGCCTCTCCCCCCTCCTCCTTCCCCACCCCCATGTGTGAACGTGCGGGCTGGAAACCGAGGAAAAAACCGAAAGCTTTAGGAATAATGTGATAAAGACGAGGACCTACCTTGGGGGTTGGGGGGCAGGTGGGGGCCCGTGCGTGGCGGCCAAGCCGATGGTCCCAGAGCACCCGGAGATGCTATCATGAACAATCAGAAGAACTCTAAAAGTGCTTTTACCTTTTTGGATGTTACTTTTCCTTCTCTCTCCCCATTAAACGACGCGGAATTATGTGTGTGCGTGTGCGGCCCCTCCCCCGCCCCTTTTCTAGGACAGGAAGAAATCTTAGGACACCTAGTCAGTGGTCAGTGTTTCCCATGCATTGGATGGCAAGAGGGATTGAGGAGTACAACTTGAACTCTATCCTGAGTTGGAGAAGTGCGGACTGGGGTTGCTATGGTTTTCTGAGCTAGGGAGAAGCTAGCAAGCTCAATAGGTGCTTAAAGGGGGTACTACAAAATAAATAAAATGGGAACATTATTCAAATGCTGCAAGATTAATACCTACTGATCTTTGGGGGTTGAGTAGCAGATAAGGAACTCTGAATTAAAGCATGACATTCTTTTTACTACTTCACATCTCCAAATATTCTCATTGTTAAGTGAAATTCCCTCCACATGAAGTTACCGAATTGAGCTGGGTTTTTGTTTTGTTTTGTTTTGTTTTTTTCTTCTTCTTCTTTTTCTAACTTCTAAAGATCAACAATGCATAAAAGAGACCCATGACAGGATTCGAAGTATAGTAGGTGTTAAAAACTAAGTAAACATTTCTTGGGCGTTTGGACTTCATTTTCTTCAGTTGGGTGACTTTAAGTGGCATGTTTTTCCTCCAGTGAAAGTCAGTTTAAAGTAATTTTGTGCTAAAAGGAGAAGCACCCTTCCTTCTCCAAACTACAAAATGATTAAAATTAGAATTTAGAGGTACAATCATGAATCTGTGAAATGAAGATGAAGTAATTTCCTCCAAAATATTTCCCACTAAATGATTCTTGCATCTTTTAAATGATGAATATATTTTTGAAACATCAGAAGTGAAAAAGCCAATCATTAAACATAAGCACGTGCTTTTAGAAACTTCTTTTTCTGTAAGGTCTTCATTTCTACTTAATATACCTAGTCAGACAGATATGTGATTCCTTTTTGTAGCATTTTTATTCCAGAAGGATTTTGGTAGCGTGTCCCATACACTCTCTATGAGTAAAAAGCAGTAATTCTTTTGCAATAGAAAAACTAGTCAGGTAAAAGAGTGGTCAAAATACAATACAAATACAATTTTGACCTATACATTCCCTAAAGGAGTGAGAAGACAATGAACCTTAGATGCATGGAGTTATTCATATGTTATCATCAATTTAAATTAATTTGGGAACAGAGTTAGATTTATGTATAGTCTTGCTTGCAGGGAAAATTAATATCAAAATCCTGAGTAAATCTCATAGTCAGCTACTAATGACCACCTGCATATTTCCACACTAGAGTCATTTAATACTGTCCACCACCAATTTCCACTGTAAAAAGTATCCATATATTAAATATAGACCTTTATTTTCTTTTTTAAGCCATAAATTAGCTTACCAAGTTTTATGGAAATATGCACAGCACAGCGAGAGGCATTTTTATTCAGGGAGAAAAAAAGGATCTGAGTGAAACATTCTTTAGCCATGACTAACTAAAAATATTAGATCAAATAAATTTTGAAATAGGCACCTCAATGGTAAAACCGTTTGTACTTAAAGGGTTAAAACCACCTAAAACTGCTGGAGCTGGTATCTAACTGATAAAATCTGAGGCTACAGCATCTTAGCAGCAAAGTTAAATAGTACAATATATCACAAGGATTATCCCCTAATCTCCTTCTGCTCCCCAAGAATTAAATGGCATTTTAAAGGGGGAAGTAATCTTCCTCTCCGTCACCCTCAAATCTAAGGCAACCATTAAGAGTGTAAATTTACTCACATGAAACAATCATTGATTAAATTGGTTCAAAAAAATTAAGTTACATGCTTTTGCAAGCACAAAACCCTTGAGATGGCTGGTGTTTTTCCACCTGTAATAATACAAAATTTGACCATTAAGTGTACCCAAAATTATATATTATATAAAAAGTTAAAGCCAAAGGTCTGAGGGTGAATTATGTCCTATAATTGAAAGGATAAAGTTACCCTTCAGGTATTGAAGCCAACAAATTCATGGTCACTTAAAAATTTAATGAATGAAGTTTCACGGACTCAATTTTGCTAAAGCTTGCCTGAGAAATGAAGAATCTCTTCATGTTACTTTTTGTATTTCAAGTTAGAGTACAGCAGATCAAAATGCTGTCTGTATCAATCCATTTACATTAACCACAAAAGATCTGTAGAGAACTTAATAAAAGCACAAATATTTTTGTAAACTTTTTCAAGCAAATTACTTATTTATTTATGAAATAATTTATGAAGAAAATTTTTACCTCATGCTTTAGATATATTACATATGCTCTTGATTGACACAATATGTTTAAGCTCAAAGGCCCTCTTAGCATTTTTTAATTCTAGTAGGAATATTTCAAAACAACCAACTAATACATGAGATCATAATTGTTTGACAGTTGTTTTTAATATATAAAATAAGTTATGTATATTGTTTTCCTTCAAATGTTTGTTGATTTGTTTTTATAGTCCTGACATTTGCATGGCACAAACCGAATTAGGGGAAATATTAAAGATTTATTTACATTTATTATCTTCTGCTGTCAAGCATATGCAAAGCTCTTAAAAACTATTCTCTTCTTTTGCTTTTATTTGCAATGCATTTCTGAACAATGGAGTCTGCATGTTAAAATAACCTGTGCCTTTATGGAATATATCAGAAAATAAAGAAGAAATTAAGAGAAATTTTTAAAAGCAAACAAAAGAAATAACTTCCAACTAAAATAACTTCTTTATAATCTTTCGTAATTCTTTGAGTTCTGGAATATTCTCTTATGGTTGGACCACTGATGAAACACTACTTTAAGCTGTATTAATGCTTATTATTTATTAAAATTACATAATGCACTTTCTCTGCTTTATTATTTAAACATCCTTTTCTCCCTTTTCTTGTAGTTTATTCAGCAGAGATACAAAGAGGGATTAGTAGTTAAGCATAAGCATACTTGTTTTACATTTTCAACCTTTTAGCACATAACTTACTTACAGTTCTAGTGCCCGTAATCACAATGATTTTACCTGATGGAACACGTATCTCAGAAATGTAATCCAACTGTTTACCCTAACACGTCATAAATTGCTGTTCCTTTCAGAAACCTCAAAGATTGACAACCCTTAGTCCTATATGCCTGCTGCTATAACACATACTATCGAGAAAATATTTATGTATTATTTGCTCTCAAATTAGTACTAAATCATTAGAATAGAAGACCATTTTGCCTTCCAGCAGATCAAAAGCAATTGTAGAAGAAGTCTGCCCTCCTTCGTGGTGAGACCTGAAGGAATGGAGCATATCGAAGATGAATTTCCCTGAGTTTATTTCTTTGCTCAATCACATACCACTCAATCTTAAAAAAAAAAAAAAAAAAAGACTTTTCTGCACAAATTATGATCATTTTCCAAACTACCTATTGCTGAGCACCTCTGGGTGAATTTATTAAAGATAAATTCAGCTTTAAATAGCCTGTATCTGGTATTCAAATTCACATTTAACACTTGCCAAACCTCCCCCCTGCAATATCAGGCAACTGCCTAGTTAAACAGATGGGCCTTGCAGCCCACCCTAAAAGCCAACAAACATAGGCTTTATTTAATTAAAAGAGGAAACAAATTTCTGAGGTGTAGACACACACAGGCGTGCACACACACACACACATACACACACATGTGCGTACACGAAATCTCTGCCACGGGTGCCCCAGAATAATAATGATGATTCTTGCTTTTTCAGTAGGTTTTATGAATGTCCAAACATACACTATCCATTGGATTGAAAGGTGAATTCAACAGGATCACTTAGTACTGTGTATTCAAACCAAACCACTATGGGAAGTAGTGGACTCACTCCATTCTCATAAGCAGTAGAGAGCATTTATATCTGAATTAACCCGAATCCACCACGTGACCCTGAAAATTAGCTTTTTCCAATGTTCTTCATATTTCTACCCTCTGCTCTATTATCTTTTCCTGCTGTACTCTCTCATCCCATCCACTCTCCAAACTACACAATTAACTCTCAGTGGTCTACAACCAAGCCCAACACCCAATTTTGCCTATTTTTCACACTGAATTATTCCACCAGAAATTCAAATTTGTGAATTTGAATGATACAAAATATGTCTAATACCATAATTTGGGAAGAGGAGGCTATAAAGAGAGACAACATGGAAGGAGGAAGGAAATAGACAAACCCTATCTCTGTTAAAGTTATGAGTCATCCAGACCAGAAACCTCAGACATTTGACATCTTTGGTAATACCCTCTCCCACAGGCCCCACATCCAACCAGTTACCAGGTCCTCCCATTGTTTATTTTCTAAAGGCTTTTGTAACTCCCACTGCCTTTCTTTCCATCCACGTGGACCTTTCACAAATTAAAAAGTTATTATCTCTTCCAACATCCCATTGAGCTTCTCCTCCTTACTCGCTCACCCTCTGTTCATTATTCTACCAAGCTACCGGGTCAGATCATCTCCCTTCTGCATTTTCTATTCCTCATGACAAAAATCCCATGACTCCCAACTGCCAAAAGAGTAACACCAAAGTGCTGGAGGCCATTCAAGTCCTCCCATGATCTAGTCCCCAACAACTGTTCTGTCTCATTCTTCACTCTACTCTTCCACATAGGCCAGTCTCCTGACCCACTGACTGAGACATCGCCCACCCCTATCTGCCACTTCAGAATGTCCTGTTTTATACTTACAGCCACCTTCCACTTGGAAGGATTCATAGGGCCTTTCATACCAACTCTCCATGCAAAATATCCTCTCGTTTTCTAAGGTCAAACTCAGATTCTGCCTTTTGTGTGACATGTTCCCCAAACTCCAAATCAGAAGCAGCAATGCAAGAACTAAGCTTCTATGGGACTTGCTCCTCTCTCTAGCTAGGGATCCATCAAAGTGACTTGTATAATGCTGTTTGTTGACTTTATCTCCCGCCCCTGCTAAATTGTAAGATTCTTGAGGGCAGAAGACCATCAAGTCATAGGTATTCAATAACATCTGTTCAATTGAATCTGGAGATTGGAACAACCTTGTTATATTTTCCTTAGAAACACACTATTGAGCCCAAGTTTCAAATGTTCCATGTGGCCTTTTCTTCCTTTCTTTCTCTTCTTTTTTTCTTTAATACATATGGGCTGATGCATCATGTGCCAACTGAAGCTTCTGGGTGGTCTTCATCTCAGCAGCATATTTTTGGCAACATATCAGAGAAGACGTTTGTCCTCCTCTGAAATATTGTCCTCATTATCATTAAGTTTGGGTTCATAATTCTATGTTGCTCTAAAAATAGTGAATTAAATGATCTTTAACTAAATCTTAGGCATTAAAATGTGGGGGTATAGAAAATGAGGCTGCAAGCTGAGAAATTTTAGATGGGAAGGGATTTTTTGTAGTTTTAGAAGCCAGAGCATGAGTTAGGAAAGTTATGACTGAGGTGCAGATAAACAATCTCTTCAAATATTAATGGTGTTTTTCTCTATATTATTTAACATTAAACTATCAAGTCATTTTAGCATAAGTCTATCTATTGATATCTATTAATTTTTGCAGATTCAGTTATCAAACATTTAGGTGATAATTGATGGTATAGATCCAAATGTCCAGGTTTCCACAGGGATCATGTTTCATAATATTATGAATCCCATGGAAGTGTATGTGTGTGTGTGTGAGTGAGTGTGCATGTGTGTATCCATGGGTATGTGTCTAGGAGTGTGTGATCATTTGGAAAATGAAAACTTTGGTTAACATTCCATCTTGGTGTTCACCGAATTGATTTATCCTTGGTGCCTCTAGATAACGTGAAAGACTGTAGACTGCCAGCTTATGGAAGGAAGCTACTCTCCACATTGTTTTTCTGCCATGAGAGGAGAAATACTACATCACCTGGGCTCCTTTGCCATTTGGTTTCCGGAGGGCTTTGACCAATGACACCATTAGCTCAGGGAATGGGAAAAAAAGACAGTTGGATACTTATTCCCCTGATTCCTTCCTATCAGGCAGTCCCTCTACTATAGCTACGCTCTTACAGGGTTCCAGAAATAAGCTTCCTATCCCTTTATGATTTTAGGCCTAAAGGCAGCTGCTTCTGGCTGTTGATAGACCCTGAATGTTTCACCATCTCATTCTCCCTAAACCTTGCCCACGACTTTGTAAAGGATCCTTCTTTATTCAACTCTCTTTAAATTCTTGAGCGTGCCATGTGTTATCTGCCTAAACTCTAAACGATATAGAAGGACTTGTGATAAAATCATCTTTGTACTAACATAGTTTACCATAGTCCTTACAATATAATTCAGTAAAGTTAAATCAATATATGTTGAGTAACTACAGTGTGCCAGACACTGTGTTAGATGTTAGGTACCCCAGTGGCAAATGAGCTGGCATGCTCCCCACCTATGGAATTTATGCTCTAATTAGGTGCTTCTTAAACTACTTTGGGTACTTTCTAAAAATATAAATGTATAGCTGTCACCTACTGAAGTACATCTCTGGAGAATGTAATTTTAGTAAGCACACCTTGTGATTCTCGTATTCACCAAGATATGAGAGAAAGAGCGATCCTTTGACTATGACAAATATTAAATAATCCATTGCAAATGTGAAGATACAAAGACCTCAATAAATGTTAGTTGGGTGAATGGACGAAGGCACAAATTAATGTTAATAATAAGGTAGTTCTGATATGGAAGGCCATTTTTAGTGGTTTGTAGTGCGTAGGGCACTGGAATTACTGCCCTTCCCAGGGGTAAGCAAAAGTTGGGGTAGAGGGCGCTCTATAAATTGTGCTAATTGTTTTTGATCATCGTGCTCTACTGTATTAACTCCCATCTCCTCCTCCTTTCTCCCTAGACAACATGCACAAATCCACTGTAGCAGCCCCAGCTGCGGGGTTTCCCCAGCAGAGCAGAGCCCTGGGCACTTGTTCCACTTTGCTCTAGTCTAGACTCTGGAGATAGCTCTGTCTGAAAGAGAAGCACGGACACTCATAGTTCAAAGCTAATTAAGTCATAAAGATAAACAAGGTAAGACTCTTGGGAATAAGGGGAATTTCTTAAACCCCAAGAAATTCACATGTTCAAGATTGAGAACATTAGTAATAACATCTGAGACTTCCAACTATTTTATTCATCCTTCCCAAAGATGTGGATAAGGCGTAAGGCAAATAACTGCAGAGAACCACTACATGATCATTGTGGTTGCTGTTTTGTGAAATATTAATTACCCTCTCTTTCTATTATCCACAGTCTTAAACTAAGTTTCTAGACAGTACCACCTAATCTTTTCCCAATATTCTTAAATGTATTTTATTTAAAGTAGTCCTGGGCAAGATCCCTGAACTCCTCATATCCAATTTTATAACTAGTCATGCAGAATATCATAGCACAATGCATACACATATATTTACATGTATATTAAACTCTTTAAACAAGGAAATATAATCAAAACATACCTCCTTTTATCTCTTCTAAACACAAAAACACATGAAGAATGCCAATACTGTTTCAATTATGCCATTAGTTTCCAGTTGCTATCTGTTAGATTCTAACAGGTAAAATCTCAAGACCACTTTGAGGTACCTAAAACCAAATTTTATTCTATTTAAAGAGACATGCCACTGCATCTTGATCTCATAGTAGGTGAATAAAGGTAATTCTACCTTTAGACCATAAAAGTGAAAATGAATGTAAAGTAGTCATCTAGAAACAACCCATTCTGTGGGGGTACATCTGAATAATTTGCATAGGAATATGTTATCATGGCCCAAGCATTGGTTACAGTTGGTAATTTTATAATTTGTCCTACTAGGCGGTATGCACTGCTTAGGAGGATATTATACTGTGACTTATGATGTCATTACACAAAAATTAAAGTCTTGCTCCATGTTTCACCACATAGCCAGCACGATATTCTATTGATAGAGATCAGAGCTTAGTATCTTTCTGCTTTATTAAGATTTTTTTATGACTCAACCACAAGATACTCTTACGAGTATATATTCCTTAACTATATTTTGGGCAATGGGTTTCTTTTTTCATTCAGAATATTGTTAGAGGAAAGTTAGAGAATTTCTACTGAGATCATTGTAAAATTTAGCCTCTTTGTAATGCACTTCTGGCCTCCTGCTTCAAAGATACCTTGGTAAAGACTGTCCTAGAAGATGAGAATCATCCACATGCTTATGAAAGCATAGAATGACAAAACATTGGCTTTTTATTGAAATCCAGTCCCTGCCTCTGGCTTTACAAATAAAGAAACAGAGACCTAAGCAGTGAAGGACTGCAGAGTCTAAATACACACTGAAGTAATCACAGTGGCTGACACTTATGCCAGGCTTACTGTGTGCCAGGCTCTGTTCTAAGTATTTCGTAGACAGTAGTTCATTTAATCTGAACAAATACTATAATTGCTATAATCCTCATTTTGTAGAGAAGAAAATGGAACTATATGCAATAATATAGCCAAAGTCAAATATGCAGTCAGGTATAGAACTAACTGGGTCAAGGGTCTAAAGTCTCACTACACTATACCTTTACTCTGGTGACAGAACTGGGACTTCAATCTATGGTTTTGACTTGACATTAAAACTTGAAGTATGCATGCGTGTTTGTGTGTGTAAGTTACCACTTGTGGTAAACATTGCTAGTTTTTAGCTACCAATATCCATTCTGTCTTTCCTAACAGTAGTCCACTGGTTTCCCTCTGGAGGAAGAGAAGCCCTTGTTCTTAATCCATAAAGATGACTCACTGCAAGAAAAGCAAGCATCTGACTCTGGTCTTGCTTATCAGAGCATCACATTCAGGAACCTGACAGAGTTGGAGCCAAGGAAACCTCAGGGGACAAATGGAGAGAAAATCTGGATCTTTTATTCCCCAGCACTCAGTCTCGAGAAGTTGGAGTCTTGTGAGGCTGGAGTTCTTACAGCTGTCTCCCCACCACAGAAAATTTGAGCAAATGCAACGAAAATAGAGCTTAGACCTAGAGAGACAGATCCTGGGTTCTGCGACATTGTGGGAGTCTCTGAATAACACCACACCCCAAGTCAGCTCTAATCCCAGCATTCACTAGTTTTCTTTGTTTATGGCTTAAACTGTGTGAACTAGTGTGAGAACTATACTATTGTGGAATTAAAAAAAAAATTATGTTTGCACTTGTGGCCAATTATAAGCAATTCTAATAAATAGATTTTCGTCAAAAATGGTATCTCACAGATTGATCACCCATCTTACTTGCCAGACTTGGCCCTGTGTAATTTGTAATAATATTCAACATCATATTCACCCTCGAATGGCAAAGACATAGAGATATCAGGAACGATTTGGAAATGCAGTGAACATATCCAAAAGACAAATTCCAGTAACTGCTGTGAACAATAGCAATGTGTTTTGAAAACCTTGTCTTCTCTCAAACTCTGGGGTATTGTTTGTTTAAATGAGCAGTTTTAGGGGCACCTGGTTGGCTCAGTTGTTTAAGCGTCTGCCTTTGGCTCAGGTCATGATCTGCGGGTCCTGGGATCAAGTTCCACATGGGGTTCCCTACTCAACAGAGAGTCTATTTCTCTCTCTCTCTCTCCCTCTGCCCCTCCCCCTGCTCATGCTTGCTCTCTCTCTCTCAAATAAATAAAATCTTTATAAAAATATATTAGCAGTTTTATTTAATAATCTTAAATTATATGTTCTTTTATTTGACAAATTACTCCTATTGTATTTATAGAAAGTTGTTTTCTGTACAATAGCCTTCAAAACTTACTAAAAGAAGGAAGTCAAAATATTTATCTTAACACATTGATAATCCTTTGGTATTAGAAAAGCTCCCTAGGAAGATGACCAAGGAATTCAAACCCATGGGTAAGAAGATTTCACAGAAAGTCACTGGTGGTCACAAAATGATGAAGGACCACATTAAAACCTGTCCCAGTGCAAAAGGTTTACATCTAGGGTATGTTTAAATACATCACGCCTATTAACTTTGAAATCTAAAGATTATTGGCCTAAGGAGACCCAGGGAGACAGATTCAAATGGTCTTTCGGATCTTTCTGTTATCAATTTTAATGGTGACTAAATACTGACCTATTACATTGTGCTTCATTATTACTCACTGTACTCTATGCACCATGGCTCTGGTGATGTCTATTTTATGTTTACCTATAAACATAACATATATTAAAACAAGGTTATTCTGCAACAGTGAATAGGACACTAAAGCATAAGAGGTCTAGACCCTGGATATTACACCAAACCTAAAAAGTCTGGTAAATTAGTAAAATATTTGGATTATTCTTACCTTCTAATACATATTCTCCAATTTATCCGGGAAATATTACTTATAAAAAAATAAAACCTTGGGACAAGGCAAAATACAACATTGTTTTACTCTAGTCTAAATAAAGTTATATAATGTTAGACCTGAAAGGTTCCTTAAAAATCTATTCATCTCACTGTTCTCACTTAAATGCAACAACTGAAAATCAGCAACTGAAATAATAATAACAATAAGGATAATAATAATAATTTAAAAAGACATTGACTCTAACAAGCATTGTCTTAATTAAATCCTTTCTGCTTATTGTCTCATGTACTCTCAAAACAACTCTTTGAAGGACACATTATCATCATTCCCATTTTAGAGATGAGAAACCTGAGGCACAAAGAGAGAATTTCCTTGCCCAAGATTACATGCTGGTGGGTGACAGAGCTAGGATGCAAATCCAAAAAGTCTTGGCCCCAGCATTTCCCCCCCAAAAATAATTAAGATATTTTATATTATATTTTATACTTAGTGCTGATATGCAATCACTAGGTTAAAAATAATTATCTTTTCACTCACTAAAAATTAGTCAATTATATTAAGACTATTTATCAAGTGATTTTTTCTTTTTAGAAATAATTTTTCTAAAGTAAAGAAATATAATTATTGCAAGTGCTTTTGAGTATTATTTAATTGTCTTTAATGGGTTTTTCTTTACTTTTTCTGTTTAGGCCAAAATATCAGAAAGTCATATAACTACCATACTTTAAGTACATGACTATAATGCATATTTGTACAAGTTCTGTAATTATGATAATTTTGAACCTGGTTTATATTGGCATCCCTCAACTAATTTTGTAGGCTAATAATTATGAAACATATTCTGTGATCCTGATAAAACTTGAGCCAGATCATGTACCACACCTCTACTCAAAGTCCTCTAATGGCTTTTCACATCGTTTTGCATTAAATCTAAAGCCTTCACTATAATTCAGGGAGAATCCTACTACCCGCCCCCCCAACTTTACCTCTCAATGGATTTCCTATTATCCTCACCTTTGTTCACTCTACTCCAGCCCCTGGACTCCTTGATATTCTTCTAATATGAAAATATATTCCCTCCTCAAGGCCTTTGCATCTTCTGTTTCCTCCAGTATACTTTTCCCATAAATATCCCCATAGCTCTCGCCCTCACTTCATTCAAATATTTACGTAAAAGTCAGCTCCTCAGTGAGACCTATCCTGGACACTCAACCTAAAATGTTAAATCCTCGTGCACATTTTACATCCTCCTTTCTTGTTCTATTTTTTATCCAGCAAGCTTATCAATATATGATAAGAGTTTACCTATTTATCTGATATGTCTCTCTCCCTAAGTTGTATGCTTCATAAACGCAGGTTTTTTTCTGTTTTGCTTGCCTCTGTATTCCCTGCATTCATAACAGTACCTGCCATATAATAGGTGCTCAATAATTATTTGTTAACAAGTTAATTAATAGTAGTTGGTTGTATTGTATTATTTTAAGAGCAATTTCCATTGCAAATGAGATAAATTGCAATGTCATTAACATGAATATACCTCTCAGTCCACCTACTTTGAATATTTAATTTTATCATTCAAATTCTTCACTTGGCAGCTTGATAATGGGGATTTTAATTTTATTTATAAAGCATCCCAATCCAATTCATAACACCATCTGCTGATTTTTTCCAACTTTCCAGACAAGTTAGTACTCAGCTTGCCACCAGCTCAATCTAATCAATTGATTGATGGATTGATTGATGGACCGATTAAGTTTTTCATTAAACAAATATTTACTGAACATCTACTATGAATGAAGTGCTGAGATAAGAGCAAGAATCCTTCTGGCATAGAACTTATGATCTTATAACAAAAAGCCCACAAAGCCAAGAATTGGAGTGGTTATAGGGTTACTAGAGTACTTTGGTAAAAGATTAGGGTAGCGCCCAAGGAAGTAGAGAGAAGTGAGAAGACATGAGGAATAATTTGCATGTAAAATTGGTGGTATTTCTGATGGACCGCATGTGAGAAATAAGAGGAAAGGAAGATGCAAACTTAACTTACTTGAAGGAACAGGGTGATGGTGGTGCCATTTACTGGGATGAAAAAGATTAGGGAAGGAACAGGTTTTAGTGGGGCGAGTGTGACATTCAAGTGGAGATGCAAAGTCTAGAACTTATGGTAAAGAGATCTGGGAAGGAAAGATACAATGTCAGTTGTATACTGTCACTTGTCATCAGTGTACAAGTGACATTTCCAGCCGTAAAAACAGATCATATTATTTCTGGGAAAATTACAGAAAAGCTGAGAATCTAGGACTGAGACTAGAGAGGTCAATTCGAGGCAAAGATTTCTTCTCAACCAACAAAGGAGATTGGAAAGGAGCAACCTATGTGAGAGAGGGAAAACCAGAGCAGGGTACAAGAACCCAAGAGGAAGGAAATTATTTCAAGAAAGAAGGGAAACTAAGAGGTTGTTACCTGAGTTAGATTTTATGGAATTAGGTTGTTGGAGACCTTATCACAATATGTTCCAGTGGAATGATGAGAACTGAAACCATAATGGGGAGAGCTGGGGAATGAGTCAAAGGAAGAGGAAGCAATGTGCACACATAAGCTTTTTAGGGTGTATGGCAGTTAAGGATCCAGAGACTTAGGTACTTGTAAGAACGGGTGAGGCAAGACACGTTTTCAAAGGTGGCAGATGCATGAACATGCACGTGGAAGGGAACGATCCTGTGAAAAGGGAGTGATTGATAAAGCAGATCAGAGAGGACATAATGTAAGAAGCCAAATTCATAAAATGGGGACAGATGGCGTCAATAATATACCCTCCTTCTTGGATAGAGAAGGGCACACTTCCTTCGTGGTGTCACAGAGAAGGCAAAGATGCAGGTATGAGTGTATATGTAGTAATGGGAAGCAGAGAAGTGTTAGTTTATCAAGCAGAGTCCCCAGTCACAAGCTGACTGGATGATTAAGAAGAAAATAAAGAACACACGGTAGCTCAATCATTGGGAGAGCTGGAAAACCAATTCAAAGCTTAGTTTCAGAAACAACAACTCAAATTATCTTTATAACTAAACTGATAAAGGGGTGCCTGGGTAGTTCAGTGGTTTGAACGTCCGACTCTTAATCTCAGCTCGGGTCTTGATATCAGGGTTGTGAGTTCAAGCTCCACATTGGGCTCCATGTCCAATGTGGATTTATGTTTTTTGTTTGTTTCTTTGTTTGTTATTAAACTAAACTGATAAAGAAATCATTACTGCCACCTCTGAGCTCAAGATCTGACATTTGAAGAGCTGGCACTTTTTCCCCAGAAACATGCCCATGCAGCCATCATCATTGTTGGCCACCAAGAAAGAGGATTCCTCTTCACTTCCCTCTTGGAGTAGTAGTTCCTTAGTCAGAATCTGGTGCTGGAATGTCTGAAGGTAAAGGCTGTGCCTTAGCTCAAGGAAAGCAAATATCTCACATGATTAGCTTCCAAAGGGAGGTATTCCTTTACACCTTAGAAAGATGTATACAGTAAAGAGAGGCTTCAGATGTTGAACGGGTAAAATAAGTATCCCACAAGAACATTCAAGAAAAGACAAAATATACTAATTAAAAAAATCTTAATAACAAAATCTGTTCAAAGTTAGAACAATGTTATCATAAAGTATAACACATGATAGTAACATAATTTCAAGGATTATAAGCCAGGATAAAAGGAAAATCCTTTGGTTATAATGATATAACAAAGAAATACTTAAGCACCGTTGCAGATATTGTAATTCCTGATAATTAAGATATTTCTAAAAAAAAAGTCATTCCAAATTTTAGTATTTCACTACTTAGCCATGATCCAAAAAGAATGCTCATCACTGGCATAGCTGTTAGCCACGGGTTCTATGTTCACTTTTGGCTCATCAGGAGCCAAAATTATTCCGTATTCATTTTCCTGTTTTTAAAATATTGATACATATTGATTCTTAAAAATTCAAGTGTGGGGCAACTGGGTGGCTCAGTCAGTTAAGTGTCTGCCCTCGGCTCAGGTCATGATCCTGGGGTCCCAGGATCGAGCTCCGCATCAGCTTGCTGCTCAGGGGAGAGTCTGCTTCTCCCTTCCCCTCTACTACTCCCCTACTTGTGCTCACTCGCTCTCTCTCGCTCAATCTCACTCGCTCTCTCTCGCTCAATCTCACTCAAATAAATAAATAAAATCTGAAAAAAAGTTCAAGTGTTACAAAAAGGTTTAAAAATGAGTTAAAAACATCCGAAACCCTATCAGTGCACTTACACACAGGTATACACACACACAATTTTTCCATAAATAGTATGTAAGGCATGTTGATCTCTAGCCTTTAACAAAAGAAATCAAAGAAGACACAAATGAATGAAAAGATATTCTGTGCTCATAGATTGGAAGAATTAATATTGTTAAAAATGTCCACACTATCCAAAGCAATCTACAAATTCAATGCAATCTCTATCAAAATTCCAATGGCATTTTTCACAGAAATGGAACACACAATCCAAAAATTTTACTGAACCATGAAACCTCCAAATAGCCAAAGCAATCTTAAGAAAAAAAGAACAAACAAAGTTGGAGGTATCACGCTTCCTGATTTCAAGCTATATCACAAAGCTATAGTTATTAAAACAATGTGGGATTGGCATAAAAATAGACAAACACATCAATGGAACATAACCCAGAAATAAACTCACATGTATATGGTCAACTAATTTATGACAAAGGAGTCAAGAACATACACAAGCAAAGGACAACCTCTTCAATAAATGGTGTTCGGAAAATTGGACAGTTATGTGCAAAAGGATGAAACTGAACCACATGCGCCATGCACAAAAATAAGCTCAAAATGAAAAAAAAAACAAAACACCCTCAAAATGGATTAAAGACTTGAACAAAAGATCTGAAACCATAAAACTCTAGAGAAAAACATAGGCAGTAAGCGCCTTGACCTAGGTTTTGGTGATGGTCTTTTGAATCTGACACCAAAAGCAAAAGCAACAAAAGCCGAAGCAAACAAGTAGAACTACACCAAACGAAACAGCTCCTGAAGAGCAAAGGAAACCATCAACAAAATGAAAAGGCAACCTACTGAATGGGAGAAAATATTTGCAAATCGTAACTCTGAGAAGGTGTTCATATTCAAAATACATAAAGAACTCATACAACGCCACTGCAAAAACAAACAAATAATCCAATTTAAAAATGGGCAGAAGATCTATATAGACATTTTTTCCAAAGAAGACATAGAGATGGCCAACAGACACATGAAAAGATGCTCAACATCATTAATCATCAGGGAAATACAAATCAAAACCACAATGAGACATCACCTCACACCTGTTAGAATGGCTATTATCAAAAACACAAGAAGTAGCAAGTGTTGGTGAGGATGTGGAGAGAAGGGAACCTTGGTGTGCTATTACTGAGAATGTAAGTTGGTGCAACGACTGTGGAAAGCAGTTCGAAGTTTCCTAAAAAAACTAAATATAGAACTACTATATAATCCAGCAATTCCATTTTTAGGTATTAACCAGAAGAAAATGAAAACACTAATTCGAAAAGATATGCACCCCCATGTTCACTGCAGCATTATTTGCAATAGCCAACATAATGATGAATGGATAAAGAAATCGTGCTGCATATATACCAAGGAATATTACTCAGCTATGAAACGAATGAAATCTTGCCAATTGTGACAACATGATGGAACTTGAGGGAATTATGCTAACTGAAATAAGTCAGACAGAAAAAATTATCATATGACCTCACTTATATCTAAAATCTAAAACAACAACAAGGCACAGATAACAGATTGATGGTTGCCGAGGCAGAGTTAAGAGGTGGGAGAAATGGTGAACTGTTTTTGTTTCTTTTTTTTTTTCATTTAGATAAATTGATTTTAAAATAGATAAATAAATAAACGATGAATAGTAAAAAAAGTCCTTTTTATAACTGATAAGATGTTGTCTACATCTTTCCATTCCATTTATTTTCAATGGCCGTGTAGAGCATCCATCTGTCATGTTTTATATTGTTTCCAGTTTTTCACAATTGCAAAGAATGTCGTGAACATTCTTGGGTGTAGAGCTTTTCACATCTGGTTATCTCCATAGGTCAAATTCTTTGAAGGGGGATTACTGAAAGACAGGTATATACATTTTACATCCTGATAGGTACTGCCCAAATGATCTCCAGAAATAAGGCACTGATTATATCTTCACCTGCATGGCATGGAAGTGCCCATGGAAACTCATTCTTTTTTGAAGACACTTGGAGGAAATGGGCAGGGATATATAATTTCATACCTTCTGAGTCAGCTTACCTGGGTCCTTCAGGGGCGCCAGGGCTCTGTGATCAAGTTGGCATTTACTATTCCTCTTAGGTTTTTTCTCCTATGTATTTCAGTCAGTGGGGAAATGTAGAAGCACAAAGAAAGCAACCAGCCAGTAGTAGCTCCAGACTTTCTTGTGTTGAGAAGGTTCAAAATCAAAGTTCATGGGTTTCTCTTCAGCCTAATTGGTTACCTACACAGATTCCACCAGATAAAGCCTCATAAAATTTAGTTCTGTGAGAGGCGCCTGGGTGGCCAGTGGGTTAATCCTCTGCCTTCACCTCAGGTCATGATCTCAGGGTCCTGGGATCGAGCCCTGCATCGGGCTCTCTGCTCAGCGGGGAGCCTGCTTCTCCTCCTCTCTCTCTGTCTGCCTCTCTGCCTACTTGTGATCTTTCTCTCTGTCAAATAAATAAATAAAATCTTTTAAAAAAAAATTTAGTTCTGTGAGAGAGCATCTACTCTGATCTCTTCACTTCACAGCTAAGGAAATGAAAACCCAGAGAAATTTAGTAACTTCTCAAGTTCACATAGTTTCTTCATTTAAAAAAAAAAAAGTAACAGAACCAAATTTAGTTCTGGTGCTAGGATATTTTCCTTACCCATTTCTAGGTTAGATTATGTCATACGAGTTCAAGCCATTCTTAGATATGTTAAACATTTGGAGAAGTAGGTTATCTCCTTCAGGAGTTGACTTTTAAGCCATATATCATGTAGTATAGCTCTATCTCCATCATTTAGCAGATATCTTTTTACAAGTTAGCAAATTAAAACAAAAATGTGAATTAACAAAAGTAACTTTCCTCACAACTGCTCCTAAAACAAATTCTCGCAAATGAAATAAATTTAAATATACAATTGGAACATGTGCCTACGTCTTTGATAAATAATTTTGTAGGAAAAACAACATTAAATGACCAGTAATTTTGGCCTTTTGTACCCCAGGTGTTCTTACTTGAGATAATGTTACATATAAGATACAGTCAATGATAAATTCTGAGGAAGGAGGATTAGTTTCACTGCTGTTTTGGTGAATGCTTTTTTTAACCAATTTTATTGATAGTCTTCCTAAATGTTGTATTTTGGTGCCTAACTTAGCCAAAGAGTCATACCCCAGTATGAAAATTTACTGACTTGACAGGCTGTATTTTCAAGACTGTGTGATCTGATCATGAAAGACGTCATTTTCACCTTGTACATCCAACTACTTATACACAAAAATTAAATAAATATTTTCTGTTTCAGTGGAAACCTTAATTTGGACAAGATCCCCACAGAGCTTCCACCCTTACATTGTTATCAAAGTATTTGTGGTCTCTGCCTTTTAGGGAATTACATACTCAACCCTTGGTAATACATTTGGTCAAGAAAGTGTAATGTATTCACCTTTTGCTTACACAGTATAAGCCACTGAAAATTGTGTATCCACTTTAAAAAAAAATCAGTCAAATACTATCAATAATGACAATGAATCACTTAATTCCCTCTTGGACCTTGTTTTCTTTTCTTCCAAAGAGTGTTGAACAGCACAACCCTAATTACAATGTACAAACTCCTGAGAGGGTCCACAAGTTAGCAAGGTGCCCATAAAGTGAAATTTCAGAGGTGAGAATGTTCTAACCAAATGTTCTCCATTTTCTCCACTCCATTTTGGAGTATTAGTTCGGGTGGACTATCCCTGTACTCAGTGACCCAGATACTACAGATCCAGATTTCACAAGGTTGACAAGCATATTCAACGACAAAGTATTATTTGTAAGTTATCAGACAAAGCCTCTCAGTCACTGGAGCTCCAAACTGCGTATTCGTCTTTGATTCATTCTTATCCATATCCCGTATGCACAACAGTCATCAGGGCTTATTTTTTTCTCTTTGTTGTGTTATTTCTTTCCATCATTTTTTCCTCCCCTATGGCCACTTTCCCTGATTAAGACCTCCATCTCATGCCTGACTGGTTGCACCACTGTCTTCTTTCTCTAATCTATGTTTGTGTCTTTATTAAAGAAATACTTTAAAAACCCTTTAGTGTAGTTATTCTTCCGTATCAAACTCTTCAGTGACTCCACATTGCTCAACTCATAGATGGTAGACAGCGTGCATTCTGCATCCATATTCCCATTACATTTATGCCCACATGCATAGGGCTCTTTCCACTGAACCTTGAAAATAACTCCACAGTCAATTCATAATCTTTGTTAACACAAATTTTAGGATATCCTCTATAATCAGTCTATCTGTGGATCAATCAATAAATTGGATGTGACATATGGTATTTGTTATCCTGGCTTTCAGATTGAAGTTTCATCTTCTTCATCTAGATTCAACAGCTGCCTAAATCTTTCCCCAGCAGCTTTTTCATCCCTTTTCCCAGAATTCCTCAGAGGCTCTTTATGCTAATCATATCATTGCATGAAAACCCCCTTTTCCTTTCCACCTCTGTGACTTTTCTCACAGCATTCCTTCAGTTTAAATGTCATTCTGGTCCTTTCTGCCTATCAATATGACTTTGAAAAAGTCATATTTCTTTGTTACAATGTTTGTAATCCAGGTCAACACAATGTGAGTGTTTCCCTGCCTAAATCTGTAGTCCTTTTGGTCTATTTGACTCATTTGGTAATTAACCACATGGTATTCTTGGCATTTCTTGCTATTTCGTCTTACATAATTATTTAACTTTTTATTTCTTTGCATCTTGCACCAAGCGGGTTGTAGGTTTTGAATTCCTATTTTCCCTCCAGGCTTTACAGTAGCACAGGAGCTCACGAATACAAGCCAATGTTTGAGTAATTTTTTCTTCATTCCCAAAGGAGGAGAAAATGGTCAAGGAAAATATCGATCATGCAAGAATTATAATATAGTGGAGGGAAATACAAATAAATTAAGAAAGCAATAAATAAAGTTAAAATAATAATAATAATAACCAGGCTTACATGTTGTGACCAAAGAGTGAGGTCACCATGCTAAAGATAATCTGACCTTTTGGAAACAGAAATCCTATCTGGAGTTTCTAAGCAAGAGTATGATATATACTGCAGCGAGAGATGAATTACACTAAGTCTTCTTTTCCTTGGAGATATATTATCCAACTAACTGCCTGTGTTCTGTTTAGTTTTTTTATAAAGCCAAATGAGATCATCCATATTCAGGCTTGTTCAACTCTACTCTCTCAAGTAGCAATCAAACAGCTGTCTTCAGTTGCAACTTTGTGACTCATAATACATTCATCCCAAAATGCCCTTGTACATCTTGTAGACCATATCATCATCATCATAATAATAGTAACACTTAAGCATTGTGTACAGTCTTTTTCATCTTCAAAGCTTCTTTAAATTCTATAATGCAATGAAAACGTGACAAGTTGAAAAAGTATGGAGGGTTTTTATTGTTCTAGGAAAAGGGCGTTGAGCAGCGCAACCCTGATGACAGTGTGTGAACCCCTAAGAGGGTCTATGAGTTGGCAGTGTGCACATAAAATGATACTTCAGAGCTGAAAATTATCAGGTTGAAATTATTTGTAAATGGAACAGATAGCTGTGTGAGAAATATCAACTGATGATGTGGTTCACTTCTGGAAGTATAGTACCTGGTTTCTGTCTCAGGATCACATTAAACTCTGACTTATGAAGAAATTAATGTTTTGCTGCTCATTTAAAAGCCTGTATGCAAGCTTAGATGTTTAGATACCCATCTGTTGGAAATAGTTTCCTATATTCAAGCTAAATTTTTAGTTTCTATGTCACTTAGATTCTATGTTAATACCATGTTATTTTTACCAGTCACCTGAGCTGCCTACCACATTAAGTTATTTGCAGGCTCCTCTTTCTGCAGCTTAAATGACACATTTTTTTCTCCTCCACTGTATCCTTGGAGCTTCTTCATTATTTTAGTTGTTCTTGGCTCTTATTCAGAAAAAATCAAAATTGCCCCAAATTTTCTTATTTGGATCCCAGGAAAAAAAAAAAAAAGAGAGAGAGAGAGAGAAAAAAAACACTGCTTCCTTTTTGGACCTCAGTTCTTTTCTTTGTGAACCAACTATTTCCCACCAACTTCTAACATCAACTACCCTGCTTCTCAGTTTCCTCTTACGAAAGCTATAAATTGGTCATCATTATGGCTTCACTGGCCAGACTGAAAGAGTTCCTAAAAGAGTTCCACCTATTTGCTCTATTGAAGTTAATATATAACAGGCATTATTGCAATACAACATTTCATGAACCACTGCTACCCTGGATCCCAGGTAGGCAGTGAGAATTGCAGTGATGACAGCTCTAAGGGTATCTGTGTCACATTCATTTGTAAATACTGATTACAGCCCTGATGCTGTGGCCCAGAGAAGGACTCCTCACTACCCTACTTTTCCTACCTACTGTTTCCTCTTTCTCGGTGGTGGGGAGGGAGAGAAAACCAAAAGACAACTCCTTCTCCTGTGCCCTTCTGTTTATCCAGGAGGTCAGACACAACCCCCCTACCCCCGCCCCAGGATCCTTCCTGACCGTCTGTAGGCCCTCAGCAACCTTAATCTAGGTCACGACCCAAGGAAGGGAACCACTGGTCTATGACAATTCTTAATTATCTTTCAGGTTCACCACAGAATAGTATATTTTCAATTATTTTCTGCAGATATTTTGCTTTACACTTGCTTAATTTATATCATTTTTTCTGTAACCATTTATAGTTCTTTAGAAGTCCTCACATTTTAACATATTTCTTAGTGTTGACAATTTAATTTAATGTTGGCATCCATCTGCAAATTTCATTAATACAGATACCCTTCTCCAATCTTTAGGAAGCTAAAAGAAAATATACTTGTAATCCCTTTAAATACCTTTATATAAGAAAACATACTGTCACTGAGCATGTTCTTTGTATTCTGGCCTCTTTTTCTTCCATATAATTTTTTTTTTTTGATGCTTAACTAATTCAGCAGGTTTATTTGGGAAGGAAAATTAATGCTCTGTTGAAATATGAACGTATTACCTTATGTTTTATTTTATTTAGCATTCTTCTCAGCAATGCTATGTTTTTTCTTTAAAACTAATTTGCTCTTATGTTATTATGTAGTTTTCTAAGTCTTTAGACCGTAAGTTTGTTTTTTTTCCTGTTCATATTTGTTTGATTACTTTAATCGTGGAATTATATTACAGTAACTTCTCATTTTTTAAATCCCATGCAATCCTTTACAATGTTGGATATAGGATTCCGGACTAATACCTAAAACAAGGGCTAAAGAGGGACATTCAGGTTTTTATTTTTTTATTTATTATTTTTTTCTATATATAGTCCTTATAGGCCTGGATGGTTATAGGACTGGGTGGCTAGGTCTTGATTTGCCCTTTGGCATATCTGAATCCTTGTTATTATGAGATGTATTATACATGAGGTTTGCTGCGCAACATTATTTTTTTAGTCCAACTATATACAGTAACTTTCCCTAGTGTAATCCTATAAGCACTCCATTATGATGATTAAATTATCTCTCCACAACTTTAGCAAGCATTGAAATTTATTTAATGAATATGTAAAGTCATGTAAGCTAAATCACTTATATTTTGCATATGTTCAAAAAATATTCCTTGATGCTATCAGTCCATAGTCAAGTTTATTAAATACTTATGTGTACTGAGCAAGATTTGTAACTCACAATAGAACTGATTTCTCTTTGATTTCAAAGAAAAACCCTCACATCTTTCTTAAACTAGTAAATTAATTTTCTTCCATATCTTGAAACCCCCCATTCCTTCTGAAATATGCCCTGAGGTACTAGCATTCTTTCAAGGGAGTGCTCCATTTTAGAGACTATTTCTTTTTGCATAGGGTTCATTGATTTGTATATACATTTCAAAAATTTCATCTTTAACTGACATGCAAATTTCTTCAGTTAGGAATCCCCAAATTTTATAGGTATGCCACTTGTGAAGAAATATCTTAGGACACAGACTGAATTTGAGTAGCTCATGGAAACTGAGAATAAATGGGGTTATATTTTTCATATTATCAAATTATTTCCATCCTGTTTGGAGCTGTGGGTAGAGTCAGTCTTCTCTGGTTGGGAGTTTTTACTTTCTGGGTTATAAATTTTTAGCACAAAAGGCTGAGAATCATCAGCCAATTGCTCACTTCTGAATCTTGCAATCTATATTTAACTAAATCAGTAAAGAGAAAATGATGCTGAGCTTGTGTAAGTACACAATTTAAACATGTTTCTTTTATAACAACAAATCAGATAAAATGGCAAAATATATATGCATCGTTAAGATTACATAAACGTTGTGCCTATGCCAAAGAAGAAAGCTAAAATAAAGCTTTTTCTGGGATTTATTGTATGATGACATCTGAATGCATTTCTTCATGGCAATGAAAACTACTATATTCAATAAACTTTTTCTAAATATTTAGAGACTGTTCAAGATATTTTGTTTTTCTTTCTTTTACTTCTTCTTCTTCTTTTTTTTTTTTTTTTTGGAGGGGGTGCTATCCAAAGAATACTAAGTGGTAGTTAGAAATACTTAGAATCAAATAATTGTAGAATTGAAAGAGATCTAAAAACTTGACCAGTTGCCCAAGCAATGTAGAAATCCCTTTGTTCTATTCAGTCTCTATGTGAACACTCCCAGAGACAGGAAAATGATTGCTTCTTAAGATAGGCAGATTCATTTTTGGTATTTCTAATAGAAAGAAACCTCTTCCCTGGTTTCCTGCAACATCCACCAATTGTTCCTGCCTACTAACTCTGAACCTTCTCCAAACAATCTATTACCATGGACTTCTCTTAAGATCATTGAAAAGGACTCTTTCAGTCTTTTGGTTTTAAGTCCCTCAATGATTTGTCACTGTGATCGAAATGCATTTCCTTCATCAGCCTCTCCACTCTTGTTTCACACTACCTTCCAAAATTGGAAACCGGAAGTGGCAAGATGAGCTTTAATGAGTTATAGGCACAGTTGTAATACCATGTTCCTTCACCTGAAAATAATAGACCCCACCCTGTTGTCACCATTTTAGCACAGCTGTCATACAACTGTTATACAATATTGAGCATGTTGGCAATTAAAAACCCCAAGTCCTTTTCATGTGGCTCTTGGTATATAAATTTTCATGTGTCTTGAACTAGTAAATAAATTTATCACCTAAAATACCATATTACTTTGTGTTGACATGATGGTTTTTGACAACCATTTTAGTTAATAGTGGTTTGTAATGAAATTTAGAAACGAGGTGAGTTTGGCAATGGAGTTGTCCCCCCTTATCTGTGCTTTTGCCTTCCAGAGTTTCAGTTACCCCTGTGCTCCAGAAGCAGATGATCTTCCTTCTGACTTCTTGTCAGAAGCTCAATAGCTATCTAACACTATGTCACAATGCCTACTCCATTCCCCTCACTTAATCTCATCACACAGATATCTTACTGTCTCACATCATCACAAGAAGGGTAAGTACAGAACTGTAAGATATTTTGAGAGAGATATCACATTCACATAACCTCTATTACAGTATGTTGTTACATTTGTTCTCTTTTATTATTAGTTATTGTTGTTAATCTCTTACTGTGCCTAATTTATAACTTAAATTTTATCAGATGTATGTACAGATAAGGAAAAAAAAAAAACCATGGTATATATAGGGTTTGGTATCTACGGTTTCAGGCATCCACTGGGTGGCCTGGGGTGTATCCCCCAGATAAGGGGGGACTGCCGTATTCATTTTTTGGTTACCCATGACAATTTATAGCAATTACTGCATTTCCCCCACTAATTTCTTATAAACCATCTCTCTGATAACCTAATCATAAACTTGACTGGGCTAACAACTAGTTGGCTATCATGTAGTTGATGCAATTTGCTTTTACCCCTTTTACAGAATTGGGATGTTTTCTCTAGTCTGGCACCTCTCCTGCCGTCCATGATTTCTTCAAGATTACTGATACCAGTTTCATCATTGCATCTGCAAATTCTTTCAGCACCATAGGATGCTATTCATAAGGAGACTTGAACTCATTTGAAGTGCTAGGTATTTTTCTACTATCTCTTCATCTATTCTGGAATTCAATTCCCTCTTAACGATGTTTGTTCTAACCTTTCCAATTTGAAGATCATGCTCCTTGATAGAAAAGCTGGAAAAAAAAAAGTTGAGTGGTTCTGCTTATTTTTTGATGCCTGTTAACGTTACGACATCTTTCCTAAGCAGTGAATCTAATGCTTCCTTGTTCACGTTCTGAAACCAAATAGTATCATTAACCAGAACAACAAAAACCTGTTTTTATTTTTAGCATTCTGATCATTAATAATTAAAAGTCTGAATAATATTCATTAGTGTAGAGGGATTTTCTAATGCTAAGGCAATTGGCAGCTCCCTGAAGTAGAAACCACCGAAAGAGCTAGCATGTAGGACAAATCCATGACGAAATCTAAGTTGTACATTGCTCCTTCCAAATGATGTGAGGATCTCTAAAAATGGTTTTCTTTTATATTACTCCTAAAGTTAAATAAGTCAGAAGAGTTTATTTTCAAATTGAAGAATAAAACTTGATTCAAAATCAAGTTTCCAAACTTGAGTAACTAGCAAATATGCTCATTTTTGTGATGTATACTTTGTACATTTACAAGTCCTCTTTTAAAAAAAAAAAAAATCCTGCAAGACAGGAAAAATTGTATTTCTAAACTTTTTTTTTTTTTTTTTTTTTTGCAGATTTTCTAATGGCTTGGTGGAAGTTCTGTGAGGACAACATGGATACACGGTCCTGTAAAACACGTGGCCTTCAAGTTTATTGACCCAGGAGTAAAAAAGAAACCGTGTTTGAGGCCCTTAAAATACTTTGTAAACCAGTAACAGGGCATTTTGGGTTGTCTTTTTTAGTATCTGGGGGCTGATAGGTATTGATTGCTTAACATATGGCTAAATAGATTTATTTACACAGGTTTGCCTATACTAAATACATGTCAATATGTACACATTTGTGCAGTCCTCTCTGTCTCAGGAAACATTAATTAGCAGCTACGCATGCAAATAGGCACTAGCACTACATCGCTTTTTCAACCATACATACAAAAACATTTTCAGTTGCACTATAAAAGTGCTAATGTTTCAGAGCAATGTGACTTTATTTTTGTGTATAAACATCTGCCAAAACAGTGTCTTTTCAGACAAAATAGTTGAAAACTTAAACTTATTAAAGATAAATTAAAAATACACACCACATGTTAGCATAACAAAAACAAGAGTAATATTATTATTAATACTGATGTCTCAGGTTACAGAATTTCTGTTAACATCTTGCAAGGGAACAATCTCTACAGATTAAATGATTTTGACTCAATAATTATTACTCTACAAATGGAAAATATGTAGAAATAGAAAAGTGGAATGGTGTTTCAAACTTAGAAAAAATGTTTTAAGGAACACTTCTAAAAATTATCATCATATGACAAAATTAAATAAATAGTAACATAACCAGGAGGGATAGTTATGAGATGGTGTTTCCAAACATGTAATGAAATACCATCTATAAAATAAAGGGAGGCTGATAAATTATGGAAAGGCTTATATCCATCGTGATGAATATCTTCCTGGGATGTATGCAAGTGGGTATCACCAGACACCAGGAAATACAACTAAACATTCACCAACAGCCCATGGGATTTAAACCCATTGCTTGCAAAGACATTCTTCTGGACCAGGCTCCGTCCAAGTAGGCTGTCAGCATGACTTATGTCACCCTGCTCTCTCACCGCCCTGGTGATTCTACCTCGGTGTGGTTTTATTTACTTCTCTTTTTCCTTCTCCGCTTGCCTGCATACTTTCTCCCTACTTGGTCAGGTTGCTGATGTCCCGCTGGATGACTTTAATCTATTTTGTTTATCTCAGACAACAGTAGTTGTCAAGAAGAAATTATTCTAGTATTAATTCACCTTTGCAAACCGCTGTCTTTGGGTAACATTCAGTGGAATGGGACTAACTTGAACATAGATTAGTTTAATTCCTTCTGTACCATGGATACAAACTGCAGGCTGAATCCCTGCTAAGCCATCTCACATTTAATGCCATTGGGTACAGGAAATAAAAGAGACGATGAACTAGATATCCTGGGAGGGCAAAGCCTGCATCGACTTTGTTCACCACTTTTCAGGGCTTGGCACACGGAAGGTGTACATAAATGTATGTTGAATGTTCAGTGAGTCTACTGATCAGTAAAAATCTATTACTACATGGACTATTAATGGAAGCCTAGTTCCACCAACCTAATAAAAAATTATATGAGCTATATGGGCAATTTAATTGTTCCTACTCTGATTTGGGTTTCTATCTCTTTTACTCTGTCAGTGACTGTAAAATTATAGTTTTAGAGCAGAAAAGGAGCCTGGATGCCATTTTGTAGATGAGAAGATGGAGGTCTACAATAATTCAAATCTACAACTTAAACTTAAAACTCTTAAACCCTCAGGTAAATGTACATATCTGATTGTTCTTACTATTTGCTAGGTTATAGCAATTCATTGAACCCCCAAAATCCCTTTCGTCATGGAATTTACATTGTGTCCTTCCTATCAAAGAACTTGATCTATAATGGATGTGCTACATCTGTGTGAGATAAATGACTATTGCTTACCTAATTAGTTAGGAAGCTCATTTCCTTCCAGATCTCTAAATTCTTAATATTTGTAAATTTTCTGACGTACTATGTGGCTTCCCTGATAACCATCCAAACTATAATTCTCTAAATAATTTCAAGGTGGGATAAGTTACTTTTTAATTATACTTACTTTTTGGGAATAGTCACAAGATAAGTATGATCCCACAGGGGTGGGAAGGGCTGGATTATTGAGTCTACTAAGGACATTTCTCTCCTCTCTCTGTCTCTGTCTCTTTCACATACACCACACACACACACACACACACACACACACACACACACACACTCACACAATTAAATGATTCCACAGGCATTGCTAGTCCCATTTTACAGATGAGCAAAATGAGATGAAGAAAAAAAAATGGCATTTCTAGGACTAGACATAAATGGATTTTAACCACAGAGCTGCCTGACTCGAAATCCCATCCCAGGATCACGCTGCCTACAACTAATCCCGTACTGCCAGCTAATCTGCCAGTAAATTAACCTTCAGAGTGTGACTTACTCCCCAAGGGATCTCAGGGCTACTGTGCTATATAGCACCTGGGTTTTTCAGGTGCCCATCTTAGGGAATCCCACTGAAATCTCATACGGTTTTCAATGCCAGAGAGAAAATTACATCGGATAAAACTACCAATATAGACTGCATTTTTGTCTCAGACTCAATAACGATTTCCATTTCACTTATAAAAGTAATATGAGCTAGCAAGGAGAACACTGTGAATTTGAGTCTTAAGAAATTAATATTCCAGCTTTCGAACTGGAATGACTGCCAGATCCAGTGGACATAAATCTTTCTGGAACCCTGCTGCATTGGAATTTGTTGAACACACTCTCCTGAAACTCCCTTCTCTTGGCTCCTGGATATCCTCTGGTATCTTTGACGGCTCTTTCTCAGTCTCTTTCTCTCAGTCAGTGCTTTTCTCGGGGATTCTACATTCCTTTGCTCTTCCAAGTCAACATATTCCCCCCATGTGATCATGTTCTCCTGTCATGATCTTAATAATCAAAAATAGACTGATGGCTTCTATAATATACCTCTATCTTGACCTTTCCTCAGATTCACAAATATGTCAAGCCAAACACTGGGTGGACATCTCCCTTTGAATTTCCCAGTTCTCTCACATTTTGCTTTGCTAAAAATTAAAAATATCATCTTCCATATCTTCCTGTCCCCTGTTCCTCACTTTGCATTTGCTTTGTAATGTTTTGAACTTAATTTTCTCCAGCCATTGAATGCAAATGACATCATTGGCATTAATGCCTGTGGCACATTGCTGTGTTAGCCTCTTACAGAAGACCTGCAAGCCCCCGGCAATGCCTTTCACCCCTTCAGGCCTCGGCAACTCCTTCTTGATACCTCTCAAGATCTAACCCATTGTCTAGTCTGACTCAGTTTAGACTGGTGCTTCTCAAACCTTAACAGACACAGGAATAACCACAGGATCTTGATAAAACAAATTCTAATTCAGCAGGGTTGGGTGGGGTCTGAGATTCAGCCCCCGGGTTATACCCTTGCTGCTGTCTGCAGTTTAGAATCATTCTCTACCCATCTTGGTGCCTCCATATTTGTCCTCTCAAAGTAGCCTTCCTTTACATTGGCTCTAGGATGAGCTGGAAAACTAATCATGTTTGCTGCTGAAAGTCTGTCTCTCTCAGGCACTAGAGAAAATCCTTGCTTCTTCATATAGTGCACAAGAGCCTCTAAAACCTAGCACTCGTCAACTTCTCTAGACATATCTCACAGCGTCCCACAGATTTTAATGCACCTCAGATTTAATCCCACAGATTTTAATACAAGCCTCATCTTAGGTGCGCCTTTCTCCACAAAACCTTCTCAGGTCTTTATTATAGTATCCCCCGTATGTTCCTGGATATTTTTTTCCATGTGTTTATTTCCTGCTTCTGTATCATAAGCTCCTTAAGGCAAAGGACAACGTCTTCGTCATTTTTGTGATCCACAGTATCTAGGACAGTGCTTATATATAGTAAATAATTAGTAATTGTTTGCTGAGTTAAACTGAAAATATTTACATTTTCAACTTTCCACTTTGAAAAGGGCATCAGCCTCTTGAAGGCAAAATATAAATATGCCATCACATTTTTAGTGGAAAACTACAGCATAAGCTTGAAGCACTGGACCACTTTCAGAAACAGTGGCAAAGAATGATTCAAGAAATTAATTAGAAACTGTTTGCTTTTAAGTCTTTCTTTCTTTGTAGCACACTTTCCTCATGGACACTAAAGATCCTAATTTTTTATCATCTGAAAATATGAAAAAAATATATCATGTTACCTGCCAGTGCGACAGTGATACTGCTTCGATGAACTCACTGACGACACATGCCAAATTGCCAAATGTTATGAAGAGAGGAGAAGACATGGAAAATACGCTAGTTAAAGCAACAGAGTTAACTCAATAGGACAGAGATATGTTTTTTTAAAAAAGGGATGAAAAATATAATGTAAGGTAATTTCAGAATACGAATTAATTTTGTGAATGTATTAAGTTATTAATGGTATTAATTTTAAACTATGTCATCTCATTTTTAATATGCAGGAGTCTTATTTGAAATATATAATACATTCAGCCAAAACACTCTGATGTCAGCTACAATCACAGATGAGGTAAAAAAAACAAAGTTTGGGTTTCCTTCTGGCTGTGTTTAGATGACTTACGAAAATGTGCAGGTACGGAAGCCCTCCTATTGGTGGATCCCCAGCTGCACATTTCACTCCCTGCTTCGGCAACATACCAGGGAAAATTCATGATTGATGACCTGTGGAAAGATTAGAAGAAGGAAAAAAATATGCTACACTTGCTTCTCTACAAGCAGAACGAATTTCCCTTTTTTAAAAAATAACTATTTATTCTCAAAGCTGTTTGCATGGAGGCAAATTCTTCTCTTTATGAGAAAACTTAAAGGTAAATAGCTTCGTTCATGGAAAAATGACCTTTCTTGAGTAGCTATGATGTCCAATTTTTCCCTCGTAGTTACCACATTTCTGGGCTTTTTTCAGTTGTTTTAACAAATAGGTGATATTCTTAGCAGAATTATGAAATGTGTCAGCAACATAAACCAAACAAGTTTCTATTGAATAGTGGTTTACATTACTTTCTGACTTACATAGGCTTTTTTTTTTTGCGATAGAAAAAAAAATACATTATATAATTTGCTCTTACAATTTAAGGATTTAGTTCCTCTAATTTTCCAGGTGAAATGGTCTTTAATTCTCCACACCTACATTCTTTCGAATGGGGGAGCATTGCCCCCAAAGATCTGCTCTATCTCCAAGAAACAGCTTTTCTTGTCCTTTTCTTCTGTAGATGGCATGTTTTCTTTGACAGATTCTTACTGCATTGTAGGATTCAAATCAGCGTGATTGACCCACTTTAAACTTTTACAAAGGAAAAACATGTTCTTAACGACAGCCTCTTTAAAATTAATTGTTCAGGTGGAGTTCAGATTCTCATCCATGTCTGGATTATAATGTTGTTAAGGACACTTAGAGTATTTATATTTACTCTGAGCTCTTTGAAAGTTGAAAACAATGCTCCTTTCTATCCAGAGGATATGAAAATAAAGTTACATATTGAAAGAGTACTGGCAAGGCTGGACTTACTGGAAGACATTCTTGGTGGAGTGTTGAAATGGCATATGCGAGAGAGAGACCGGAGTGTTTGCCTGTGCTTATCCCACAGGCAACTTACTCTTAGAAATTATCCTCTCCCATGACATGTGAAATAATTAATGTTCACCCACCTCACTTTGGTGGAGGAGAATTTAATTAAATCATATCTGCCTCTACGTGGCACCTTTTAGCCAAGAATATTTATGAAGTATCATTATGAGACAAAATAGTCGATAAAAATGAAACAAGGAAGAAGGAAAAAAGGGATTCCCAGAAAATTACTTGTACTGAGATTTATATCAGGAAAGTTTAGTAACAAAAACAAAACAAAACAAAAAAACTATCCTCAGTAATAAAATTGTAAGTTGCCACTTTTAAATTACCTAAGAAATACTAAATCAACATTTTAAAAAGTTAAGTTGGGGAGCATTAAAAAGCTCTAAGTTTTGCGGAAGGGTTAAATTAAGCCCAACTCAACTCAGAATTATTTCATCTGTGAGAGGACATAAAAAACAAAAGTGAATTCCTAGAAGTATGGAAAAGTATCAAATGACATGAAAGATAAAATGAAGTTTGAATGTTTTTCAGGTGCCGTCTTTCTCCTAAAGTTACACAACAGACTCAAGATCGAAATGAACACAGTTTAAAGAAAATCTTGCTGACATTGGAGTCTTTCCTTTTTAAAGAAATAACTTTAAGTTGAGAATGAAAATGTATGGCGATTCTAAAACAGGCCCCAGAATACACAGTTCTGTGCATGTTTAAATTACTGGGAGTATTACAATTGTTGAATGCTTACTTACAAATAGCATTCACATTAAACTGCATTTTTCTATGTGTAAGGAGAAGCTATCATGCAGATAACTAAATGTCATATTGGAAAATAATCCAGTTCCCTCCATTCTAAATAGACATCACTCTTCTACCTTCTCCAAAGGCAGTTGTTTTCACCCTCCCTCCTCTCCACTGCCCACCAGTATTTTCTTTTTTTTTTTTTTTACTGGGCACTAGAAAGCACAAGGAAAAGAAGTGAGTAAGGTATTTTCTTGATTTCATTTTTTAAAATGATTTTATTTATTTATTTGACACAGAGAGGGACAATGAGAGCAGGAACACAAGCAGGGTGAATGGGAGAGGGAGAAGCAGGTTTCTCAGAGAGCAGGGAGCCCAATGTGGGGCTCAAACCCAGGACCCTGGGATCATGACCTGAGCCAAAGGCAGATGCTTAACGACTGAGCCACCCAGGTACCCCTTCTCCATTGCTTCAAATAGCAACATTAAATGTGTTGACCGATACTGTTAGGTGAGGTCCTCCTGCCAAGCGCCACCTTGACATTAAGACATTGCTGCTCATATGCTGGTCTTAGGGAATTTTCCTGGAAGAGCTAGAGAGAGCAATGAAATGATGCCCACAAAGCACTTAGCATCAGGCATCACTCACAACAGGTACTTGGAAAATTAGAGCTGTGATGATGAGGGTGGTCATGATGACAATAGGATTTTAATGCTAAAATACAAACATACAAGGGCAGGTAATACGTACTGGACGGTATCCTAATTGCAAGCAGTAGTTCCTTATATTTTAACACATAGAAAACACAACGCATTTATTCTTCAAGATCTAGTGTCACAGACTTATAAGAAGATGTAACAGGTCTATTTAGCAATGAATATTTTTGATATCATCAGGTAAATGATACTTTAAAGATATATAGAAATGTGGTTGTCTCTTTTAAGTTAATGGTCAAGTATTTAATTTTGAATTTCAAGGAAAGGAAGCGAACGTAAATCCACGAGTAGTAAATCAGAAATGCCTTGACAATGTATTGGAGAAAAAGCTTTAAAATTGTACACAGTGGCTCAGGGGAAAGTACGATGTATACTTCAGGAGGGGAACTTCAATGTTCTGTTTACCAGAACATTCATCTCTGAAATGTGGGTGTGATATATTAACTAGTTCTACAAATTAGATTTTAAAACCCTCAAACATAATCTGGCAGGTTAAAAATCCTTTTGCCATCTCTAGGAAATCACAGCAGTCAAGGCATTTGTGTGCTGGAGGAATTACTGTTTTTAGTGACGTTTTCTTTAGAAGTTCCCTTGGAATCAAGTTTTCTAAATCTTTCCTATGAGCCTTCGTCACAGGGAAAAAAGTGATTGTCAGGCTGTAAAAATGAATCTTTGGAAACTGCTCAGATATAAAACCTAGCAGAGCACACTTGTCTCAATAACTTTGTAAAATTTGTGATTCATGAGGTCCAGAAGTGAACACCATTACAACTAATGATGACTCTTAAATACAGAAAGGAGACTGCCCTCATCCTGTGATCTGCCCAACGTTTGTTGTATCCATTTTAGTGACCTAAAATTTAATATGAAAATAATACCCTCACGAGCTGTGTGAAGGAAAAGTAGCATAGCAATAACCTGGCTCATAGAAAATTCTGTATAAATCTTCCTATATTTCAATTATGGCAAAATCAGGTCAAAATAATTTTTCAGTCAAGAATTTATTTCACTTTTATTTTCCTCTTGCAGTTATTATTATTTTTAAGTTCTAGAGATCACGATGGATTAAACAAGGAGAAACTGATTCTATTTCTATTCTTTAGGGGAGTAAGACATAATTTGGCAGGGCTAAGTGTTAGTCAACATTTAAATTTCAGGTGAAAAAAAACAGTTTTTAAAACATATAGAAATAAATATGTAAATAAATTTATAAATAAATAATTGTTTTTCCTCTTTAATAAAATCCACACACCTGGTCTCAAATTACTGAATCAGACTAGTCAGTATGTTTTGGATAAAGTTACTAAGCCAAGAGAATTGCTTCTTGAGAAACACCAGGGTGACATGGTCTTTGGCAGAAAATAACTCAGGATCCTTTAACAAAACAATATCCTAGAAAAGGTAGCTGTGGCATCGATCTCTGATGAACTTTTAGATCCAGTTAGCATTCTTGCCGAAAAGACTACTCACAAAATAATTTCCTTTACTCTTCCAAAAGTAACCATCTCTTTAAAACGTTTGCACTGCAATGTGACTGCTTTTTAAATGTTGTCAGCTACTTAGAATGATGGGGCACTCTTTGTTTGTCAGTTCATTAATTTATTTAAGATGTGTGTATGGTCAGATTCATGAAGGTAATAAATCTCTTTTGTAGAGACAGATAATTACTTTAACATGGCACGACACAGTAACACCGAACTTAATACAAAGCAAGCTTAGCATATGCATGATAGGAAACAATAGAATGTAAATATTAATAGAAAATAAAAAACAGTTCTCCATTACATAATCATTGAAAAGAACACATTTAGAAGTTGAACATTTGATATTTTCTCCCTCTAACAAGCTTGCCTTATTGCTAGATACTTTCCCATATTAAAATTCCACTAATGCCACTGTATTTAGATCTCTAGGGAGCCCTTTCTCCCTTGAAAATATTTTGGGGTTTCACAAAAATCGTTTGCCTGTCTCACTGGATTGAACCTCAAAGACTCCTTTGACGCAAGTGTTATTTTGACCACGTGAACATGGTTTCCATTTTTTAACTAGATTAAAACATGCATGAACAAACTGCTCATTGAACTTTAATGTCGCTTTGTTGCTTTGATGGTTTACAGATTTCTGCTTCATAGATGGATTTCCCCCATACATTCTAAAAGTGAAATGATACATTGTAATTTGACTGATAATTTTGTTTTGATGATTTAATTGATAGCAGACAGAGGGATAGGATCCCTGCTTTTCCATTTATGCTTTTTCCCTGGCTGAACAGATGAGACAACTAGGAGTTTCATAAACATCTGTAAATAGTTAAGGGATGTAACACTGAACTGTATTTCCTTTACCTTCACCCGGACTTTTCTTGAGGAACTACATGGTAATCCTGGTTTCAGAAAAAGAGCACCTTCTTCTTGTCACTCAGAAATCCTTGGCTTTTTTGTTTGTTTGTTTTGTTAGTTTAGGTGACGATTAAAGGCAATCTGCCCATGATAATTTTCATGACGCCAGGGAAAGTCCTCCCACACTCTTTATTGTTATCATTCCAGCAGGATTTGCATCCACTAACTTCACCTTTAGCAGACTGTTCTGATGCCGTTTTTTTATTTTTTTTAAACTGGGGTTTTCAAAACTACTCCTGTGTTTGTACAAATTAATTTTCAAAAAACAACGGGCAAAACGCTGGAGGAAAAAGAAATCAGAGAATGGTTTCTAATCTGCTCGTTTGATTCTCTAGCAATACCATATTTTTGAAGAGCAGTTTATCTTTGCATGGACATGTTAAAAAAAAAAAGGAGAGTTCCAGCTGTTCAAACCTGCTCTGCCTCTGTTGCATCCAAGAAGCTATTCATTTCCGTTTATCAGCTATTAAAAAGATTAGATTACATCCCAAATGGACTCTGACTTTCAGTGAAGAGCATCCTCAACAGATGAAAAAAAATTAATTCAGCTACCAAAATGTCTCTGTTGGCTTCACTCCTAACAGGACCTTACAGCCCAGTAGAAAGAAAAATTCTATTGGCAAACCGAAAAACAAATCAAAACACTTTCATTGAGTGCTGTTTGGTTATTCTAACACATACAAGGTCAAAGTTTGAGGAGCTACTATATATTTATTTTGACCTTGACCTGCTGCCTTGAGTTTTCAATGTTGTTTTCTATTCATAGAAAGCTGAAGCCTCAGGAAGTCTTACGGCATTCGCTAGATAAACTGTTTTTCTCTCTAAGCCCACCTTCTAAATTCCTCCCTCCACTGCTATCCCCCCAAAACGAGCAAAGTTTGTATTGTTGGTAGTTGGCTAGACTTTTCCACTGAAAAGTTCAGGAATACTGGAGGGATTTTTTTTTTAATTACTGAGATTTATTGGAGGTAGAAACAGTTGGGGTGGAATCTTAGATGTTTCTAAGCCTTCCAAGAAATATGGTTTTGAGTTTTGACACTTGGATTGAAATATAGTTTCCAGATAGACTGGGGCACAGCAGTAGTCAGCTGGAAGAAGTTTCAGAAACTGAACGAACTCATGTATCCAGTATTCTGGTTGAGAAACGTGACCACACCAATGCATGCGCAGTCCTCTCATGCTCCTCCCTTTCCCCCCATCAAGGGCAGACACTATCCTAAACATTACTCCACCTTTTTAAAGAACTTAGTGAATTATTATAAAGGGAATGCCTACATTATACTCACCACCCAGGTCAAGAAACAAAACTTTGCTAGCTACCCAAAAGCCCTTCCATGGGCCCCCATGCTAACTGTGGCCATCCCCTCCCTTCAGATGTAACTTCCGTTATCATTTTCATATAAGCATTTCCTCGCTTTCATTTTTATAGTTTTGTCACCCAAGTATGAATCCCTACATGTTATATGCTGTAAACTATGTTTAATCTTGGTAGGTTGGATGGTTGTCAGGGCACTTTCAAACAAACCATTGTCCAGAATATAATTGATAATATAATCAATATACTGATTTATATGTATATTTGGTATTGCCACACTTCAACCTGTACCCTGCCTGCACAAAAGCTTGGTATAATGAAGCTTGCAGGAGAGACAAGTTAAAGTGGATTAGTCAGTGGTCATGAGAAAGAAACAAATCAGTAACTAGCACTTTAACTCTCCTTCGGAAGAGGCCCAGGAATGAACCATCAGTGAGCAAAGATTAACTACCTTCACTTAACTGTGTTTTCCCCCCAGGCCAAATTTGTGATTCCTGACAGACGAATATGCATTTTGCCTGTTTGTACCTTACCCAGTGTATGAATGAACAGAGGACTCCAGTATCCAGCCCCAACAGTCCCTTCTTCCTTATAAAGTACATTTATTCATCACCTCATTAACATGAAGAAGATGAACAAAGTATAAACAAGTAGAATGGGAGGACAGTAGGGGTGGTCTACTATTAAATTCTAAGCTAGGAGAAGAGATGGCCCCAGGAGCAGATAGATGATAAGACTTCATGGCCATTGCGAGTCTTTCTTTCCTTTATTATTAATATTTCATTCAAATATGGGCCCAAGACACAGGGGTGGGGTGTGTAAGTGGATTTTGAAGAACAACAAAAAAACCACACACACACACACACACACACACACACACACACACACACACACAGAAAAAACAACCCTCCCCATCAAGAGTGCTTGTTGCGTATAGTATTTCTTTTGGCAAAGTTTAGACATGTCTTTCTAGTTAACAAATGTATTCTGCTGTCAGCTCCTTTTAAGAATTATACTCCATGCTTCATGCCAAATAATCTCTTTAAATATTAATAAATAACTCAAGGTATCTTAGAGAGTCTGTGCTTGAGGAATTATGCTAATATTTTGAATAGAAATGACAGAGGGAATCCCCTCTTAGATAGCTGCTCCCAGGAGTAAGCTTCCCCAAATTCTGCCTCCAAACTGGTGCACTCCCATAAAAGAAGGGAATAAAAAGGAAGTCAGTTTATTTGATTTCTATGAGCTATATGGTACACAGACCCACTGTGAACTCCTCCCACACTGTGTGGTTTCATTGTCAAGATTCTCCTTTGTTAATCCAAACCAGGCCATCCTGATCCTGCCATGTAACCGACAGCACAACATTTGCTGCTTAGATAAGTAAGAATAAAGAGTCCTAAATAGATAGCTAGAAGAACTCACTGAATCTTCTTCTGCTATCTGTGCCCATGTGGTAGGAACTTGAAAGACTCCTTCGATTAATTCTGTTGCCATGGGGTGTGTCTTGTGTTTTATGTGCCACCATCATAAACTGTGTGTATGTGTGTTTTCTAGGCTTTATCCCAGTCGGCTGATTTTTATTTTTAGTCCCTCTTTCAGGGGTCTTTGATATGCATACACCAAGGCAAAAATGATTTTTCTCTTGGTTATCTTTAAAATATTACAAATTATCCCTTCTGGAAATCACCCTTCTCACATGGACTTTGTCCAAGAGATACAAATTTAGAATTGAGATATTCATCAACTCAACTTTGTGACATCAGCGAAGGCTGAGATAATTTACAGAGGAGTGTGAGGTTAAAGGAGCCTGGTCTTAAGAGGTAAGCTGTGTCTCAGCCTTCCTCACAGGGGGAACTTAAGAGGATACTGACTCTAGCTCTTGACTTCTTCCAACACGATCTCAAATGAAAGTCTTCTAGTTATACCGGCCCTGCTTGTCTCAAGTAGAATTAAATATCTAAATTCATTACTATTTAGTTGCATTATTCTTTCATTATGAGATTAATATTTTGTTAAAATAAAGCAGATCCCCTATTTAAAGGTTTCTAATCTTGTTTTGTTCAGACTTGGGGGTATAGGCCATAGAAAATATCACAAAAGTTGATAAGAAAATTATTACTCTATAATGCAAAAAGTATACATAGTAAGTTAACATTTGAATAATGTGTGTCTGTGTATAGACACTCACATATGTTGTGCATACATATATATACATACATACATATATACACAGTCATTATTTGAGCTAGTTATGTTCTATCAAGTTGCTGTTAATACTGAATTAGAGAATATTGGAACATTGTTCATAGGGGAAATACAGTGTTAGATTTCTGTGAACCCCTGGTCACAATCGTTTGATCAACTGATCAATACATAATCTTATGTGTGTTTCTGTATAAAGACACCTTATTTGGGGTGCCTGAGTGGCTCAGTTGGTTAAGCGTCTGCCTTTGGCTCAGGTCATGATCCCAGGGTTCTGGGATTGAGCCTTGCATCAGGCTCCCTGCTCAGTGTAGAGCCTTCTTCTCCCTCTCCCTCTGTCTGCTGCTCTGCCTGCTTGTGCTCTCTCTCTATCTCTATATGAAATATATAAATAAAATCTTTAAAAAAAAGACATCTTATTTAATACATATTGTTGAGTCACTGATATTGAACTCATAGTCAACAGCACTGTAACTCATACCTAAACAAATCTTATATTACACAAGTATTTTCTCTGTAAGGCACACCATCGCCTTCTTGCCCTATGGAACAGTAGAAAGCACTCTAGCCCTACTCTTGGGGCCATTTTAAACAGCAAAATCACCAACAAAAAGCACAAAAATGTCAAAATTGTGGGATTAAGTATACTGTGTAAGGGATGCTTGTTTACTCTATGAGAGCTGAAATGAGAAGACAGAACATTGCCTTGCTTATACCTCAGCTAAGAACATGTGTCTCCAGGGACTCAAATTTTTTTGTTGCTTTCTGCATGTTGGTGAATGACTATAAATTGCTATGAGTATTGATTTTGGGGTTGCAGATAATTGTTACTGAGTAGGCCAATTTTTGAACATGGGATTCACAAATAATGAGGAACAACTCTATAGTATAGTGATTATATATCATAGTCATATACATATATCACATTCATATTGAAGCACCATAATTGGCTGAATCATCCCTTCATTGTTAGGCATTTAGGTGTTTATAAAATTTAGTATTGTAAATAAAGCTTCAATGAATACATTTGTGCTTAAAAGTATATGTTTACAATTCAATTATTTCCTCTAATGGAATTTCTCAGAGTGTTGTAGGTATGAAATCAAAAGGTATGACAATTTCAAAGCATTTAATAAATATTTAAAAGTAATAAATTATTTAAAGACTTGGCTAAAAGTATACTCCTACTAGTAATGGGTAAGTTTCATTTTTCCGAAAAGGTGAGATGCTCTTCATGATCCAGCCCTTGATGATCTCTCTGGAACTTACCTCTGACCACCACTAGGATAACCCTACTAGGCAACTGTACTAAACTACTCACAGGCCCAACAATATTCTATATGCCCTTGGCCTTCATGTTTATCTCCTTTGCCTTCACTGCTTTCGCCTTGGCTAGTACGTCCTTATCTTTCTCATTTCATATTAGAAGCTGCTCCTCCAGCATGCCTTCCCTGATAGTCCCCAAGTGTGAATCAGGGGCTTCTCCCATTTGTTCCTACAGATCCTCTCCTTCACTCCTACATAGCACTTACCTCAGTGCCCTGAACTAGCCTGTTTATTCCTCTGTCTCCTCAACTAAATTTTAAGCTCTTCGAAGACAAGATTCTGTGTTATTTATCTTGTTTCCAAACCCCTAGCACTGCACTTCACATAATAAATATTTGTTGAAGGGATGAATCAATGAATAATGTATGAATGAACTATGTAGTTTCTAACCAAATCCCTATTGTGAAGATGAGTGAACAGGATGAAGTGACACCACATGGTCAGTGTCGAGGGTCAAGGGTGATGACTGGATTCTATCTGCTCACTTTCTTTCTCCCTGATATTCAGTGTAGGGCAGAGTTCAAGATCACAGACTTGGCATTCAACATGGGTTGAAATCCTAGTGCAACCACTTATCAACTCCGCAGCTTTGAATAAGTCATTTTGCTTTTCTGAGCTTCAGTTTCTTCATCTTTACAATTGGAATTATAACACCTACCTCTAAGTACCATTGTGATGATTAAAGGAAAGAATATACAGAAAATATTTTACATCCACATAGTCTCGATATGCACCTGGGCATTAAAAATCACCTCAATCCAGTCTGTACTCTGCTATCAGATTAAACTTTCAAAACCTGTTCAGGGATATTTCTTCCCTATGTTCAAAAATGCCTTTTCAGCTTCAACTGGTCCTGCTGTGTCCTTTTCGACATGTCCTATTCCTAGGACACTTGAGCCCATCCTCTCTCCTTGTATCTCCCACCAAACTGAATGGGGTGCCTTGTGTTTACCTTCTCCTGGTCTTACTCCCTACTGACAACTCATGTGTGGTTTCTTCGCCATCATGCCCTCAGCTCCTTGCACAATGCATGGCCAACAATGTGCTCACAATGGATTTCAAATGAGTAAATATATGGATTCTTCCTTCTTTATTTTCTTTATCACAATCCTTTGAGGCCCATGTCAAATACCACTATGATAACCCTATCTGATGGTCAAACCAAATTACTTACATCACTATCTTGCACCCTCTGTGTCTTCCTGGAAAACTTTTGGAATTTGACACAGTTAAATTTGATTCCTTCTGCCTTTGAATCCCACGGCATTTTATTTATACCCTCATATGCCCCTGCCTTTTTACCTTGAATTATATTTATTTGTTTATCTATACCATCTATTTTTTAGAATGTGTGTTGTTCCAAGGATTACATCTTATGTTTTAGTAGTTTCTGTATCTGCCAAATACAATGTCTCACATGTAGTCACTAAACAGTTGGGTTGAATCTATTGAACTGGTGTAAGATTAATTTCTTCTTTAATACCACAGAAGAAATTTTATTATATATATATAGATAGATAGATATAATTTATATTATGTGGATAATATCCTGTAGTTAGATATTGCTAACTCTCTCTTACCAATTAAGACATAGAGAAAGAAACAAATTGTATAACCTGGGACTTTTGAAATAAACTAAAGAAAATTTGCCTTGCAATTTCCACAGCCGGGGGGGGGGGGGGTACATACATGGATCCTGTTAGTGTGCAACTCAATTTCTCATGTCTGCACATGTGTTAATATTTACGTACTTCATATTTCCCTCCAACCTTCCTGTTACTTCATTAGCCAGACAATTGTGACCTTCTATCTATGTTCCTAAAACCTTAATTTTCAAAATTCTCAATGGTCTCTTTTCTGTGGTCTGAGATAAAGACAGTCGAAGGATAACATGATCTTTATTAACAGCCTTCCTAAACTTACTAAAAATAATATTAATAATCATAGTAATGCCTTTTCCTTGTACACTACTTTATAGTATACATATATCCTATAATTTGATCCTTACAACCACGCAGTGAGGCATTTAAGGCAGGTGCTATTATCCTTGCTTTGCAGATGAGGAAGCTGAGACAATTACATGAAAGGTTAATTGATACTCAAGGTAATTCACTTGGTAAGTGTCAGAGACATGAGTCAAGTCCAAGTTGTCTAACTTGAATTTCTTTCCATTCCATCCAAGTGTTTCTTAGGAATACTCAAGAGCAACAGTGAGAGGAGAAAGATAAGAAGGAGTCGGGAAAAAGACAGGACGAGTATGACAAGAGTGAATGGGATTGATTAGATTACTTTAGGAATATTGAAATTTTTTTTGAGTTATATTTTACTATATTTTTATTGAAAAAACTTGTGTTAGATTGAGAGACACAAATGTAGAGATTAGTAAATATTTTAGGAAAGGAGCCTCTGGAAACCATTGCTTTGAATGTCTAAGACCAATTGCTTGCTGTCTACTTTCATTTTCATCACAAATAATTTTTTTCCATGGAATATTGTAATTTAAGAATATTCTAGAATGTCTGTGTGTGGCAGGGAGAGTTCAGTTTTAAAAATGATGTTCCACACATATCAATGAACACTGTAGAAATTTCATTCAAATTTGTAGAGGAAAGCGTACATTCTCAAATTTGAAACCTGAAAACTAAAATCTATAAAATCAATACGCAGGATCGATTTGAGGGTCTTATTTACAAGACTCAAAAATGCAATAGAACTCAGGTTTAAATAGTCATTTTTAAAGGTTAAAAACATGTGAACAAAATAGTACACGCTGCTTCTTGCTCAAAATTGTTCTTTATCATTAAATCTTCAAATCCGATATGGAATGGAATCCCCATCCCACCTCCCAGTGAGTATATCATCTTTCCCTAAAATGAAAATAATATATATTTTTTACTGTAAAAATAACTCAGGCATAATAGAGAATATAGAGAAGGTTGAACAAAATCACATCCAATCTTACTGCCCTATTACATGAATGTATAAACACAGAAAAATCCTCCCCACCCTTTTTTTTTTTTTTAAACAAAACCCAGATCATCCCATACACACTGTTTTGTGCTGCTTCCCCCTTCCTCTGACTCTCTAGCATCTTTCAGTGAACGAAGCTGAATGTCTGGCACCTGCATTCCTTCAGCTCTTTATATATTGAGTCAAAAACAGTGGAGCCCAGAGAGATCACACTTGCTGAATCTCTGACATGTGAATTAAACCCAAAGTGGGTTGTTAGGAATTTGGCTATTTGCTGATGACAAAATTGCTGGGGATTAAATTTAAAAGCACTAAGAAAGCTGATAAATATAAACTCTCATGACAGATACTCTGAAAAGTCAATAAAAAATTTCCCAAAGAAACAAAAAGGATACTCTCTTAGAATATATTAGAAAGAAAATAAATTTTAATTCTTGGGATTTTTTTTTTCATGTCAAAAGAAACTTAAATGCCACCTAAGGTGAATTCTCATCAAAATATATAGAACTACAACCTCATTTAATACATACATCTATAAATATAAAGGCTTGTCCAATCTGTTTGAAATTTGTATAGCTTATATGAATTCACTATGCTCAAGAAAACCAGTATTTTTTTAAATGTTCCTTTAAAGCTTTAAATATTTTCAGGTTACTGTAGTAACTCTTGTGACATGCTGAAGAAGGTGAAGAGGAAGACTATAGCCTAGGAGAATATCTTAATACTGGCAAAGTTATCAAAATGCCTTTTGCCTACTACCTGCCACAGTAAGATAAAGTCAAAGTGTGTCCAAGATGAAGTCTCTCAAGGCATTTAAATTAATTTGGGAATTTTAATTATAGTGTGTAAAGCTTCACCCATTTATCATGAAAATAAAGAGAAATTCTAGTTAATTAGTGAATATTTTAAATTAAATTGTCTTAATGAATGTAATCATTACTCTTAAGCATGAGGCATTTTCTAATATGAAACTAAAAAGTATTAAAAGGAAATTACAAAAATATCTCATACACACAGAAAAGGTGTTCTTAGAACAAACAACAATAAGAGCAAATAAATCAACAAAATAAACTTAACTACCAGAAATTTTGTTAAAACAAATGTGAAAACAAATAAAAATGAATGTTAAATTAGGAGAGATCCTTAATTAATCAAAATCGTTAATATAATACTTCACTAAAAAGAACTTTCTGATTACTTTCCTTTGCAAAATTTGAACTATAAAAAATTATATTACAGTAAGAGATATACATACAAAATGTGTAAATATTTGAGAACAACTTTTAAATAATTAGTTATAATTGAAGTAATAACTGAATTATGGTGTGTCCAAATTATCTCCAATTTTGAATTACTAAATGTCTATGACATTTGTCCCAGCTATTGCTGAACATTTTAACAGATGGGCTATTTTGTCACCCCGAAGAGGAAAGAACAATATCTTCCTTTGCCTTAAGGTCCAATCTTTTATAGGCCAAATTCCTGGATCTCTGTGAAGTGGCCGGGATGGGGCAAAGCCAACTCCAGAAGAAACAGATCCTGAAACTCTTCTCTGAATAAGCTAATATGTACCTGAGTTATTGGGCCAGGGTCAAAAATGCTCAGATTCCTGAGTGGGAGTATCTCTTCTTTGTTATATGTAGTTGCTCGGTGCCAGCCAAATAATGTATATACAAAGTAAAATTAAAAAAAAAAATTAAAAATTAAAAAAACAAAGTAAAATAGTATTTTTCTGAAATTTGTCTAAAATTTTTAAAATACAAATTTTGTAAAATCTTTTACACAATAACATCAAATTTTCCTTAATCTCCAAGTGTCTGCATCTAACTGAGTTAGCACTTCTGTGTTCTACTCTGTTTGGAGGTTAATTACATGCTCATTTCCCACACTGGTTAGTTAGCTCTTGAAGAGTAAGGTTCATGCCATGACATTTCTGTAGTCCTCAGAGGACTCCGTGCAATTTCTCCTATATACCACATACCTGAATTGACCTCTCAGCAGAGTTCAACACTGTGGATCAATTTTCTCTTCCAAACTCTCTTCTCTCTTGGTTTTCTATGACCCAGACTACCTTTTCTCAGTTTCTTCTTGATCCTCTTCTTTCTGACCCTTAGGTAGTGGAGTTTCTCGGAGCTCTGTCCTGTAACTTGTAGCCTGCTCACTCTCTGCACATTCTCGTTAGGCAATCTCAGATACTCACATGGCTTCAATTACCATCCATAAAAGCAAATCTGAAATTTATATCTCCAGCTTAGACCTCTTTCTGAGCCCCAGATCATGTTTTCAAATGCTTACTTGTCATCAACAATTGAGTGTCTCACAGGCACCTTAAAAGCAACATGCTCAAAGTCAGTTCATCTGACTTTCCCCGAATTTGTCTTCCTCATCCAGCTTCCTCAAAAATCCACCATCCACCGAGGTGCTTAAGCCAGAAATCTAGGACATTATGTCTATCCCCATATCTAAGGTAATATAGCCAGATCCCACTACTCCCACTAAGTCTATATTCTAATTACCTAGAATCTATCCCATCTCTCAATCTTCACAGCTATGTCCCTGATCCAAGCTATTGCTTAGACTTCTGCAATGACTCCGAATACGCTCCTGGTTTCCATTCTTGCCTCCCTTCACATTGTCCTCCACACTCATTCTGAGATTGACTTCCTCAGAAACTCCTGCTGAACACCTGTCTCTGGCTTCCTGTTGTACTTGGAATAAAATACAAAGTCAATATCATTTCTGCACTACCAACCTGACTAGCTCTTGGAGACCTCATCTTATGTTGCCTCTCACTCTGCTCTACTTTCCATATGCTCCACCATCTCTCAGGATTCAGGACATGCAACTCTTATTGGTTTCTTGTCTAGACTGCTCTCTCTCTTCTCTCTTTTCCTCTTCCAACCTAACATTAACTCCTACTCCTTCTTTACTTCTTAGCTTACATGTCACTTCCTTATGAGAATATTTTGTCTTTGCTTTCCAGGTCAAGTACACCTATTGTAAGCTCTCATTTAAATTTTCCCTTGCCTTTTAGGACGTTCATCACAGGCTCACTTATCTAACAGTGGTGACTCTCCCTACAGTAGACTTGTCAGCTACAGTTCCATGTAGGCACAGCCAGCTAGGTCTTTGCCAACACATTCTGGGTGGCCAACACAATGACTGATACATAGTAGGTACTCAAAAAGTATTTACAGGACAAACGAAGGAGCAAATCCATGAACAGAAGCTGCTCAACAAATGTTTATTGGATGAACAGTTGTGCATCTCGCTAAGTATTAGGCAACTCAGTTTCTAAATGTATTGCCAATATAGTTTTGGAAGAACCAAGGAAATGATCAGTTATATTCCATTCTTATTCTTGTTTCTACAAAGGATTAAATGTGACTACTTCAGTAATATTAATTCCAGATTCAGTAACATAACTCATATGCTTAAGAGAAAGTGGAATTTTTTTTAACAAATGTTAAGATAGTCTAACTTGCTCATTACTGGTGGACAAATACTTGCAAAGAAGAGATTTATTATTGCAAAAATGGCTTCATTATCTTCAACAGCTCAGATGAAAGAAATCATCTGTTCAGATTTTAAAAGGCACATTAGAAACATACATTTAGTTCTAATCTAAATACATCAAGAGGAATTGCTTTAAGTAACTCAGGAAAAAAAGATTTGGTTTACTTCCTTACTTTTGCTGAAACATTAAATATTAGAGTTCAGAAAATAGTATATTTCTATATTTTTATAGCATATGTCCATGTATGTGTAAATATATTCTATCACATTTATCAACTAAAAATTTAGTGTGGCAGAGAAAAATTATATAAACTGATTTGTCCATGAATTTTTGATCTTTATTTTAAAGGTTAGAATTTAGCTGTTTTTTCAGCTAATAAGTATACACGTAAATCCTAAATAATAGAATTCTTATTCAGTAAGAAGACCAGGCTAGCTCATTATTTCTCAAATGAGAAAAGATCAGCCTGTGTTTCAGTAAATAACATTTCTCAACTACTACACAGAATTTTCACTTTCTGAAATCATGGAAACTTTTTATTTAAAAATTGTTGAACCTGACTCCTTTAAGGTCTAAATATTTTTAAGGTAAATAGAAATCAAGCTAAATTTATCTCTTTGGTAGCTAAAGGTCTATATTGGGAAGTGTGCTTTATAATAGGAAAACATCAGAATAGGAAAGTGTAAGGTGTAAGAAAGATATAAGAAGAAAAAAACCTCACTTTTAATATTTATATTTTCTATTTATATTTTCTTCATAGAAACTTGAAGCACTTAGAATTTGTTTTTTGGGGGCGCCTGAGTGGCTTAGTTGTTAAGCGTCTGCCTTCGGCTCAGGTCATGATCCCAGGGTCCTAGGATTGAGCCCCGCATCAGGCTCTCTTCTTGGCGGGAAGCTTACGTCTCCTCTCCCACTCCCCCTGCTTGTGTTCCCTCTCTTGCTGTGTCTCTTTCTGTTAAATAAATAAATAAAATCTTTAAAAAAAAATAAATTTTGTTTTTGGGTGTGGCCCCTGATCATATCTGAGGACAATTTTTTTCCTCTGAGATGAAGAGTAGGGCATACCTTCAAAAAACCTGGAGTCATAAATAATATCCACACATAAACTTTATTTTTTTAAAAGATTTTATTTATTTATTTGACAGAGGGAGAGACCTCGAGAGAGGGAACACAAGCAGGGGAAGTGGGAGAGGGGGAAGCAGGACTACCATTCAGCAGGGAGCGCAATGCAGGGCTCAATCCCGGGACCCTGGGATCATTACCTGAGACAAAGGCAGATGCTTAATGACTGAGCCACCCAGGAGTCCCCACACATAAACTTTAAAACAAACCAAAAAAAAACCCCACAAAACCCCAGTAAGTCCACCACCCTCCAACATGATAAAGCCGGTTCCACTTGTGAAAATTGGGCACTAGCAGATTTTCAAGGCAGGTTAAGATCAAAAGATCAGTTCAAAAGCCTTGACGTGAACTAATACTAATGCCAGGTAGTGCCCAATGGCAGGATTCAGACTGAAGCCATGCAAATTTCTACAGGTACTTAATATTTAAATCCACTCACTTGAGCGAAATATCAATACTACCGAACACTGGCCAATTTTCAGTTGTATTTTTAATACACTATATTCAAATAAATACTACTGTATATTGAACTCAATTCCTCTTCCTTCCAACCCGAGGTAATAAATCAAAAAACGTATTTCAGTTCACTTATTGGAAACTATTTCAACTCCTACTCACCAACAGATTAGAACAGGTTAAACAGGTATTTTATAGAAGTATTAAAATGATAAAGCCAAATATCAATCAGTTTAACTGCCAAAACCATAATGTAGCTTCACATAAGGATTGGGGAAAGGCGTATTAGTCATGTCAGGAGATGGGGCAGCTTTGTGGGCATGACTCAGAAAGTATTACATGCCTACATCACCATGTATATACAGGTTGTATTTTAGAAGCAAATCTTTCCTTTGATGATCATTTATTTATGTAGCACATTTCCTTTCATAGGCTTTCAAGGAGTTGTTTCTGAAACAGGGATCACATAATTTGCCTCTGGTGGAAATACACACTAGTTCGGGAAATACACACTGCTTCGGGAGCCACTGTCTGCCTTCAGTATCTTGTCCCTACCCCACTGAAAGATCTCAGCTGAGTCATAAAGCAGAGCAGTTCCTAGGTTTAATCCACCTTAGCGGTAAGTAGATCCAAATCCCTCACTTTACATATGACTCCGTGAGGACCAGAGAGGCTGAGGGAGTGGATTCAGGCCATGTAAAGTGCTGGTTAGCAGAACAGAACTTGAACGCTGGGCTCCTGATTCCCAAAATAAGTCTCCGTACCTTTAACCGTTGTCTTGACTTATTTTCATGACTTTCACGTTTCAAAGAATCATTTTTAAAAGTAGAGGATCGTGTATTAAGATTATGGAATGGGTGAAAGACTATTGGTAGGGGGAGAAAGCGGGTATGACTAAATGGATCTTTATGGCCCTATGATCTATCCTTTTCTTGAAAGTTTCTGAAGAAAAAGTGGAAAGATCATTCTGTTGCATTCCTCCATTCTTGTTTTTAAAAGAACAAGTCCCAAGCCCTACAAATGGCTTGTATTGAACTTTCATATTTGAATTAAAGATTGTTAAACATGAAAAAAAAATAAAATAAAAAATAAAAAAAATAAAAGTAGAGGATCAAGATATACTTGCCAAAATTTATTTTGCCAGAGGAGACATTAAAAACACACCCATCAACCATTTATTACTGTTATTTAATAGAAGTAATGGCATTCTGACACACAAAAAGGGAGGTTTCTAAATGAAATAAAGTTGACTTTATGGAAATCTCACTTTGCTGGTTTTGATGTAGGCCAGTAAACACTTCATCAGACATCAGTATGCATGCTAACTATTGCGTCCTCATTTGCAAGATCTCTGTCTCCAATGCACACGCAAGGAGAGACTTTGCTCACGAGAATAAACTTAAACACAAGGTGAAATGATTGTAAAATTTTCTTCCCTTCCTTCTCTTTCTCCTTCTTCAACTTTGATGAGCTTGTCTTGAAGTGATAGTACATTCTTCCTTCTGAATGAGAACACCTTTTCTGCTTCAAGTGGTTTTGTGAAAAGTGAGGGTACACTCCTGCAGCCACTAGCCACATGTAGTTATTAAGTAATTCCAATGTGGCTAGTCCAAATTGAGATGTGCTGAAGAGGTAAAATAGATACCAGATTTTGTGCAAAATGGAACATAAAATATACATAAATCATGTTTATATTGATTATGTGTTGAAATAATGATAATTTGGATATATCAGATGAAATGAAATGTATTATTATTTTTTTTTTTTTATGAAATGTATTATTAAAGTGAATCTTGCCTGCTTGTTTTTCTTTTTTAAATGTGGGTACAGGAAAATTTAAAATTACATAGGCAGCTCACATTCTGGCTCTCGTTTGGCTTCTGTTGGATAGCACTGGTCCGTATGGAACAATCTCTGTGGCTGAAGTACTCAGGTTCCCCACTTCTTCCGCCAGCTCTCCCCCATTGCTGTCCTCAGAGGTCACACGTGGCTTAGTCTCATTTCTCACAGAATGACTGCCACCTAACAGCAGAGTCCACCTCCCAGATTGCGTGAGACGCTGGTTCAGGAGGCATGACTCCTAGAACGATGATTCCTCCTCAGTGGATTATTTTAGTAAGTGTAAATTCTGCCTCTTCTCTAAGATCTAAAGGGATAGAGTAGAGAGAAGTACTAGGTTCTCTGAAATTCCAGGAGCATCTAAATAAATTCAGGTGCTTAGCCATATAGGCTTCTAAAGTAGATGCTGTCTACCCTGTGGAATACAAATAGGAAGCCGTACCACTATCCTGGAAGCCTTTATTACATGTCCACATTAGTAAACAGGGCACACAGGCAGAAACATTCTGAAAAAGCAAATAGAAAAAGAATGCGAATCCAAAAATATTTGGAATGCTTCACAACATTCAATCTTTTTCTTCCATTTTCCTAAATTAAAGACATTGTCCATGACAGCAAATTGAGGGATTTTCCCTGTAATTTGAGAGTGACCACAGAAAACTGTTGTTTTCTCTAAATCTTGATAAACTCAACATTTTTTCAATTAGTGGAACCTACTGATGTTAATGTATAACAGTAGATTATTATTTTCTCAACATATAATTCCATTGGGTGGTTGGGTCAGAGGCTGTAGTTTTATAGGTGGAATGGCTGGTCTGGGGCATCACAGAATTGTTCAGCACACTATTTGATAATAACCTTACCCTACCGTCCAGGTATACCGCAGCTGAATACAAAGTGAGACTGTTTGAAGGCATTGTTTAAAATGTCTCTGGTGACTCACCAGTCCATGGCCTCTGTCCAGTTAAACTGGTAATCTCCAAGTTGGCAAGGCCATGTTTTTGTATTATTTTTCTGAAAGACTTCACAGATGTTGCTGTTGCCGTGAGTTTTACATAAGGGGGAAAAACTTCCAAGCCGTCATCATTCCACACCACCTGGATTACTATAATAGCCTGTTCGTTGGCTTCTCTTCTGTCACGTCACAAACTTAGTCCATCCTGTATATGGCTGCCAGATGAGTTTTCTGATATGTATCTTTTTCATCATATCAAAACCTACAGCATACCATAACCAACAAGGACTAGCACACCTGGTATAATCTCTATCTGACACCGGAGTCTTTCACATATAAACTCTACCCATATCCAATCTCATTTCCTATAACTGGAACCTCTCCTTGTTTTAGTCACTCTTTATGATCTTGAACATTCTACTTCCATGTGCCTGTTCCTGCATTTCCCACTACCAGATTTGCCATCATTGGCTATCCATGTTCTAGTAAGTTTTCAAGGTCCTTCCTTCATAACTCTTCAGTCTCTCAAAGATCTTTTTATTCTCAAAATGAGCTTACCACTAAATTACATGCACCCTTGACTTCTTCCCTCTTTGTTCCCCATCTGTTAGTCTTTCCTCCCCAATTAGATTGTAAATTCCTTGATATTGCACATCAAACCCAGCAAAGATCTAGACCCACATATAATGTCATGTTTAAGAGCAAGGATGTGTTTTCTTGTAAACTTGCTTTGAAAATTCCAGCCTTACAACTTATCTAATCTCTATAAGGTGCAGTTTTGTGGTCTATAAAATAGTGATCACAGGACCTAATTCATGGTTGCTGTTGGGTTACATAGATATCCAGAACAGGCTTTCTGTCTTTCTCGAAGAGAAGTTTTTGATACAGGAAGATGAAGGGAGTGTATGAGGGTACTAAATAAACATATGGCATAAAATGAGAGTACTATAGACAGGGAAATGGGTATAGACACAAAAGTGAAGGGTATGGATAACAAATGTGGATAACAAATTCATTTTGCATAGGGCTAGCTTTCCTTGTACCTATTTCATTATATTTCTATTTCGTGTAGGCCACTGGGATTTAGCTCTTTTACATACCTCTTAGAAATGTAATACAGGGAGTGGTTATAATATGGAAATCACAAATATACTTGAAAAGGATAAATTTTTAAAAGATGATTCCAATGTTTAAATAGGCACTTGAGACTGGATAAAATTTTCAATGGTGATACCTAGATTAAACAAGTGCTGTATGTCTAACAATTTAGGCAAAATGAAGATGACATGATCTAAAAAACAGTATGATACATCAACGAGCAACTCTAGTGACAAAGACACTGATGTCAAAGTGCTAGGAGCATTTAGGGAAAAAAATTACTTCATGGGATATTTGAATGGTGTAAGAGCAGCACTGCTGAATTAATATTTTAAATAGCTTTTGTGGGTGCCTGGGTGGCTCAGTGGGTTAAAGCCTCTGCCTTCGGCTCATGTCATGATCTCAGGGTCCTGGGATCAAGTCCCACATCGGGCTCTCTGCTCAGCGGGAAGCCTGCTTCCCCCTCTCTCTCTGCCTGCCTCTCTGCCTACTTGTGATCTCTCTCTCTCTCTGTCAAATAAATAAATAAAATCTTTAAAAAAATAAAAAATAAAAAAAACATTAAATAGCTTTTGTAATCTGGTCAACAAATAAATATTAGAAATAGCCAGTAAACAGTTCATCATCATCCTCAAATTATATTAATTCTAGTAGGTCAAAACACATTATTCTTTTTTTTCCATGTTTTCTTTTTATCTTCTTACTGTGAAAATGGGGGAATTATGTTATAGTTTAGGTCACATATACTGGGGCAGGCACAGAAGCCGCTCCCTTGTCGGTGCTCTCCCAATGGTGAGTCAAGCCCATTGTATCATAACTATTTGTTTTCTTGCCTATCTTCCTCCTAGACTGTGAATGCCTTCAACACAGGGTCAGCTCTTTGTCCTCTTTCTGTCCTGAACATCTAAGCCAAAGCCTGGGTCAAATACTTTTTCACATAAAGGGAAAATAATTGAAATCTTAAAGAAAGGTTCATTAACACTAGTAGTATATTACAAATTTTGATCTTTATTTTAATATTTTGTTCAATGCTGTAAATAATTGTACAATCTAAAATAAAATAAGCCTAATTTATCATGATCATTTGCAGTACGTGCTCAGAACATTTTGCTGAATGAATAACGAATGCACGAGTGCATGAATAATATCCTTTCTAGATCTTTGATTATAAAGCTTCACTTTTTCCATATTTTAACATTTCAGAAACCAGGGTGTATCTTTATAGTCTATCTAATAAGACAGCATTGTCTCAATTTTTTTTTTTGAATGAGCTTTGATAGTTTGTGTCTTTTTTTGTCTGTTTCAAGTTTTTATTTAAATTCTAGTTAGTTAACATATAGTGTAATATTGGTTTCAGGAGTAGACTTGAGTGATTCATCACTTACATAGAACACCCAGTGCTCATCAACTATTACTCAGCCATCAAAAATAATGAAATCTTGCCATCTGCAGTGATGTGGACAGAGCTGGAGTGTATCATGCTAGGTGAAACAAGTCAGCCAGAGAAAGACAAATACCATATGATTTCACTTATATGTGGCATTTAAGAAATGAAACAGATGAACATAGGGGAAAGGGGGAAAAAAGAGAGAGGCAAACCATAAGAGACTTAATTATAGAGAACAAACTGAGGGCTGGTGGAGGGAGATGGGCAGGGGATGGGCTAAATGGATGATGGGCATTAAAGAGGGCACTTGTTGTGATGAGCAGCGTCTCATAATTTAAGTGGCAAAAGCTATGACCTGTTTATCACTTCCTATGGATGAGACACAATAGTCTTGTTCAGTAGGTCTTAAAAGCATTGGTAGATGAGCTCCCCGAGGCAGGAGAGGATAAGCAACTTGTCTTAAGGTCACAACCAGCACCACATGTTCTGCCTTTTGGATAAAAGATTGACTTTTGAGAGAGTAGTGAAGAAATGATGAGAGGTTTTATTTCAAGTTCTATAGGTTTTATGCTATGGTTTAAATTGCATCATGTAGAGTACTTATTAATCACAATAACTGAGTTTGTTACAATTCAACTATAGTTCCAGTTATACTTAACTGCTCCAAGTAAGATATTCAAGCCATTCCTGTCACTTGTTAAAAATATGTACTTCTAGGGATGCCTGGATGGCTCACATGTTTAAGCATCTGCCTTTGGCTCAGGTCATCATCCCAGGGTCCTTGGACCAAGTCCCACGTTGGGCTCTTTACTCAGTGGGGAGCCTGCTTCTCCCTCTGCCTGCTGCTTCCCCTGCTTGTGGTATCTCTCTCTCTCTCTGACAAATAAATAAATCAAGTCTAAAAAAAATATGTGCTTCTAAATTTTATTTTCATCAGGAAAGTTAAAAAAGACAAATCCCTGCTAGGTCCTGGAGAGAAATACTAAGATAGATATTGCTTGCCTCCCTGATTTAACCCAGTTTTCAAAACAAATCCATTGCTGTGAATTCAAACATTAAAGTCGGTACAGCATTCCTTACCCATGCTATTAACCATAAAAGCCTCAATCAGATGCTCTTTTCCCCCCATAGAATAGAAACAACAGCAATACATATTAAGTGTATACTTTCAGGCATCTTACTTGGTTTGAAGGGGATGCCAAACTATTCCGTGATAATAAAAGTGTTAAAATCTCTTTAGAATGCTGTCTGTATATCCACGTACTTATGTATATGTAAGCGTTTACATACACACATGCACATTTTTTTTTTCATTCAGTAAATATTCACCGACCACCACTACTACAAACCAGGCACTAGGGAGGTCTACATACATTCAGTACGAAATAAAACAGCCTGTTGTCTTGTGGAGAAAAAATATAAATACATTTAAAAACATGTAAATTATAGGGAAAAGAAATTTTAAAAAGACAGAAAAAAGAAATGCATGCTAAATGTAAGATATGAGAAACCTGCACTGTCCTGATATTATAAGAAGTTGAAAATGTTTGCCCGTTGAATTAAACTAAATTCATATACAATGACTGATTGTGTTCAGTAGAAGCAAAGCAAAGTAAAGCAAGTGGGGGGGCACGTAGGGTGCAATTAAAGGCAGGAAACACTTAAAACTTCCATCAATGTGATCATAACACAATCCCAGAGAGGGAGGACATTGTTTAATTTAATACGCAGAAATATGATGGGATAGCTTGGGAGATTGGCACCATGATCAGGAAGGGCAAGAAGCATCTGACTGCTGTCTGGGGAAGAAAACTATTGGTTAAGAGGACATGAGGATTACAGTTTCCTTGCCAAGGCTATCCCCATAGTATAGAATGAGAAAAATTAAGGCTGCCTTGGCTAAGGTTTGTGTAACTCTCTTGCTTCAGCAGTCTTCTGAACATTGGCTTGCCCCAAAGCAGTGGTTCTCAGTGGGCACTGTTTGTCTCCCAAGAGACATGTGATAGTGGTTGGAGATAGTTTTGGTTGTCTCAACTGAAGCAAGGGGACTGTTACTGGCTTCTGCTAGAAAGAGGTCACGATGCTGCTAAATGTCCCACAATGCAGAGGCCAGCCCCCATAACAAAGATTGATCTGGTCCAAAATGTCAATAGCGTAGAATCTTGCTATACTGCAAGAATTACTCCAGTGACAACAGGATGAAAGAGAGAGAGAAAGTGGGAGAGGGAGAGGGAGAGGGAGGGAGAGAGAGAGAGACAGAGACAGAGAGATTGAGAATATGCTATACTTTCAAGATACAACAATCCTGGTGGGGGTTCTCTAGGAGCTGTGAGGGCTCCCTGTCTGACAGTAACAAGAAGGCAAGAACCCCAGTCCTATAACCTGAAGAAACTAGATTCTGCCAACAAGATTGAGTTTGGAAGGAAAATTTCCCCCAGAGCCTACAGAAAAGAACTCAGCCTGACTGACATCTGATTTCAGCCTCCTGATGCTCTGAGCAGAGTGTCCAGCTACACCATGCCATATTTCTGACCCACGAAAATAAGAGCTAGTAAATGGGCATTGTTTTTGAGCCACTAAGTTTGTGGCAACTTGTTGCATATTCATAGAAAACTAACACAAGAAATAAAGGACTAATATAGTAGACTGCTGCATTCAAGTACACCCAGTTAGACTGCAAGCTCCCCTTGGCAGGAGTCAAGCTTGTGATGCTCATTATTATATTCCTCAGCATCCATATAGTGTCAGGAACATAGCAGCCTTCAATAAATATTTGTAGACACACTCATTTTCCTTGGCTTCATATTTTTTTTTCATTGTCAAGGAACATGTTGGAATTTTGTGTACACAAACATAAGTATATTTACACAATCTGTGAACTTGTTTAATGTGAACCTAAATCAAAGAACCGAATCCATGTTGACTGTGCCTATAAATATAGGTTTCTTGTCAGGCAAGGTAGGTTCGAAACCCCGGAAAGAGTGAATTAACCATGGCAAAAGTCACTCTCTAGGGGAACTGATCAGGTGATCAGGTAGCCTTAAACACATAAGATTACATTTCTGGGTGAATATGATGATTACTGTTATCAACTTGGGGCGGCATGGTGCCCAACTATTTGGTCAAACATTATTCTGAATGTTTTCTGAGAGTGCTTTTGGATGAGATTTACATTTAAATAGGTGACCTTTGAGTAAAGCAGATTGCCCTCCATAATTGGGTGTTATCTCATTTCATCAGTTGAAGTCCTGCATAGAACAAAGTTCATCTATTTAAAGCCTTAATTAAGTGCATTAGATCGCATAACTATTATGAACTTCTGAGGGTTCCATTATTTAAACCTTAAAAAAGATACTTGATAAAAAATATATAGTCCTTTCCCAAATGCAAACTTTAGTTTCCCTCATAGGAAATGCTAGTGAATGCTAATTTATCGCTATAAAACTTTACTGCAAATATAAAATGTATAGCGCCATTGTATGTGAATTGCAAGTGACTTCTCCGTCAGGCTCACTGGAAAAAGTAGGGTTTGAAAAGTTGAATTGAAAGTGAAAGGAACCCAGAAAGCAGAAGAGAAATATTTCTCTTTTTTCAATGTATCATAAAGGGAAACAAATGATGATAAAATGAAGTTTACTTGGCTATTACAAGCACTGTCTAGTGTGGAAAGTGGCCGAGAACTGAGGCGGTTTAAGATGGACAGACAGTATGAGTGTTGGCATTCTGTCACCATGGGTGGAATGAGGGTACTCTATACTTTCCTTTGAAGAAAGAGATGGGAAAATCCCAATTCAGTAACATTTAATAGAATGAATATAAGCAACTGATGTTCTTATCTTACTATCCTGGGAAGAATATCCAAGAACAGGACACAGTCAATAGGACCTAATAACCGATTCCTTAAGTTTAAAGTGTTGAATATCTGGATAGAATATAAGAGAATAATAATAGTAATAAAAACAACAACATCTCATAGTTCCTGAGGACTTACTATGTGCCAGGCATTGCTCTACGCACTTTAGGGGTGATTACATAGTTATTCCTCACAAATAATCCTATGAAGTAGATGCTATTTTTATATCCATTTTACAGAATAGGCAATTAAGACACAGAGAAGTCAAGTGACCTGTTCAAATCCAGCATGGGTGGGAATTAGAGCCAGGGTTTAATCCAGGCAATCTAGCTTCTGAGTTCATGCTCTTAAGCACTAGTACAAAGTCTCTTAAAATGAAAGTTATTTACTATAAACCAGAAAAAAATTCACCAATATATTTTAAAACAGCAATAGCTCTGTTGAAAAACATGGACTGATCAATAGGATATTAGGTTAAACTATATGAAATGTCCAATTTGTAGGTCACAAATGATCAAGTAGCAATAACCTACATGGCTCATTGTGCACCAAACTCATTGTTATTAACCTCATAGCTGCAAAATTTCATTGATCTCTTTAATGATTCAGAAAGGCATCACATATTTTTTTTCATGGTCTTCATCTTATTAATCCAATTTTTTTAAAAAGTAAAATTTTAACTTCCTGGTTCACAATATTTCAGAAAATTAATATCAAGTAGTAAGGGAAAATTAATGATATCTATTGTCATCTTGAACTTTGAAATCATTAAAATTTTACTTTAAATAAGTATTTATCTCTATTACCAAGGAAATAATGAGGATCTATTAAAATTACTAACTTATATAAAGTTTATTCTTAATTAATTCTACTTTAGAAGACCATCAAATTCAGAATGAAGTGCAGAAGTAGCACCTTTACAAGAGAATCTTTCTTGGAAAGGTATTGGAAACATTTTTTTTTAGCAGAAAATGTAATGAACCCTCAGTGGATATAATCACCCATCACATTAAACTCAAACTTTGGGGCTTTGTCACACAGTGGATACTACATTGGACTTCTAAACTGAAACTTCAGGGTACTTCTCTAATTTTTTTTTTCTCCTATAAATCTGTTACCTTTCTTCTTCAATCTCTCCAATCTTGAATAGGTCCTTGAATTTTTTTTTTTTTTTTTTTTTTAGGCTTTGAGTTATTGCTTCACCTTGGTGCCTGTCAAACTATTTTATGTTAAGTTCTATCCCATATGTCTCTATTTCATCAACTATTTCCTAATACCTGTTTTTGAGAAATGAAATCTCTTTTTTGAGATCCTATAGTATTTTGTTTGCATAACTGTGTGATCATCACATTTTCCCTCTTACTTACTTGTGTTCATATTTTCCCCCTATTGCAATTCCTTTCTCTATACCTCAGTTCCATTGATTTCAACCCTTAAGCATGTAAGTCATCTTTTTTTCTCTCCTGTGGTTTTGCATTTAGACTCATTACACTAGGTTTAAACTGATGTCTTGGCCTATCTTCCATCTATCAGTTAGGATGGTTTCATCTATGGTAGCAAACACCTCACTTGACCTAGTTTAAACACTGAGGATGTTTATCATTTCACAGAAACAGAATTCTAGGGATAGAATGAGAATCAGGGTAGAAGCTTCATCAGGGCTGAATGCTATTGACGTGAATCCAGTTTCTTTCCAATTTGCAGATTTAGTGATTCAACTTTGCTCTCATGCCTGTTTCCTTCAGATTTACTAGGTAGCTGACCCAGGTCCAAGTGTCACGTCCAGACTCAAAAATGCTCAGACCACCAAAAAAAAAAATTGCCCACAGGACAAAACCAAACCAACCAAACCAATTTCTTCCCTTTGTCTCTTTCTTAGGAGTAAGGAAACTTCACTGAGAAGACTCCTGGAAGACCACATGCTACTGTATAGGATTTTCTTTTCATTCTAAATTCAATGGAAAGGATTGTATTAAGGAACTAATTATGGAGAGCCAGTTTCTGAATTGGGCAGATCAGAAAGGAACTGGTAATCAGTGAAAAATATGATGTTAGGACTAGGAAACAGACAATGGAGATGGATTTAAGCAGATGAATTATATTTCATGTGTAGAAACAACAGGTAGTGATGATTGTTTGTAGGGAGTTAGGAAAGGGAGGCTTTAGAGCAGACCTTTGGAATGAACATCTTGGGGAATAGAGGTATCATTTACTGAGATGGTTAATGTCAGAGAAAGAGATTTGGGGAAAAGGAATGTTGAAGGCCAAGGAGTTGGTTTTTTTTTTAACATGTTACATTAGAAATATGAAAGTAGATACTTCAAGTAGGCTGCCATTTATATGGGTCTGAAGTGCCAAAGAGAAGTGCAGCCTGGAAATGGAAATATAGGAGTTACACTCTTAGGGATGGTATTCAAGGACATGGGAGTTGAGGACAGTACCTAGGAAGCACCTAAGAGTGAGAATTAAGAGGACCCAAGGCTGAGGTCCATGCAACACCAAACAGAGAAGAAGGAGTTGACAAATGAAAGTGAAAAGGAGCAGCCAGGGAAGTAGGGGGAAAATCAGGAGTGTATCATGTCAGGAATGCCAAGAGGAGAGAGTGCTTCACAGAGGAATTGCTCAGTAGGAGAAAGGAAGGAAGAAGGGAATGAAGGAGGGAAGGAAGGGAGAAAGGAATGGAGGGAGGGAGAAAGGAAGGAAGAAAGGAAGAAAGAAGAGCTCACTCATGGGACTATGCATAGCTAAAAGGATAGAGATCTCCACTACAATGTCTTCAGACTGTCTTCTCCCCAACTTGGCATTACCTAAAGCTGTAAAATATTTAGAAACTGATCATTAAATGGGTTTTGAAAGCTCTTTTGTGCTGGTCTGTATGCTTGCCTTTTATCTGATCTCTGCGCCCAGTTCTGTGTTGGAACATGCACTAGTTAGAATGTCCGTTATTATCACAAATAATGAATTAGATGACTCATTAAGGCTGTGTCTTCAAAGTCAGAATTCCAGAAGAAAAATAAAAATTTCCATCATCTGAATGTCTGACATTATATGGACAATGCTCAGACCCAAGGAATGAGCAGCTAATGATAGGACTTCAAGCACTAGCCACTGAGTAGGGGAGGATATTTTAAAGTAAGGTATGAAATTATCTCACATAGACAACTGCTTGTACTCTTTCTGGCTTCAATAAATATGGAGTTAAAATGAGGCTGATATAACTTATTTTTCCCTAAAAGTAGATTATGATTTTGGAATTGCAAAGAATGTGTCAACTCTACCAATGATGATGAAACTGGAATAGTTTTGGGTGAATAAATTTGATAACTTTAACTTATCAGTCCTTCAACGCCACTGGTGAACTTTCCTCCTCATTGTCCACTTTCTTGACACCCACTATCCTCAACAGGGAGAGGTCAAGTTCCAGGTATTTTACCCCAAGCCCAAGGAAGAGGAGTGACAATACAGACTGACCAACAATGCCGAAGGGAAAGAGCTTTTGCAGTATCTAAAGTTGAAATGTACAGAGTGTGGTTTTCCTTTGGACTGGAACAAAGTACATTTTAGATATTAAGACCATGGTTTCAGTGTCAGAATGAACTGGAGTTCAAATCTCAGTTCCAATACCTCCTTGATGAACTGACTTGGATAATACTTAACCACTTTGAGCCTCATTTCCCTCACCTATAAAATGATAAAAATAACGTTATCAGTGATTACTTGAATATCTGTGAATTATTGTGAATATTAAATGTGTTGATGCATGTAAAGCAGTTAGCCTTAAATGAATGTTATTATAACTGCAACTATCATTGTTGTTAACAGCTTTGTTATTCCCAAACCTAGGAAGAGCGGTGGGGTAACCTAAACTGCTCACCTATGAGACAGTCTCCAGCATTACTCTTTCTCTCTGATTTTGTTTGCTCCTGAAGCTGGAAAGGTGGTTTGGGCTCAGTGTGTTTTCTGCAGGAGAAATCCGACTACAGGTTAGATCTCTTTCCTGGGTATTGGCTTTGGGGAAAGAGTGCTGTTTAGCTGGCTTTGACTCTATCTGTATCAGCCTATCTAGCCAAAACAAAAGGAATTCTAATAATCCAACCTAGATCACTGAATTTCTACATGGGGGCTTGGGGACCAAACTCCAGCTAGTAATGAAGTTTCTGCTGGCTTCCACACTACTTGCACAAGAGAGAGGTGCGGTGACTTACAAAGGAAAGTATTCAAAATGCTTACTAGTTTTTGTCTTCTCTCTCTCTATATGAATAATCATCACCCCCTTTCCTAACAAAATATGCAAGTGTTATTTTCCATTTATCTACCAGATAGGTTACCAATTTATTTGGTCATCAAAGTCAAATATGGGATATATATGTTTCAAGTTGACTAATAAGCTCACATAACCAGGCATGGTAGAATCAGTTAATGCAAAGTCCACCGACAAGAAAATTTGATTCACTTAATTTTTCTGCCTAAAAATCACATTTTGCATATCCTATTTTTCCAAACTTTTCAAAGCCTGGCATGCCTGGCAAGCAAAAGCTTTCCTGAGTGATTTTACACACATTAGATCATTTGAGCCTTACAACAACCCTGTGAAGTTGTAGGTGTTATTTTCATTCCTACTTTACTGATGAAGCTGAGGGTTCAAAAGTTTAATGGATCTTCCAAGAAAACACATATCATAAATGATGAAAGTGTCATTTTGAACTTGTATGATCTTGCTCCAGGTCAAAGTGCTTTCTCCACCAGACTTTTAGGTCTTTGTCTCATAAGAATGGGGAGCCATCATACTCAGAAAACAGATTTAAACTCCTTCTTATGGCTTAAAGGGCCCTATGTGACCTGTCCGACCAGGCTTTCTGTCCTCATCCCTTAGTCCAAGGCCCCTCTGTGTTAGTCACAGTAGCCATTGTGTGTTTATCGAATATCCAATGCTCATTCCCACCTAAGGGATTTAGCACTCAGTGCCGGTTATGACGGCTGCATTGCAAACCAATCTCCAAAGTTGGTGGCACAAAACAACCATTCTACTATGCTCATGGACTCTGCAGATCACAGATTTGTAGAGGACACAGTAGGGGCAGTTTGTTTATGCTCAATGATATCTGGGTCCTCAGCTGAAAAGACTCAAAGTCTGGGGTGACTCTGCTATCATCTGGAGGCATCTCTATGCACATGTTTGGTGGTCGAGCTTGGCTATTGATTGGGGATTCATTTGGGGCTACTGGCCAGAACACCTGCTTTTTTTCTCCATATGACCTGGGCCTCCTCATTGTGGAAACTGGGTAATAAAAGCCAGCATCCCAAGAGAACAGAAGGGAATTACATAGCAATTTTATGACCTAGTCTCAAAAGATACTTAGCATCACTTCCACCAGACTCCATTGGTTGAGATGGTCACAAAGTTCTGCTCAGATTCAAGGAAGGAGTGGCAAGGGCATATTCTAAGTAGAGCATATTGGATGGGATATATTGTCTTGGCCATCTTTGGAAAATACAATCTGCCTCATATGTGCTCTGTGTAAATAGTTTTTTCTTCTGTTCTTTGTACTAGTGGCTCCTTCATGTTATTCTAGTCATTCCATAGGTATAAATATCCCCATCAATGAAAATTCTAATATAGTATCCTTTCCATCTCTCAGCCTTTTTAAATCCTCATTTAATCTATCATGTATCTTGTCTGATTCTCTCTCTCTCAATTTCTTTCTTTATCTATGTTTCTATCAATCTTTCTATCCTGATCAATCTATCTACACTTACTTATTCATCCATCTGTTGACCACCGTATTGTGAGACACAAGACAATGCCCAGCACAGAGAGAGCAGATAGTCAATAAGTAATTAATTGTTCAATAAATTAAGGCATGAATGATTCTACTTACATGCATGAAGTTATCAGATTTTGAGGTTTTTTGGGGTGGTGGTGAGAACTAGATATGCAGACCAGCAATGAGACCACTGAGAACCTGAGTGAGGGAGATGCTGATAGGGAAGGCTGCAAGGGCTGGTGAAAGGGGACATAAAAACCAAATTCTGCTAACTTCCTGTTTTTTTCCTGGTTCCACTCTGACTTTTCAAATTCCGAAATGAGAGTAATCTGAGAAGGTTTATAAGCCTTTCCAAAGTATGGAGAATATAAGAAACATGCCATGATACATCATTTCATTGCTTAAACTTGTTAACTAAATCTTCATGTAGATAAGTGTTCCTTTAACCTATAAATTTCATTGCGCTAATTACTCATTCTCAGAAATGCTTTTCTCTCTTTTGATTTCTTCTACTTTATGACTATAGATGATGAAACCAAAGTTTGAGAATGTCACCTCAAATTTTGCCTGACATTGTATCAAGAGTTGAGGTTACTTATGTAATGATCTTCAAACTACTCTTAATAAATTACTCATGTTTGTGGTATCACTTTAGTGCTAACGAGTGGTTGAAAAGGAAGGCCTGTTACTCTCTCACAGAGAAAAATTACCTTCCATATTTAATAACTAGGTTCAGATTTCCCTCTAAGTCATTGCCATAGATTAAATCTAAATGCTAAACTCCTAAATTACCTATTTCCAACTCAGACTTCTCTTTTAAAGATAAGATTTATATATCCAATTAGTTACTGGACATTTTCATTTTGATGACTCACCAGAACTTGACATATCTAAAATTTATTTTATCACTGGCCCAAAAATCTCATCCTATATTCTTCTTTCGGTGAATGGATCCTCCATGAGAAGCAGATTTTCCAGGAAGCTGATAAAACCTAAGCTTCTAGATCCTGTACTTGCATGGGTTCCTTCTAGTGTTCTAATCTTGTATTCTTGTATGATTTTTCATAATCAGGATATGACCATTTTCTACATCAATAAAAGGTGAACTTTCTCTTTTAAGTATATGATACAGTTTTATTATCATGCCCTGGCTTGGCCTTAGCAGAAAACTGCCCCCGCTGAATAACATTTGCCCTAAAGAGAGATTATGCATCACTATTTTAAAATAAAAGTCACCATTTTAATAATATTTTACACCTTTTAACTTTTGTGTTACTAATAAATCCATTGAGTGAGTCACTTCACATAATTACCTCAGTTTCAAGGGAATACAAGGAAGTTCTATCATTCAAGTCTAAGGGTTCCATGGCTGCTTTAGTAACATATTTTAAGGACCTAGGAGAGTGACTGGACATACCATCTTTTAAAGTTCTCAGACTTTAGTTCTCTTCATGTCATATGATGTAGATTTTGTGTTAGGGGCATTTGGGTGGCTCAGTTGAGCAACTGACTCTTGGTTTCAGCTCAGGTCATGATCTCATGGGTTGTGGGATGGAGCCCCACTGCGGGCTCCATGCTCAGCATGGAATCTTTTGAAGATTCTGTCCCTCTCCCCACTCATGCATGCACATGTATGTGCAGACTCTCTTTCTCTAAAATAAAAGATAAATCTTAAAAAAAAAGACCACATATATGAAAATTTTCTCAGCGATGTATTGATTTTACCTGAAGTTATTCCTTTTGGTTATTTCTGGATAGAAAAGGAGTTTCCTTACATCCAACTACTGTTTTAGTTAAGCTTTACAATATTCTCAGAGGTTATCAACCTCACCCACAGTTTGGCTTAGGGTTTTAACCTGAATGAACACACCAAATAGCTGCTCTGCATATCTTTGTCAGACAGCATAATTCTAAAGTCACTACAGCCCAACACTTGGCAATGGCTTGGCTGGGAGAAATATTTCTAGAGCAAGCCATGAAATTTTTAAAAAGAAATTCATAAGTATCTTCTAAAAGCTATTCTTGGATTATGCCAGAGTATTAGAGAACTGAGTATATGCCATATAACTCACTTTTACTAAGTTGCTTTTTGGCACGGTATTTTTGTCTTAAATTTAGAGCACTATTAGAAATACCTCTGCAAAAATTCTTACTTGGTAAACTCTAAGGTTGCACATTAAGCTACACTGAGAGTTGTCTAGATTCCCTCCCTTCCTTCCTAAGGTGGCAGAATTTGATAGGCTTCAGAATAATAAGGAAGTTTGGTTTCACTCTTCTTTTTTCAGGGAATGACTGTGGTTGAAACGTTCTCTCTTATAAACTAAATGGCTGGGGGATCCTACTGATCTATCTATTCTATACAGGTCTTCTTTTGCATAGCTTTAGCTCAGTTTTGGAGGGAGAATGCTCTAGTTCATAACTGTTAACCTATTCTCATTCCTTTATCCATTTATTCAGGAAATATTCATTGAACCCTCCCTATATGCTTGTCACTCTTCAAGTCATTGAAGATAATAGCATTAAAAAAGTCCTTTTACTCATGGATCTTATATTTTATCAAAGGAGAAGACTGCTCCTGACTTCTTTTATATAAGACTCTTCAGTAGATTTTGATTTAAATCTTAGTACCAGGACTATCCTGATCACCTTGTTTATCTAATGGGTATAATAAACATTGGCTCATAGGAAGCCTAGAGCCAATTTGTTTCTCTTAGATGTTGATTATAAGTGTATGGTATATTTCTGTGTTTTATCTCATTGCAGGTTCCACTTCTTGTCCTTGTCTTTATTTTCCCTTCCCCCACTTTCTAACACTACCTAATAATTTGTTAGGTCACTGTTTAATATGTCTTTTTAAGAGTCTAAAATCTTTTTCAGGAGCAACATTGAGTATAAAATATAACATACAAATACATAAGAACACCTGCCTCTTTCCTTCCTCCTCCCAGCCCCCCACTATTTTACGCTCTCTAATCCACCCTACCAGAAGCAACTTCCTAAAAGGCCACTTCCGCCATATCATAAACTTTCTCATAGCATCAGTGGCTCTCCAAATAGGTCCTTCATAATCTGTCCTTGCTTAGTTAGTTTATTTCAGCAGTTTTCCTTCCTACGGAGTAAGTCCCTACTTTACGAATGATTTGTAGATTCCCACCAGTGTTTGGCTCTCTCTCACCTCTGAGGCTTTGCATTTGCTGTTTCCTTTGTTTAAAAATCCCATCTCCTCCACACCCTCTCAGCTGGGCTGAGTGTCATCTTCCCTGGGAAGCCTTACCCGTTGCCTCAGGCTTAGTTGTGTGCCCCTCCTTTGGGTTGCCATAGTACCCTCCACTGACGTCTACCCTGTACTTATCTCACTGTATTATAAGTGTTAATTTGCCTGTTCTTGTCTGTTGCTAGACTGTGACCTTCTTCAGGGAGGGGACTCCCTTTCATCTGCATGTCCTGGGGCCCAGCACAGTGCCCCATAGATAGTGCTCAGTGCAGGTTTATTGGATGACTCAGTGAGGGAGAGACAGATTTCCAAAGGTTGCCTAGAAAACTGGCTCCCTCTCTTAAAAGTGATTCTTATTTTCCTGAAGGTTTAAAATGGCCTATGATTTGCTCATACTGTTTCACTCAGACTGTGGATGAACACTGCTCTCGCTTACAGTCTTGCTTCTCGAAAGCTAGTTCAAAAAGACAAAAGAGAACCCCAAAGAGGAGTCGGTCACTTCTTAGGAGTTTGCTGTTTTCTTTTCTCAGATTTATGATCCCATGGGCTAACACGAAGCCTAGCATACAACAGATGCTTAGTAAATGCTGGTTAAATGAGTATCAGTGAAACAAATGATTCACTAATTGAGTGAACGAATGTAGACGTTTGCCTACATGGTACAGGCACTATGGTAAGTGGAATTGATTGTTTTTTGGTGCAGGAAAACTTCTGCTCTACCTGCTCTGTTCTACTCCATCATTCATGGTTGACCCTTTTAGGTTAGGGATTAAGAATGAAGACTGCAGGGATGGTATAATAATGAGTGGCCTAGTCAATAAAATTGCAGGACTATTTGGTTTGTGAGTACAGGGCAGGTCCCATTAATTGGTGTGCCATCAGGGATGGGAGGGTAGGGTTGAGAAATGGGGAGAAGTCTGAAATAGGATAAATGCAGGGCCAATGGAGGGCAACTAGGGAACCAAACTTCAGCACCTTTGCCTAAAACAGGCTCTGTTAACTCAACACATCACTCCTTTCTTCTCACCCTTTCTGTGTCCTTTCTTCCACAAATATTTTCTGAGGACTTGTCATGTGTCAACAACCTCAGAGATACAAGTGGTAGAGAGAGCAAAATAAACATGGCTACTTCTTCACAGAGCTTGCAGCTCAGCATGAAAGACTGATAATACAATAAGTAATAACACAAATTGCAATGAACATTATTAATTGGGGCTTTTCAGAAATGTGAGAACCTACTGGAAATATCTGGCTTGGCTTCCAAAACTTCTTCAGTTGTGTGGGTGGCTGTTTAAGGTTATGTATCCAGGTAGTAGAGGTTTGAATAAGGGGTCCCTGGCAAAGTTCTTGTGTCTTTGTAGAAGGTTGGAGCTATGCAAAAAACTCTTCTAACGACTGAAATGTGCTGGCTCCCCAGCAGTTGCCTCCAGTTCTGTCTAGACCCAACCATTGTTCATTGACTGAGAGTGTGTCAAAAATCTCTCATGTAATTAAATTGCCTGGCTTGAACACATCAAAATATTTGATCTCAGGAAATCCCCCAAATACTACATTTCCCTTTTTAGAGGTGAGAATAAGGGCAGCTTTATATGCATATATGGAATAATGGATGAATTATCCATTAATGTTTGAATTATCCTATTAAGTTATCTGAAAATACCAATGATCAAAATATAATAGTGCTCTCAGGACTTACCAAAACAACTGAAAATATTAAAATTGAACGATCACTTTTGAAAACCTCAACATAATTGAAATAACTCTTGGAAGCTGAAAGCTTGATAAAAAGGATATTAGTTTAAAGCTTTTCATGAATCAGTTGTGGGTGTGTAAAAACAGGTTTATCAAGATTCTGGAACTAGTTTTTTTTTTTTTTTTTCCTTTGTTGAAAATATAGTCTGGGACAAAGTGATATGCTAGCTGAATAAAGTAAGCATAGATTTTTGCTTTGGTTACCAAATTATTATCTTATCAACATCTATTATAGATCTTCCTATAAACTATGATATTAAATACAGTATCAACTAAATGGGGCACATCTTCTTGTTAATATTGTTTATAATGTAACAGCTAAAGGAATTGACTACTTTGGTAAATTAAGTCAATGTTGATATTCAAAAATGAATAACCAACTAAGTAAATAAATGAAGATAAATTTATTTATATAATGTTGCCAGCTGTTTGACTAAAATTTACTTTTCAAAAGATGGAGCCCTGGAATGGATATAAAATCCAAGTGCCTGGATTTTGGGACAAAGGAGAGTTAATTCCTTACCTACTGCTTGTTAACTATTTTATATGAAGACTTAATAATTAATAAATATTTATAAAATAAATTTCACAATGTGAATGGCACAAAAAAGTGGTAGCACATTTTGCTTGCTGTCTAGATGGTCAGAGAAGACACGTAAAATCTATGTGGAAATCTACCCATGGAAATCTAATTAATAAAACCAGGTAAAAAATGATGAATTCCAACAGGGTAGTATGGTCAGTTAGTCTTGGTTGAGTTTAGAAGACAGGAAAAGAAAGAAGGAGATTTGGGTCTGGCTGCTCAGGATTCGAAGAATAAATGGGTGAGGGAGAGAGCCTTCTGAGCATGAATGAGAATAGCTGAAAATGCTAATATGTTTGAGAGATTGAGAGTAATTAGTTAATCTGGAGGAGATATTTTGGTTTTTGTTTTCAAGAGAAATGGGAAAAATGCCAGAAGGGAATTGTAGGTTGATTTCAGGCTACAGAGATTAAGCTTCCTTCCCAAATATTAAGAGGTAACCTCTACTTAGAGGCGAGCAACTGGATAAAATATTGATCTTGCAACTTCAAATCCTGTTTGGAAACATATGGGCTATAAACAACTTATATATATTTATTTGTACATGAAAATGTACCTAATAGTCGTGATTCTTCAAGAAAACCCATTTCAACTTCATAAAAAAATTAATATTGTTGACATTTATCAAGAATGTTATCCTAGGCTCTGTATTATATGCTTTACATACTTTATTTAAACTAATCTTCACATCCAAGATGCATTATCTTACTTAACTCCCAGAACAAACCGTGAGATAGGAGCTGTCATCATCCTCATTTAATGGAGGAAGAACCTGAGCATCAGAGAGGTTCTTCAACTTCCCAAAATCAAAGGTCAAGGGCTTGGAGCAGGTCAAGCTTGATTCCAAAGCCCATGTTGGAACCCCATTGCTAGTTTCAAATAGAGATAACTCTAATGAACTGTGTAGGAAATATAACGCCCCAAAACCAGGCCGATGCTAGATGCCATGACCACACTTCATCATGATCTCTCTTTTAGAATCGGTTATGGCAAAGTAACATATTGTTAGTGTAAAAAAACCCCATATTTTTATTGTACAAAATGGGCAATTGGATTTCAGAGAATGAAATAAGTAATGATATCCAAAAGAGAACAAATAGGAAATGAAAGTGTTGGTTTTTCAGTGTCAGCAGATGCAGTTGGTAGCCTACAATCTGAGAGGTCACCAAGATTGCTGAAGGAAATGTGAAATGATTCCCTTACTCTTTCCCAAACTCCTCCAAGGCTTTGACATCTATTGGTTCTAGTTCAGTGATTAGGAGTATAAGCCTGGGAACCAAAGACCTCATTTCCCTGATCTTCACTCCTCTCACAAGGTAACCATGGAGGAATGTTGTTTATTTCTCTGAGTTTCTTAGCCTCAGTTTCTTCTTCTGTAGATTGGGATAATAAAATCTCCTTTGGAGCATTGATGTGATGATGAAATGTAAAGACGTATAGAAACTATTATGTGCAGTGCCTGGCACAGATTTAATGTTCAATAAATGGTAGTGATTATTAGTCATTTTAGGCAAACCAGCATTGTTCCTCAGAAGAAAGAACTGTTCAAAGCAAACAATGAAATCAGAGTGGATTTCCTGTTCTCTGCCTTTTAAGCTTTTCATCAAAGGCAACACAATGCAGCAGAGTCTCTGAGAACAAGCCCAAGACTGAAGCCTCCTTCTCTGATTAATGCAGTGCTTTGAACACGAGCAAATAATCTGAAGAAGGTTAAATTCATGCATGGCTTAACTTGAACCAAAGTGGTCAAGGATCTTCACAGGCTCTGTGCTGCTGAAGAATTCTAGGGAATTGGTTAAACTCAGAATGTAGCCTAAAACAAATTTGGAGACAAAGTATCATCAAGAAATAGAATAAGTTTTGGCATTATGAAAACATCGTACATATAAATTTATCTGAAAATTCAGTTTACTTATTTAGGGATTATTCCTTCATCCATTTAATAAGTTCCCTTTCAATTTCTGGGAAAGCATCAGCCTAGCAACAGAATAAGTTGCTCACCTTTTTACTTCTGTACACATCTGAACAGAGGAGTCCAGGGATAAAGATGGGGAGGGGAGTAGTTCTATTCTATTTAGACAAGTGATACTACAATGTACTCCCGTATCACTTTACAGATTATCAATTGCATGCATATATATATTACCCCACTCTATTCTCAAACAGCACAGAAAGAAAATGAGACACAGAGGGTTACATATTTGTTCAAAAGCACACACCATACTAAATGGGAAAGCCCCTATTAGAAGACTGACCATAACTCAAGTTCAGCTAATTTTTGCATGATACCACAGTGCCCGAGCAGTGACATTCACTAACTTTTATGTAGTGCTTTACGGATTAGAAGTCCTTCTACATACATAATTTTACTTGATTGTCACAGTATTCTGAAAGCAGAGAAAGTTTTGTCCTCACTTTAAGGACCAAAAAATAATCTCTGACAGTAAGGCAATCCAGGACTTCAACTATAGACTTCAAAATGTCATTCGTTCATTGATCTATCTATCAATTCAACACATACTTCCTGAACATCTCTTATATACTAGGAACTTCTCTGGACAATGATGGTAGAGTGGAGAATATGACTTCCTGTCTCCATGGAGATCTGATTCTAGTGGAGGACATGAACAATAAACAAATGAACCAATAAAAATAAAAGATAATGTCAGATAAAGAGAAGTAGTATGAAGAAAGAGTAATAGGGATAGGGACTGATCTATTTCAGATAGAGTGAAGACAAAGAACCTTTCAAGGTGAGACATTATTAGAATAGACACTTGAATGAAGTAAGGAGCAAGCCAGAAGAACAAGGTAAGTGTTTCCAGGAAAGGGAATGTCAAGGTTAAACACACTCCAGCTTAGTGTGTTGGCGAAACCACAAGGTGACCAGACAAGAGATGGCTTAGGCTGAATGCAAGGAGATAAGCATGGAGCGACAGACAAAGCGTTGGAATAGGTAGGGCTTTGTCATAGTGTATCATGACTTTTTCAAAGATCTCACTGGCTTGGAAAAAACAACGCAAGCATTATGGTCATAAGCCCTTGCAAATTTCCTTTCACTACCAATTCATTTCTCTTCCTCTCTTTGGTATAATTCTTCCAAGCCACACTCACTCTTATCAATTCCTCTCATATCACTGGGGGCTAGTTGAGCAATAGTTTCAATATCATGACTACTTTAATGAGATGTGCAGCCATCTCAAAAGCAAGAGGTCATGGTAGCTCAGTAGCTACTAGTCACAAGCAAATAGTTTTCAAGAGCAGAATATGGGAACCTGAGTTCTGGTAATCTTGAAGTTCTAAGCTAAATGAAGCACTTGAAGCAAAGTAGAATCTATGAAAATAAAGTCATTTATCAATGCCTGAGGAAAAGTACTGCAATTACACTAAAATTTATATAGATTAATTGAAAATCCAGGTTTTCATGAGAAATTGCTAGGGACATAAACGTGATTATTGTGCCAATGTGTAGTATCCAGACAGGAATCAGAAGATCAGGTGTATAAAATAGGACCATCAATTTATCTAGTAAATTTTTAATTAACCTATTACATATTCTTTTAAGTCTTGTGTTCTCTCCAGTATGTATATAGCAAAATGTTGCAGTAACAAAGGCTCTATCAATTAGCTCTGATAGGAGCACATCTACTAATAAAGAGTGAATTGGGCAATGCCAAGTAAGACTCCCAGTGTGTCTGTAATATCATCAGTGAGTTTCCAATCTCACTTTCTTAAGAAGCCAACTATTATTCCAGCTGCAGAAGGAGCAGTCCAATAGACAATGTTCTGTGATAGGAGGTTGAGTAGTTTTTTAAAAAGAGCAGCTGCTGGAATGAAGGAGGAAAATATTTCTCCAAGCCAATTAACATGGATAAATGAGACAAGATTTGTATTTTAGTAGGTTTATGTCTTCTTATTCTTAGTTTTAAAGTTTGCTCTAAATATAGGAAGTATGGGCCATTTAAAGCTTCAGGATGATCTTATAGCCTTTTATATTTGTAAAAGACTTATTCAGAGGGATCTCCTATCTGTACAGCCAAAAGTACCTCTATAGCCTACAATTTATCCCATAAAGAGCAGTGGGCAAGAACCGACAACTCTAAGTGATGCCTTCAGGGTTTGTGAGAGTGTTCCTGGAAGGTGACCACCAGCCCTCTGATGTCTTGGCCAGGGCTTCTTTCCCCTTCCTTCAACCTTTCTGACTGCTGTCTCATCCCAGTGCTACACCTTCCTAACTCTGCAGTGCTTACTCAGGACCACAGGATTTCAGTTCCCCTGGGGGTCTCTCTTCACCATCCCCATGCACGGATCTGTGATTGCATGTGAAATGCACAAGGTTCACATTGGGTTGGTCTCCTTTCTCCCCTCTTCTCCACTCCTAGTACACTCTGTCATCAAAATTACCTACGAGCTTGTGACTTAGGTACACCATCCTGGCAGTAGTTAAATACACTTTTTAAAATAGTAAAAACTTTCTTACTAAAAAAAAAAAAAAAAAACTTTCTTACTTAGGAAACGTGGATTCAAATTTGTGTTTAAGCAAAGATAGAAACATATCTGTCTTAAGGACCTCTGGGGTCAGTAGCAAATAATTAAATTTGTGAAAGTCAAAGAGCTACTACTTTGGTAGTAGCTTTGGTCAGAGTCCTTTCACACACAAACCACATTTAATTTCAAAGGATCCCTGCCAGGCAGGGGCAAGGGACATTCTCCTCCATTTTAAAAGCAAGATAACTAAATCTCAGAGATGTTTCCTACCCAACCAAAAAGGCAGGTGCTTCCTCTTGATTTAAATTCTGCTTCTCTCCTGCTATATTAATTTCAATTAAGCTATTTGGTGACCACTTATAAAGGAGACAAGTAATAGGATAAGAAAAAGAATTCCTTGATTATAATAGTAATAATAGCTAAGATTTGTTGAGGACTTAGTACATACTGTGTTGTTTCCACATGCTTTACATTGGACCTCACTTTTGGTATGTCATCATCAAGGTCCTTAGTAACATGAGAGGTTGTGACAATCACTTAACAAAGATATCAAATGCAAGAAATTGTATGTGATTGTACTGCTGAATTTAAGTATATTTAAAGGATTAAAAATAAAATGTAAGAGAACATTGGATAACCCCTAAACTTTTCCTCTACATATAGATAGCAGTTGTTTTAATAGCTCCAACTGTGGCTCTTGTTGAGTGGTCAATTCACCAACTATCAAGATTAGTATTTATTATTATTAGAACCACATTAAACTTTTTCTTACATAAGTTTTATGGATACAAACTATACAATTTGATCCAGATGTTTGTGATTTTAGTTCCATTTATTGATGGCGAACAAAAGATTCAGTTAAGCCAGAGAACCACCTCAAGGTTGGCTTCCCATTATTTCCTGTGTTGAATTTCTTCTCCATGTTTAGCTATCCAAAGTAAATGAAGTCTGAGCAGCTGTGATAGGATGCAAAGGAGAAAAGGAGAAATGATGTAAAAGTGGAGAGGGATTGAGAAGAATAGCTATTCATGATAGGAAAGAGAAGCAGGGATGCAGGGATGCAGGGGGAAAATAACATATTGTGTAAACACTGGTACCTGGAGAACCAAAAGAAACTTTCCCTTTCTTCCTGGGCACAGAGCTGGACCATATTTCCCAGGCTTCCTTGAAGTTAGATGTGGCCATGTAACTGAGGTCATTTCAGTGGAATGTGAGAAGAAGTGATATGTGCTACCATGTTCCTTCTTCCTCTTGAAGACTAATAGAGAAGACAATGGCCTGCTTGGAAGCCATGTATTGAAAATGGAGCACCGGTCTTAAGATATTTTTCTGAATCTTGTGCATGGAGCAGAGATACTGCTGACTCAAAGCTGCTGCCCAGACCTGTTTCATGAGAAAAAGGCAATTTTTGTTGAATAGAAAAAAATTCTATTTTGTTACCTTATGGATTCCTGGGGATGTAATTGTCCCAGGAGCTTAGTCTACTCTAATGCATAGGGTTTGTGTTGTTAGTCCAGAAAAAATCAATATAAAAAGCATAGGATGAAGGTATGGTGTTGGAAAGTAAAATATGGAAACATAATTCATAATAAAGCACAGAAAAAATAGATGCTTTTAAATCTTTGAGACATGCTTGAAGGAAAAGAAAACTAATGCTGGGGCGCCTGGGTGGCTCAGTGGGTTAAAGCCTCTGCCTTCGGCTCAGGTCATGATCTCAGGGTCCTGGGATCGAGCCCCACATCGGACTCTCTGCTCAGCGGGGAGCCTGCTTTCCCCTGTGTCTCTGCCTGCTTGTAATCTTTCTCTCTGTGTCAAATAAATAAATAAAATCTTTAAAAAACCAACCAACCAACCAAACAAACAAAAACTAATGCTGACAAATCTGAATTCAAATATATAATCCAATGATGACACTTATATTGTAGATCTACTCTTTGACTAAGTAGACAGAAGTCAAATGGTTATATTAATATCTTGGAAACTTCCAATGACTGCAAAAAATGTGATAGCAACACTTGTAAGGGAACTCTAGGAACAACACATTTTGTGAATTCTAGAAATTGATTCATCTTTAGTTGCTGAACATCTCCATTTCTAGTCTATTAGGGAGGACTCTACTTTGCACCACTGCTTCCTTCTGAGGCAAAAGACTGCCTTCTCTTCTAAGATAGGAAATTCTTCTAAATTCTATCTGGTGATCTCTATATTCCTTCAATGTCTTGTTTAGGGCTTGAGATTGGAGACTGGCATACTTTACATATGGATATTTAAGAATCATTTTTGACTCTCAGAGTCCTTTCAAATTTATATTTAATCATATATATTATATATTTTTATATTTAATCATATATATTATATTAAATTTATATTTAATCATATATATATATGATCATATGTATGTTTGATTGTTACTAATTCTTTGTTTTCCAGACATGGCTTCACTACTTATAAATGTAAACTTAAACATGAGTCTATGAATGACTCATGCTGAATTGGCAACTAGAAAATTCAGTCCTAGTCATTCATACAAACATACACCCCATCCTTAAGAAAAGGATCACTCTAATATTAGCCAGATTTCTGTGGCATATTTCACATCACTTCACTCAATCGGATATCTTATATGTGTTTAAAAGCTGATGAAAGTAAAGAAGAAACACGGCTTCTTCAATGGTGGATCAAAACAAGTAAAGTGTTAAAAAGTAAAAAAATGTTGCCTCTCTTCTGGGAATTATTATTTTATCAGTCAGAGAAAACATATTTGGACATTTCTAAACATAGGATAAAAACACCTCCTAACTCACTGGAGGGAAAAGAAATCCCAGCATGGTGATACAGGTACCAAAACATAAGACTGGAGCTATGGAAGCAGTTGATAGGAAATGTACACAATTGAAATTAAGTTCTGCCACTCAGACAGGGTAAGTCACCCACCTTTAATAACAGAATAGATTCCCACTGGATGTGCCTCCCTTGTTAAAAAATGATGAAAGCTAATTATTTCTGCCCTCTGTGAACACACACGAGATAAAGCATTAGAAAAACACACGTGCATGGAGACAAAGAAGCAGATTCCGTAAAACTCACACACACATCTGCATCAACCTCAGAGCAAGTTACTACCTCGTTCTGCAATCTTTTTAAGGGATGAATTAAGATTGGGAGAAGAGTGGCGATATTGACTTTTCCACATAGGACATCAGTGAAGCTGCTGAATTAAAATCAAATAGAAGTCAGTATGAAGACAGGGAAATGTAGTAAAGAATTTTAAAATAATGCCACGGTACAAATGAAAGTAACTGAACAAAAATAATAACGTGATACATTATTGAATATAGTAGTAATGATGAGTGATATCAAAGACGCAACACCGTTGGCCTTTACTCCTACTTATTTCAGTAACTAGTACTGATTAAGCACAAACAAATTACAAAATGGGATATAGGAGGAATTGTTTCACATATCTATATTAGCTCTAACTCTACCGAGGCCTTCAAAATATTCACCATACAGCTTAATAAAGGGATCTTAGCAGATCTAACATGCTCATGATTAAGGATAAATAATCTGAAATTCAAATAAGGAAACTGACTTGTCCAGGGTCACCACTATGAGTTCCAGAAAACTGACTGATTGAAAATTCACACCTAGTTCAGTTCTCCTTCCTCCATATCTGATATGCATCTCCTGAGCCCACCTCAACAGCAGATCAAAGGATTTAAGGATATTTGCAGTTTTCTTTTTGCTGATATTGTCATTTTTAATACAAATAAAATAATAATGGCTATGGTGAGATTTTGAGAATCTATCATGAAATCTGATAGTCCTATAACAACTCTAACTTGTTATCTTACGATAACACTATTTTGCAGATACAAAACTATAGCTCAGAAAATTAAATTACTTGTGCCATGTCACATGGCAGAGCTAGGATTCAGATACAAGTTTATCTTAATCCAAAGTCCATATTCTTTCGACTATACATCATCACCTCTTTTAGTCTCTTGATATTTTGTGAGGCATGTCAATAAATTCAAAGCAGAGTTGATACTTGGAAAGCTTGACTGATCACTCCAGAATCTGTTTAGCCATTCAAACATTGTCAAAAACTTATTCTTCTGATCAAGCTTATTAGAGATCCTGCTTCTATAATAGCCTCCCAACAAGAACAATTAGCAGCTTTATATACAAGGAAATAACCAATTAATTTTATTTCAAAATGATGGCAAAACAGTAGTCACTGAGAGAAAGGTTGGTGAAAATTTTATGATCTGGTAAAAGTCTCTGTAGCCTAGGGATTGTACTATCCTAACTGACATAGATTATGACAGCCTTGCAGATGGTGTTAAAAAAAATAACCCTATGTCTATATGCGATCAAAACACCGAGACTGAATTTAACCCAGATGCTTGGCACTATATAGACACAACCTATGTCATATCTTCCATTCTGTTGGATGTAGCAGAGGAAGGGTGTGACTCTACACAAGTTGTTAAAGGAATAATATTTTCAGGCAAGCCTGCATCAATGCCTTGGTGATATTTTTTTTCTCCCTCCTCTGTTTAAATTCCTAAAATGCATCAGACCTCATGAGTTTCAGGCAGACATACTCTGTTAGGAGTTGAAGGAAGATTTGCACATTTCTTTTCTGACATGTGGACAAGCAGACGCTCAATCGCAGGGCTTTGACTGCTCACTGACTTTCTTTGTCTTCATTCACACATAAGCCTTGCCAATTTCCCACTGAAAATGCCACTGCAGATCCTGAAAAATGTTTGGAAAGAGTCTCATGGCTTTCAATCTCCTCGACAGAAAGAGAAAACTTGACAGTCTTACTTAAAAAAAAAAAAAAAAATTGAAGGCAGTTTTCGTCATTAGTATGAGCATCATAAAACTACTTAGAGATAATGGGTTAAGTGTAACTGAATCAGAGCACACCGATTTGGCAGTAATCTCATTCACAAAATGTTGGAGTGGTTATAGGTGATGCCAAGTTAAACAGGATGATGGACTCAACACAATACATGTTTGCAACACTAATGGGTCGTCAGTTCAAGGCCACCCACTTCCAGGTGGCAGGAAGCGGGGGCAGCTGCCCCATCTCAGGAGAGTCAGAGGGTCTTCCTGCTCACATGGTCAGATGTCTGAGACTGTGAAAAAGAGAACGAGAGTTTGCTTGTCCTTGGTGTTTAATGATCCATGAGGAAAGGAACATTTACCCCTACACCACGGAGCTATCTTTCTCATGGCCTCTAATTCATTCTTGGGGTAAATCAAGGGATAGATGGGTAGTAGAAGTGTCTTGCGCTCTACTTCATGGGGTAACTAATAGCTGTGGTCTTAAACGGCAGAATATTGAGAGGGATATTAAAGAGGCAGTCAGATGTTTCAAAGCCATTTGACATGTATGGTGCCTTCATCCAGAACCCAGATATTTTCTTTTGCCTCTTTCCAAGTTCCTTTCTGGCTACTACTTCGTTTAGCGTGCTGCTTTATGCCAAAACCAGATATTACCCTGTGTGATGTGAAGACTTTCTGACTCATGGTGTCTTCACACTGATGGTCCCCAGGCTTTAGGATGCTAAGGCAGACCCGGTGGCATAGACAGTAAGTAATTGTCCCACAGAGACAACATTGTATGAATGTCCTCCAGTATATAAGTTGAAAAGATTACTATAGAAAGTGACCTTTAAAAGTGTACTTTCGATTTCCAGTTAAAATGATTATAATCATTAAAAGATATAATCATTAAAAGAAAAATAAATATACTAGTTAATACTCATTAATTAATTCTTTTTTAAAATTTTATTTATTTATTTGAGACAGAGAGAAAGAGAGAGAGCACAAGTGGAGAGGAGGATCCGAGGGAGAGGGAGAAGCAAACTCCTCGCTGAACAGGGAGCCTTTGTGGGACTCGATCCCAGGACCCTAAGATCATGACCTGAGCTGAAGGCAGACACTTAATGGACTGAGCCACCCAGGCACCCCTCATTAGGTAATTCTGATTGGGTAAGTAATACTAATAGTGACTACGATGTGCCAGGCATGCTTCTAAAGCACTTCAGATATATTAACTTGTTTAATCTTCATAAAAACGCATACCATTTTAGAGTGAGGAAATTGAAACACAGAGAGGTTAGGTAACGTGTCCAAGGTCACCCAGTTGGAAAGCAGCAAAGGCATACTTCAAGCCCAGGCAATCTGGCTCCAAAGTGTGTAGTATTGTCTGTCTCCACTATAGTATTTAGCACTGAGCTAGACACAGATACTGGGGAACTAGGAAGTATGTGTATGAAGCAATAAGCCTGGGAATTATATTCAAAGTTAGAACCATCTCCTTCAGATTAGTCACCTTTGGAACAAATGCACTTAGAATCATGAGAAGTCACTCTTTAAAACATGTGTCATTACACCCCTGATGTTGCCATCATAGCTGGTTTATAAATAAATCAGCTGCCCATATTTTAGAGTTTTACTTTATTCCTCACTAGAAAGTGTGACACTCTTCTTAATCACTGCACAATTCATAAATCCAGGCTCCAAATGACTCTTGGCCATTTCCAAAACCCAAATCCAGCTTCAAAAGTCAAAGATTTGTCATCTTAGGGAATATTCCAAAGAATCTGCTGGGCAGACCCTGGATATTTTTGAGTGATGGTAATTTCCTTGCAATGCAAGTATACCATTGCACTGGGGCTGCTTGGGAAGTGAGGGCTTGCAACTGGATGCCTAAGTTCAGGTTTCTTTATGAAACTAACAATTTGTATAGCTTTATAGTCAAATATCATCTACAGGTATCCCCTATGGACTTTAATATCCTCACTGGGGAGGACATTTTAAAAACAAAAAAGTAATCAGGGAACAATATATGGCAGATGAAAGTCAAGGCCAACATATATGGCATAAACAAAAAACACTATGGAATTTCATGATGGTGAGAAAGAAAAAAGCAACCAGTAATTCAGGAAGGTGTCATGGAAGAGATGGCTCTAGACTTGAGCCTTAAGTGAAGAGGAGAATTGGATATGATTTTAAGCACTGTGCTGACAACTATGAACATGGTAGATAGATGATAAATATTTGATGACTAACTCTTAATTCTTGACCCGCCCATGTTTGCTGAAACATTAAGAGACAGGATGGTTAACTTCCATACTGAACCAGTCTGAAAATTATGTTAAGTTTCTCTTCTTTGAAATAAGCAAAGCAGAATAAAAAGCCAAATAATCCCCAAAGAAAGGGAAAACAATATTCTTAGAAAGTGATTAGGGAAATGTTTGTATACTTGCTATTTAGAATGTGAGCCATATAAAGGAGGGACAGGACTTACAAGTGTTCTTTATAATCTGTGTTGTGCTTGAAAATATTTGATAGAGTTGTAACTCTCAAAAGTGCTGTGGGATGCCAGAGACAACTCTTTAAATACCCCATACTCAAAACAGTTAGAAATACACAAGGATGAGAATGATTGCTTCCTTTCAAAGACAGACCTTAATTATTCAGGTCCTACAAGATACAAGTTAATTCATAGCAACAGTGGCATAATTCTGTTAACTATTGATTTCTAAGTTGACACCGATACAGAAATTCAGAGGAATCTTTCACAATCATCCAGTCATGCTCCAGTAGATTGAATACCACCACCAAATTGTTCATTCTAATGTGTAAATGTCCTTGGGGTCAAGTTGGTCAAAAAGTCTGAGGAATTAATTGACTAAGTTTTGAGGATGTTTAAGTTTCTCTTTATTTCTTCAGGTATGCCTTTCTGTATATAATGAGACTCGGTTATAAAATATAACAGGATGATTAGATCACAATGTATTCACCTCTGGCTTTCTTCTTCCCAGTCTTGCCTGCTCTTTTCTTCCTCTCCCTTTCTTTCTTTTTTTCCCTCTTACCCCTCCCTCTTCCTCTCCCCTGCTTCATTTTTATCGGGATATTTCCAAGGCATAAATGATAAAAGATCATTAATTAGGATATGGGCTATAACTAATCCACTGGCACTAAAACAAGTTTCATCCTAATATAGTTCTACTGGTTGGACCAAGTTGAAAGCAGTCTCCAGATTCATAAACAACCATTCAATATGATGAGTTGCCATGAGGTGACCACAAAAAAGGGTGGATGAAAGAACTGTTTAAAGAAACACTCTCTCAGTATGGCATCTTCTGTAATGCTGGCACGCAAGAGCACATGCACCAGCTCAAAATAAAACAGTCAAGGAGAAAACACTTGACTTCTTGACTTCTTCTCAAGAAGGAGAATATTGAGGAGTTAGACCATGGCCATAATTTTAACCTAAAAACTATTCATTTAGTTCTACTCTGTATAGAGTTAGTGATGAAGGGATATGAAGACTGCAGAGATGACCTCCACGTTTCTTGTAATACAGCTGGATGAGCAAGGTGTGAAGTCATCCTTAATAGGAGACTAGATAATAAACCACAATTGAATGTTAACTGGGCAGAACATAGGGCTAGGGTGTACTTGGGGACGCTTGTATGGGAGACACAATGTGACCATAGATAAAAAAGATTTTTGTTAGTTTTTTGCCAGCAATATATTATTTTTCCCTTCTAATCCCATTGGAGGCACCGACAACCTCCCTCCAACTGTTCGACAGAAGATAATCCTGTGTGTGTGTGTGCGCGTACACACGTGTGTGTGCGCATGCATGCACAGGCACATGTATATTCTAAGGGAGTCACACAGGGGACCCACATCACCTACAGATCCTAAGCTACAGTCACAATTGTCTCTAAAGGTATAGGTGATGTCACTTAAAGAGTCCTCCCAGAATTGAGAAAACTAGGCAGGAGCCATTAAATGTTATCCTTGGGTAGGCACAATACAGGTGTCAGGAGGAAGAAGCAGCTTGTGTCAACAAGTGTTTACTGGGCACCTCTTTTGCTTTAGGGTCCTAACCAAAAACATTGTCAACAAAAAGTGCACTCTGTGAGCCTTTGGGGGAAATAAAAGCTTCCTGCAGGTTTGGGGATAAATGCTTGGATGTCGTGGGTGTGTTCTTTCATCTCATCCTTTTTTGCCTTCCCACAGCTCAGGCACTTTAAAAGCTACTAAAGTTTGGTCATTTTCCCTCTGTACTTATTCCTGGGCAGGTTTACTATCCTCTGGCATAGAAATCAAGAGTGTGGGATTGTCTGAGCAGCTCAACCTGCTTCACACCATTGTCCTTCAGTGTGGTTATATCATGCTTTCTTCTACTGAGGCTTGCCTGCAATTATTTCAAACCACTGTCACTTCCCTGTCAACCCTTCTTGTACTTTAATGGCTGAGCTAAGAACCAGTGCATTATCCAAGGTCATCACATGGAAAACATGGATCTTGAATTTGAGTTGGGATGTGTATACTCTCTGGATGGCTGACACATCTTCCTTTCATAGGACTAGAACCCCTGGGCCAACACTGGAAACCCATGTGCCTAGAAGCTGCATTATTTCAACATATCCATCTGGCATGGGGACAGTCCCTGAGACCAGAACTGAGAGTGTCAGAGGGGCCAAAATGCTGAGAGAATCAGATGTAACACCAACCTATTTCTCTGCTTCGTACTTCTGTAACAATTGCTTCAGGAAATTGGAGTGGTTAGCACGATGGAAACATTCCAAGTTTTAAAAGTGAGAAAGTGTTTGGAAATATTAGAGTGGGCTTTTGGAGAAACAAAGAAATGTCGGGGAGAGTTCAGATCCCTATGAAGTGCCACAAGAAGGTACTTGAAGTTGGCAATAAAAAATGAGGGTGATGGATGGAGTGAAGAGATAAATTCTAGCCCCATGACTTCCGAATAAAGACTTCACCAGTATCCAACTTAAATTATAATTACACAGAGCCTGCATGTTAGTCATAATTCACTAAAACATTTTCTAGGAGTCTATAGCATTGTTAATAGATAGTAAATGGAGAGCATACATTATGAGTAAATTGGATCGATGGTAACCTTGCACCGAGTCTCATTATGTGGTTTACTTTCTTCTTCTCAATTGTTCTTTTGACCACGTAAAACTGTAAGCTAAAAATATCCTTTTAGAGAATACATCCCACCAACTTTTGTTGCTTCTTTCCTGATGGAGGCGACTAGACAAGCACACCCCTGACATTTCAGCTGTGCTTGATTGTTGTGGTTATTTAATAAAGGCTGGTTTGGCAAGATAAACAAGTCAGAAGCACACATTATGGGTGTTCAGAGGAGATGCAGATGCCATAGGAGCTGAGGGGAGAGCAGTTAGCTTCAAATCGGATGACCAAGAAATCTTCCAGAAGGTACCAATGGCATTTGACCTGAGCCATGCAGGGTAGGTACCATTTGGACATGAAAAGATCAAAAAAATTATTCCGGGTGGTGACACTGCAAGACAATAGGTATGAGTTGGAGTTGTGAGTAAACAAGGTCAAGGAATTGATCATTAAATGACAGAAATAATGGGTGTAAGCCTAAGCGAATCCTGAAGTGTCTAGATTTTAATATGTAGGCAATGAGGAATCAGTGATTTCTAAGCAGATAAGGAACAAGATCAATGTCAAGATTCAGGAAAATGTACATGGAAGCAATGTGTTTAGAAAGGAGTAGAAATCGTAACTTCTATTGGTAGCTATAAGTCAAAGTCCATTTTCATGCATACACAGTACTGAAACATCACATTGCCTTTGCTGTATTTCCATATATGTTAGTAAAAAATAAATATAAATGATCAGTATAGGTGTGTGTGCATGTATGTACTCAAAATAAACTATCATTCATCTGAATGTTTTTCGCATACATGAGATGCTTCTGTGCATACACAAGAGTGCAAACTAATATTTATTTAACGTAAGTGCCTACTATGTACCAGTTACTATTCTAGAAGCTGGAGACAAAGATAAATAAGGTCCCTGCCTTTTGAATTTATAACCTATTTGGGGGATGACAAACAAATTTATGTATGAAGAAAGAAAGTGTAGTCATGTAAGCAAAATACAACAAAAACACACAGAAGGTCAACAATAAACAACACTTTGGGTCAATAAAGCAGGTACTTTTTAGTAATTAGATGTCCTAACCCTAATTCCTAATCCGGAACGGACAGAAGAATACTGGTCTGAAGAGTCCTGTCAGTGAAAAGACTATGTGGGTAGGAAATCAGCAAGGCCTAGAAGATAAGAGTTTTCTCTTACTTTTACTTATTTTTGGCTAATATTATAGGTCCATATAGGTGTTTACATTTTGCTAATTATTTGCTGCAGGTGGATGCTTTGGTGTTTTCTCAACATGAACAACGGGGAGCAAGTGAAATGGGCCAGATTGATGAGTGTGAAAGGTGAGTGGACGTTCTAGGACCTAAACAAAGCTTTTCCAGAAGGAATCACTGAAATGATTACGTGTGATCCTAAAGGTATTAATAAAAAATAGAGCTATATCTAGCTGCAAGAGTAAAACGTCTTTTCGCTAAAGTCTACTTTTGACTTTAGAAAGCAAAGGACAAAATAACATCTAATTCTCATTTCCTGCCTTCTTTCAATTTCGTTCCTTTCATGGAGCATCACGCTCACAGGAAGGTATTTGAAGTCGGAGGAGAGCTGGCATTCATGGAAAGCAAGGGCAGGAGCAGAAGAGCTCCTAGAATATAGGCATACCGAGATTCCAGAAAACCTGTTCCCACAAGAATGCCCTTCCAGGGGTTTGTGCCATGAAAAACTATGCCTATGGTCTGCCACACAACAAAGGCAGGAGGAATCTGCAGAAGCAAGAAGACTGGTGGAATTCAGGCCTATTTTGAAATTAGTTAATTAAAGAATCCAGCGAACTCAATTCTGCTAGTTACTAAGTGAATAAAAGATGATGGGACTCGCTGTCATGCATGAGAGCCTCAAAAGTAGAAAATATATCCATCATGATGACATTACTCACATAATTTTGGATTAGCACCAACACCATATTTACTTTTTCAGCTTTCTTTTATATTTGCTGGCTCATGGGGTTTTTCTCAGCAAAACAGTTTTGTTATGCTTGCTTTTATTACAGAGCTATCCAGGTCGTGTCTTCAACAGATGAATAAGATTTGCAAATCATTTATATTGTAGCACTATTTATATTGCCAAAGTACAAAAATCTGCAAATCAGGGAAGAGAGCCTCTATTGGAATTAATGCCACAGAATAAAGCACTAATGTGTTGATGCAGGAGCTTACGGTCGGTATATACTTAGACTGGTCTAATATTTTTTAAAACACATGGGAAATGACCTTACTATATTATTGTCCAAAATGATAGTTTTGCTTGGATTTTATTTATAAACTTTGACTTCTTTCCACTGAGAGAGATTGGATATTTTCAAACATATTCTCTTGGGGTGTGGCTGAATTATAGCAATAGGTAATATATAAACAATCTGTACAAAATTTAGATTATTACCCTTTTAATCTCGTAACTTGTATTGCAAATATAAATGCCAGGCTAATTTAACCAAAGAGCATAAACCTTCTAACTTAGCTTTCTCTTACTATATATCACTAATTTTTGAAGACATAATCTATGTTCTATTTTAAAGCTAAAGTGCTCAAATAGATTACTAATCTGAACACTGCTGTCACCTTGAATAAATCTTTAGTCTGAGGCTTGAAGACCACTATTCTAAACAGGAATCTTCATGTTAGTGGCATTAGTATGAGCAGAAAAGGATTTTTTCTTTCCTTCCTTCCTTCCTTCCTTCCTTTTTTCCTTCCTTCCTTCCTTCCTTCATTTCCCCCTGCACTAATCCTCATTATACCTGATGATCCTCGAGCAAACACAAATCCCGCAGGTGAGATGACATCACAGAAAAAAGAAAAACCCAGAAATCAGTATAGGGTCCATTTCACTTTCTAATTCTCTGTTCTGATTTCATAGCCTACATTCCAGGGTGTCCAATTCTATGGAGAACTTCTGATGTTTTTTACAGGAGGGATATTAGGCTACTGTTTATTTTCATTGACATACTTTTCTACAAGGTCGCCATCAACAATAAGAGCCCTTATGCAATGACTCCATCAGAGCTAACACAAAGAAAAGTGAAGAAAGGAAAAGAAAGGAAGAGAAGAAAGAAAAGAGGAGAGGAAGGATGAAAAGAAAAGAACTGAAATTTGGGGCAAGAAGAACAGATCCTGGTTCTGCCCCATAGAGTCAAGTAAAACATTTCTTCCTCACCCTCCAGCAACACCCCCACCCCAACCCGCCTGCAGCTGGGTCAGGGATCCAAGAATCCAACAATCTCTGATCCAAGAAATGATGTTTCTATTTTTCTTAAGAAATTTTAAGTCTCTGTCAGAGGAGTAGATTAAGAACGTTGGCGCTCATATATATGGAGAAATCTAACTAGGAATCCCACTTGACAAGCTTGGCTCAGCACATTTTATGGAATAAGAGAACTCCGTTTCACAGGATTACAGGCAATAAAGCCAGACTAGATTATCTGATAGTCTTGATCTCAGGTAGATGATCAACAATCCATTGTAGAAAGAGTGGTGTGTATCAGGTCAGTATCTCACTTCATGTATCAAGTATCTTACTTCATGCTCACTGCTGAGCTTCTCAGTTTGTACCTGCCAACTTGATTTCCCTAAAATCACGAAGCATAAATCCTGACCAGGCAGACGCTGGTCAATTGAGTCTAGTTTGGAACTGTCCTAATTGTCTGCTATGCTCCTAAGTGGGCAAGTGACTATAGAGTCTTGGCTTGAGCTTCTTCCATGGCAAAATTCTCTAAGAAGTGCTTCATGAAAACTGAGTTCTGTGGAAATTAATGGATGTCTTGTAAATAGAGGTTATGGGCTCAAGTTATTTTGGAAGCACTTGGGTCATGGGCATTACTATTTTCCCGGAGGAGGATAGAGAATGGAGTATTTTTTAAAGTGAATTTTTTCTCATGGATCATCAAGTTTTCCACACAAAGTTAAGAGTAGAGCACCATTTCAGGTAGGTCCACACTGCTGTTGGTCCTTTCATACCTACCCATGGAAATCTGTGAGAAATTCACAAATCTTGTGAGTTTTCTAGAACAGTATTGTCTGATAAAATTTTCTGCCATGACAGAAATGTTCTGGGTTGTTCAATATGATAGCCACAGCCACATGTAGCTATTGAACACTTGAATGTGGTTAATGTGGCTAAGAAATGGAATTTTTAATTCACTTACTTTTAATTAATTTACATTTAAAGAGCGACACGTGGCTGGTGGCTACTGTATTGGGCAGCACAGGTCTAGAATCCGATACATATCAGCCAGAGGAGAGTAAACAGAGCATATGTAATTCCATGATTCCCCCAAGCCCTGCAGTGATCTATGGCATTGGGAAGTGGGATTCTGTGTCAACATAAGCACAAAATTTCAAACTTTTTCCAAGCATAGTGTTATTTTCCCACCCGGTGTTACTTCAAGTTGTCTTTTTTTGTTGATGTGGTAAATAGCAGATCCCAGCATGGGCATTTGTTCCTGTCTGCTTTTTTTCTGCTCTTTTCCAGATATTTTGACCCACACATTACAGTGAATTGCACACACATTTAAATATTTTCACGCAAATCCTCAGCCAGCGGCAGCCAGCATCTACCTTGTCTCTACTACAAAGGACTCCACCCAAGACAAATGTGCCTCTGTGGCTGGGCTCAGTGGCATTCCCTACATACCTCGCCCATTCATCAACTAAAGGGCTGTTCCAACACTCATTGCAGCACTCTTCTGTCCCCGAGGCTTCGTACCACTTGGCCCACTACCTTTTTTCCTGTTAGAGCCTGGGATCACACTGCTTCTGCCGGCTGGCACCAGATGAAGCTGTTACTTGCAGTCAAATGAAAGGAAAACTTGAACACTTTGGAGAACTTTTCCCAGGAAAGAGGACAACACTTCTGTTCCATTCATAAGGGGAAAAAAGGGAGTAGGGGTAGTGTTATACTTTGGTTCCAAGACCTGTAAATGCAGAAGGTGTGAGGAAGAACTTTCAAGGAGAATATATGTTCCCTCCTCAGCTCAGGCTGTGGTCAAACTACTTAGAAGCTTCACAACTGTTCTTTCTCTTGTTGGCTGATCGAGTTCCAGGACATTGCAAAAGATTTATTTACAATCACCCAAAGAGCCAGAATAGCCTCACCTTCATCTGGGAAATAATAGCTGTTTTGTGCTATTTCGTTCAACAACAGTGACTCATTATGTAGCACTAGGCCTTCCCTGATACTTGTAACTGTCAGGCAGATTTCCTATGCCTTGTTCACACACAATAGACCTATTTTGTCAGATTAAACCTAGAGATGTATAATTATCTGCATGTGTAGATACGAGTGTACTGGCTTAGACATATATAAGGATGCAAATGTATTTATTAACATGTGGGTCTACAGTGATATCATTCTAAAATGTTTTTCATAGCCACTGTAGGAATGCTCACCCAAGGACCCATCACCTTTGTTGTCTATGCGTGACTGACGACACTCAAGGGGAGTGATGGCTTCTAGTGGAAACATAGAAAATTATTCCTTTTCAGGCCTAGAGGTGAGTTGCCAGGAAAGAGGGAAACATCTGGGGTTTTAAATCTCTGAGAGCCAGGTTAACCAAAAGAACTATTTTGCGTACAACTCTTATAATGAAGATGTTAACAAAAATACAGAAAGGGTTGTTAGGTTCAGTGGTGAGAATTCATCCCATGCTCTCATCTCTGAGTATCTGTCCCTTTTTGTTATCCTCTGGATCCAAATATGCAACCTGTGAGGTGTAGGGAGGGGAACTATTGATCCTTGTCCACGTGTTCAGGGCTTTACAAATTTTTCTGAACTAATTAAAGAGGTAAGTCTTGGATTTGGTATTTTCAGTCAACTTTTACTTTAGAATACATTTCACTTAACCTATAAACAATAAAGTAGACCATGTTTTGATTCCTCAACCTTCTTTTAAGCTAAAATAGAAAAAGTAATGTGATATAAAATAAAAATGTAAGAAGCCGATTTCTCTAACCACCATTTACCAAGAAATTTGCTTCAAAGTTCAAAGATGCGAAAATGCTCCAAAGAGGAGAAGATGATTTTCTGAAGCAAAAGAAGCAACCTATTTTTAAGAAAAAGCCTATCAGAAAATTCCAAATCACTTTCAAACCACTTGCCCTATACTAAATTTGATTCAAACTTTATATGGTACTCAAGGTTTACAACCAAATTTCTAATGACTTAGAGATTCCCAGTGGTGCTTAAAACTCTTAAAAACATTCAACAAATGGTGTATTTAGCTTGTAAAGACACTCTGTGACCTGAATAACATTACGTTAATGGTTGAAGATAGTGATTTGTCTAAAATAATTATCTAAATGAGGTCAGATATAAATGAAAAGTCAGAGCCACTATAGATACAACAAATAAATGTGAACTGGATAATTTTTTTAATGAGTTTGAAACTCAGTATTAGCCCAGACATATGTTTTCAAAGAAACCCAATTCTAACTATAAAAATGGTCTTCTATTTTCTTCCTGCTTGAATGTCAGCTGATAGCTAAGTTGCTATCAATAAGAAAGGTATAAGTCATTTTCAAGATCTTTGCATTTTTTTAAAGATTTTATTTATTTGAGAGAGGGAGTGAGCGAGAGAGAGCACAAGCAGTAGGAGAGGTAGAAGGAGAGGGGGAAGCAGAATCCCCACTGAGCAGGGAGCCCAATGCAGGGCTCGATCCCAGAACCCTGGGATCATGACTGGAGCCAAAGGCAGAAGCTTAACTGACTGAGCCACCCAGGTGCCTCTGGTTCTCTCCGTTTTTGCTTGTATTCATTTGTTCAAGCCAATGGACTAGAGCAAATATAGTTGCCAAGAAGCCTATATTAAAGAAAAGAACCCAAAAAAACCTCAAGAGTGAGCTTAACTGAGAACTCGGTGAGTCAAGAATGCACCTCGCAGCCAGAATGTACAATGCAATCACGAGTTGCATCAATGACAGTGTCTGGAAGGAAAGTGCATAAGTGCATAAAAGTCTCTGTGTTGATTAGATCAGGTCTGGAAAATTGAGCTTATTTCTGGGTAGCACATTTTCAGAAGGAGGCTAACAAACCAAATATACTGAGAGAGAGTAACTGAACTATTGAGAGAGATTAAAATCACGACAAATGCAAATTTGGGTTTTATAACACAGAGAAGAAATGATTCAGGGCTGGAGATTTGGTTGGTTGGGTAAACGTCTTCAAGTATTTTTAAGTTGAAAAAGGTAAAACTAGTATCAAGGATGATAAACTCCAGGGACTCAAATTTCCTCGGATCATAGGAGCTTCCTAATAGCACATGGAACTAGGTACAGTGAATTGCCATTTTCCTAGTGGAATTCTAGGGGAAACTGTACATGAATCCCCACTGAATTGCAATTATGACATTTTATAAAAGGAAATGAGCCCTTGGATGGGACCAGCAATTGGCTTGGCTGTCTGGAGACTCTCTTCTTGTCTTAAACTCTTTGAAATATTTGCTGAGCATCTATTATACACTCACTTCCTTTTTAAAAAGAAGTTATTTTAGCAAACTGGTTCTAGAAGGGAGAAAAAAATATGTTTGTAAATGGCTCCTGCGTCTGACATCGTAAACTCATGGTACGCTAGGACCTCTGAAAGTTCAGTGATAGCAATCAAATATGTGTGATGACTGCTTAAGCAAACAGATAAATTATGCAGAAGAAAATGCATTTCATTTATTCTAAAATTCACGGTGCAGAGAAAATAAATAAATGGGAGAAAGGAGGAGAGGCGCTGGGAAGCCCTGCATAGGTCATTTTCATTTCTGTTCAGTGACAGGGTGTTATCCATGTTCTGGGAATTCACAGATAGTTTGAAAAATGTGTATCAACTTGCAAGGAGCATTTTAGGCTCTGCTGACTGTGCTTCCCAGTCCCTTTGGATATCCTGGGTCAGAAACAACCCAGTGAAGGGAGTTGCCATATTGCAACCAACTTTGAGCCCTGGGCCCCGCATGGCTCCCTCCTCTTGTCATCATTCATGCCTGCTGCGGCAGGAACATCATAAATGGCTTCCTGTCTGAGTCAGATCTTCACAGGCTCAAGGTTGCTGTGTTTCAGGAGCTGAGTCTCCACCTGTTCTCTTGACTGGGCATCTTGCCACTTTTTTTTTTCCCCTCACAGTTTGATAAATGTGAAGGGCTCAGAGAGGGGGCCACTGCATGGGCCCCTCCACTTTTTAAAAAATAGCTTTGTTGAGGTACAAATTGGTAGACTAAAACGAGCACATACTGAATGAATGCCATTTGGCAAGTGATTTTGGTGCCATACCTGTCCCTGACCAGGATCCTGTCTTTCCATTCTCTGCTCTCCTTCTCAGCCTTGGAACACTGTTTTCCCTAGTTTTCGGCAGCTGAACATTTAACTTTGACTTCCTCAACTTCCTTCTCTCCAGGATTAGTTCTCAGCCTTAGTTCTTTCCATCTTCTGTTGCACCCTAGAATCTCTGATCTTCTAGGCCTGGCTGTAGCTCTTCCTAGAAATGATCAGATGTTTCAGGTTTTAATTTACAGGTTTTCAGTGAACAATCTCGATCAAAATGCACTGTCATCTCCTAGTACCTGGATTAGTTAAGGTTCATTGCCAGCAACAATTTACAATGAAGGTGTGCCTTAGGATTTCAGGAAAATACAAACTTATTTATTCAATAAGTATTTCATGACTGGACAATGTGTTAATCTCAATGTTAATTATGAATAATAGGGTGTTGGATAGGAAGAGATCCCTGTTCTTAAGGAATACCTCACATTAGGCTCATAGTATGTAAGTGTTTCATTTCTCTCCATCCAATTTAATAAAATTCATGTGATATTGTATAGCTTTTCCTCTGCTTATACTATACTACCTCATTTTTCTTTTATCCTTTCATACAGAGCTGAAAACTCTGCCACTTCTTCTTATGTATTGAAGAATACCTTCCCTCCGACCTTCCCAGTCACTCCTGAAAACGCATTTGAGGTTAAGAAAAGCATCTTAAACTGGAATTTAAATATGGGGGTGTGCGGGTGGTAAATCACACACAAAAAGCATTTGACAAAGCAATTTATCACGTAATTTTTAAAGACATATATATTTCAAGTGAATTTAATTTACATATTTTCTGACTCATTTCCATTCCATTATCTTCAGCTCTTTTTAAAGAGTTGCTACATTTTTACATTTTCAAAGGACACATTTGTGTCATCTATGACTTCCTAACCTTTGCTTTCTGGAATTCGACTATCAGAAACTTCTTCCTTTGTCTAACCTCAACACTTCTTAGCTGAGATGGAACACTCAGCCATCTTTAGTAACCGTAAGGAAGGGGAACAGTCCAACCCAGCTGGGTTTCTCTTTGCATGAAAAGCCACACTATCGCCTTTGACCTTTGGTTCTAGGGTTCTCATTAGCATTCTTTCATCATTTTAGCACCACCTCTGAGCACTTCACATTTATCAAATTGTGAGAATAAAAACTAACCTAGATGCTTAGTTGGTTAGGAGATCATAAATGGCTACCAGTGGCAACAATGGGGTACTCCTCCTATGTCATTTTATAACATATCTATTGATTCATCTCAACATCATGCTCTTACTAATGAACACCATTGCTGACTTGGGTTTAGCAAGTGGTCTGTTAAAACTTGCATTCCTATTGTACTTCACATAAACAATGTCCATGTTGAAATAGTTAAATGTCATAAGCTACACTTAATTCCAAGGTGCATTTTAAAACAACCAGACTTGAGTTTTTTGAGGAAGGATAATGTTGTATATTGATGTTTGTATCTCCAGAGAAATTGATTATCCATGGTTATCACAGTCCTTGGCACAAACAAGGTGTTTAATTTTTTCTTTTTCTTTTCTTTTTTTTTTTTTTTTTTACCTGAGTCGATGGACAAATGATGGCAAGTGTTAACATCATTGAATGTTTAGGGTATGTTAGGTATTTTGCTAAGCTCTGTACATGGACTAGCTCATTGAATACTCCCCCAAATTCCATGGTACCATTATTATTTTCAGTTTATCAGAGGGGAAGCTTAAGTGCAGAGATGTTGCTCAAAGACACACAGCTATGGGCCTGCTGGGTGGCTCAGTCAGTTAAGCTTCTGCCTTCGGCTCAGGTCATGATCCTGGGGTCCTGGGATCAAACCCCACGTTGGGCTTCTTGCTCAGCAGAGAGCCTGCTTCTCCCTTTGCCTCTCCCCCACTTGTGCTCTCTTTCTCTCAAATAAAGACAAATCTTAAAACAACAACAACAACAAAAACAAAACCACACACAACTATGAAGTAGTTCAGCCAGGACTCAATTCTAGGTTGTTTGACACCAGAGACTAAGCTCAAATAAAGTTGCTGTTGTAGTCTCAGAACCAGTTTATATATCTATATCTGTATCTATATCTATATATCTTAGAATAATGTATGTTTAAAGAGAAGTCAACCTTGGGTTCTGGGAAGAACAATGACCAGGAGGCAGGAGCTCTTGTGAGTTTTACTTCTTCTCTGTCTCTTTAACAATGAAATGTCCTTAAGTAAATCACCTTAGTGCTTCATCTCAGTCCTCATCACCAAACTAAGTATTGTATGAGCAAGAAAACTTTGGCCTATAAGCTTCCATAATCTACTGGTTCCATGAAAAAGTGCACAGCTGCAGGTGTTTGCAGGCAAGCAGGCCTCTGGGTTGGGTGCTGAGCCATGACTGGGGACAGAACACAGAGCTGGTGTCTGTTCTTCCTGTTGGTCTTAGTGCTGGGTATGGCTTGTCAGCTGCTGCTTATTTTCCCTGCTCAATCTTTTCTTATCAGAGGCAGAAGGCATAAAGGATGCCATCTGGGATTGCTTGTTTAGATACAGCATGGTGTTAACAAGTTTTTCTCTCTTCTTACTCTTTCTTGTTTATTGCTGGTTGCAAGGAGCAGAGATACACATGCACAAATGCAGCCATTGCCCAGGCTCTGTTCTTCATCATGAACTTGGGGGCCAAGGGAAGTGGGAGGCACAAGCTGTGAGTATGTTGGAGGGAAGGCAAGTAGAGTTGGGGCCAGGAGTGGGCAGTATATTCGGCAGCACCTAGAGGAGTTCTGAGATTAAGTTATTTTGAACTGTGGAAGAAAATGTATGAGATTTTATTGACACCTTCTCTGGGAGTAACAACAGGAGATTGCATACTCCTTGGAATCTGGAGACTGATAAAAAAACATGGCACTTCTTAACCCTGTTAAGAAATTTTATGTTTACAATATAGCAGAGTATTAAGAGCCTGGTCTCAGAGCCACACAGGATTTGAAGCCAAGTTCCTCTACTTGTTAACTAGCAGTGGATGCTCTGACCGCCCCACCAAGATTCCCTCTACCTAGCCTTCCACACACCCCACGTACTGTGAATATTGGCTGCTAACTGTGGTCACAACTGCCCCTTGCACCAGGGAATTGCCCTTGGCAAGAGTGCAGAGAACTCTCCAGGAAGGCAAAGACGGTCAGGCTGGTACAAAAGACCTCCCCTTGCCTCTAAGTGGGAGCAAATCTATGGTACACTTTGTGCCTTGGCTCTCCATATGGGATAAGAACGAGGATGGGTTCGGCTGAAGCCCCAGTCTGCTCCAAAGTAAGTGACTACTTCTGGCTCTGCTTCAAGGGAAACTGACCTGAGATGTTAGGTGAATTGGAGAAGTAATAGCCCCTCTCGGCTTCTGGTCTCTCATCTGTTAAAATGAGATTGATACTATCGCCGTCCTTAAAATTTTAATTATTCACAAAGTACTTAACACAGTACCTGGCACGTAGTGCAGTTACATTGGTAGCTACATTATCTGCTGTGCAGATCGGGGATTCTGATAAAGTGCTGCCTTCTGGAACATGAGGAAGCACTAGAGAGAAGAAGGTAACCTCTCTTACTCTGAGATGAGAGTAATTATTATTATTATTTGAACATCCTGGTTCCTAATCAAATTAAAACAAAGAAAGGAACAGTCTAAACCAACGGCAGGAAGAATCTTGAGCTCCCAGTGCCCAGTCTCATGTCACATAGTGATGCATCTGTGGGTTGTGGGTTGTTCTGTGTGCGTACTAGCTGCTGGCAGTCATCTGTATTTCTGCAATGGAAAACGTTGCTCTCTTCAGATGGAAAAAAAAAAAAAATATATATATATATATATATATACACACACACATAACATATATCTATATATACATATGTGTGTGTGTGTGTGTGTGTATATATATATATATATATATGATAAGTCTCCATACTGCTAGTGTCTAAATTAAGAAAGGTAAAAAGCAATTCATGTAAGCCAGCAGGCAAAACCAACAGCAGTGCTGGCTGTGAAAAGAGCAGACTTCCCAGACGCGGAGCCTCTAGCAGTGCCTCCCCCATCGTGCTCGTGGGTTCTTTCCAAATTGAACATTGGAACTGCATGGCACCTTGGAGCAGATGTTCACTCAAAATGCAATTGAGTAAGGGTCAAAAAATAAGGGGAGTTTTAAAGTGTTGATAGAGCAGTGGAGGAGCCACAGACGGGAAAACGACGCTGAGTGTGCCAATCAAGAGACCCATAAAGGGAGATCCGGATGCTGACTACAGAGCCTCCTCTGCACGCTGCGGCATTGAGGAATCTCACCTACTCGTCACCATCTGCTGTCATTATCTTCTCTTGCTTGGGCCCTCGCTTTCTGGCCAAGAGAAGGTGTAGCCATTTATTCCTTTATCCATTGAATACGGTCCCCCAGAATACCCCAGCCAGCATGTGGGGGGCTCAGGATAGAATATTTGTGTACAAAAATAGATGCGATCCCTTGGCTCATCAGTGTTGACAAACAATACTGGTTAATTCCCAATGTGCCCCAGGGATGAGTTTCCATCCCCCAGGGTATTTTGCTAACCTGTAAGAACGTTTTTTTTCCCTGCGTCGCTAGATTATCAAGTTCCCAAGGGCCAGAACGCTGTTTCATCGGTGGATCTCCTAGCATGGTGCTTGGCACATGGTAAGGGCTCAATTGACACATAACCTGAGTTGATTTCCCAACCCATTTACAGTTTCTGGAGGAATTCACATAGGCATGTATTAAAGTTCAGGTAATATAAATCCCCCTCCTTTTTTTTTTTTCTCTCTCTCATCTGTAGCACAGCCAATCCAGCAATGCTGACTTCGAAGAGAGTCTGTCTTAGTTTCCTGGGGCTGCTGTAACAACTCACCACAAACTGGGTGGCTTGAAACAATAGAAGCGTATTCTCTCCCACTTCTGGCGGCCCGAAGTCTCAAATCAAGGTGTTGGCAGGGTTGGTTCCTTCCAGAGGCTCTGAGGACAATCTGTTCCTGCCTCTCTTCGAGCTTCCGGTCGCTGCCAGCAATCGGTGGCCTAGAGTTGCATAACTCCAGTCTCTGCCTCAGCTCTCACATGGCCTTCCCTTCTGTGTGTCTTCTCCCCTTTTCTTCCCTCATAGAGACACTTGTCATTGGATTTAGGGCCCATCCTAACCCAGGATAATTTCATCTAGATATCCATCTCCATTATACCTACAAACACCTTTTTCCAAATATTCACATGTTGTGGGTGGACAGCCCAGGGGCCATTTAACTCAGTACAGGGTCCTAAAATTTCCAAGTACATTACTAGAAGTGGCAGGCAGTAGCCTAGTAAACCACCCACCAAATATCCAGAATCAGGCAAGGACTACTATGGGGTCAAATGGGACTTGGAATGAATGAGTCACATACACCATGTGACTAAGTATTGAAATCTAGCCCATTGATCCTCCTCTTCTTACCTGGGGCTACAACCAATCCAGTTTTTTAGCCAGATCAGCCAATCTTTCATCTTCACTTTTGTTTCTTCTCTTGGCTTTCATACTTCAAGGGCAAGATGGTGGGCATTTAGGAGGATATCACCTGATGCTTTTTTTTACTCTTGGGAGTGGAGGAATTCCTAATTCTACTGCTTATGCTCCTCCCTCACACTGTTCTCTGATATTCTGATCACATTTTTCTTTTCTCTCTTCTTCTCTTTTTCTGTCGAAGTATTCGTAATCTTTTAAGATTAAACAGAACACAAGGCCTCCCTCCTTACCTCTAAGTTGTCCTCTCTTAATCTCAGTTTATTTTAAGCACTCACCAGAACACCTTTTAAGGAGATACTGGTTCCTTCTTATAGGGAAATGGCATTTCAAAAGAGAGCCCCTGTGAAAAAGAAAATAATGTACTTGTCCTTTTCTTTGCATATGCCGGCTTATCAAGAATACATACTCCACAATAAAAACCAATGTGTCTGAGAAATCCCATTCAGTTTTTTTTTTTTTTTTTTTTGAGAATCCAGTTTGAGTAAACTTCTACGAATAGGATCTGAGAGGAAAATGACTCTTTCTTAATGAAACCTGCTGCTCATTTACCCAGCAGCCACTGAGAGGCTAAACAAAAAATAAAGTAGCAAATCCAAGCCTCAGACCTGGTCTGAGCCCCTGTGGTTGAGCCTTTCCTCCACTGTTGATCAATTTAACATATTTTGTGATACCCGAACCAACCAGAAACAATTGCTGGGGAAATTCTAGAGACTGACTTCTTCCCAGAGGATAGCTGTCACCACTTGTTCAACATTTTATCACCTTAGAAACCCTGCCAGGATTGGACACACCCAGGCCTGAGCTGATGGGCTGTACTCGCCTTCTTGCTTGTCATGAGCAAACTTGATCATTCTAGTAATCTTAACCTCAAGATTCTTCCTCACCCACTGCTTCAAGCCTGGTGGATAAAAGACATGAACTTGATTTTTGTCTCTGTCTAACCCGACTGATCGTTGCATTGTCTCAGAGACACCGTCTCCCCATGAGATGCAGGGTACTCTTGTCCTGTGACACCTGCTCTCTCACACTCTTCCCAAGACCACCTTGGTCTTTCTTTAGCCAAGGTGCATTTTTGCATCTTAGGTTCTATCTACCTATACATTCCTACATTTGAACTGAGCAATAGACCCTAGCAAATGTTTCACAAAATGAGATTCAGATCACTTGCTTAAGGTCTACCTTTAACTGCACATCAATTTTCTCCTTCAAAAAATGTCCAGAGCCAAGGAGAGTGGCATAATAGAGTACTTCACACATAAATTTCCCCCATATTGTGTTATTTTCTTGACAATTTGAATTCAGAGTTGCTTCTGAGATGATCAGTTCTGTGTATTCAGACAATAACCCCTCCTTTTATAAAGACACCACAGGAAAAAGCAAAGAGCCAAAAAAAAAAAGAAAAAAAAAGTTCATATAACTAAGTGATTCTGTGTCTTTACATCAATGTGTTTGATCACGAATGAAATCTGGAAGGCCAATTAAATTAGTACACATTTCCTCAGGGCACTTGGGAGTAAGTAAGAGGAAAGAGCATTTATTTTCTGGTTTTCCCTAATCCTTCTGCTGCTTGTTTTCATTAGATATGAAGGCCATTAAACAGTATGTAGCCCAAGCAGATTTTAGCCTTACAGAAATGGGCTTCCTTTGGCCCATCAAGAAAACTCTTTCAGAAATGTGTTTTGAGCCCTTTGAGAAACTCTGGGCATCATAAACTCCTGCTGCTTTTCCTCTCTTCCCTCCCCCTTAGTAATCTCTCCCCTTTACGCCCTCTCTCTTACAGCGAGTTCCCTGTTTTTAGCTGAGTCACAGCAGCTGGCTGGCACCTCCAGGGTCATACTGTACGTAACACAGAATCCTCTCTGTTGGCTACCATGGTGCTCAAAAGAGGGGCTGTGGCAGCCGCTGCAAAGCATCCTGGGTACTCCAGCCGAGCCCTCCTTTGAAGCCCTGAAGCAAGCGGCTGGCAGGAGCCTGGGACAGCTCGGGGATCCAAGGTTCCTGGCTAACATGGCTTCACTGAATCCCAGGGCTCCTGCTGCCGCTGAGATGCTGCTCAGAAGCAAGCCCTTAAGAAATTCAGAACAAAATCCAGACGGACAGAAGCAGAGTCATATGGCCTCTCAAAGCCAATGGCTGCCAGGAAATAGTCTTAAAACTGCCAGAGCCTTGGCAAAAGGCTTGAGCTCTGCCAGCGGGTGAATAGTGGGGTAAGAGTGTTGGTCACATTCTCCTTTTCCAGTCAATTGGATTGTGCCTGGGCACAGAAACGCGCATATGGAAGTGTGAAGCAACAATATATCACTTTCCCTCCTGAAAATAAATGCTGGCCCATTTAAGTAATAATATACCCTCGCCAGGTGGAACAATACAGATTTTCATGGTTAAAAACACAATCTTCTGGCTTTCAAATACTGAAAACTGGACGGCTCCTCATTTCCGAAAAACTGTCTGGAGGCTGAATATTTTACAGACTGTAGATCCTGCAGCCCTCAGGTCGATTTACTCTTTCTTCCCACTCCTCCCCGCCTATGGATCCCTATCTGATTCTTGTTCTTTGAAACAGTTTTCTTTGGAGGACTTTATAAACCAACTAGTATGCTAATGAAGAAGGCAATGATGATGACGATGATGATGATGATGGCATCTAAGCTACACAATGTTCTTTCTGCAGCTTGGGGGGAGAAAAAGTTGTGGATGATTACTAACATGTTTTAAATGTAACGTTTTTTTGTTTTTTTTTTTTTACATGCAATCTGTAGTCTCAAAGTAAACATGAGTGAAGAAGTTATTGATCCTAAATGGCAAGTTTCAAATCCCTCCAGAAGCCCTGTTTCACATTCAGGGTGTGGCTCATAAAGATAGTCAAAGGATTTGGTTTTTGCAGTGCTACCCTTTACATAAACTCTAAGCAGTAGAGGAATTTAAAAAGATAAAATGATATGAGGATAGCAACTGCTTTTTGTAGCTTTATGGAGGCATTAATATAAAAGTATAAAGCCAGATTATTTGCTATCATGACTATGGTATATTCAGACACAAATTAAAGCAAATGCTAAATAAATAAATAAATAAATAAATAAAGCAAATGCTAAAAGCAAAGAAACACAGTACATCATCTCAAAATTTTTATATTTTTCCATCAAAGAGACTTAGGAAAATATAAGAGACAGGACATTTCACCTCAAAAGCCAAACTTTTTAATTAGGATGGTTTTCTTTGGCTGTCAAGGCCTAAGAAAGCCAAAGTTAAGCAAAAGTATCACTTAGAAGACACAAGAAGAGCAAAGAAAAGAGTGACATTTGAAATGAACCCCTGAGGAGCTATTAGTAATTGCTTTTCTGAGAAGTTAACACCTATAATATGTGACAGAACAGGTTATCTTGGATTCAATGTGTTAAAATGTTTTAATACCTGGTTAAGTCATTTTTAATAAACAAAATAAATTATAATTGATTTGCTAGAAGCCAGACGATTCATCAGTACCATAGGTATAAATATTTTAGAGAATGTGAGCAGCCTGTACTTATTTTAAAATTTGGAATTATTTTCCATTCCTTATAACAAAATCTACATTCTTTCAATCATAAAGAAGCTGATGGTTGAGGCAGGATTGAAAGGAGAAAAAAGCACAATTCTCCTATGAAGAATGACATAGAAACAAAATGGAACACTATATACAGAGGAATAAATAAATGGGTGCTGGATCAAAACCTGTAACATAATCCACAATTAAAGAAGATAACTTTGGAAAACAATAGTTGTTGATGGAAGGAAACAAAGAGAAATGGACTGTTTAACCAGGATGCAATGAATTGCTTAATCTGAGGTTATGGTATAGGTGAGAAATCTAAACTGTTAGTCTAGAAATGTCAGACGAGGAGAGATTACCAAGAACTCTTAGTAGAGTGTTTTGTACAGTTACTCAATTAAAGCTTTATTGTTTAAAGACAGGCCTCCTTCTGATACTTGCAGAACCTGGAACAAATGGTGGCCCATCTGTCATGGATCTAAATATTTAAAAGTTTTAAGTTAAGAAATGGTTAAAATAAAATATGTTTGATCCTATCCCTTGATAATATACTTCTCAACATACATAAGGCCAGGTTCAAATGCAGAATTTTCAGAAGTCTTGGAGACCTGTGATACAACATGAAGAGTGGGCTCCTGGCTCACTCTCTCTCTTCCCAGCCTTGGCTCTCCCCCAACACCATGAGAAGCTTTGTGCCTAAGCAGGTAGAGAGCCCAGCCTGTAGGCCCAATATCTGAACAGCCAACAGCAAAGAACAGCCCATGGCCAACCCACTGGCCTTGGAGTATTCATACCAGGAGATGGTTCCCCTCTAGGAAGATATACCTAAAGAAGAGGCCCACTGAGTGAGCATCTCGGGTAGGGAATTGTGACATCATGAGTACCCAGAGTGTGGTCTAGAAGTGGGAACAAAAGTCCCCAGAGGGAATACCCTCTTTGTTTCATACTGTGGGGAAAGGTACCACTGCAGATAGGGTCTAAGGCAGAAGCCTCTCTTACTGAGGTCTAGATAAAATCACCTAATCTACAAACTTACAAATCTATAAACTTGTAACTTTCCAGTTACAAAACAAATAAGTCATGGGGATGTAAAAACAAAACAAAATAAAATCACCTAAAATCTAACTCAGACATACAATAAATATACAAAACACAATATATATAAAACATGACTTCAAGTGGGATGAATTCCAGTATTAGAGACCGTGATTTAATTGCTATTATAGCAACTGTTTTACTGTAAGAATAATAGAAATACAATTGATTTCGGTTATTGACCCTATATCCTACAAAGTTGTTAAACTGACTTACTAGTTCTAGTAGCCTTGTTTTGTTTATTTGTTTTTGTTTTTGTTTTGCTATATTCCTTAGGATTTTCTACATAGACCATAATGTCTTCTGAGAATAAAGACAACTTCAATTCTTTTCTACTTGTGTTATGTCACTGGCTTTGAACTTCTGATACAATATTAGGTCATTGGTTAGAAACATTTCTTCTTTTCTATTACAGATATTTAGTGCTGCTAATTTCTTCTTAAGTATCACATCCTGCAAATTTTAATGTGATGTTTTCATTTTCATTTCACTTAGTCTAAAATAGTTTCTAATTTCCTTTTTAATTTGTTCTTTGACTAATGGGTCATGCTTCTTTCTGTAGATTGTACTTTTGGTGTTGGATGCTCAATGATTCCATTACCATTTGTTGGAAATACTATCCTTTCTATGTAAAAATGACCTCCGAACCTTTATAAAATTTCAGTAAGACTACACTTTTATTGGTCCTTTCTGGGTCTCCTATTCTGTTCCATTGACCTTTGTGTCTATTCTTCCACCAATATCACACTGTCTTATTGCAGATTTGTAAGTCTTGAAATTAAGGAGCATGAGTTCTCCACTTTTCCTTCCTTTTCAGGATTTTTTTTTTTTTTTTTTTTTTTTTTTTTGCTATTCTAGTTCTTTTTCTTTTCTTATAAATTTAAAAATCATCTTACTGATATCTAGGTAAAACTTTTCTGGGATTTTGATTGGGATAGTGTTGAATAAACACACTGAGTTGGCATCTTAACAATATTGTGTCTTCCAAATCACAAAACAGATCTTTGAAAATTTTTTCATCAGTATTTTTTGTAGTTTACAGTATAAAGATTTTGAATATGTTCCTTTGGATTTGTATATAGGTGCTTCAATTTTTGTACTGTTTTAAATGGTACACCTGGCTCTGTGTGATCTTTCAGTATGGCTCAGCCTGGTCTTTCTATGGTTCTTTCTTGGCCTTCAGTGGTTTCTTCTGATTTCTGTAGTTTTTCAAATCACCTCCCTGTGTGGCTTTTTTTTCTTCAGTACTCTGCCCTCCCTAATTCCTCAACTCTCTCTCTTCAACACAGAAATCCTACTGACTCTTTTTGGTTCTCCCTCCCAGCATCATAGCCGAGAAACTCCCTCCAGGCAGTCAACCAGGGCACAGAGCACTCACATAGGTTGTTTCCCTTCCTGTCATGACTGCCTATTGACAAATGTCTGCAAAATCCCTGCTTTATATATTTTATCCTTTTTATTATTCTTTAAGACAGGAGAGTAAGTCTAGTCCCTGATACTCCATTGAGGCTTGGAAACAGAATTCGCCACTACAGCTTTCAACATGAATTATCAGTAATATAATTGTACAATATAAGCTTTCATCTCTGCCTCTATGACAGGCACACCGAACTTCACTCAATCTTTCATGTATATGAAGGTAACACTCAAAGGGCCCTTGCACATAGTCTTTCCTTTGCTCAAAATGCTTTTTCCTCCTATTATCTGCTGAATTCCTGCTCATCTTTCAGATTACAATGCAGTCATCGCTGTTTTCAGCAAACGTCTTCTCTGCCTTCCCTAAATTGTCAAATCTTGTTATATATTCTCCTAACATGCCTTCATAACATTTACCTCACTTCTAATTTTACATTTCTTGTATAACTATTTGATGCATGTCTGTTTCCTTCTCTAAACTGTAATGAGCACCGGGACTACGTCTGTCTTTGCCTACCATTTTAGCCAAAGTGCCTGGCACAGTGCCAGGCACATAGTAGGTGGTCATGAAATATTTATAGGATAAACACATTGACATTATTTCCATATTTGTCTTTTGTGAAAATTTCATTCTTTCTTATGTCACCTTTTAGATGTAATACACCAGTAATTATAGCTTTACTCCCATAAAATTAAAATTTTCCGTAACTCACCAAAGCAAAAGTAACAAAAGGACAACTGTTCTCTCAAAATTGTATCAACATTCACTATTTAGAGACAAGTAATTTAAATCTTATTGTTAAATAAACTACTGATAGGAGAATTCTGCAACCAATTAGTGCTCTTAAGTTGCCATTTGCTCATCACAGATGCAATAAAGCACAACTTGGCACCACCAGGCAAACAGAAACTGATTCATGAGGGATATCAGATTTCCCTGCTTCCATTTTGTTTTCATCTTTCTAGTTTGTTTGGAAACTCATAAAAACCATATGATGAGTTTTCAAATAAACTAGTGGTAGTTCTATGCTGACTCTTTTGCCCCCTACAGTTTGTTTGTTTTAGGGCTACAGTCCTGGTATCACAAACAAACATCTCAAAGAAATATTCTTACATTGGATTTCACAGGCGAGGTAGATGAGGAATCTGATGGCTAATTGTTTTTTATGTGGTGGTTCTACCAATTGCATCTCAAGTCAATTTAAATGTAATGGTTAATGCCAAAAAATGACATATTTTGTAGGAGGAGTTGTTACTTTTATTGAAATAGTTGCCATATACCACAAGATATTTTCTGTAGTTGTAGAAAGAACACAAAAATTGATTTTATTATAACTCACAGTATCCCTCTAAAGTTAGCCATTACTATTTTTCCACTTAAATAGAGACATATTTTATTATAATTATCCTCAAACACAGCAAATGCTCCCAAAGTTAAAAATAAAATTTGAGATCTATTGAGAGATGGATATAAAAGATTTTCCTTCCTTTTGCTTTTGTTTCACTATCTGAAAAAAATCTGAGAAATAATTGCTACTTACCTTTCCAGCAGAAAAAATTATGAGGATTATTAAAATAATATATGTAAATTACTTTGCTGTCAGAAGCCCTGCATACCTGTGTTATATATTATACTGCTAAAAACTCACATTAGTAGACTTTAAATTTTATCCTCATGCTCAAATAAGTAATTCCCATATATAGCTCAGTGTATCGGCCCTGATTTTTCTTTTTAAGTAGACAGGTGCTGCTTTAATTAATTTGAATGGACACAGACTTAAAATTACCCCTTTGAGAAAGCATTGTTGTTTTAATGTTACTAGTATTAAATATCATCAGAGCCTTGTCTCGGGGTACCTGGCTGGCTGAGTCGGTAGAGCCAGCAACTCTCGATTTCAGGGGTCATGAATTGCAGCCTCACATTGGGTAGAGAGATGACTTAAAGTAAATAAGTAAAATTGAAAAAAAAAGAAGCTTGTTCTTGTTTTTTTTTAAGATTTTATTTATTTATTTATTTGACAGAGAGAGATCACAAGTAGAGAGGCAGGCAGAGAGAGAGGGGGAAGCAGGCTCCCCGCTGAGCAGAGAGCCCGATGCGGGGCTCGATCCCAGGACCCTGAGATCATGACCTGAGCCGAAGGCAGAGGCTTAACCCACTGAGCCACCCAGGCACCTCTTGTTCTTGTTTCTATGAGACTTCTACCAGTTTTCAGTGCAGTGTTCTTATTTATTTAATAATTCTGATCTGATAGAAATACTACATTCTCAGTGATGTAATAATGTAAAGCATCTGGATTTTGGAGTCGAACATTTCTGTGTTCAAATTCCACCTTTGCCACACATAACTGTATGACCTAGAGCAAGTTCTTTTTTTCCTCTGTGGCCTATGTTCTCTCTGTGTCAGATGGGTGACAATTCCACAGGGTTTCTGAGGATCAGCGACCTTTATGTAAAACAGTGGGCCCAAATAGGATGCTCACTGACTGGCGGTTATCGTTACTACTGACAATTTTATCATGCATAAGGTAGTTTGACATGGCATTAATATTTAAGAAAACAAAACCAATACTTATAGATAAGTTGCTGTGTTTGGTCACCATCTGATTTACAGGCATTGTTTTACGTAATTCTCACAAGGCTATAATGTCGTTTTATTCCCCGTTTTGCGGATATGGAAACTGAGGCTAAATGAATTAGAGTGGGTCTGCGATTTGAATTTAGATTTGTTAGATTTCCATGTCTGAAAAACAAGCCTTAATTCTGAAATTGAACAGCTTCATCTTTTATTTAAGTTACTTTTTTCAAATGATAAATGATACAGGTGACTATCTGTACTTTCGTACCTTTTTTTTTTTTTCTTTACCCAGGGTTTTTGTTTGTTTGCTTGTTTGTTTCCTTTTACATCATTTTAACAGCTTTTGAGGAAAGAAGCAATCTTGTGATTTTGGTTAAGTAGGAAAATGAAGGATAGCTCTCAAGTCTATTTATGTATGTGTGCATTTTTTCTAGAATCTTGAACATTTATTCATTATGATAAATTACCACTAATGTTATAGTGAGGGGCAGTAGAGGTGTTCCCTATATTCCAAAAATATTCGTACTGGAAATAAGGGGTGATTTCCAATTTATGTAGGAAGTGTTGGAAAAAGAGTTACTGCTCCATTTTCCTTCTTGAAGTCCCCTTTCTAGTATTGGAATGTACACATAGTTAGATCACATCTAATATTTATGATCTTCTGCATGTCACCTCTCCTTCTAAAATACTAATTTGTAATTGTCAACCCCTTGACAGATATGAAGGCCACTGAATTCTTATAGCTTTGCTCTAGTTTTAGTATAAATGACTGGATTGATAAAGAGCACAGTATATAGAAGAGGGCAAATACCACCTGGAATGTTCTGTAAGGGTTCATAATTTATATTTTACATATCTGCTCAACGTCAACAAGTTTATATAATCAATCATGCTTAAACAAAGAAAGTATATGAAAGAAGTCATAGGAAGACTGCCTAATTTTAATATTATTTAATTTTAACCAACGCAATACATGAGCATGCTTAAAAAATCAACTTGTTCCCAAAGATTTACTAATAAAAGTAATATCCCTGCCTTCCCTCTATTTAGTCCTGTCCTTAAGACACAACAGAACATTTAACTCTTTAGATGTTCTTTTCTGGAATTTATCCCCATATTTTTAAAGTAATTTATCTATCATTTCTTGATTTATAAATTTCGATATTTTTAAACTCCTTTTTGATAAATGAGAAGTTAGATCAGTGATACCAACCCTCATCTCTTTTCCCATCCTTGTTATTATATTAATAGCAATATTTTAATTCAGTTAGACTGTGTTTACATCATCATGACCACACGAATGTCATTTTCTTCACAGTGATTCACGTTTGTACAGCTCTTTGTTTTACTAATAGTCTTTAATTACATTTTATTATTTTCTAGGTCTATTTGTCATGACTACCTGTTTAATAAGTTTGCAACTACACCAATATACTAGGATTTTTTTTCATGTTCTCCCCCTGCCCCAATATATACCTAATTTTTTTCTAAAACCCTCGCCTCCAGCCTCAAGAGGAGAGTATTTGATTACCTTAAATAACTTACCATGTGTAAGCTACAGAAGGATGAGGAAAATGTCTATATGGGTCCACCTTTATATTCCCAACATGTAGTATAGTGTTTTACACATAGTATATTATATATTTAGTACATATTTGTGAAATGAAGGGATAAATAGTGTGGTTTTTACACATATACTTTAAAGAGAGAGGGAGCTAAATACTACACTAGTCATCGCAAGTCTTTAAATGATCTCAGTATTGAACAATTAAGCAAAAAGTGTAAAAAAAAACAACGAAAGAGTATTTTCATAGTTTTCCTCTCTTCTCTGTTATTGTGAAGGAGGTTAATGGCCCTTTATGGGATGCTTTTGTCCTACACACTGGTTAAATCCAACTCTCTCTTGGTTTTTCTATCTAATTAAAATCCCTTAAAGACTAATCTAAAATAGTCTGAGTAGCAAAATGGCTCCTGCGGTATGTTCTCTCTTAAACCACGAGTTCCAGCCCCTGACAGCCAGGTGTCTCATTTCCAGGCTGAGGGATCATGGGAAGTACATAGACTAGCCAGATGTGCGGAGCAGAGCAAGCTGCCTTTGGTTTACCCACCACTTAGGCTTTTCGGCTCCATCACTGACAAGTTGGGGTCTTCCTACTCTGCTATTTCCAAAGCAAATATTTTAAACTATCAGAGGTTCTAACTCTCTTATGATACTGTCAACTCAGCCAACTCATAAAACACAGATATGGATTTGTCTACATACTATTGATACAGGGCTTGCAGCATTATACAGAATTCAGGTGCTGAGACTAGATTTAGAGCTTGCCCTTGGAGTGAGAATAGAAAAGGGAAAAGTTTGGCCGAACTGAAAATAAATGTACATGAAACATGGACACAGAGGCGTTGAGTTGCCCTTGCTGCCACCACCCTGCCCGTTCACTCTGCATTGATTTCTAACACAACAGATTCTACTCCTTTTCTGTCTTTACCTATGATAGCACAAGGAAGCCGTGTATGAAGAAGCCATGGGAACTCTGGGGAATTGCTTTACTCTAGAAAAAGAAGGCATTTTCCCTGAATCTTGTTTCAAATTCTTCCCCTAAGACATACTGTAATTAAACAGCTTGTGTGCTGCTTCATAAAACATATGGGAAACCATCACTTGTTTTATTTAGGATAGGGTGCTGCTATGGGGAGGATCTGTCAAGTCTTTGTCTAAGGCTTTAGTTATGAACAGAAATTCATTGGCAAATGTCAGGTGACAGAAGAGAAGGTTAGTCATAAAATCGAATGCAGTGCAAATTTGCAGACATTTAACATGGTAAATATTGTCCCCTGCACATGAATTATAAAACAACAAAGACTCTCTCAGGATGGAGAAAGGAAATGTCCTTGTTATGTAAGAAAGGTCTGAGAAGGTAGCAAGTGAAACTCTCTGGTACTGAAATTTGCTGCAAGCTTCGTCTGGTGACTCATTTTGCCCCTGATATCCCTTAGTCTATCAGTTTGTCTTTGTCATGTCTTCAGAGGTACAGGAGCATGAGCATAAGTTGAAGCTAAATCCAATTTGGAGCAGAGAGGCAAACTTCGAGCTGCTGTCTTCCAATCTCCCAGCAACACTGTATTTTAGTATCTAGACCTAGTAACAAATACCTAGAAGAAGAGTAAGAGGAGCAGCATTGTTTCATATAAAAAACAAAAGAATGTGAAACCCAAGAATGTACTGAGGTCTGAGGTGCCATTAATACAGTAAGTTCCTGTTGCAATTGTTCCCATTAAGGATTTCAGTGAAAACCTAGTTTCTCCTGGTCAAAATGGACAACATTCATCCATACCATCCATTTACATAGACACTTGGGTACCAACACCAACTTTAAGATCTAAAAATGTAAGGACACCTGGGTAGCTTGGTCGGTTTAGTGTCTGCTTTCCACTCTGATCATGATCCCAGAGTCCTGGGATTGAGTCCTGGGATCGAGTCTGGCCTGGGGCTCCTTGCTCAGTGGGGAGCCTCCTTCTCCCTCTGCCCCTCTTCCCTGCTTATGCTTGCACTCTCTCTCTCTCTCTCTCTTTCTGACAAATAAATAAATAAAATCTTTCAAAAAAAGATCTAAAAATGTAGACAAATGTTCAGTATTTACATTTGTCCTTCTAAAAATATCTGTATCTGAAAGACTTCATTCTAGATAAGAAGCAATGATAGTATAAAAAAGGAATTTACAGTTAACAATTTAAAAGGAGTTTAATTCTGTTATGTAAAGCTTTTCTTTTTTTCCCTAATAAAGAAGAATATATTTTCATTCATCTTTTTGCTAATGACAAGGCATTCTGAATGTGTGGGATAGTGCCATATCCTTCATACCTCATCCTATTTGAATTTCACTGATGGTCTCTTATCACTTAAGAAATTCATCCCTCACAATCACTGAACTTGCTCTTCTCTTGCCCTGGATACTCTTGGCTCAGATTCTTGACAAAACTCACTGTGTCCTTTCAAACTAATCGACCAATCCCTGTTTTAAATATTACCTTTCTTAGAGAAACTTCCCTGTCTGGTATTCGCATTGCACATCATTTTTTTTCCTCCTTACACTATTTTAATTTACTTTATAACATATGCAACACCTAAATCACGCTATATATTATAAACATATTAATATTTTTATTTTTAAATTATATTGTCTACTTGTTACTGTCTTCACCCATAAAATATAAATGCTTGACAATAGCGATTTTTATTTTGCTCACTGCTATATCAATGGTGTTTAGCATACTACTAGGCACATAGTAGGTACTCACCAAATGTTTGCTGAAAGATTTTTTTTGAATGAATACATACGGTATTGAACCAACAAGATAAAGCCCAAATGCTTTACAGGGCATATAATCTTTAACTCTAGGCTTCTTTATAACCTTTTGGTCCCAATTCCCAAAACTTCAACATACACATCCTATGTTTTAGCCTAATTGAATTACTTGTCATTAACTGTACTATGTAAGAACTCTATACCTTTGCACATAAGTCCCACTTCTTGTGGCAAGCTACCACTCAATTTCAAATGTCATTTACTGTGTAAAAATATTTCCAACTCCCCTGGACTCAGATCTCGCCGATGTTCTCATGGCACATTATATAACCTTCTATTACAGTATTTATCAGATTCTAGTGTAATTATTTGGTATATAACTGCTTTATGACTTTTTATACCCTGAGTCTTGCAAAGTGTCTGGTACATAATAAATAGTCTACACATGTTTGCTGAATCAGCAAACCCATAAACTCAACAACAGTCTGATTTCTACCAACAAATAATTTCATAATGTATTATTTCTTGTCTAATTTAGTATTATATTATAAGGATGTTTTAGTCTTTTCTGGGCTAACTAAGTACAAATGGCAAAGCGAGCTAAACGGAAGGGTGGTCATGTAACTTGAAGAGGGCTGACAGTTGACATTAAATAATATTCAAATACTTGCAAGGAACAAAGCGAAGCAACCTTAATATTGCCACTCAAAACCTCCAAAAGAGAAGAGACTAGGATTTTTGTAAGTGCTTTCTTTAGGTCAGCCTTTTAATAAAACTTGCTGATTAGAGACTTATGAATTGCATTTTTAAGAAAGGATGTAGAGTCTCATTCTCTGCCAATTGTTAAGGATATATAAGACAGGTATCTTTTTTGAGAAGCACACATGAACTAAAGGATGTTTTGCCAGCCTACGATTCTATGAAATCAATTTTTCTAGGACCAATAAATCAGTTTCACAATAGAAATTACTACAGTTAGGAAAATATACATCCACAAGAATCAGAAAAAAAAACTTTTTTTTTTTTTTTTGTATGTGTACTGTTTCATGATGGGCAAATTTCACACTTACATTTGGGAATCTTTGGGGGGAAAAACTGTGTTAAAAGTATTTTCCTCTAAAGGAGGAAAACCAAAATGAAAGTAACATTTCCATGAAGGATTAGAGGTCAGGGACTGCATGTAGAATTACAATGAACAAGAAACCTCACATATTTTTACTAATATTCTTTTAAAACCATTTTAAAATCTATTATCAGATAGAGTTACAATGAATGCTTATATGACTTGATCTCGCATAGTAGAAAAACTGTTCTCTTAAAACTGACTTATATACTCTGGTTTCTTGCAAACCTGTGTAAAGGGACATCTTAAAAATAACATTGAAACTTACTGTATTTGACAGTGTTATTATATTGTTATCTAATACCTTTAAATATTAAAGATTATTGTATCTAGTTTGCTTTTGTGAGTGTGGGAGAGCAAATGGATGAGAAGCAAATCCTACAGATGAGAACTTTATGGATCTGATTTCTCCCAAATTCTGCCTTCTCTAATACACTACGTAGAACCCACGTGGCCCTTCTAAGTGCTGAATGTTAGCTGTTATTATTATTGGTTACTGTTAGAGAGAAGGGCTGATAAGAAAACTGAAAATCTTTCTTTCACAGTCTTTCCATTCAACTGCCCAGCTTCCCTAAGATGTTGGAATTCTTCCCCTTTACTCATCTACAGTGCATGGAAAAGAGTTCTTTCAACCTGAGTGTAAAAGTCAATGATGGGGTTCTTGGGGAGCATGGCCTATGGAACCTCACAAGAGGAAGAGGGAAACACTTCTCTGTTCCATGGTTCAGAAGGATCTATATCCACCTTCAGTCATGGCTCCAGAGGAAAAAGAAAAGACTTGGAGAAACCTACCCTGGAATGGAGATCTAACAGGAAAGGAAAGCCACTGAAGATTTTCTCACTCACAAGGGGCAAATTTTTTCCCAATGCAGAAACATAACTGAAATTTATTTTCTTCCAATAGTAATGCTTTGGCTTTCAGAGAAAAGTGACACCAAAGAGTCCGTTTTCAGGGAGAAGAACATGGACATACAGTAAACAATATGACTTGGATGTAAGTTTGATTGAGAACAATTCAATTTTTTCAACTCTTGTCAAAGTCATAGATTACATTTTCTTTCATGCAGTGTTGAAAAAGTATATTCTGCTACCTGAATTTTCACATTTCCTTATGTTTACCTACTTAGTGTGAAAACTACCCCCTACATCACTCTTTATATCTTTACTATATTAACTTCTCAAAGTGCACTTAACACTTGCAAAACGATTGTAATTGGCCTTGAACAGGGCTCTGATATTTTAAAGGAGAAACAAACAAATAGCGGGATAAGAGACCATTTTGACAGGATGCCCCTTGCCCATCCATTTTGAACCCACACTTGGAACTTTAATGTGTGCCTGTTTCACGTTTTGGTACATTATACATCAAATACCTTGAAAAGTTCATTATGGTTCAGGAAATTATGCTTTTCTTCCTTAAGTGAAGAGAAAGAAAGAAAGAAGAAAGAAAGAAAAAGAAGAAAGAAGAAAGAAGAAAGAAAGAAAGAAAGAAAGAAAGAAAGAAAGAAAGAAAGAAAGAAAGAAAGAAAGAAAGAAAGAAAGAGAAAGAAAGAAAGAAGGAAAGAAAGAAAGAAAGAGGAAGAAGGGAGGAAGGGAGGGAGAAAAGAAGGAAGGAAGGGAGGAGGAAGGAATTATTATTATTATTTCAAATAATCTGCTTATCAAACAGATAAAAACCCAAAAGACAGAAAAGTCAGGAAATATTTGTAGCTTCATAATTAAATTTCTATGCAGTCATATGAAATTTTAAAGTTGACTTGTGAGATGATACCCCTGAGTAATTAGCCCAACATTCTAAATAAGTTTTGTTCATATGCTCATCTCCCTGAAGGAAGGAGATTTCACTCCATAAAGTATTTATAGAGCCCTTTTTTTGTATTAGTCATGGAGAAATAATAAGATTGTGACTATGTCTACATAACCAAAATATTTTGATAAAAACTGAAAATTTCAGATAGTACATTGAATGTCTTATTTTCCTGCACCAGAGGTCTGCACATAGGAGTCAGACACAAACTGTCAGTAGTCACCTCCTTCCTGACCACACCATCACATACAAGGAAACAGGGACCAGTTACATCTCCCTTTTTAAAGTTTCCAATTACATTGCTTCAAACTGTTTACTCTTCTCTTACTATTCAATCCCATTTTGCCTGTTCATCTTGTCTTCAGTTTTGACATGTTTGATTATCAGTGCAGCCTTCATCTTATTCTGATAGTATTAAACTACCTTTGAATTAATAGTGAGTTAGTAAGATGAGGTATGTAATGCGTTTGTGCCTTATTGTGGAAATTTGTGGCAACTGTTTTCATCAATGGAGATTTTGTCAAATGATTTAAGGTCTTTGGTTCGGCCTTCTTTCTGGGGAAATATAGAGTAGTAATGATGAACATAATTACACATCTTCAGGCAGAATGCTTATAGAGCCACTGTCTTTTATATCCATGAAATTAGTTCTTACAGGAATAGGAAAGTCCCAGCCTCCCACTCACTAACACTGTATTCACATGAGAGATTCTACTCCTGTCTCCTTGTTATCCTCACTCATCTCTCTTTGCACCAAATTACTGAGAATGATTAACAAACACAGCCATGGAAACTGAACAACCAGCTCCGTAGTCCACATTTTTAATTAAAATGGTTTGAGAGATGGTGTGTTACATATGCACTATTGGAAAATCTTGGAATTCTTTGGGGGAGGGAGGAGGCAGAAAGAGAAACTTGTATTTTTCATTTCTTAAAGTGTAAAGTTCAGTGAAATAAAAATTCCCTTCTCTGTAGACTAAGATAAATAATTTCAAATTCTCTTGCAGGATCAAGGTACAGTGTGTGTTGATTTCCCTGCAAAACCATGACATTGTCAAGTTTGCATTAAACGTGAAGAGGCAAAGATAAGTGGATGTGAAAGCATAAATTTAGGAACTAGACTTTCATCTGTAAAACTGGATGAAAAACAAACTTACCCAAGGGACATTTGGAAGGTATTATTAGCTATCAGAGAACTCACACTCACATACATTTAAAGAAAAAATTTAAATGAGTGTGACTTCAAAACTATCTTTCCCTATAAACCATGAAGGTAGAAAATAAGTGAAATCAAGATTCCCTACGTTCCCCCATTGTCACTTCGACAATAATTTGTAATAATTATGCTATTATTTATATGTCCTCTGAAATAAACTCTATCTAAAGAACCCAATATGTCGCTCTGGATCCATGAAAAGCTTTCTAAAATAGAAAACAATGGACATATTGTCAACACTAGAATGCTATTTTAAAATATATAAAAGTATTGGAAAGAGTTCAGAGAACATCAGAAAGAAGGGTTTGACTTACTGCATGAAAAAAGATTAAGAGTATGCAGAGCGTGGCTTCGCAACAACTAAGGAGGAACATGATAACTGCCTGCAAATCTTCCAGGAGTGCGAACACAAGGAAGCGGGGGTTCTCGTGGCCTTAAAGAGAAGACTGAGATTCACGAGTCCAGTTTGTCTCTTTCGTTTTAATCCTACTGGGATTGAGAATTTTACAAGGTTACAACATTGAGGTAGGATTTTCCTATCAAAGAAGTTTACAGATTTTTTTTGGGGGGGGGCGAGCATATTATTTGGGGACATGTTAAAACTAGATCTGAAAGGAGGAGAAACTACATACATAATTGCCAGTCACATCTGCAACTAATTAGAGTGATAATTGTGTCATATTAATGGTATAATAAGTGTAACGTACACACATTGTAAGGACCGAGAGGGAACCATCCCTGGCTTAGCACACTTTGTAAACTACATTATAGTTGCTGTGACTTAAAGAATATTACTAATGCATTTAAAGCAAAATACTTGGAAAGCAGACAAATAAATGTGGAAGGTCAAAGAGCTGTCATTCAATCTTAGTTGGGCTAAACCTAAACCCTTGAGAAGATCATGATTTCATTAACAAGAAATGTAGTGCTATCACGGTAATACTAATTTTAAATAAATAGATTTCTATGTCTAATTATATACAGTGATATATTTCTATATTATCCAACTTCATATACATTAACTGAAAATATATTATCCTTGTGCTACCGAGGGGATGTTCTCACCTAACAATAAGAGTTTGAGAAATTTTTTTTTCAACATTATCATTTAGCTAAATTAAGTAATTATATACAAAAAGTATAGGAGAATACACAGTTGAAATGCAATGCCATTTTTCCCTCTTTCGATATAAGGTACACCATAGAGGTAAAGGGTAATACAATACAGGAAAAATGCAATATTCAATAACTACTCCATTGCCCACCTATTTTCAATGTAAACAAGGTAAATTTCCTTACCTAGAAATGCCATTACAACTCTAACGTATTTTTCTCTTACTCTCACTCAATATTTCCTGACTTTCACTTTGTGTTAGAAAGTTGAGTAAATCATTTAACTTGTGACTCTTGTACTTCTGTTTTTGAAATAGTTTATATGTATGTAGATTCAAATCTTTCTTTGAAAAGACAATTTTAACTGGCAAAGAATAACTAACTTACATCGCATATAATTACTTTTAGTTTTAAGACCCTGGCATGCCATCTACTAGAAAATCCGTGCCAGGGAATGCCAGCCACACCTACCTTTGAGACAGCCTTAAGAAACACACTCGTTTATTTTCCCCCCTGATATTTGATAAGTCAAAATAAATGATGACTGTGTAAAGACATTTTGATGTCAGTATAGAAAGATGAAGAGAGTATCCACTGTCAATGAAATTTTGAAAAATACAGACAACATTTCAATACTCTAAAAAGTGCCATACAGAAAGTTTCTTTTCACCAAAATAGTTGATTTAAATTCATACTGAATTAATTACAGAAAAATTTTACAGTCTATGCATATTTAATAATTGTTAGTGACAAGAATATGCACATTTATAGACATGGGCTATAAAGTACTATGCAAAAATAAAATTTGGTTGGTGGATTATAGTTCATGGGTGCTATTTTTCCAAAATCCAAATTTTTTCATATTTTATTTTTAATGAAATTAAAATTTAATATATATTATTTGTTCAATAACAAAAATTCTTGTAATAAATACTTCCAAATTAAGAGAAGTAAACTGACCTACCTTTCCCTAAAAAGAATGATTCTTTGGCTTACAAATCCCACTCTATGGATGCAACATAAATATTTGTCACTGTTTACATTTTAACATTTTCTAAGCCTTGTCCACATGTTGCATTCATTTGTGCCCTTTATTTTTGCCCTAAATCTCAGAAGATGAGAACTTTAAAAAACAATACCATGCATAACCCTGCCAGATACCAGTGATTCCGCTTTAATATAGCTTTTCTTTTCATCAGCATTTCTACCTATGGAGATCCCTAGGTGGCTTAGTTCACTGCTGACTATTTTACATAGGTAAATACTTATCAACTAATGCCAACAGTAGGAATCTAAATGATTTCTGAGTGAACGGCAAGCGTCCATTGTTAATAAGTATCAATACGCTCACTTTCTTTTCTCAGTAGAAAGACAGCTGCTCCTGGGAACAAAAGTGATTCACAGAATTGGGCTCAAGTGGAGAACACTGTGGGTTCTTCAAGGTCTGGCTGACTCCACCCACCCACAAACTGTTAGGACATTCCTCTCTTTTATTATTGCTACCATAGCAAGTACAGAGTTGGGGCTGAGCTGCCATGCCACTCCAAAAGAGGTCTGAGACAAGTAGATGTATAGTCAGCTTCTGAAATGGCATCTCCATCTCATGCTTTCTCTTACCTCTCCTGGCGTCCTCCATTAGACGGATTCAAGTTGCCTCTACCTAGAAGCAAGCAGAGGCAGGCAACATCATGCCTTTGGCATCAAGTACAGAAAGAACAAAACAAATTAGAATGCTTTAAAATGTTTTTGAACTTCCGTAAAGATTTTAAAGAGTTTGCTTGAAAGATGTAATTTTTAAAGTCCTTTTTTCATTAATTTTTTTGGGGGGGTAGGGGGTTGATAGGAAAGAATCACTCAAAGGAGAAAATATTCATTTGCTAAATAATTGAGTGCCAACCACAAGCCCCAGGCACTACAGGCGTTATAGATAATGAAGACACAATGACTAAAATATCCTTTTCACTGGGAGACATGCTTCAAGTGCCCTTGGTGTGGGCTGTAAAGGGATTATCTTGTATTTCAGTTGGATTTTTCCGTGCGGTTCTAATGGTTAAAAGTATACCTGGAGATACACTCTATAGAGTTTAACAGGAAGTGATCTTATCCCTTTTTCAAAATACGTTGAGAAGAGTCATATTTACATTTGATATTGACTTTTGGGCCGCACCAATCTATAGTCACTTAAAGGAAGGTAAAGTAGTATTTAAGCATCTATTTTCAATATATACATATACACATACCCACATAAAATCAGATATATACATGTATATTTTTTATAATTCAGCTAAAATCCATTTAATCTTGTATAAGTTTCAAATCTTAATTTGAAAATTAATTTGAATGAGATGAAATATTAATGACTAAATACGGACTTTTGCACATACGATAATCTTAACACACATCATTTCCCCTCTTTACATCATTATGTTTGTTCACATGACCTGTTGTCAACTAGAGAAAATAAAAGTTAAAAACTCTGAAGAGATAGTGGAGTGAAAGGGACCATATTTAGCCTCTCATTTTGAAAAAACTAGAAAGTTGGACAAAATAGATGAAAGAATAATTTTCAGACTTCGAAGCACAAGCAGTGCAGGACTTGATCTCTGAAGAAAAGGAAACAAATGAGTAAAAATTAAGATCACCCAGGACTTCTGACTGGACTTCTGACTTCTGACATTATGGACCGTGGATCAGGCAGAGGGAATTCTATGTACAAAGTAGAGGGCTTGCTGAATTGAGAAGTCTGGAAACGGAGAAGTTGGCCAGTCTGAAACAGTGGAAAGTTATATGGCACAGTTCTAGGGAGAAGGGAGTGATGAAAAAAGTTCCATAAATCTCTTGAATACAGATGTGTATATTTGTAGGAGATAAATCCATAAAGTTTTACAATATAATGTCTACCATTTTGTGCATGAAATTGTCCTCAGAGCTCACAGTGGACTAAGAATCATTCAAGTTTCCATCAATCAGAATGGAAATTTCTTGATGATCACTTGGAAAATTTAGTACAAACTACAGAAGGGCTGGTTTGTATAGTGAGATTAAACTTCCCAAGGGTAAAGGCTACTAGAGATCCACACAAACAAAGCTTAGAAATTAACCCCAAAAGATTAACTCAAGCTGTGAGTACTTAACTACCAGAACCAAGCCAGCAATCATTAATGGAAGACAACAAAATCCACAAAGATAACAGTAAGTTCACAGTGCTCAGGAGCCAATTAAAGATTACTAACCATTCAAAGAAGGAGGAGAATGTGAGCTATACCTAGGTGACAAAAATCAGTCCTTAGAAAAAGATATAAAATAATAACAAAGAAAGAATTAGCAGACAAAAGCAAAGAAAAGCTATTGTAATCCACTGTATGTTAACTAACTGGAATTTAAATAAAACCTTAAAAAATTTAAAAAATGACTGTAATTTAAAAAGCTATTGCAATCATAGTGTATTATTTAAAGAAAAACAAAGAAAGTAAATAGATGGAGGATAGAAAAAGAAACAAACTGAACTTCTAAGTATGAAATTACAATAGCTTGGGATGTCTGGGTGGTTCAGTAGGTTAAGCATTTGACTCTTGATCTCAGCTCAGGTCTTGATCTCAGGGTTGTGAGTTCAAGACCGGCATTGGGCTCCATGTTGGGTATGGAGCATACTTAAAAAAAATTACAATAGTTCAAATGAGATATTTATGGAATAGTTTTAATATCACATCAGATGCTGCTAAAAGATCTAAGAATGAAAACTATCCAAAATAAAACACAGCTAGGAAAAAAACAAACAAATGGTAAAAAAGAACTTGGTATCATTTAGCTGTGAAACAACATAAAGACGTAACAAATGTGTAATTAGAGTTCCATAAAAAAGAAGGAGCAAAAACAAATTGACAAATTAACAGCTGGCTATTTTCAAGATTTGATTAAAATTTAAATCCACAGATTCAAAAAACTGAGTGGTCTTACCATCATAAATATTTTAAAAATGCTAACAATATCATAATCAAACTGCTACAAACCAGTGACAAAGAGAGAATTTTATTAGAAGTTAGAGGGAAAAAAACACATTACATATTTTGGAGAAGAGTAAAAACTTGGAAGAAGGGACTAACACAAGGAAATTCAATATATTTGCTCTTTTTGCCTGACGATGCAATGCAGTCTCAATGTACAAGGTGTGCCTTAAGATCTGATAGCAAATCCTCTGTACTACTAGTCCGAGAAACCAGAAGACAAAATCCCAATCTGGTTACAACATCAGGAATATAAAGGCAGAATTCTGGGAAGGACAGATTCCTGAAAGGGTAGCCCAGATAATGTTTGTCAGCTCTGTCCAAGTCTCTGGCAATGCCCTGAACCACACCTGTACAAAGCAGACCTCAAACAAGTCAAGTTAGGACAACAGAAATAACTGAGAAATAACTTGCCTCTTTGGAGGTGAGAGTGAGGATTTGCAATTTAAGTGTAATCAAGTACATTGACTGCTAAAACAAAAATGTCGATTCTCTTCAGAGGAATACAACAAAATACAAATTCTGAGTCTTTATAACATTCACAATGCCTAAGAAACAATACAAAATTCTTGTACATACAAAGAACCAGGAAAATGTGAAGTGTACTGAAAGGAAGAGACAATCAATAGAGGCCACATACAAGATGAATCAGGTGTTGGAATTAGCAGACAAGGAATTTAAAGTGGCTAGTATAACTATCATTAATTAAATGAGGAAAAATATGCTGGTAATGAATGAAATACTAGGAATTCTGTGCAGATAAACAGAAAATATGAAAAATAGCCAAATGAGAATCTTAGAAATATCATACACTGTACCTTAAATAAATAATTAACAAGATGGTCTTAATAAGATAATAGAAATGGTTAAGGAAAGAGTCAGTGAACTTGACAAGAGATCAATAGAAGTTAAGTAATTTAAAATAAAAGAAGGGAAAATATTGAAAAAGTATATATGGCCTCAAGTGTTAGTGGAACAATATCAAAAGTTATAATGTGTATGTAATTGGAGTCCTAGAAAGAGAAGAGAAAGTAGGGAGCAGAAAATAAGTAGTTAAATTTATGATCAAAAACTTCCAAAATTTAATGGCAGATATAAATTTGCAATATTGAAAAGCATAGCATACCCCAAATAGGATTACTAAGAAGAAACCAAACTTACGCACATCATACTCAACCTGATAAAAACTAAAGATAAAAAGAAATTTTTGAAAGCATATAAGGAAAAACCGAACACATATAGAGGGGGAAAGCAATTAAAACGGCTAAAGACTTCTCATTTATAACTATGTAAGCCAAAAGACAGTGGGTCAGCATTTTCAAAGTGTTGAAAGAAAAATAAGTCTCTCAACTCAGAAATATTTAGCCTTCAAAAATATTCATCAATAATTAAGGCAAAAGAAACACATTTGGGGATAGCAGAAAACTAAGTTCTCAATAGCAGATTGACAGTGTGAGATGATAAAAGATCTTCAGTCTGAGGAAAATGAGCAAATGGGAACATTTAATCTTCATGGGACACAAAATTTGGGTGGTGGCAGATACCTGTGTAAATATAAAAGAAAATGTTTAGGGGCACCTGGCTGGCTCTGTTGGTGTAGCATGCCACTCCTGATCTCAGGGTCATAGGATTGAACCCTAATTTGGGTGTAGAGATTACTTAAAAAAAGAAAAGAAAAGAAAATGTTTAGATGTTTATCCTAAATTATTTAAATTTCATAGTGTTATTTAAAGCAAAACTTATATTCTCTGTTGGGGATTATAATATGTTAAATTTACTACACATGACAAACCATAGAATAAAAGTTTTCAAGTGGAGGGAATAAACAAGTTTCCTATACTTTCTGCGGGGTGGTATCATATTTCCTATAGTTAGTGAAAAATTAAGGATATATATTATAATTCCTGGAGCAACCAAAAAGATGCAAAGAGATAACTTAAAAAAGCAATTAATAAATTAGAATGAAATTTAAAAAATATTTGAATCACCTCAAATAAGGCATGAGAGGGAAAATGGTAACAAAGCACAGAAGAATAAACAAGAAACTGTTAATAAAATGTTGACCAAAAACTAACTATATTAATGATTATAGTAAATGTTAAAAGAGTATAATTATTATATTTTAAGACAGAGATGGTCAGAATGGATGAAAAAGCAGAATCAACTAGTTGCTGTCTGAGGTGCAGTTAAATAAGATTGCACATAGGTTGAAAGCATGTGGGTGGAAAAAATGTACTTTACAATCATTAAGCATTGGAAGGCTGATGTGCCTATTTTAATATGCAGAAAGATAGATTTTTTATGAAAAATATTTTCTCCAGAGATAAAGAAGAATATGGATGTGTTTAAATATAGTTTAAACAGAAGAAGCAAAATTGACAGAATTAAAGGAAAATATAGTCCCAAAATCAGAATAAGAGAGGTTCACATGCCCCTTCTACCAACTGAACATCTAAATAAAAATTCATAGATGGAAAAAAAAAATTCACAGATTATGTAAAAGAATAGCATCAGTCATCTTGATCTAATTGGTATTTATACTGCACAATGCATAATAACCACAGACAACAAATTATACCAAGGGTATAGCATATGGTCACCAAGATAAATCATATGATAGGTAATAAAAAAATTCTCAGTAAGAAGGAAGGAAAAGATACAATATGAAGGATGTTCTCTGATTACATGAGAATTACATTAGGAATCAAAACTGATAAAGTATTTAGAAAAATATCTAAGAAAAATTTCTATTATTTAGAAATTAAATAACATAATTCCAAAAGACCCAAAGGGTTAAAGGAAGCATCTATTTACAAGACACTTTAGATTGAATAATAAAAGCATAACATATCAAAAATGAAAGGGAAATAAACTTTTCATATTTAAAAATTGATATAGTTTGATATAATTCAATGCTGAACTACAAGAAGTATTAAAATTCTAGAAGCAGAAGGAAAATAGTACTAAATGAAAACTTGGAAGTATAGAAAGAAATGGAAAGTGGAATAGCAAAGATGGTAACAACATTATTTTTCTTCATTGTAATTTCTAATTTATTTAAAACATATTTGATTATTTAAAGCAAAATGATATGAATGCATTGTGGGATTAGAACTTGGAATTAAATCTACAACAATAACAAAAAATGGGAGGGGGAACAGAATTATATCTTTATAAAGTTCTTACATTATATGAAATAGTATCTATTATTGAAGGTAAATTGTAGTAAATTATTTTGTATTAACTTGTTTTATACTTTAAAATTTAAATTTTTAGTGTTTTATGATATTTTTCAAGTTATTTTCATAGTGATTGCTCTATGATTTATAATGTACATCTTAATTTATCAGAATCAACTTCAGATTTATATTAACTTAATTCTGGTGAGATACAGAAATGTCATTCCAATTTTCTCTCTCCCTTTTTATGCTATTATTGTTATATATATTACATATCTAATGACACATTGTTATAATTGTTACTTTCCATAATTTATGTTTTTTAAAAAAGCTGAGAGGAGGAAGGAGGAAATAGACATATTTATAGAATTTGTTAGAGTAACCTCTTATTTACAATTTCTGGTTCTTTTCATTTGTTCCTATAGATTTGAGTTACCATCTGGTGTTGATGACCTCCAATACCGTTCTTTTCTCCAACCTCAGGTGTGCACAAAAAATCAAGTCTATCTACTTCTCCAATTTTTTCCCACACATGTAGTAAGTACCAGACCCCACAGTGCTGCAGATGGAGGTGGAACAGCTGAGACCTGCTGTCTGACTACAATGGCTGAAGGAAGTCATGCATGTTGGGAATTATGGCTACTTTCAACCCAATCTTAGGAATTTGAGGACCAACACCCCAGAGTGACAGCACTTGTCTAGGATATGTGCTTTCATGTGAGGCAACTTAGCGATGCAGCAAACCTAAGCAGGGTTTCCATCTCCTCTTTCATTCTTGGATACTTAGAGTTTATGTTTCACTTAGAGTCAATTTTCCAATTCTCGAGTTTACCACCACCAATACTAGGTATTTCAAAACCGTTCAATGTGCCAGCTATTTCGGCATGTATTATATCTTACAATCCCTATGAAATAGGAGCCCAGAAATCTGAATCATGCATTGTTTAAGATACCACAGACGGCAAGTGAAGAATTGCAACTTGAACCAAATCTAAGACTACAAAATCTACATCTTTTCCAATGAACCTCTCTTCAGCCAGTCAAGAAATTGTGATATTATTTGTTTTAATGATGGTCTTTGTGGGCTTGGAGTGATGTGTTGGGCCTATGGAAAGGCTCTTTTCAATGTAGACATTAAACAAGAAATAAGCCTTTGGGCAAATGAGTTTGAAGCATCTATTTTGTTGCCTACGCTGCAGAGCATTCCTGCAAAGCTGGGGAGGTAGGAATCCCTGATCTCACAAAGAGAAAGAGAAGCAAGCACTTGTCAAATGGCTTACTCCCAGAATGCTTGGCAGAATAATGCTGTTGATGGCTAAGCTTTCCATTGACATCAGTTAATAGAGACTCCATATTTAAAGACTTTTTTTTTTTTTTAAGCAAGTGCATGTGTGAAAACCAAAGCTTACACATCAGTCCTTGAAGCAAGAAGCAGTGATGGTAGCATAGACCACACAGCACGGAACAAGAAATAAGTTATCACACACACAGGAGGACCCTACTGGGACCGAAGTATCTTGGCCATACTTCTTGAAGGTTGTCAGAACACCCTTTGTCGAAGAGCTAGAGACGAATATCAGAATCTTGTGTAGCTCAATGTCCCTCTTTCTATTCAGACATAATTCACTCCAACAATTTACTTTCTTCATAGGTAAAAATCTATAGAGGTGATCATGAATGCCCACATGGAAAAATAACCTTAAATCGGTAAAACTCAGAGTATTTGCCCATAATTACATAGTAGAGATCACTGAAAATGCTATTGACACATTAATAAAGTTTTTTAAAAGTCCTGAAGAAACCAGCTCTCAGCCTTTACCCAGTTTCTTGGGAGTTGTGTAGATTGGCACCAACTGATAGAAACACTCAAAATTAATTCGTTACAACTAAGAATGATTTTAAAATACAAAACTGTATTTCAATGTAAGAAAATGAGATATATCGGCCTATTAAGGACCGATCTTTATCAAACTATCCAAAGGATAAATTGCTTCATGGTACATCTCCGCATGCTCCCAAATCTATCACAACCGGACTCTGCTCTTACAGATGCAAAAACCAGGTTAAGAGAAACACCCCCAAATACCCAAAAAACAAACAAAACAAAAAACCAAACAAAAAAACCCCAAATCACAAACAAAACCTCACACTTGATTTTCATATTATGTGAACAAGGCTCATTACTGCTTGGGTATGTTACACAACCATGCTGGCCATAATGTTTTCTAGTCTGGTAGATTTTTTTTTTCTTGTTCAGAAGTTTGTCTTTTCTGTAGAATATAAAGCAGTGCTGCTCAGATGGCCAGTGCGGTTTCTTTGAAATGTAGCCAAGTGAAGGTTGAGGCATGTCCGTGCCCTTGTCGGGTGGCTCTTTTAAATCGTTATGCTATATACTTTAAAGATTGAGCCTGACAAAATAGCCTCCAGGACTGAGGGTACTTTGTACATAATGTGTCAGATGTCTGGGAGAGGTAGCTGATTGTTTACCTTTGAATTGCTTTCCCTCTGAGGGAAGTGTGTGTTAACATTACAGCATTCCTTGGGGAGGGGTGCCAAGATGCAGACATCCTTTAGGGTAACCTTTCCTGCTGAGGGAACAGCATCTTTTTCATATGGCTAGTAAATCTGAGGATTGAGTCTGGAAGGATCACAGTATCACAGCTTTAACAAGTCATGTAAGTGGATTATTTTAGAACAAGTCAAACTATAAGCAAAGCTGGGATCACCAGCTCATTGTGCTGTCATAAAGGTGGTTCACACTCATGACAAACAATTAAATATCCAGATAAGGTATGTACTATAGATGAAGCTAGAGGGAAAAATCAATTAATAAAACATGCTATATCACTTCAGGAACTTTCATGGAGTGAAAGGAAGAATGAAGAGGAATAAAAATGTTGTTTACAAGCATTCTATTCTCCTAGGAAGATTAAGAAAAGTTTCCCTAGAGTTTTCCCAGTTTGAACGTTCTCAATCTCAGTAAAGTTTGTATTACTAGTCAGCAACTAAGAGACTTTTTTTTTCCTCCTCTGCTAGGGTGAATATTTTATACATATTCTGTATTTAATTAAGCTTAATTTCCTGGCATTTTAGGTCTCTGAGAACAGTAACGTGAACATCACCTTCCTTTGCTTGTTGGGTATGTATAAACCAATTAAACCAATATTTTCATATTGATCTATTTGCATAATTAAGGTGATTGGCTGTATGTCAACTATCATCTCCTAGTTGATAATTTCCCTATCATGCTTAAGAGTTGAATCTATCTAAATATATCTAACCCAAAACTACATCAGTTTCAACATGTTGGTAGTAGTCTTCACTCTGCTTATGAAATTCCAAAAGTCGTTTTAAGCATTTGTGTAATGATACATAGTATCAATATATAAAAGCATGAACATGAATGTACTAAGTATAATACTTGGTCATTATTTGCTCCACATTACAACTTAATTACATGAAAGTCAGACTTTTATCCTACCCATGTTCATTATTATTATCTCCATATGATCTTTTAGAAACAATCCCGGATATTGCTTACTACGTCTTATAAATCCCCAAGTATCACAATCTCTGCAAATAATTCCACTTGAGTATTGAGGGACTGGTAAGAATGAAAATAAGGAAGGAAAATTTTCTAATAGGTCTACCTATTAAATGTACCCATACTCTTTCTTTTCAGGTTTACTTTTTTTTTTTTTTTTTGCCTCAAATGCAAATGGAAAAGTCCAATTAATGGCTGAACATCATTGCCACTCAACATTACAATGATAAGCATTATAGCTTTCTTAAGTCTAAAAGTAATTTCCACAGAAAAGGGCTAGATGCAGCTCCATTTGAAGACTATTTGCACTTAACCGCCATTGTAACACTTACACTATTATATTGTCTATGCTGTTGCTCTGTTTGTTTTGTTTTCTTATTTTTATACATCTATACCCCCTTGAAGCAAGAACTGTATCCTATTGATCCTTGTACTTCAGTGCCTATTGACTATATTAGCAGTGCCTGCTAACTAACATACATTGAATGACTGTTTAAGTTCTGAAAGAATATGGTCAAAAATATGAGAAAACTTAAAGTATTGATTTGTGCAGTATAAAAAATTTTGCTCAAGAGAATAAACGGAAGTACTTTATCGATATCTGGCATTGTTGGAGTCCATCCATTAAGTTATCTGTGATAAAACATTATAAATATGTGTAAAATGATGGTTTTTCAACAGATACTCATTCTTGGTTTAAATTCCAGTTTATGAAATGTTAAATTTCCATGAGGCCTGCATAAACAACTGAGAGCCAGAGGGTTTGGGAAATGCTCAGTGGAAGGAAAGGAAATGGTTCTTGGAACAACTGTAGCACAACCAAAGAAGCTGATCAGAAAAAAGAGGGGATTCAGGATGAGGATACTTAAAATTTCCTCCATGTCTTCTCATTAGAAAGAAAATCCATATTATTTGTGTTAGGAAAACGATGATTTTATAAGGACTGAGTGCTAGACTCATTATTAGGAGATCTAGTCAAGGACCCTGCAATTTCATTCTTGAGTAACAATATTAGTCAGAAAGATACCCTAAATAATCAACCCTCCAGTGTTTTGAAGTTTTGTTTTAGCCCTTTATGACCCCCAACTCCATACCACTGTAGAAGGCTTGAGAAGTTTTCCTCAAGTAGTGACATGTTCATGTAGGTTATCCTTTAGCTCTTCAGTTATTTTCTTGTAAGACTCATGTTATGGGGGCACCTGGGTGGCTCTGTCAGTTGAGCAACTCTTGATTTCGGCTCAGGTCATGATCTCAGTTTCCACAGATGGAGCCCTGAGTTGGGCTTACTGCTCAGAGGGGAGTCTGCTTGAGATTCTCTCACTGTATGCCCCTCCACCCGCTCGTGCTCTCTCACTCTCTCAAACAAATAAATAAATAAATCTTAAAAAAAAAAAAAAAAAAGACTCATATTACATAACACCTTCTTCTGTATCTAAGTAACTCCAAAATTACGGGTTCATATCCTGTTGCCTTCTTATACATTTTTTTTTCCCCAGTCCATAGAGACCATTCTTCATGCTTTGCTTTGAAGGGTCTTCCTGTGCTTGCTAACGCAGATGCTCTTTCCTGGGCTCCTGAGAATCACAGGCAGCCCTTCCTTGCTACCTGCTCACTACAAGATGTCTCAAAACCTTCGAGATGACAAACATATTCCTGTAACATGTAACTTGCACAAGACATTTTTTTCCATATGTCTGTTTTCTTTCCCTTCCACATATTTGTTATCTAAATAGTGACACAACACCTTCATTAGGGCCCTACACACTTGGATATGCTGTCAAGAGTCTGGATTCCTACTCTCAGATATACAGCAAATGAGATTACAAAACAATGATACATAAACGAATTTAAAAAACTGTTTTATTTGTGCCATGGTAGCAATGGCTTAATGCAAAGAACCACAAAAGTGAAAAATAAGTGGTTATATTTGACAATAGTCATGGAATAACTCTTTGTTCTTATTAGTGATGTTAATATTATTGACATTTTCACTGCCATGGATAATTTAGTGTAGATATTTCTTCTGGAAAGAACAGAAATATATATGAAATGTTCCTTTCTTGGGAATTACATATTATATTTTGGTACTAAGTTTGTTACTCAACTGAGTAACTTTTGTCATTATTATTAATGGTCATTAAAACATGATAATAATATAAATGTACCATTCATAAACACCAAATACAAATCTTTTGGGTAGTAAAATAGATAAATTCAGTCATGAATCTTTGCATTATAAAAGGATACAGCTTCACACAAAAAAAGAGTAGATGGTGAGTACCCTGAAATAGTCCACTTCCCAGAGTTTTAAAAGAAGGATTGGATTTATTTTAAAACTGATTAACTTTTCAGGAACATATCTTTCTGCAAAGTGAAGCAAATCTGTATATTATCAAGACACTCGCTTTTACTGTGTTGGCCTATTTAGGTGTAGGAGGAGTAAAGTGATAAATGCTATTGCAGATTTTTTTTTCCAGGGGTTTAAAAGAATGCATTTCTGTAAGGCAGAGTTCAGCAAATGCAAAAGTCATTGGATCTTTAAAGAGAACTTCAAAATCATGTCAGGGCTTCATGAAATTCCATCAAATCAAACATGAAAGTACATTACCTAGAAAAATATTATTTCTTGGTTAGTTGTGTATGACAGTGCAAGAGATCAGGGAACAGCAAAGATATTTTTTCCCCTTTCCGACAGATAGGGAGACAGTAAAGAAAAATGAAAGAGGGTTGCCGAAGCAGCACCCAAAGCAATAACTTTTATGTCTCCCTTCATGTCATCCTGGCAGCTGGATTAACTTGTCTCTTTCAACACACTGCTGAATAAAAAACCCATTGCAGCAATTAAGAAATATTATTGGCAGACAATTAGGAGAATGAATATAAATTTCATTGATTATTATTTTCTGTACCTCATTTCTTTGGAGAGAGGAAGTGTTAAGGAAGGAACAGGGGCTGATATTGGGAGGTAAAAATAGAATGATCCATGACATTCAAGTGCTATGTCCAGCGCCGCATAGATTTTGAATTGGGAAAAAACTAGAACATGAGGGAAGCATATTGAATTAATACTAGCAATTGTACTATTTGGTCAAATAAATGGTAGAATGTTAGAGCTGGAGAGGCCTGTGATTTATGACCCATAAATCTTTCTACAAAATATTTCAAGTCCATGTACTTCTCCCCATCTCTATTGCTACCACTGGGTTCAAGCCTTTGTCATCTGTCACACGGATTATTTAGAGGTTGGTCTCCCTGTAGCCACACTTGTCTCTCACTACATTCTTTTCCCAATTCCCACCTCTTTGACAAATTCCGACAGTACTAATAGTACAATCCTAAACACTTTGTGTGGCCTGTGAGGGCCTGCAAGCTTGGCTTCAGCCTCCCTCTCCATGGCGCTTCTTTACCACTGGGTGCAATGGGTGTGTGCTAAGGAAGGTCAAAATTTCCTACGTGTTCCTCTCATCAGTTATGAATACTTAAGTTACAAGTGGCAGAAAGCCCTCCTCAAAGTGGCTTAGAACAAATAATAATAATGGTGATGATGATAAAAAAGGGATTTTTTTTTTCTAACAGAACAGAAAAGTCTTCAGAAGGGATGCTGGATCTCTAATTGTTTGCGATCCCCCCAAGTTCATATGTTAAAATTCTAATGCTCCACGTGATGGTATTAAGAGGTGGGGCCTTTGCGAGGTGCTTAAGTCATGCCAGTGGAGTTTCTTTTATAAGATCAGTGCTCTTATAAAAGAGACCCCACAAAGCCCCTTCCATCCAGAAAAGGGACCTCATCTGACCATGCTGACACCCTGATCTTGGACCTCCAGTCTCCAGAAAACTGAGAAATAAATTTCCATTGTTTATAAGCCACCCAGTCTATGTTATTTTGTTATAGCAGCCCAAATGGATAAAGAAAGGTACAGTTCAAAGAATCAAGTGATATCATCATAACCTGGTCTCTCTTTGTCCCCAGGATCTCTCTCACTTCATGTTGGCCTCACTATTAGGTTTCAGGTGGTGACAAAATGGCACTGGCAGTTTCAAGCTAACATCCTCATACTCCAAGTCAAAGAAAAAGAAACATTTCTTTCCAGGAGATTTCACATAGATTCTAAGATGAGCTCTTCACTGAACTAACTATGCCCATCCCCCTTTTGTTAGGTGGTGTTAGAGCACTAATTGACCAGAACGAGGTCACATACTCCACTACTGAGAGCACTACAGGAGACTTACCCAAACTCATGGACTGAGAAAGTGGGGAAGGTTCAAAGGAAACACTGAAGATGCTGAAAAATAGTGATTAAATACTGGGGAGGAAAAACCAAGAAAAAGTATTCGGTTATAAGAAAGAGAGAAGCCAAGCCATGGAAACTAAATTTGGACTTAAGACAATTTCTAGCTGAAGAAGAATTCTTATGAAATAAGAAAGAGATCACAAGAACCCAAAGAGAAAAAGGGAGATATCCTAGAATAGGGAAATAGCTGATCTGCTACAAGGCTTAGCAAAATTTTTACACTAGCCACCAAAAACTAATTGCTTGTTTTAAAGATTCTTATAAAAATTTATCAAATGTTGACAAGGAAGTTATCTAGGAATAAACTCAACTAAAGAGGCAGAAGACCTATATTCTGAAAACTATACAATATTGATGAAAGAAATTGAAGAGGACACAAAGAAATGGAAAGACATTCCATGCTCATGGATCGGAAAAAAGAATATTGTTAAAATGTCTATGTATCCAAAGAAATCTACACATTTAATGCAATCCCTATCAAAATACCAATACCATTTTTCACAGAGCTAGAACAAACAATCCTAAATTTGTATGGAACCAAAAAAGAGCCCAAGTAGCCAAAGCAACCTTGAAAAAGAAAAGCAAAGCTGGAGGCATCACAATTCAGGACTTCAAGTCATATTACAAAGTTCTAGTAATCAAAACAGTATGGAACTGGCACAAAACCTACATATAGAGAAACGGAACAGATTAGAGAATACAGAAATGAACTCATAATTATATGGTCAATTAATCTTCAAATTCTTCATAATTTTTTCAAAAAAGACATACAGATGATCAACAGACACATGAAAAGGTGCTTGGCATCACTAATCAACAGGGTAATACAAATCAAAACCACAATGAGATATCACCTCACATCTCTAAGAATGGCTAAAATCAACAACTCAGGAAACAACAGATGTTGGTGAGGATGTAGAGAAAGGGGAATCTTCTCATACTGTTGGTGGGAATGCAAATTGGTGCAACCACTCTAGAAAACATTATGGGGGTTCTTCAAAAAGTTAAAAATAGAACTACTCTATGATCCAGAAATTGCACTACTAGGTATTTACACAAAGAATACAAAAATATTAATTCAGAGGGATACCTGCACCCTGATGTTGATATCAGCATTTTGTACAATAGCCAAATTATGGAAACAGCACAAGTTTCCATCAACTGATGAATGGATAAAGAACATGTGGTACATATACAATGAATATTATCCAACTATAAAGAACGAATGAAATCTTGCCATTTACAATGACATGGATGGAGCTAAAGAGTATTGTGCTAGGCAAAATAAGCCAGTCAGAGAAAGACAAATATCACATGATTTCACTCATATGTAGAATTTAAGAAACAAAACAAATGAACAAAGGGAAAAAAAGAGAGAGGCAAATCAAGAAATGGACTCTTAACTCTAGAGAACCAACTGATGGTTACCAGAGGAGAGGTGAAATAGATGATGGAGATTTAGGAGTGCACTTGTTATGAGCACTGTGTACCGTATGGAAGTGCTGAGTCACTATATTGTATACCTGAAACTAATATTACACTGAATGTTAACTAACTGGAATGTAAGTAAAATCTTTTTTAAAGAACGATGTTACTTGAAAAAAAATGTTGAGGAGGATGTGAAGGAATAGGAATTCATTGCTAGTGGGATGCAAAATGGGACAGCCACTTTGGAAGAGAGTTTGGTGTTTCTTACAAACCTATACATATTCTTCCTATATGATCCAGCAATCATGCTCCTTGGCATTTACCCAAAGGCATTAAAAACCTATAGCTACAAAAAAACCTGCACATGGATATTTATAGTAACTTTATTTATAACTGCTCAAACTTAGAAGCAACCATCTTGTCTTTCAGTAGATAAAGAAACCGTAATACATCCAGACAATGGACTATTATTCAGCCCTAAAAATAAATGTGCTATCAAGCTTGTGAAAAGAGAAGGAGGAAACTTAAATGCATACTATTAAGTGAAAGAGGCCAATTTGAAAATGCTACCTCATGTGTGGTTTTTACTATCTGACATTCTGCAAAAATCAAAACTATAGAGACAATGAGAAGATCAGTGCTTGCCAGGGAAGGGAGGGAAGAGATGAATAGATGGAACATAGGGGATTTTTAGGACAAAGAAAATAAGTACTCTGTATGATGCTGTATGTAATGATGGATACATGTCATTGTACATTTGTCCAAACCTGTAGAATGATACAGCACCAAGAGTGAACCCTAATGTAAACTATGGACTTTGGATGATGTAATGTGTCCATCAATTATAATAAATAGTATTACCCTGGTAGGAAATGTTGGTAAGGGGTAGTCTATACCTGTGTGGGGGCAGGAGGCTTATGGTAAATCTCTGTATCTTGCTCACGAATTTGTGTCTGAACCTCTGAACTTAAAAAAAAATGAAGTGAAAAAATTCATTGAATTTATGGATTTTATAAGGTAAAATACTTTCCAATTTGCATAAAATTCAATGGGAAAAGAAGTTTCATTTTAAAATCAATTTTTTCAGGGGCGCCTGGGTGGCGCAATTTGCTAAGTACCCAACTCTTGGTTTGGCTCAGGTCATGATCTCAGGGTCCTGAGATCCAGCCCCATGTTGGGCTCCACGCTCAGCAGAGAGTCTGCTTAAGTTTCTCTCTCCCTTTCTCTCTCTGCTCCTTCCCTCTGTTCACTCTCTCTCCAAAATAAATAAATAAATAAATATTTAAATAATCATTTTCCCCCCAGAAATGCATGTGTTCTATAAATTGAGAAGTATTTCTGTAAAAACTAATCTGTAGAAACATTTTGTTCTAGAATGTGCCGGATGTTGTGCTTTTCATTGTGAAATGTCTGTTTTATTTTTGTTATTGCTTTTCACTGCAAAGAAGATGTAAACAAAGTAAATAAACTTGGCTAAATAAGACAAATAGAAATGATTCATAGGGAGTATGAATAGTATACCATGTCCTAGGGCACTAGGAGATCAATGAGTGATCACGGTTAACAGATAAATTATCATTCCCAGTCTCAGTTAATTCAGCAAAAATTGTTTCATTAATATCAGCGCAAGTGCTTCCTTCTGAGGGACAGTACCACTGCCCTCGATCAAAACTTTGACCCTTTGCTTGTTTACTATGTGTCAGGGAGAGAAATTTGGCAAATCACTGATCAAGGTGAGATGCTTGCTAAAGGGCGAAACTTCCATTCCAGTCTCATCATTCATTCATTCACCCTAAGTCAGTTCCTTCCTGGTGTTTGATAAGATACTCAACAAATATTCTTAATCAAGATTAGCTCCAATGTTTCTAAGTTTCCAAAAATAAGGTCAGTATGATAATATTAAATCTAGCCTTTTATAGAGCATATCTCTTATGAAATACTATGCAGTTTTTTTTAAATAAATGAGGTATGTAGATACATGCATACTGTTAGAGAAAGTTATCTATGATCTTATTAAATTAAAGGAGCAAAAAAGCAAGGAAAAAATAGTGTGCATAATATTATTGTATTTGTGTTTCTGGATTTAATATTTTTGGAATAACATATAAAAATTGTTAGCAACAGTTACTTAGAGGGAATATATCTGAGGGTGAACTGAAATAAAAGAGAGCATTTACATTTCAGTTTATAATCTTCCATGCAATTTGGATTTTTTTGACCATAACCATGGATATTTTATAATAAAAATGATAATTTTAAACAGATTAAGTGCTGTTTACAGTGAATTTACAACATGAATTTAAAGATCCGAAGCTGAATTTCTAGTGAAAAAAATGAAAGAAAAATGTCTCTGCATGCTCCATTCTGCTTCAATTCTTCATCTCCAGAGTGGCAGGCTACCCTGAGAGATTCATTGCCTTGTGCTCTAGGCCAATGCCAATAATCTCATCCTCCATGCCTGGTCACAGTATGGACACCCATTCTCATACTTCTTTGTAGGCTGTTAATTGGAATCCCTCCCTCCCTGCCAGTACTCTTCCACTTGACCCTCTGGAACTCCTGGTCTGTACGAACCAACCACTTAATCTTCTATTTATGTTATGAACACTCCCTGCATCCTGTTGCATTCACTGAAACATAGTGGTGCACTAAAGATGCTATTTTCACTATTTTCCCCTTAAGTAAAGTTTGATCATTGTCCCATATCTTATATCCCTCAAGACCCAATGTGCACGGTGTCTTCCTTCCTACATACCGCTGCTCCCCAATTTTCCTTCCTTCTTACTTCAAAACTTCTTTGAAATGTGTCACCATTTACCCCTCCTGTGCCATCTTCATCCATTGATTAGTTTCATTAATATCTAGCTCACAGATTCCTACAGCACTACTGCTATTATTACTATAATTGGTAATTTGAACATTCAGTCTCTGACCCACCCATCTCTCTGACCTCTTTAATTAGTGACCTTTTAGTTCCAGTGATCTCAGCCACCCACTCAAGTTGCCCTGCCCTTTTCCTAACATCAAACATTGAAGCAAATCCCAAGCCTCCGAGTCAAACATCCTACCCTTTGGCCTTCGTTGCTACTCTTTCCATATCGCTTTCTCTAGCCTTCCTCCTCCAGCGAGTCTTGGACCTCACTGATTACCTCCAACCTATGGGCTGTGCTATTTTTTCACTCATCATCCTTCTCCTCATGTCTTTATTCTCCACATCACCCAGCCTAAGTCTGTGATTCTGCATATAACATCTCTTTGCAAATAACCTTGGTTTCCTTTAAACACTCTCCTCTCATCTTGTTTGGAAAACATCCAAGTCTAACTATTTATGTGCTAAATCTAACAATCCATGTTCTCATTTCTGTACCAGAGAAGTAAATACTGAGGAACAAAGCAAGACAAACCACCTACCTTACCGAATGGGCTCAGTTTGCATAGTACTGCACTATCTGGAGATCTTATTGATTTAATTCCCTTTACTTGGTTTCATGTTTCTAATCTGGGATGATTGTTTTGTCCTCCTCTTTCTTGTTAAAGTCTCGAATCTTCTATTGCTGATTCATGCTCAGGTGATAAATTCATTGTGTATCTCACAGTAGAAAATAGTACCACCTTATCTTTTGGCTATTTATTCCACTATTTTTTTTTTATCAGAATCCATATACTCAGGGCGCCTGGGTGGCTCAGTCAGCTAACTGTCTGCCTTCAGCTCAGGTCATGCAGGGATCGAGCCCCACACTGGGCTCCCTGCTCAACGGGGAGCCTGCTTCTCCCTCTCCCTCTGCTGCTCCCCCTGCTTGTGCTCTCTCACTCTCTCTGTCAAATAAATAAATATAATCTTAAAAAAAAAAAAAAGGATCCATATACTCTACATTCTTCTCATGAAAATAAAATAAATATCCTCTCTTTCTCTTTTTTTAAAAAAAGATTTTTATTTATTTTAGAGAGAGAAAGATGTGTGAGCAGGGGGAGGGACAGAAGGAGTGGGAGAGAGAATCTCAAGCAGACCCCATGCTGAGTGTAGAGCCCAACACGAGGCTCAATCTATGAGCCTGAGATCATGACCTGAACAAAAACCAAGAGTTCGATGCTTAAGTGACTGAGCCACTCCAGTGCCCCGAAATGTCCTCTCTCTTGTTAAAAACTTTGACTTCTGTCTTGTCTCCCAAGGACTTTGTTCCTACAATGGCACACTTTCTCTCCAGCATTTCCAACTTCTCTCTCTGAACTTGCTCCTTAAAATTGGCATACAAACATGCTTTAATATTACACATCTTAAAAACAAAACAAAACTTTCCCTTGACCCAATGTGTCCTTAGTTACTACACAATTTTTCTGTAACTCTTTATAACAGAAGTCTTCAAATAGTTGTCTATATTTGCTATTTCTCTACTTGTCCCCTTCCATTTTCTCTTTAACCAACACCAACCTGGTGTTTTTTCCCTTACCACTTCACTGACCTTATTACCAAGGTCACCAATGACCTCTATTGGCACCACCTAGAGATAACCCGTGAGGTGTTTTTGTTGTTGTTGCTACTGCTGCTATTTTGTTTGCTTTGTTTTGGTTTGGTACTGAAAACCCCAAAGCTTCATTTATTCCTGTATTTCTTGGGACCTATTTGTTTAAAATGCCCTTCATTCTATGAGTTACTCAGAAAATCTCTGAATTAATCACTGTTCATTGCTGTTGCTTACAACCAATGAACGCTAACTTATGTAATTATATGCCAGTTCCTACTATGTGTGTCTTGTTTTGTAGTCTCTAGTCTATTCCTTTGATTCATCCAACTACTTCAAAACCAGTTTACACAGTTTGTATTATTATGATGCCTACTGAAAGCTAATAACCCCTCCTTCTTTTTTTAAGGCTTTTCGTCCAAAATTATCTTTGCTCTTTTTGCATAGTCTTCCAGATGAACTTAAATTCTCAAGATCCAAAAAATGATTCCATTGATGATTTGGTTAGGATTTCAAATAATTTTAAATACTCTATAAATAAATTTTGGAAAAATTGACATATTTACCCAATTAAGTCCTATCATTTATAAACATGGCCTGTGTTTCCATATATTCAGATATTTTTTCATGCTCTTTATTAAAGTTTCATTTTTTCCCCTTCAAGTTGGGCTTAAATTTAGTCCCTGATATTGTAGAGCTCTTGTTGCTATTGTGAATGGGATATTTCCCTAAAACTTGGCATATAGTGGAGGCTGCTTTACACAGTAGAGAGAAGTTGACTGAGTCTCTGGAGATTCTTGGGTTGAAGAGAAAGTGGGATTGAAAAGGGTAACTGGCCTGGACCTAAGTAAGAGACCTGAAGTCCACTGGTGAAGGACATAGCAGGGCTCTTTGCCAGTGTCTGGTGTACTGCGTAGTTTGTAGTCTCTTTTCGTTGTCCCTAAAATGACCTTTCAAGACCAAGAGTCCAAACTTCTATATATGATATTTCATATATCAAATGTTGAAGTCCATAAGGAAAATTTAGTCAGGACAGATTATACTGTAGTTCTTGAATATATTGCAAGCCTATTGCTATAATTTTGGTGATTTACTACTTAAAGTATGACTGAAGATGTTAACTTTGAGTAATGAAGTGTTATGTGACTTGGGTGTTTTTAGAAATGGTTTTTCTCTTTCCCAGTTAGATCATTTGGAGCAATCTAGTGAATGGCTGCCAAAATGGGGTCATGTAAGACTATAGTAGTTGAATTTAGCATCTGAGTTTTCCATCTTTGGGTGTTTCCAGATGATGGTTTTTGCTCAGATACTACATTTTATCTTGGTACAAAAGATTTAAGTTGTATTGCTTTCTGTGTTAACCTCAGGGACCACCTTGTCCATATTTTCTTGAAAAGTTTCTCACTTAACTTTTTCCCACCCAATTCTGAGGTTTTCCTATAATGTCTGGGGGCATTCCTCTCCCTATGGTAACCACTGATTAGACCATTAGTTCTTCATATATACAGATTGTGCCCTATGCCATTTTATTGCCCCAGTATCTAACATAGGACCTAATACTCAGAAAACATACAAGAAATACATGTTGAAGAACATGTTCAAGATATTTAAATATAGTTTAAATACAGTTTTCTAATGAACTGTAATCTTTTTCAGTTTCAGCAAATATTTATTGATCACTTAACATGTGTCAGATACAACATTAGGTGCTGCCAATTGAGCAGTAAAGATAGACAAAATCTTGCCTTCCAAGAAGTGTATTTTAGTGAAAGCAAAGAATAAAGTCCTGAACAATTACATAAGTAAGTCAATTTCAGAAAGAAAGATGGGTCAAGGATAAGGTGCAAGTTTAGGGCCCCAGGTAAAATATACAAAAAATGAAAGAGGATAAAAGTGAGCACAGGGAACTCACTGAGGCAGGTGGCAATTCAGATTGATATGGTGATATGGAAAACTAGAGAAAATGATTTAGGGAGGAAGTAGTCACCTAGGTCACATGCTACTGGGAGATCAACTGAGAAGAGAATGGTTATTGACTTTGGCAAAATACAAGTCATTGGTTCTACTCACTGTCCTTTGTCATAGTGTGTCAACTCTTAGAATTCAAATTCCAGACAGACACAATCAGAATAACCTGGATTGGGTTATTTGATCATCCTCTTGCTTCAGTAGACTGAATTATATTATTGCAGCCCTGTGAGAACTGCATCGATGAAAAAAATGACAGTACCTCTCAAAAAAGGTAGAGCTGTGTTAGTAGAACATGGTTGGATATGGCTAAACATTAAAAAAGCAGGTGCTCAACACAATAATAAAGATGAAAATTTAATTAGTGGTGAAAAGATGGACTATAACTCTGTTGTAACAATGGGATATTTTCATAAAAAAGTTAAGTACATATACTATAGCACACATAAAAATACATTAAGTATCTAAACAGTAAAACAGTAACAATAACAGCAATGACAAAAGAAAGCTGAAAGCTTGGAAAACTACATCAGAGAATTTTTTTTTTTTAATTTGTTTGTTTATTTTAGAGAGAGAGAGTGCGTGTGCCCACATGGGGGAGGGGCAGAAGGAGAGACTATCCAAGCAGACTATGCATTGTGTGTGAAGCCTTACCCAGTGCTCAAAGGGAGGCTTGACAAGGGGGCTGGAGCTTGATCCCAGGACCCACGAGATCATGACCTGAGCTGAAACCAAGAGTCGGAAGCTTAACTGACTGAGCCACCCAGGCGCCCCAACATTGGAGAATATTTTTATGACCTGAGGTGTTAAAGACCTTCTTAATTAAGTGATTTTTAAAAAGTTTACACCGGAAGAGAGTGATACATTTGAATGGGTAAAATGTTCTAATTCTATAAAATAATAGGAGTGAACGATTTGGCAGGGTGAAGGAACGAGGAGAGTGAGGTGTTGAAGAACTGGAAGTGGTGAATAATTTTTCATTTTTTAATCTGTAAAAATCTGCATTTTTTTACAATAAGCATATGTTAATATATTACATATGGATGTAATATATATGACATATATGTGTTTATTACCAAGGATAGCACTTGATCATAACAGATCTATATCTATTTATATCATCTATGCCATATTTATCTATATAATAGATCTATATCAACTTATATCATCTATGCCATATCATCTACACCAAGGGCAACACTTGATCATGAAAGATCTATATCTATTTATATCATCTATGCCATCAATTGTTACTAATTAGTATTTTCTTCCCTCCAGGTTACTTGTGGTGTGGGATGCCAGCGACCCACCTCCCCACTTCACTTGTTGCTCAGTGCCAGGAAATGTAATGAATGTTCAATAAATTCTAGTGTTTTGTTTTATAAGTTAAAATTGTGGGTTCTTTTGGTTTGGTTTTAAGAATTTTCTTCTGTAGGTAAACATTATGGACAAATAGATACAACGTGAATATGAAATCTTTAAAATATTCTAATAGTAATGATACCAGTCTTCTTTGGTAAGGTTGTAGATGAGAGTATAGTTAGGTTTCTGTCTTCTAATTTTATATCAGAAGTTGATGCTCTCAAAACCACCAGCAAGTGTTGTGACTTTATCAAATACTTAATAAGAATTATTTTGCACCAGGGGAAACATTTTGCAATCTCTAGTTAGTCTCGTACTGGGTGATATCCCCTACAATAGCTGTGTCTTATATCACCATAACATCTATTCTTATACTTCTTTAGGCACCAGATCCCCACATCCTTGGCCAAGGAGAGGTCCTGATACAGCATCATTGATCTAAGATACAGACTTCTTAACCAAACTGGTCAATGAAAAACTCTCCCTAGATTTTCTATATTTAACAGAAATAACCAGAAATGGAAGGTGGTAGGAACTGAGATGCTGGAGGATAACATCTTAGAAGAAGATCCACAGATTCTTGTTGCTCAAATCCTGCTCTTCTCAAGTCTTGGCTATCTAGCTTTTCTTTAATGAATGAGCTATATTAGTGTTCCTCTATTAAATTTCTTTTTTTCTCTACTTCATTACTTGAGTATTTTACCACCTGTCTTAATCTCTGTATACTTTTACTTGTGTTGTTTTGATTTTAGTATCTATCTGGCAATCCTGTCACCATCAGATCTTTCAGTTCTCCCAATGTTCTTGTTTTCCATTCCAAGTCAATTACCCATTTGCATGGTCATTGCAGTAACTGAACCCCATCACTAGAGGTCAAGCATATAGCTCTCTGACCGCCACCCATTTTAATTTTAGTGTAAACTACTGGTACCTTGAATCCAACAATCTCACAGAAACTTTCTGATCCAGTGACTCTATGACTTTTTCATTGTCTTTTATTCCTCCCCTATGATCTCACCTTCCTTTTCATATGGCTTAAATCTCCTGAGCCAGTATTATAATTACTCCCTTGTCATACTTTCAACTTCTTGACCTTATCCCCCATTATCAAGTTTCTGAGGAAAGCCCTCAACCTTGACTAAATCTAACCATGCTTCTACTCAATTCTTGCACCCAAGCTTTAGAATATGGCTGGAAAAACACAATCACATTGACTATTCTCACTTTAAATTCATGACCATTTGTTGCAGAATTCTTGAGACTTACCATGTTATTTAAGTGGTTCCTAATGTTACCTGCAACCCTACTGTACATTACTCTAATCCAATCACCCTTCTAGTCCTATTGAAGGTTACTTCACCCTTCCCTCTTTTCAAACTCCTTATAACCTCTCTTTACTTTTCATTATTAGCTGATAAATGAGCTGATGAATTCCTATTTTATGAAGAACTGTTTCAAGCACCTACATGATTCTCCAAGGAAAAAAAAGTTCAAATATACCTACATATCTCTCCATTATTTTGCCTCACTTTTCAACTCTGTGTGCTCCTGAGCTAAGGTCAGTTCTTCTTGTGCCTTGAATCTACTCCATTTTTGATTTTTCAAGGATTCTGTTCTTGCAATGACCCTGTACCAATGCCTCATTGCTTTTTTTCTTCTCTTCTATAACACATGTATAAAAATGTTACACTATCCTTCCTATTTTTGTGTCCTCTCTCCATTTTTGTGGTCTTTTTAGAAGTAAAACTACTTGAAAGAATTGTCTAACCTCACTGTCACTTCACTTGTTTTTCTCTCATATTTTTATTGAATTTACTCCAATTAGACTTTTGTCCTAACTTAAATAGTTCTTCTCAGGGTCACTAATGATGAAGCCAATGATTCCCAAGCCTAGAACTCATTGATCTCTCAGCAATAGCTGAGACAGTTAATTGATCCTTCATTTCTGAAACATTTTCTTTGCTTGGATTCTAGCATTTTCAACTTTCATTGTTCTCCATCTCATGGGCCCTCCTTCTCAGCCATATGAGAAGGATCTGATCTTTCTTATTTCTTCAACCTTTAAAAGTTGGACTATCTAAATGCTCAATCCTTAGGTCTGTTTTCTCCTCCTAGTCAGTTACTAGGTGATCTTATCCAGTACTACAGATTTAAATACCTGAACTTTCAAATTAACTACCCCAGCTCTGACTTGTATGTCCAACTATCTAGTCTATGTTTTTATTTGTATGTCTAAATAACATCTCCACTTAATATGTACAAAACTAAAATTCTGATTCCTATCTCTGACCTGCTCCCACCATATTATAACTCCATTGTAGTAAATGAAAAAATCCATTTTTCCAAATAACTCAGACCAAAAATTATCTATTTAACAAACATTTATTGAACATTTACTATATGTCAGGCATTGTTCTATGTACTTGGAACATATCAGTAAACGAAATAGATGAAGTATTTTCCTTTGTAGTACTTAGAGTTTAGCAGCAATAATAGGCTTCATTTTTGCCTCCCCCATACCTCCCCTGCCATCCTATATCCAAATCCATCAGCAAATCCTTTTGGCTTTCCCCTTCAAACATTCATATTTCAACCACTTCTCTCAATCCCATTCCCATCACTGTAATCCAAGCTACCACCATCACCCAGGAAAACTAATTAGTAATCCAACCGGTTTTCTTACTTTGGCCCTTGCCCCTCTACAATAACATCTCCCTATAAGAATCAGGAAAATTCTTTTGAAATAGAAGTTACAAACACTATTTTTCTTTTCAAAGCCCTCTAAAACTTTTCATTTCACTCCAGGCAAAACATAAATTTCTCATCTTGACATACATGCTGAACGTGGTCTGCCCTCTGCTCTCTTTCTGAACTTCTCTCCTTTTTTATCTCCCTGGTACATTTTACTTCCTCCACATTGACCTCCTTGTTCATCCTTGGATATGCTAAAAATGTTCTTTTCCCAAGGTCTTTGCACTTGCTTTCATTACTCTTCTTGGAATGCTGTTTCATTTCATTCAGGTCTTTGCTCCAATGTTACCTTATCAAAAATAATTTTCCTGAACCCCTATACAAAATTATACCTATTCAAGCCATTCTCTTCCTTATCCTTCTTTACTTTTCCCTGTACAGTTATCAGCACCTGACAGGTGGTACACCTACCTGTTAATTACCTCTCTCTTCCTCCCTTCCCCTCAGAATGTGAGCAGGAGTCAGTGCATTCCCACAGCTTGAAGTAGTACACGCACATATTTGGTAATTAATAATTGTCAATATTTATTGAATAGCTAGTCAAAGTTGGCTCCTCTTTTTACTTCCAAAAAACCTTTAAAAGAAAATTTTACTTTATGTCCTTAGCATTCATTTCAAGATTTTCTTTGATGCCCCCAAAAGTCTATTCTTTCTCAGTGTACTCTTTTCTGTGAGCATATAAATGAACCCGTAATTATTTTTAAAAATTCTTCATATTTCACTAGTTTTCTATAAAGTATTCCACTTCCTTTGCTCAGCTTTCTTAACATTGACTCTTACTCAAGTGCACTGAACTGAACCCTGTGTAACAGAGACTGTTAAATCCTCAGCTACTGTTGGATAGATTCTGCTACTTTCCTTGGTCTATGCTTAGGTTATATATAGTTCATTTAATCATTTTCCCCCTGAAATCCCTGGAATGTGTTGTTTTTATTTTTCCTGAATTCTCCCCAAAATGGTACTCCCTCCTTTACCACTGATCATCTTTCTCAGCTCTTCATCCTCCTCCCAGGGAAAATAATTTCTCAGTTATATGGCTGAAGGAAATTAAGAGAGGATTTTTTTTAAGACAAATACTAGAATAATTTTAAACAACCTTTTTATTCCCCTCTCATCTGTTCAGACTCTAATACTTCCTCTTTTTGCTGTCTTTTTTTTTTTTTTAAGTTAGAATCTTTTCTATACACAAACTGGAGGTTAAATATATAGCAAAGAAAACAGAACTTGTATGCCTGCTCAATTTAGATATGCTGTACACAACGCTGGCAATAGATAATACTGTATTGGTATACTAATCCAATCCCCTTCTTATTGAACATATATATTTATAAAAGAATACTTGTGTACCCATTCATTTCATTCACTAAATGTTTAGTCATGTGTTCCTCCGGGTTAGATGGACGCCTGAAAATGAGACAAGATTTAGCTATTGTATTCCATCCTTGAGGCTGCAATATGTAACAGGTTCCTTGCAATATATTGATATCACTTAAATATCTTTTCAAAGGGATAGGTAATATGAACTAGAATACCAAAGCATTAGAGTTAGATGGAATCTTGAAGCTTATATAACTCAATATTTTTATTTAAAGATGATAAAATTAAGTCCTAGAAAGTATAAGTTACCTGCTTATGATCCTATAGACATTTATTGATGTAGCCGGACCTTAACCCAGGCTTCCTGATTTTATATCAGTTTTATCATAACATTATGACAACATTATCATTAACCACAGATCTGGAACTGATTCAGGATATTGCGAAAGAAAATCTGGATGCTTTGAAATGAGATTTGAAAATATTGCATTTGACTTTTTGGGGAGAGGTAGAATTGTTTTGGTGCTTAGTAAAATAGTCCATCGTTCATGTAACAACTCAGCTAGAACTAAACTCACATCTGCAGTTTCTTACTAGGGTAAACGTGTCATGTTAATGTTACTATGGATTTAATAGCAAAATATATTTGAATTAAAGTCATTTTCTGTTAGCCTGGCTATCTCGTAAGGAGTATTTTAGATTCTTGATTCAATCGCCTCTTTAACGTGGATTGTCTAGAGCTAGTGAAAAACTAGTTTAATTCCTTTTTTTAAAGGTCATGTAAACATGTATGCTTAGTGAATTACATGCAAATTCAATTCCCTGAGCTCAGTGCTTCCTAGTTAAGATCCTTTCCTATTCTTCACATGTAAGCCCACATCTGACAGCAGAATATTGACTTTTGAGCTATGGTAAAAATCACCATAAAACAAAAACATTTGACATCTGCTGCCTAAAACAGACTTATAAGGAATTGGGCAGACAGAAGTGTCCTTTATTAAAACGTTATTAGTACTATTATTTCTCCCTCTTTACGAGGTATTTGCATGACTTTTTCTTTTTTGGTCCCCCTTTTAGAAGAACAGATCTAATTCAACACTTGAAATTGAACTACATAAGGCAGATTTAGATACAAATGGGGATTAAAAATACGATGTGATAGGATATTTAATAAAAAGCACAAATATAACATGTAACTTAAAAAAAGGTTTACAAAACATTTTTCTACATTATGAGTCCATTTTTGTTTATGGATATAGAATGAATAAAAATCAAAATATTAATAATGGTTATCTTTGGATGGTGAGAGGCTGGGGATTTTATATTTTTCTTCATGCTTTTCTGTATCTTTCTAAATTTACTACAGTGACTATGTATTACTCTTTGACCATAAAAAAGAGATTATTTAAAAATAAATAAATAAATAAATAAATAAAAATAAGACTTATCTAAACTTAGTATTGTTGGAAATCAAAAAAATGTCCCAGTATGTAATATAGAACCAATCTTGTTTCATTTAAAAGCAGAATACTATATATGAATGAAGCCCGAGAAATAGCAATTAATGTATTTTTCAACATTATGACAATTCTGAAAGCAAAGCACTATTACAAGCTAAGTTCTAATTGTTTTAGAATTTTTTCACTATTTTTGAGCAAAATTTGCACAATAAAATAAAATGAACTTCATTTTTTGATAGAAAATTTAAAAACTTAGTTAAAAACTTAAAAAGAAAACTTTAAGAAAAGCTGATCCTTTTTTAAAAAATTCAAATACAACACTAGAATAAATTAAAGAAAAAATTTTAAGAGCATTTGAAAAATACTGCTCTTAAAAATCAATAGTTTTATTTTGCTCTGGTATAAACAGGCTTATCCATATGACATTTTCTGCCTTTTGGATTATTTCCTTGTGATAAATTCCAGAAAAACTAGGTTAAAGAGTATAAACATATTTATGGCTTTTGAAACATAAAGTAGTATATATATTTTTCCTGAATGCATTATTCAATTTAAACTGCCAATAGTGAAGAATAAATGATTGCATACTACTTTGTAAACATGCACATTCACATGAGGTTATAATGTTACTTTAAAATGTTATTAATTTAATGATATAAAAGAGGAATGTATTTTTTTTAAATTTACATTCTTTTAATAACCGGTGAGTTTGAGCATTTTCCCATATGTTTGTTTACTAATTATCAACTGTCTCTTCGTCTTTTTTACCATATTAGTGACTTGAAGATTTCTCATGAATTTTTATGAGCTCTTACAAATAAATTAACCCTGTCCTACAAGTATTTTTTTGGTGTATTTTTACTTAATACATTTTTTCTATGATATAAAATTTTATACTTTCTACAATTGAATCCGCTAATATTATTCTTTGTTACTTTTCCTACTCTTTTAGAATTTAAAGCATTACCATGTTTCCACATAACCACCAAATGTGCTTCTTAGGTTGATCAGTGGAAATACAGATATGGTATGGTTTTGTTCTAAATAAATCTTGAAACTATATTCATGATTCCATTTCATTCCTCAAAATACAAATTCAAGTCCATGATATGCTCATGGGGAGAAAAAGAAGAGATATTATAACATACTTAAATTTTGAATGGTAAAACTTAAATATTTCTAATAGGTATTCTTGTTCTCTCTCGCAGATTCCCTTTGTATATGTCAAAAACCTCTTTTCTCCTCTTCTATTTTTTTTTTCACAGTCTCTGAAATACTTTCGATTTTCTGAAACAATTCAGTCCTTGCCCCAATTCTGCTTGCCTAGTCTGAGTTAGGACAACAAAAGCTTTACATTTAAATGAACTTGATTCCTTAAAAGTCAGGAACTAGCTATTAATGCTCACTCTTGCTCTTAGGGTCTTACCTCTTAGCCCATGCAGCTACCTAACAAAAAATGGTCATTTCTTACAGCAAATTCAACTATTAAGAAAGGACAATTTTTTTCCTGACTCTCACATGGACATTTTCATTACCGTATTTTAAAAAATTCAACCCTTTTTTCCAACTGTAATTTATTTTTGTATAACTGATGGCACTAAATGAATTGTCTTTCAAAATGCTAACTAGTTTAGAACAATTTATTAAATACACATAAATTAGTTAATTAATTCACATTCATTGACTAGCTAGACAAGATCCGGGAGGTCTCTGCTTTTTAGAAATTCAGAGAAGGAAAGAAACATAGCAGTAACTCGCTATAATAAACCACAACCAGTACTGTCATAGAGATAAACACAAAATGTTACAGGAAACCCTGAGGTTATTTAACAGAAATTGGAGGACCTAGGAAAATTCATAAGGTGACAGACTCGAGGGCAAGTAGAAGTGAGACAAGAAGAGAAAGTGGGGATAGATGGAGAAGCATGAGGAACAACAACACATGGATTCTCAGTATAGCAACTTATTCTTTCAAGAAAGCAAACTCACTGCACAAATCAAGAAGAAATCCAACTTGAAGTATTTTCACTATTAGGGCTGTCCCTTCTGAAACTTAGGCAAAGATAATACTCTTCCATACTAATGTTCAGTTAATAAAATAGTACTAAAATTTGATGTGACTATTATGATGATGAGGATGCTGATAGCTTGGAGGTAGTTTAGCTCTTCTCCCAAAACAAAACCAACAAAGCAGAATCATCAGTAAGGCATTTCTACAGAGAACGACTAGCTTTAGACCATTAATGTAACTTAAAAATTTTTGATAGCAATTGTGAGGATTGAATTCTTTTTTTTAATGGTTTCGTTGTTTGGCTCCTAATATCTTATTTTCAATTTAAAAACAGTAATAACTGAAACACAACTAGGATTCATATTTCAAAGAACATGTTATGATGTGTTTTTCTAAATTCTCTAAATAATGTGGATCAATTAGAGGCTTAGAAATTATGAAATACTCTATGCTCAGAATAACCAAAAAAAGCTGACAAAATACATTGTGTCCTGAAATATTCACAGAGGCCCACAGGGTATGTTTCAGAACACATGTTTTTCTCTAGCAAGCATATGCAAAAAGACTAAATTTTATTTGGACATTGGCATAACAAGTAATAAATTATTTTTTGTTTGTAGAAGTATATATAGATAGATCTGCATTTGTGATTATTTGGTGAATTTAAGAAAGTAACTATATAGAATCAAAAGTTGTAAAGTTTGTAGAATTGCTCAGGCCGATTCATAAAGACTTATTTCCCTGGACTATCTTTAAAAACATATGTGTATGAGTGTGTCTTTTCTCATACTTCACTTTTCTTATATATTGTGACACAGTGAGGCAATAAAAGAACCAAAGCAAAATGGTCTATCTACAAGGAGAAAAAAATGTAAAACAGAAAAACAATTTTGATTCATTCTTTTTCTATAACAAGCAATTGTTTCCTCATGCTATTATTAGAGGATATTTATTTTTCTTCTCTCTACCTTTTTTCATTGAAACTCAAAGTGGCCAAAGAAGGATAGAGCACCAATGGAATAAAAAAAATACAGCTAGTTTACAAAAAGTAAAAATCATTTGTCTGGTAAGTTTGAAAATATGGAAAACAGCCATCATATTGTCCACCAATTCATTATGTAGAATCGTGTACTCTTGGTGGAGGAAAAATGGCTCAAGCAGAGACTTATCAGAAAGATCTAAAATACAATTTTGAAACTTGTCTGGAAACGCAGTACATTTTATGCAACCAAATACAAAGCAATTCATACATTTATAAATCCATGGAAAGCACGGCAGGTCCAGAAGGCACCAGTTACTAGTGTGTCTAGACGTGGAGAAACTATGACCTCAGTTAGAGCAACCCAATATTTACTTTTCCCTCCCAACAAGCAGCATACCTCATGATCTCAGTATGCAGGGCAACTAACCGAGAGAGGGGCAAAAAAGAAATTCCAAAGTGGGCGGCAATCTTCAAACATAGTGAGGGCTGCAGACACCCCAGAATTGAGGGAAATTTTCATGAGGTGACCTACTTAACTGTATATAAAAATAGTTCTGTTGGAGAAGCCAACTTTTCTCTATTCATCATGCGAAAAAGGTGCATATCAAAATCAATGTACTTCTTCACCAATTAATGAACTAATGAATGATTCATACCATTGAGGGGAGGATACATCTCCAAATATATCTTGTATTAGTGCTGTAGATCTAACTTGTGATTGTCTCTCTGAATTTCTTGTGTCATAGTTTAGCGTTCTCAGATCACGGCATTTTACACATAATCTGAATTTGACAGTTTTTGGTGCCATCAACCAAATGGTTAACCATTTTGATTAAGAAACCATACTAAGTTATCTCTCCCCTCCCTTTTTATTTATCACCTTGAAATCAGGACACTTGGGACTATATAGTTTCTGTATAGACTTAAGTGGTCTCAAAAACAAATGCACATTTTCTAAAACTCTATTTTAAAGTGTTTTAGAATCTTAGTACCGTCTGAAACATGCCACTTGTTTGCACAAAACATGGTATTGTGGACATTCTTTCTGGCCATGCCACCAGGCATCACAGGTTCCATCATGTTCCTTCCTCTGGCTTAAGCCTGGGGCATTGCATGAGACCTCAACTATTTAATAACAAAGGGGCCACCTCCAAATTTCATATATCTCATCAGACTTATGTAACTCTTTTTTTTTTAACTTTTTATTTTTTTAATTTTTATTTATTTCTTTTTGAGAGAGCATGGGAGGGGCAGAAGGAGAGAGAGAGAATCCCAAACAGGCTCTATGCCCAGCACAGAGCCCAATGTGGGGCTTGATCTCATGACCCTAAGATCATGACCTGAGCTGAAATCAACAGTTCGCCGCTTAACCAACTGAGCCACCCACGTATCCCAGACTTGTGTAACTCTTTAAGTCACAAACATATACCCCATCATGGTGCTTAAGAGACATTTAAAAATATATAAGAATAAAAAAAAAAAGAAATAGAAAAACCCCACTCCCTCCCGACTAATCAATCAACCAAGTAAACAAACAAATAGGTGTTTAGGATTTACTAGCAAGATACTATATTTCTTTTCACACAAACATCATGCATATAAGGGGGGAGGATGCAAAGATATGAATATTTCCCTCATATAAGAGGACAGGAAACTAAGATGGGATCGTGAGGTTCAAAAGTCAAGCAAGAAGGGGATGGGGAGGAAATAGTTCTTCCTTCTGGCCATGTTGAAGAAGGAAATGGTGAGGAGAAGAAAATGGGGGAGCCTTGAGGGGTGACTGTTTTCTCCGAATATCAACTCATTATATTTGAATATACTGAAGTCAAACTTTTTTTTTTTAAATAGGCTCCACAACCAGCGTGGAATCCAACGCGGGGCTCAAGGTGGGGCTTGAACTCACAACCATGAGATCAAGACCTGAGCCCATATCAAGAGTCAGATACTCAACTGACTGAGCCACCCAGGCACCCCTCAGTCAAGCTTTTTAATGATGGTGGAAACACAACCAAATAATGTTGGGGATGTTCATAGTCTTTGTCTTGGTCCATAATCTCCAAGGTCGTTCTTAAATGAAAAGACAGCTGGCTCAACAATTTCCTTTGGATCATCAGAGCTGTTATCTGGGGTTTGATTTTGGAAAACAAACATGAACAGAAGCTGAAAATATTATTATGGGGTTGTGGGGCAAGGGAAGGTGCTCTGTGGATTTATAGATCAAGGCCACAGGAAATATTATTGTCCCCTGTCTTTCTTCACAACTGAAGAGGCCCATAGGGAAACTGCAGCTTCCCTACAGCCAAGCTTCTGTCAAACAGGGATAAAAAATGAGTAGATGAGTCCAAGTCATATAACTCATGAAGAGTAAACAGGGATGAAACATTTGACATTTTCTCTGTTTATCGGGTGAGCACCAACCAGATTATGACTGGCAGGCAAATAACCCAACTCTAGTCTCTTTCCAAGGTGGGGATAAGAACTGCTAATTTTGCCAGGCCTCTGCCATTGCACTGCCTCAAATGGGGGCTGGTTGGGAAATTACCAGTGAGTAGTAGAAGAGTCTGCAGGTGTTTCCACTGACTGCACATTCCCCCAGAGAACAAGTTTGGTGTCTTGGTTCCATCCCTCAACTCAAACATCATTTCTGATATTATTAAGAGATAGTTTAATAATCTCCTGAAATATATATTTTTTCTTTCTCAGAACAGGTATCTTTGTTTTGCTTAGATTTAAGATGAATAAAGCCTTGGTTTTATAAAGACATTTCAATCCAGCTTTCCACAGATAAAAATACTCATGTTATGTCTTAATAAATTCTAAGACTCATAAAAGTGAAGAGCATGGTTTTGAGGTTAAATAAATCATGGCCTAAATCTCAGGCCTCCTTTTTTAGGTAACTGACTTTACTTACCTACCTGAACCTCAAATTTCCCTTTTGTAAAATAGATACTAATGTATATAAAAGCACTTAATACAGGGCCCTATGTATGCTATTTTAAAACTTATTTTATTTATTGATTCTTGAAGGATTTCTGTGTGGTTAGAACAAGGCTGATGTTTTTAAACTGCACGCTAAGAAAGAGCGGGCTGACATATGAGGATTGGGGATTGAGGTAGATTGGAGAGTGTGGGAACTGTCCAATGAAGGCAGCTTCTACTTAAATTATGCCAGTTATTATATGGATAAATACAGGCCCAGAGGTGCCAGATTTATTTAATATTCACGTTTTATACACTGAACAAAGTGAAGTCTTAAAGGAGGTGAGGGTGGAGCCAATACAAATATCTGTGTGTGGATGTTTCCAATTTTGAAATAAAAAGAGAAATCTGGACTCTGACGTGAAATCTTCTAATTAAAAATTATTTTACAAAATATGTCAACAGGCCACATTTATACATCAGATAGCCAGTTTGTGGCTTCTGTAAAATTCAATCTACCATCCATTTATTATTTGTTTCTAAAGCAAAAATGTCAATGCTGCATTTTATGGCTACTTTAACCCCCACAGCTCTCTCCACCCCCTTTTCCATCTTCCTTTTTGTTGGCGAACATTCAATACAGCAGATTCTCATGCCTTTTTGTTAGAACCCTTATGGTGCATGTTTATCATTTCATATCTGAATGCTGATCCTGTCTCTGTTTGAGCCGGTATTTGGATTTTCAGTACTAGGACTTGGGCAATGCTTTGCAGAAGATAGAAATTTGCGTGGATGTTGTGTACTGCCTCCTGGGTTTTATTTTTCTGGAATTATTATAGATATAATTTGCCTTGGTTATTTACGCAGTAAACTTTACTGATTATTTTCATTATCACTGAATATTATCTAGTTGGATACTTAGCAAAAAGGGACCAGCAATATGCCTCTAGCTTGCTGGGTTGTGGTTTTCTTTCATTTGGTTGTTACTAAATGCACTGATGGATCTAATTATCCTGATGCCATCAGTTCCCTATATTATGGGTTTTGTTTATTGTTTTAAGACCTTTATGTTATATCAGCAGATTATATCCAAACTCTACTGGCATATTATTGTCTCTGAATCAGTTGAGTAGTTATGCCTTGAAAATTTATACACTTAAATAAAGAAAAAGAGTCCATATGTTTTTTTCCAGCTCCACTAGCTTTAATTGGATCAAAAATGGAAATGTTTATCATACTCATCTCAGAGAATGATTGATGGCACTCATGTTAATACAGGTTATATTCCATTATAGTAATTCTCTTGCCAAAATAAATTTCTGTATAAGAAAAATTATTTTCAGTCCCCAGCATACAAGTATACCTTCAAGGAACGTCTAATTTATTCATCATCGGAGAAGGAATCAAAGAAGATTGGCCATCTGAACAGGGTCTTGAAGGATTAGAGGACTGATAACATTTGGGCTTCAGAATAGAAGGGAGAAAGGACACTGTAGGCTGAAGTGACATGTTTAGAAACACATCAAATAAAAAAAAAAACAACATTGAAAGATTTATCAAAATCTTTTCCATTTGCTAAGTTCCAGTCCAAGTAAAATCTCCTTTGAGATGCCAACCACAAACACTTCCATACTCTCTACTGCCACGCAGAATTAATTAGCCCGCCCCCCTGATTAGAGCTTCTATCTCACTATCTTCCTTCTAGTACTTATACTATCCTGTAATTGATTCCATGCTTATCTCCATGGGAGTTGATGCATTACTTGAGGATAAAAACCTCCTATCCCACCTCTCAGGGCAAGACTAACAGCAGTAGTATAATTTCAAACGTTTATTAAATTACTACTCTGTACCATGCATTGTGCTAAGTAGCTTACATACATACATGCCAGATAACCCTTGCTATGTTATTCTATGTTATGAATGGTACTATCACTTTCACCGTTTTACAAGTGAGGCAAATGAGTACTAATGGGGTCAAGATACTTGCCCTGGATTCCATTAGTGAGTGGCAGAGCTGGGATACAATGTAAGCATGAGTGACTCCAAGAACATAATCTTATTCACCATGATGCTTTGCTTCCTATTCCTTAGCATGGTGCCTTGTACCTTCGAAGCACTCAAGAACTGTGTGTTGAATAAAGAGAGGAATGCATGATAGACGGTGTTTCAAGTATATAACAGAGGGAAGTCTGAAAAAACTTGCATGACTTCTATGTGGTTAGAAAAAAAAAGTCTGTCTGTGAATCAGTGAAAAACCTTCACAGTGTTGGCAAAATAAACAACCTCTTGGAGTTTTCAAAATGGGATTTGCCTTGTATGCATTTAAAGTAGAAAGTCCTCGGGGCATCCCTGCAAATGTGCATCCGCCCAGACTTGAAAGGCAAGTCCGTCCAATCCTTCTAATGTAGGACCTAGACCTACTACAGAGGCACCATATCCACCTTTCTAAACAATTTCATCAGCATCATCCCTGAGCCTCATTTAGTCTTAAAAACGAAGAAGGAGCCCTTACAACCACATTCTGGAACATGGCCCAACTCCCAACAGTGCCTGCTGCAACAGGTCCCCGTGACTTGCACACGTGCTCAGCACGGATGACAGCAGGGATCGCAAGCACCGCTGTAGGGGGTGTTGAAATGAGGAAGCATAGGCAGGGTGGGCAGAAGAAACAAGTTAATGGACAAGTTGGGGCCAGACAAAGGTGAGTAGGACACAGCCGGGAAACCACAGCAGCACCAGTAGCAACAGCGGGTGGAGGCAGACTAATCTGTTGTAGGTTTTACTGTCAAGAGGGTTTGGCAGAACTTCCATAGCTAGAGGAGAGATTTCAGAGGTGGAGTCAGAACACTAGAGGTCATAGTGACCTGTTTTGTGAAGACAATCTGAGGCTGTTTCTGCACAGCCTAGCAACTGAGAAGTTGGCCTGGCTTGACAACTTTAAAGCATACTCACCAAACAATCTATTACGTTCAGGTGCTCACTGCTGGTAAGTAGGTGAGCGCATACAGTATCTTTTGTAATACAAGCATCAGGAATGGAAAAATGAGTCATTCACTTCCTAAATTTGTAACTTACCCATCAAAACTCATGTAACGATTGGCAAATTTGCCTGAATGAGCCATCCAGTGGTTTCTGCTTCTTTCTTATTCTACTTAAATCTCTTCTTTTCCTACTGTATATTCTGTACTATTGAGAACACCAGGTAAAATGTCAAAATCATTGGCTATTTTTGTCGTATGTCAATAGGTCTCAAGTTCTCCTGAATCAGAATTTTCTCAGAATACATTATAATGGGATCATATCATACATTCGGCTTATTCCAATGTATATACTGTAATTAAAAATGCATCCTTTCAACATCATACCAAAAACTAATGATGTACTATATGTTGGCTAATTGAATTTAAATAAAAAAATAATAGAAAAGCCCTCCCCCCAAAATGCATCCATTTACCTACAATTCAACAACACAAAAACAAATAGCCTCATTAAAAAGTGGCAGAGGACTTGAAAAGACCTTTCTCCAAAGAAGATATACAAATGACTAAGAAGATGTTCAATATCACTAATCATTAGGGAAATGCAAATCAAAACCATGATGAAATACCACTTCACACCCATTAGGATGGCTATTACCAAAGGGGAAGAAAAAAGGAAAGAAAAAGAGAAAAAAGAAAAGTTTACAGGGATTGGAGAAATTGGCACCCTTGTGCACTGCTGGTGGGAATGTAAAATGGTGTAGCCTCTATGAAAAAGAGGATGGTGGTTCCACAGCAAATTGAAAATAGAATTACTATATGATCCAGCAATTTTACTTCTGGATTTGTACTCAAACGAATTGAAACAAGAACTGCAACACACATTTGTATAGTCAGGTTCAAGGCAGCATGATTCACAACAGCCAAGAGGTAGAAGCAACCCAAAGCGCCACTGATGGATGAATGGATAAACAAAATGTGGTCTACACATATAGCAGAATATTATTTAGCCTTAAGAAGGAAAGATATTCTGACACATGCTATGACATGGACGAACCTTAAGGAAATTATACTAAGTGAAAGAAGTCAGTCACGATAAGACAAATACTGTCTGATTCCAGCACAGGAGGCACCTAGAAAAATCAAATTCACAGAAAGTAGAACAGTAGTTGCCCGAAGGTGGGCGCATATGCGGAGTTATTGCTTAAAGGTACATAGTTTCGGTTTTGGAAGATGAAAAAACTCGAGATGGATGGTGGTGATGATTGCACAACAATGTGAATGTACTTAATCCCACTGTACTGTACGTTTAAAAATGGTTAAAATGGTAAATTTAAAAATGGTTATGTATATTTTAGCACAATTATAAAAAATACATTCATCAAATACTGCACTCTGTAGTATACATATGTATACTTATTACATAAGGCTGTTTATATAAATGAAACGCACTAAAATAAATAAATAAATAAATAAATAAATAAATAAATAAATAAATAAAACACACTTTTTATATTTCTGGGTAATGTAAGAAGCTTTAACTGATCATTTTTCTACATGGAATTATTGATTTTCCAAGCTGAATTTCTAACCTAACCATTGTGTAGCATGTGACGCCACGGAATATGTTCTCAAATTTTGAAAAGTTTCGATATAAAGAAAAGAAAAGAAAAGAAAAGAAAAGCTTATGGCAGAAAGAGGACACAAAGTGTTCTAGATATACGCCCTGGACTAAAATACAGGGCATACTCTGAGAGATAATTGTCCAAATTCTCAAAAGTTTTCTCTGAATTCATTAGGTCACTAAGCATCCAAATCACAAACGGCATCTCCATTTCAATTTCGATTATGTAGCCATAGATAATTGGGTGTCTTTTTTAAAAATAAGAGTCGTTGGTTAAGATTTGAGCCATGGACTTTTACTTCCTGGAAGAAAACTACAAGGTAAATCAACTTTATATGAGTTCATATTGCTTTATGAAATTTTGCTGACAAAACACATCAAAATAGATTGCATGTAAATTTTTCATAAGCAATACAAGCAGCAGTTTAAAAGGAAAATGCAAGAAAGCCACAATAAATTAGAAAACTCAGCTTTTTTATTTTCAAAAAATTATGTCAATCGCCTGATCATCTGTCAGTTTTGCCATCCCTTTGTAATACTGTTGAAAAGTCCACCATTGTCTACAGCCTCATTCCCAAAGCACCCACACATTTTTCTCTTTTCAACATAAGGAATTCATTTTCTACTCATAGTACCTTTTGCTGCAATCACATTCAATTCTGTGGGTCTTGGTGACAAAGTAGCCCTGAGAGCTATTACTGGAAATAGAAATAGGAAACAGTGGGATCTCTGAGCCTGTTAACTTCCTTATTTCAGAATCTTAACAGGAGAGTGCAGGAGGGTCACTGGGAAAGAAAAGACATGTTTTGAAATGGCTGAAACTTCTTCTCAAGCATAACATCTACTTTGCAGCCACATGAAAGGGTATAATCCCTTTTACTAGGCAAAAACGGTAGAACTCCATCACAAAAAAGGCTTATTTCTGGCCCCTTTTAGAGTCGATTAAATTCATTTCTCTGACAATCTAGAACCAGAAGAAAACCTCCTGTGTTTAATGTACTGTGCGAAGAAACAAGGGATGGACATCTTGCGTGTCTTTTGTGGCCATTTACCACGGGAAACCTTGCGGGCAAATTGAGAGCTCTATTGCCCAAAGAGGAAGGGCTTATCTTGCCGGTCTTCTCGCATCCTACACAGAAATTCCCGGCGGTGAATATGATCTAGCTCTAACCTGAGGCTTAATTACGCGAGTGCTGTCTCTCTAATTCTATGAAAGATAACCCGGGAGGATATTGGAATGACGTTTGATTCTGTACTTAGAACTGAGATTTCAATTGATAGCATTATTGGAAAATCTGCAAACCATGCTCCCTGACCTACCTGGAAACCTGCCAGTGGGGGTGTATATCCAGGAGAAACTTGGCACTTCAAGGGCACCAGAGTTCCACTGTGTCCAGAGAGAGGGGGGACAGGAAAATAATATCTACATCAAGGCTAGCAGGCCCACAGTCATACTGTTAGTTGTAAGATTTTAATGTTCTTCAACTTTTCTCAAATCCACTCTGTGAGATCTGTGTCGTGGGAATAAATGTGGAGACTCCTCTCCCCCGGGCAGTTTTTCAAACACCACAGCACTCCCTACCCCGACACCACTCTTCACAAAATATCTAATGTCAATAGGAGGCATTAAGACCGTCACTTCTAGAAGACAGGGAGACTGTCTTGTTCAAGCTTTATCCCCTCTAGCTTTGCATGTGGCATTGCCATGATGGGCACTCATTCATTGCTTGTTGAACTTGAGTCTTACTGCCACATGCTTTCTTTATCTCAGAAGCCATCTTCTTAGCAGATTTCACAGAGAAAACTGCCTGATTCAAAACAGTATTACAGTGAGGGTTCCAAGAGATTTTTTAATTTTTTGTTTTAAAGTAACTTAAGTCATAAGAATTTTAATTCTTGGCCTTCCATGTATCAAACTTAATAGCTGGACATAATTATTTTCATTCTATAGGTGGAGACAATGTGTATTGGCTTATGCAAGGTCTGGAAATGTTACGGCTAGGAGCATGGCCCATGTTTCATGAGGCCTCCTTCTATGATTTATAATACTTTTCAATATTTTAAATGTTTTATTTTCTTATGGGGGAGGATTAATTTGATGATATTCTGTGATTCATGATACTGGACAAGGCTCTCTACTCAGCAACATGGAGAGAAAGTTCCAGTAATTCTAGGCTATGAGTCAGATTCTATCAGGTCACTATTCCTTTCTCTGCCTACTGCTAATGGATAGATAGGATGATTAACTCAGTAATTACTGCAGGCTGGGTGCTATGTTAGAAGTGGGGTGGGAAAAAAAGGAGTGCCCAGGTTCCTATGTTCAACACAGCTTACAATCTTGCTGGTGAGGTAGATGAAAAGAACAGATAGGAGACAAGAAGATACCAAGAATAAAGTAGGAGGTACCAACAATTTCACCAAAGATCAGGGAAGCCTCATGAAAGAAGTGAGATTTGGATTAGGCCTTGAAAGAATATAATTTGAAAACAAGAAAGGGAACTCATCACAGGATATGGAGAATAAGTGTGAGAGAATGAGAAAGAATATGGCACGAGTGAAGGACAAGGAAGATACTGATTTGAGCAATCAGATGTGAAGAGGTCAGGGAGTGACAGCAGATGAACTTGCCAGTGTCTAGGCTGAACACCTTAGCGTTCCCAGTCTACCCTCCATTCCAGTTTTTTTAATTCAACTGGAAGAAATTAGAAAAGGTTTTTAAGAAATCAAACAGAGGAGCTCAGATATGATACGTTGAATTAACGAAGATTTACAAAAATGTGATGGTGTAAGTGATTATGCTTTGGGAGGTGAAGGGTTGGAATACAGAGCACATCAGCTTTGGAGTTAGATGAGCCTGTCATGTTTCCCATGACCATGGGAAAATTGCTTAACTATTCTTCATTTTCTTTGTTTAAAAAAAAATGGAGATGTAATACCCATCTTGTAGGGTTTATGTGAGGATCAAACGAGATAATATGTGTCAAGTTCCTAGCATGGAGTCTTATCCATTCTGGTTATTTTTACTAACTGGACAATGACATTAAAAACTCATTGAAAAGGGGAAGAGACAATCAATAGGGAAGTGAAGGAACAGGATGAGGTAGTACAGAAGCACAAGAGAGAGTCAAGAAAAAAAGAAATAAGATTCAGAAAAAAAATCATATTTCATGCATGAAGCAAATATGCCACCAGTATTTTGTATCCCGATGCAAACGAGAATGGTTTGGAAAACTAATTAGAAAGTATGATTACTGAGAATATCTGACTTTTGGGAGCTACCTTTCTACCTTTAAACATAATCACATCCTCCCAATTACTTTCTTAAGTGGTCTTTCAGAATGTTCTGACTCCATCAGCAAAGTCTTTATGGGGTTCTCTTCAAAATGAAGAAAATACATTTTCTGGGACAGAAAAGAAACATAACTAAAGAAGCGATATTCTTAGTAAAGGGGCACTTTGAAAGGTCACGTCTCTGTTCCAACCTCATGGATTAATTTACAAATTTTAAACGATACCGAGTTTTCTAGTGAATTAAATTATACAAACATTGATTTATTTTGGCAAATGATATAGTGAGGCTTCCATTTTAAGAACCAGCACACCCTGCTGCACAGCTTTAGAAAAAGAAGTGTACATGAAACAAATGTTTATATATATTAATTTCTGTTAGAAACCAAGACTTGCTTAAGCTGCCAGCAATAAGGAGAGAAATGCTGGTGTGTTCTACTGAAGGACTGCCAAAAGTGGAAACATCTTTGCCTGAAGCCATTTTAAGTAAGATGTGTCCCACCTTCACTTCCCCAAACAGGAAAAGAAGTAGATAAAGGTGAGTCATTATGTTCGTTCTGCTAACAAAATGATACATTTAATTAAAGAACAAATTTATATTAAAAATTGATTTCTCCTGAAAAATCATTTTGACTTTTGAATTTACTTAGGTGTCATGAGAGATGAGATATTTGGTCCTGAGTCATATTAAGACTCAAAGGAAGCAGAACTGGCCGTTGCTTGAAAAAAAAAAAAAGTCAAAGATAAATGATCAATGAGGCCGAACAGCAATCCGAGCTGAGAATGGAGAGTACGTGTGATTCTTCCACAGCCATCCGTGAATAATTCCTGAGCAGAATTTTTTTTTCTGATAATAAATGCTCCTGACAGGAAACCACGTGTGGGCCTCTACCTCTGTGCTGACTCTGCTCTGAACAATGGATATGAAGATGAATCTGTCCCCCTCATGAAGAATTAGTGCCACCTTCCATGCTTCTCCACCCTGCCTTTAATCATATGAGGAAGAAAAGCAATCTGACCATGCCATGCCTTATTTAAAATTCTTCAAGAGACCTTCAAAGCTTTGCAGACGGGGGTATGCAAGGGACCGATCGGACCCCTGTCTACTACTTAGAACCAATTCTCACCTTTTCCCAAGCAAGGAGCCCCACACCCCTGTGCCCTTAAACCACTTGAGGTTTTCTGATCTTTCCTCCCGGTTAAGCTTAGCACACCCTTCCCTTCTTTATTCATCCTAGAACATTCAGTAGGGGTGTCATGCTTTTGCAAAGTGTTCTTGGATCATCCCCTTTAACCTCACTGGACTTAGTGCTTTCACCACATGCTGTTCTCTTACTTACGGCTTCCAATCAGAACATTTTGTTTAACTGCTTTTTCTTGCACCAGAGTGTGATCTTTGTGACAGCAGACACTTGTTCCTATACCCCTAGCACTCAGCACAGTTTGTGGCAGCCAGCAGATACTGGCAAATACAGCAGGTGAATGAAACTCAATTTGATTGCAGTTCCAAATAACAGAATCCAGGTCTCAGGAACACCTGAGGTCAGGTACAATCCCCAGGCATAACACTACGTGACCTGTCACAGATCATCGTGGCTGTTCAGTTTCCCCAGGTAGCTCCCTTGAAATACATACTATTCTTCTTCTTCTTCTTCTTTTTTTTAATCTTTCACTCTCTACTTCACATTCTTCCCCTACACAGGAATCACCAAGAAGATGCTTGAACTCCAGATACACCAGGAATTTTACATTCTTGGCAAATACTTCAAGGTTCTTTCTTCCCTGAAAGGAACCATTTTCTATGAATCTGATAGAAAACCGTGGCCTTTTTCTCCTCCTTGCTGGAGGCTAGTTAATGAGTGCAGTGTGGCTTTTCTAAAGAATTCTGAGTAACTGGTGGAAATAAAATACAATGGAAAATATCACTGGAATGATTTCTATCAGAATTATACCAGGAACATAAATTTCTATTCATACAGTCCTCTCATTTCAACATGCAAATTGAAAAAAAAAATAAATGTTTAAAATGGAAATGGTATGTCCCTGCCCCTCCGGTTTGTGGGCAAATTCCTGAGACACAACTAGGAACAAAGAATTCTCTACTACTTTTTGGCTCAGTGGCGTATGGATGAGGGAGGCATCTTCTTTGATGATGGTTTGAAAAACAACTTTATTGTCCTAGTAAGTGACTTTAGGAAAAAATAACTCCTACTTGACACTCAACACAGAGTGTATCTTCAGAGTACATATATTCACTAAATAAGCTCACTATTTGATTCCTAAACTGATTTGCCTTAACAATAAGATGTTGTGTATATAAAATATGCACGTACATATATGACATTTATGTATGTGTGTGTGTGGTAGCTAAAACTGTATGTGTGTTTGTGTGCGTATACATTGAGTTTCCACGTCTATAACCCAGGGCTGCTTCCAAGATTACCCAAAACACATTACACCACGTTGTCAGGGAGAATTCAATATTCTAGAGTCACATTTTTTCCTGTTTGTACAGTCTTTTTATATGTTATTGATTGGGGTCTATAGCTATCATTTGCTTTCTGGAATTATTTTGTCAGAAGTCCTGGGCTTTTTGTTTCATCATGCATTTTTTTTAAATTTTAATTAAAAAAAATGTTTAGGTGTGATGTCAGAAGATACTAAAGTGTTCGAAGAGACCATTTTTAATCAAAGTGAAAGGACAAAGTAATGGGGTAAGTTGCTCTCGCTTTGTCCTTAATGTTATGACCAAATTAGATGAAATGTCTCTGTTATTGGAGTTTTCTTAAGAAATATTTTTTGTTACAGAGTGTATGGTATATAAGGGTCAGATCTCCCCATGATCATTGCCTCTGCCCTTCCTAAGCTAAAATATGGTCTCATGAACATGTAGACACAGAATGCTTCCAATAAAAGAGAAAACATCCAGAGTACAGGCATGCCACTGAGGAAGATGGAAGGATGAAAGAGCCAAAAATTAGGCTCGAATATCCAGCCTCTGCCATGTGAGTCTAAAGGAAAAAGCTTGTTCCTGTAGGATTAAGGAATAACTCACAAAGAAGCGGGCTAACCAGACTCTCAGACAACCCTGTTTCTTTAAAAAAAGATAGCTGAATTATTGGCAGTTCTTCTAGAAAATAACTCCACATTGGAAAGGTAGGAAGAGACCCTAAATTCTTGACCAAAACTCTGCCAAACTTGAAAAATATGAAATCCTGTCAGAATTTCATTGATTTAAAAACATATTTGAATGACTTACTAAAAACCAGGTTCATACTTCTCATGAACTGAACTCGGGAAATTCTGTGTATTTTCAAAGCAATAGATTTCTTTTTTTTAATTCTAATACAGAAAAAGATCATTTTATTTTGTAATTTTCTGAAACTTAATACATAATTTTGGCTGATATTTTCATATAGCCTCTTTCTTTTCCAGTACTTAAAAATCAACAACTATCTAGTGATGATAATGTCCTTAAATGCAAAATAGCTTAAAGTTTTCAAATATTTCACAATATTGTTTTCAACTTATAAATGAATTGAAAATATTTATTAGACCACCCAAATTTTTTTTTGGCCAACATGCCTTTGTTCTTGGGATACAGAAAATGAAATTAGTGATGATTTTCCTAACCCAGAATACATTTTCCTTTTGCCTTGCATGCATTCTAGCCAGATGAGTGGGCAATTATTTTGAAGGCTGACAATCTGCTACAAACCTTAGAGAGCAGGCAAGCCTCTAAAGAAAGAAGGAGGAGGAAGAGGAGGAGCAGGAGGAGGGGGAGGGAAAGAGGGAGGAAGAGGAGAAGGAGGAGGAGATAGAAGAAAAAGCCTGGTCAACACAAATTTGAGATCCCAGTTCAGAGTTACAGAAAGTGCATGGACTTTAGTAATAAGGAGGGGAAAAAAATCCTGGCTCTCCTATTTATTAGTGTTGTAATCTTAGGCAAATTGTTATTTTTGGCTAAGCCTCAGTTTCCCCATTTTTTAAATGGAGGGAAAAATTCTCCCAGAGATGCCCTGACAATTAAATGAATTATTATCTATTAAAAGCCTAGCTTTGTGCCTGATACATGTCTCTCAACCAACATTCTATCCCTTCCCTCCTCTCCCCTTCACGCCATGCTTGCTGTCAGACTATCCTTACCCCCACCCCCTTCTTATTTTTCTGACAACAAAAGGAATAAAGGGCTACCCTGACTTCTAAAAGTTATGAAATCTGTGGTGCAACAGACACATCCTGTTTCTGTGTGGCGTGTTAGTCAGCATTATTGGTAGATCCACCACTGTTTCCAAGCGCAGGAGCATTCTTGAATATCATTCAATAGAAGTACTTTTAGGTAAAACATTTCATTAATGTCAGATACTCCTCCACAGATTAATACATTATCACTGAATTCTGTTGACCTAGTGAAGTCATGTCTAATTTTTCTCCTGATAGCCTTTACTTAGGATGGTCTGAAAAAGCCTGAAAATACTCAATGCCACCACTTTTTCTGAAAGGTAAGTAGCAAAACCTTCAAGAAGGCTTTCTCTGAGATTTGTTCTTCCCTGTCAGGAGATTTGACAATTCTTCGGAATGGAAAGGGGCGGGGGAGGGCAGGGGAGAGAAAGAGACAACCAAGGAGGGGAGAGGAAGGGGAGAGCAATCACAGACAACCTCTTGGCTTTGTGAGCACTATCAAATTGTTGACTAAGTCATTTGCCCACATTCATTGGCAGGTGTCTCAGATCTTTACCGAGTAAAGGTTGGGAGAGGAGTACTGTTCTAAACAAGCAAACAAATCTTTATGTCAACAGAGCCTCTGCTTTTGTGACTGGGGCTTTTAAGAACAAAATGTCACTTTTTGGAAAAAGCTAAACATGAATTTAACAGTATTTTCAACCTCATGTGTCTCCCCTCCCTGCCCCTGCCTCCAGCAAATAGAGCTTCAGAAACGCAACACCTATCAAATATTTCCTCAGAAATGCCAGATTGCTGGGATTTTAAAGAGTTCTACTTATTTTTCCTTTTTGACATTTAGACAGATTGAGTTTGAGAGAGGAAGTGACTCTGAGTCCAGACTGCCCCACACCACTGTCAGAGGAAATAACTGAAGTAAAATGAAGTGATAATATACTGTAGAATATTTAACAGAGTGAAAGGCAGAGGAAAATGGCAATCTGGGAATACACAACTGATCCCCAAAATAGACGCAGTCGCCAGTGCCAGAACAGATGCCAAGTACAGTAGGTCATAAAATGGTAAAATTACCTCTGCCCCATGGGCTGTGTGTTGACATGGGGGAAATGTTTCCCCAATAGTCAGAAGAGCGGGGTCTTTATTTCCAGGTGTGGCTATAGGTTGTCAGGGACCCTGCCAACTTTCCTTTCTACTCCTTTCTGTCTATCCACCAGTGAGAGCTGGTAAGTAACCACCTTAATGACTGCTACATGTTGGGGGGAGGATTAATGGCCGAAAAAGTACAACTCTGGGCTCTTATGTCACGTTGTGAATGAAATCAGAGGGTTCTGTGGAGAACATTAGTGAAGCTCTTTCCATTTTGTAGAAGACTCAAGGTGACTAGGACATTTAGATTTCTCTCCTAAGGAAAGATATGATAAATAGAGTGGTGAAGGGAGAATATACCCCCTTCTGTGCGCTGAAGGAGTTATTTGCCACTTTCTGGGGCAGGGCTAAGAGAGCTTATGCAGTGTCTTAGTATGATGCAAAGGTTGAAAAATTGGCAAAACAAGACTTCGTCATTTCCTCAACGCCACAGAGATAGGAATGAGGCTCCAAGGGGTGTAGGTGGGGGGGTGTGGATGTGGGGGAAATCCTTTGAAAGAAGAGCACTGCCTCATATTCATAGGGGAGTTGAAAAGATTGAAGTTGAGGAGTTGAAGAAGGCCTGTTTGTCTTTTTGCTGTGTGGGTAAAAAGGGCAGTTTTCCTCACTTCCTGGAAGATTTTCACTGAATCTTTGTACTAAGGCTTTCTAGTCCACATGCGAGCCTGTGCTGGCCAGCCACTGACGGCTGAGATAATCATGAACAGAAAGAACGAGGAAAAGTTTTTCTCTTGGATTTCTTCTCTTTTCTTTGCTCCCTCTTTTCTCCTTTCCTGCCTTTCTTTCTTCCATCGTTTCTTTCAATTTTTCAAAATTTCTTTCAAACTCAAAGATACAATGTAACATCTTCCACAAAGGAAAAAACAAAAAAGAAAAAATAATTAACCAGGTGAAAGAGAAAGGAGGTTAGGTGGAGAAATGAATAGGGGAAAATGGCAAAAAAAGCCAGAAGAAATCTCGGCAAGAAGTTTCCCTGGGACCGCTATGTTATAAGACAATATGCATATAAGAAATCACATATTCACTGTGGAAAGTTTCCCACTAAAAAATGATGATTCCGGAATCCTAAACATAGAAAAATGAAGTGATCTTAAATGCAGGCTGGAGTTTTTCCAGGTGTGTGAATCTATACGGTTTCACTGAAAAGGAAGTGCTGCTTGTGAAAATTTTAACTCACTACGATTTGAGGCAGGAACTAGAATTGGAAGAATGGTTTGCCCAGACTTTCTATTCAAATCTTGTGGTTTTCAGGATAGAAGTTTGTTCAATCTTGGTGAAAAAGGAACTTCTCGTTTCAAAGAAGAAAAGTTTATAAACACTTCAGAACATTTCTCCATCAAATAATTCTTTTAAAACGTTAATTTATAAGTCAGAGCTCATTTTCCTTCAGATTCAAGGGGATTTAAAAAATGTTAAGGGGGGAATGATACTGGCAAACTAAATTGGACATTTCTCTCACATGAAATGTTTAAAAAGTACTTCCACATTTCATGTAAACCGGTATATAATTTGGATTGTCTTTTCCTACTGGAGCACATCAATAATCTTAGTAGAAATTTGCAATAGGAAAGCTGAAACAACTGTTTTCTTTAACAGTGAAACTAAATTCATTAAAGAAAATGCAGAAAAATGTGGAAACCAGAAAAAAGTTTTCTCTATCATGTAAATACAACTGCTGTTCACACTTTGATGTGGATCCCCTTCTTGTGTTCCCTATGAATTCATTCTTTTAAATGTCTTTTCGTTGTCACTATACTCCTCGCACAATTTAATCATGATAATGATAATGATATCCATGAGTTATTAGCATCCACCGTGTACCAGCTATGTTATCTACTTTGTATTTAATCCTTAAATTAACCATCCAAAGGAGGAAGACCTAGAAACCTGAATTCAAACTTGCCCTAGATGACATAGTAAGTGGGCGAGCTGAACCTGAACTCTGTTTTCTTGTTCTATGCTTATTCCACCCCATTACACTTGGCTATTTCATCTGAACATATTTAAGCTTCAATAAATGACATTGTGTCCTCAAGCATTCTCCACTCTTAGTAAGTGCAGATTCCCAAAAATAAGTTCCAACGTGAACTAGCCCTGTGATCAGACTATGATGGGCAGTGCACATTTGTGACAGTTTAAGATGAACCCAACTTAACATTTTTTGTTGTGTTTTGTTTGGCTCACAGAAAAGGATTCTACTTCATGCCAGAGTATGCTAAGTTGTGAAAATAGACATTATTTACTCTGGAAACTACATGTATTGCTAATTATTTATCTTATATACTGTTATGATTTCAATTTTGATGGAGTTATAAAGTCTCATCATCGTATTCCCTTGTGCTGTGTTCTTGAATGAGAACTATACTAAAATAGAACAAGTTTTCTATACAAAAGGAAACGATGGAAAAAAGAGAAGCTGTCAGACAGCCTCGATTATTCAGTTTCTCTGTGATACAGGGGCACTGCTTGAACCTGGAGCAATATGCTGGCATGAGGAGTATCAAAAGCATATTCGGTGGAGGAGAGCAAGGATAACAGTTCCTTCTATTAGACTGGCAATTGACCATCTGCTTCAGAGGGTCGTACTTAACCTGTAGGTAATCATGGTAAAATAGCTTGATGGTGTGTGTCAGACTTTTTCTTTTTTCCTGGGTGGGGGAGGGGTGGGATGAGAGTGGTTATAAGTGCAGACATACAGTTGCCCACATCCTATGAGAATCACAGGCACATTCAGTACATTTTGGAGCACTTCTCCCAAGACCAACCACGAAAAAGGTACTGCATCATTCAGGGAAATAAAATCAAACTTAAGCTCTGTCCCTAATATTTCCTTAGCAAGATCACTTCCAGCATCAGGTGAAATTTGTGGTTTGTCCCTTGTGCTCTTCCGTTCCTCCTAGAAACACCATCTGAGGGCTCAGACTGTTAGTGCCGAAGGATTTATTTTGAAATTTTAATTTATATATTATTTCAGACTTTTTGGAAGTCATTCAGAGCTTTTATTGGATATAGTAAAATTCTATGCATTTTTGTAAGAGAACTATGCTTTTGTCAATTTGATTTCTCTCTTGTGATACAGCCCAACATAAGGGAGCATTACATTGGTTAATAAACTTCTAGGTAGCTGCAGCTTAGGGCGTAAATTTGATATTTTAAGACAGGAAGTGATCACGGAGTAATTTCTTTGTGTTTGTGTGTTTCTTTGTTTTTAGTAACGAGAATTTCTTTTTGGCCCAACCTGAAAGTTTCAAGTGGCAAATAAATAGTTGGAGAAAAAAGAAAGTGTGCACTCCCAGCCAGAGCAAAATTTCCCTACCGGCGTTGCACAGGCCTGTACAGTAACTTACAATATCAGGAATACTTAGTGCTTGAAATCCTAGTATTTCCTCCTTGGGCCTAGGTATTTCAAAACTCAGAAAAGCAAGGAATTTTAGAGGTATTGACTTATTCTATCGTTTCTCCCAATACTACCACCAAGTATCACTACCAATGCAAATGCCATAATGACTGTTTTACAAAGTATTAATGACTAATCATTTACTCACTCATTTAGCAAATATTTGGGGGCAACCTTCTCTGTGCCAGATACCGTTCTAGGTTCTTGGGGAAGCAACAGCGAATGAAAACAAAACAAAATAAAAACAATACAAAACAAGAAAAAGAATTCCCTGCTCCTGTGGAACTTTACATGATAGTGAGGCAAATAGGCACTAAATAGATGATTAATACACATACAGTATAGTAAGTAGTGATAAATGCTATAAAAAAATCAATCAGGAAAGGGGACAGAAAAAACTAAGAAGGGTGGGTACTGGAATTTGAGGTACAGTGACATTAAAAACCCGCAAGGGAAGAGAAGAGAGGCTATCTAAGGGAAAACAACTCTTAACCTATATTGTCCAAATACAGTGGCTACTAGCCTTGTATGAATACCATACTGAACAGCACAGACATGGGGACATTTCCATCACTGTAGAAAGTTCTAGTGGACAGTGCTTCTCCTAACAGATGGAATGGACAGTTCAAAGGCTCTGAAGAGGGGAGAAATAAAAGAAGCAAAGAGGCCAGCAAGGCTGTAGCTCATTTATCAGTGGGGAACAGAAATAAGAGATTTGGTCAGTGAGTTAATGAGGGGCCAGAGTGTGCAGAGCCTCTTACTGGTCCTGCACTTCAAGATATTACTCTAAGCAAGATGGGCAGCCTTGGGAATGTGTTGAGTGGAAGGGTGACATGATCTGATTTGTGTTATGTCAGGGTCACTCTGGCTGCTGTTTTGATAATTAAGTGAAAGTGGCCAAGAACACAAGTTAGGAGATTGTCACAATTATCCAGGAAGAGATGATGATGATTTGGAGCAGAGGGTAGCTGTGAGAAGTGGTAAACTCTAAATCTATATTGGAGTAAGATAGAGGCATGAAAACCACCCAGAGAGCAGTTATTACATTACAATGTAGATTCTAGTCCTCCCACTCCCAGAAACCATGATTTGATTGAACTGTGATGGGCATATAAATAACTGTATATTTTTTTCTTCCATGTGAATTCTGATCCTGGTGTACCATCTCGTCCCCAACATAAACCTTCCCTGCATCCCATGAACATTTAGAAATAAACTTTGAAAAATCTGAAATGAATGAGTTTGGTTTCATTTAAAATTAACATTATAACTAATGCACATGAGGTTCTGATGAGGCCAGCATTTAGGGAACTAAAAACCCATCCAATGCATCTTTAGTACCATCGTGAAGGATGGGATATTTGACAAGATTATTTTTTGGTACATGTGTGTACATTCCCCAGAATTTAGCTAAAAAGCACACAGCTTATGTTTAAGCCAAAGCAAGATGCCATTTCCACTTTTTTTTTTTTTTCCAACATGGGAACTATTACTGACAAACACAGATTATGGACATACATTTCTCCTCCGAAAGTTCTTATAATTTTTCCCTATAGGATAAGACCACCCCACAATCTGTTTTCTCTTTTTCATGAAGAGTACTGACTACAATTTTCCATGATATGAATTTCATATTCAATATCAGCAAGTATTCATAAAATTTTATGAACAGTGAAAAAATACTCACTTTTTAAATATTGAGATTAAAGCACGGGGTGCCTGGTTGGTTCTAGTTGGTTAAGCATCTGCTTTTAGCTCAGGTCATGATCCCTGGGTCCTGGTATCCAGCCCTATATCCACATTGGGCTCCCTGCTCTGCAGGGAACCTGCTTCTCCCTTTCCCTCTCCCTGCTGCTCCCCCTGCTTATGCTCTCTCTCTCTGTCAAATAAATAAATAAATCTTAAAAAAAAAAATAAAGCAAACGTATTTTGCTATTCTATGTTTCAGATACAAATAAGTTCAAGTGAGGTTTTCTTTTTCTTTTTTCTGTTTTCGTTTGTTTGTTTGTTTTCCTTCCATTGCCTTAGAAGGTAAAATGGGATTAGAATAAAGGAGGCAATTGGAGGAAATGCCTTTAAGAGAAGGAATAAGTAAAGATCAGTCAAACTGAAGTGAGTAGTTACAATTTGCCTACAATCTGGCATAACTGTACTCATGATACAACTATGAGAAAAAAGTGCTTTTAAGTATAATTTTCACATAAATCAAGTAGCAAATGAAAAGGAAAAATAAACCTAATATTGCCTTTAGGATTATGCACATATAGGTGAAGGACTATGTAGGAACCAACTATAGAAAAGTGAATAGATATTATGGATAGGTAGAGAAGATGAAAATTAAGGATGGCTGAAATTTCCTTCTCAATAAAATTTCTCTGAAGCTTTATTATTACTGATTCATCCTTCTCAAACAACACTTTAAATATACCCCAGGGAGAATAAACTCATTTAGCGACAATGATTTCAACATGAATTAATTCATCAGATCACTTTTTCTCCTGGCAGAAAATCCTGGGAAGGTTTTAAAGTATTTGATATCAGAAGTCTGAAAAGAAAGGGATGGGAACAAAGACAATATATTTCACTATTTTCTTAAAGTGCCAATTTGGAGAATAGTAAGAATCTGCATAGAAGTAATTTCTGAAAACTTGGATTGCTTAGTGGCATTTTCTGAAACAGAGATAAATTGAGTGTACTGTTCCACCAATTCTTACGTCTTTCCTTGGACTTGATCCATAGGGCAGTAGCTAAGAGCATGGTGATCATTCAGATAGTCAATGGCATTGAGAGATGACAATGAGAAAATGCTTTCTATTCTACTCATCCCCCGTATTTGACCAGTAATTTTATAACAAGAATAAGGATGGCAGAGAAACTTGAGAGAGGCAAAGAAATGTAGAGTGTGAGGACAGGGAAGCCTGGAGAATCCATTCTTCTAAGTTTTGGTCCCATAGCTCCCCTAATATTACCCTTTGAATCAGTCATCATTAATTTCCATCCTGTCTGCCTATCTGTAATATCCATTCCCTTTCCAATATTTGTTCCCATTAAGAAGTCTTTAAGAGCTGGCTCATGGAAAAATATTTGAGGGCTTTCCTGTATTTCTGAGTGATGGAAAGCATTCCTTTCATATATATAAGTAATATGAGAACAAGTCTTGGGTGGGACTTTGTATAGGAAGCCATGCAAATAGCAAAAAAAAAAAAAAGAAAGAAAGAAAAAAAGACTATTTCCCCAGAGGTGAAATGGTAGTCATATTGCAGTGGTAGCAAAAAGAGATTTGACATACCAAATAGGTGTTCTCACCAAATAGGTATGGGTGTGTATATGAGCTAAAAAATGCTCTATCTACTGTCTTAAATTAAATTATTTGTCATGAAGATGGCTTGTCCCATCGATTTTGATCTTTCAAAAGTAAAGATAATTTTAAGCTCCTGGAATAAAACAAAATGTTATTGGAATATTTAAAGCATCTTATATATGACCCAAGAATAATATATGTCCTAAGTATTTCTCTATAAATATATTCCACTAAAACTTTGTTACACAATAGTGAAAATAGAATGAAACATTCCGTTCCAAGTGACTCAAATTCAATGTCACATTAGCTAAAATTTGGGGTCACTTAATCTTTGGGGCACTTTATATGCATTATCTCATTTAATTATTGTCTCAAATCTATGAAATAAGATTAAGCCCATTTTTCTACTGAGGAAACTGAGGTACAAGGTCACACAACAGGTAAGAAACCAAAGTCAATACTGCAGTCCTGCTAATAGGATTAGTTTACCTTGTAGCTTGGACTCTGGGACAGGGTTGAAAAGGGCAATCAAAAACTACTATTCTAAAGTACTCTGCTACCAGCCTGAGCTTCCAATGGCTCCACCAATTCTAGCATCGAAACAACTATGCAAATATTTGACCATCTAAGCTCAGGCGCTCTCCTGGACTCTGGACGACACCACCCGCTCCCCACAGATTCCCATCCTCTCCAGTCCCCTGATTATGCTATTGTCATAAATGTCCTTTCCTGGAAGCCTCATGGTAGACCACCCTCCCTTGCTTCTTTGCTTCTGGAATTCTTAATTTGTTTTTAGCAGATTCTACTGTATCTTCCCAGATGTGTGGTTTTGCACTGTCCTGGGCATCTCCCACCATGAGGATTCCCTTTAAGGCTTATGTCACCCATCTCTATCCCACCTCCAGTACTCCTCTCTGCTGTCAGCTAACACACTTTTAGTTACTCCCCTTTAAATCCATCATCCTGAAACTAACATACATAAAGTTTCTTTTCAAAGTAGATTTATTGACGTTAAACAAAAGGATAAATTTAAAAAATGTATTTATAGAGATACAGAACTGTGACAAAAATCACAAAGTCTGAGGCACCCAGACGTATAATAAAAAATCTAAGCTCTTTAATAAGCGTTCAAGAGCCTACATCACCTGATCCGTGCCTGCTCGCCTCTAAAACATCACCCTTCACCACTCAATTCCTCACTCTTCACAACTTAGCTGTGCAGAACTACATGTGGTTAAGAGAGCATTCCGGGCTCTTTCTTACCCCACTTCAAACCATACTCATGATGTCTCTTTGCCATTCCAATCCCAGACCAATTTATTTTAGGCTAACTCCTAGCCTTCAGACTCGGTTCAATGGTTATTTTTTACAAGACCCTTGACCCCATCAGGTTAGTGGTAGTGGTGGGAAGAGAAATTTAACTCTGAAGCCAGCTCTGTCATGTTGTGGTTTTATAATCATCTATTACATGTCTATCTCCCTCACTGCTCTGTGGGTTTCTTAAAGGGATGAACTATGGTGCAATTGTCTCTTTCCCCCCAAGCACATAGTGGGATGCAGAACATTTGGTGAATGCTTGTGGAATGAATGGATACCACCAAAGTTTCTAGGGGCAAAGACGCACTTAAAATATCTTCCCTGTCATTATTGCCTTTAAGTTCCTTCATTGTTAGCACGAGGTCCTAAATGTGATTTCAAAGTTGTAATTTTGCATTTCAGAGACAGAAGTGATGTTGTGATTTATTTTTCTGGAGTCAAGACTGCCTTTTACATGTAGGGCTGGGCTGGGTGAGCACACACTTGAAAGTTTTGTTTGCACACTCATGGCCTTTATAAGTGCCCCATTCAAAAAAAAAAAATCAAATACTCTTGAAATTGCAAGCTCTTTCATTTTAAATAACATTCGTGGTAGGTGTCCCCTGAGTAAAATAAATGTAAAATCAGTATGTATCAGAGGGAACATTTAAACATTTTAATTGAACTGCTAACCTAATCAACTCCATCATCTGATATATGCCCTCTCCATTCTCATTTCCTGAAGCAAAGAGCGAGAAGCGTACCTTGTTCCAAGATGTGCATTATGTGAGTGCCGCTTAATCAGCACATATAGTTTTTGTCTTCCAATATACTTTCCTTCATTCTCTTGACTCCACTTGGCCTTTATCCTCCCCATAATTTCCAGAATCTTTGTTAGGCTCCTACTGAGAACTCCAAACATAAAGGGGATATGTTTGGCCTTAAATAAGAAAAGTTCTGTGATCTCAGAGGCATTTGCCATATGGACTCTTACAGAGGCAGACACTGGAATGCTTTCTTAGAAGACTCCCGAATGTTTCCAGAGACGCAGGCATGCAAATTAAAACTCCAGCAAGGGCAGGGCTGATTTACTGTATGCATTTGCCAGAGGCTTTACCAGAATATTTTGCAGTATGAATTGTAAACTTTTTTTAATAGCAAGAACAAGGAAGACATTATGAGCCTTGTTATATAGACAAGAAAGGGTTGGGGGAGGTAAATGGATATGCTTTTAACGTATGTTAATATATGTCCAGGGTGCCTCCTTTCATTTACTTTATCATAAAATTTGGTTAGCAAAAATCAGTGAAGAGAAAAAAGTTTTCAATAAAAGAAGAACATAATTCCAAAGAGGAGGAGAAGAATATTTTTTGGAGACAGTAGCTTTGAAGAATGCTATAATTGGCACCATCAGTGTAAAGAGGGTAGTCATGCAGTCTGCTCACATTGCATCTTTGGAGATTCGAGTGTTTACTGTGTTTTCAATATGCTGTAAGATGGTAGCATGGCATCACTAGAGTGCCAGAAGGCAGCATTGGCATTTCTCTGGGCAGAGGGTCTGCAGAAAGAGACCAAGACCATCAAAGAACCTATAGAAGTTCAAGCAGGTGCTGCAGCTTTAATGTAACTTAAATTTCCAGAGCTACAAGTCTCAGGGAAGTTAATGAATTGTAGTTTTACAAGAAAATATACATATAAATCATCACCTGGCAGTTCTGAGAATAAACACGAACAGCAAGATGATTACCAAGGACTCCTTCCCTGCTATCCTTCATCTTACTTCCTAACTCCCCCTAAATAATACTCTATACCCAAAGCTATCATCTAAATAATTGTTTTCAAAGAGCTATTTGAAATTACAGGACAGATTTTGCTTATTGCATAAACCTGAAATGGCTATGCATAAAATAACTCCCCAGTAATATTTACTGACTAGCAACAATTTAGAGTGTACATATTTGCATATTTAAAGTTCTTATAAACAACTATCTTTTAAAATATCCAGTGAATTGGAGAACCTATGGGTAGATTACAGTTTTAAAATCAGAAAGAGAATCATTTGCAGAGTTCTTGGAAACAATGCTTTTATTACTTGATATTCGGGACCCAATTCCTTTAATTAAACAATTAGTACAGTAGAAAAAATGCCCAGCAAAATTTTAAATGTGTCATAAAAGCGTTTGGTAATATTCAAAATTTGCTGAAGTAGATCTTTCCAGTATCCAGTATCCCAAAGTAGCATAAAATTATTAATTTGGCTTTTATTTGAGAAAAATCAGAAGTTTTAAAGCTACAGTTCTCACTTTAATTTTCTGAGCAGAAAAATGTGTGATTAATTAGTAAACAAAACTTTAAGAATAGAATAGGTCAGAAACTATTTTTCAAAGAATATTTAGTAATTCCAGAGTAATAAGCGTACATTTTTCCCTAAAATGTACATTTAACAACATAAAAATCTCTGATCATGCATTGACCGTTGCTAACCAAGTTGGGACAGCATTTGTAAAAAATACTGCATGAGAATTAGAAGTGTGCATATAATTTTAAGAACCAAGGACCAATTCTTAATGCCGAAGTACTGATTACTAGTAGTTTTTTTTTTTTTAATACTAAGAATGTCCTTCCTACAAACTTTGTACCAGAATATTCTTTTCTATTACTGTGAGCAATAATGCATTTTTTTTTCTAACACCTGTCAATTCTTCTATTTCCTAAATCTCCATTTATTCTCCTAATTCTTTGCTTTTGGCTGATGTGTACTTACAGCTGTTGATCATTAAGGTTACAGCTGGCCTGTAATGAAGTAGTCTTTGCAAAAAGAAAAATTATTTATGTTTCTTCTCATGTTCCAGTGGACATTAGCTAAAGCAAGTCCAGAAGCAGATAGCCAGCCTTGTCCATGCAGCTGGTTAGCAGCATTACACACTGGTCTGGAAATCACTCTTTCTGCAGCTCATTTGAGTTTACAAACACTGAATAGGGACTATCATATGTTGTCAACTAGATTCCCTGGGATTTACACATGTTGAAAAACTACTTGTCTATATAAAACAAAACAAAACAAGTATTCACGTGTATTTGGAATAAGAATCTTAAAAAATTTAGCTATGTAGGTAGTGGTAAATTCTGGTTGCCCTAATCTCCCTAGAGTAATATCAGGGTGATTTTATGCACAATTATTTGACAATAGACAATGGAACAGGTTATTACATTGGTGAAGTAACACAAATTATACAAACTGAAACAAAGAGGTTTTTTCTTTTAAATAAAATAATCACTAGGAGTCCTCAATCAGGGTGAAAAAAAATTCCACCTCTATCAAAAATTGTTTCCTAAAATGATGTCATTGTTTTGCTACATACAAGTCTATGAAAGTCAAAGAACTGACACAATAGTTTTAATAATTAATGCCTTTAATTCGAACTTGTCTATTACAAAGTGGTATTCTTCATTTCATCCCATAATCAGCCCAGTTACCCAATAAATGTTGAAAGCAGTAGGGAGAGCAAATTAAAATAAATCTACTTCTTAATATATGCCACAAATTAAATACTCTTAGAATAAAAAAGCACTTCAAGTCTAAGAAGAGGAAACAGTGCTGGTTGATGAATATTTCCACTTTGAATTATATTTATGTCACAAAATATTTCATTTGCCACCGTGTAAATTGTCAGCCATCTTTCCCTTATATCTGATCCATCGTTAAAGCCACAATGGCATGGTTAACTCTTACAGGCCTTGTGATGCTAACGGCTGAAAAGTAAGCTAAGCAAAATATAAAACAGAAGCAATGATAAACTTTAGAACAGCTAACTCATTTCTGAAAGAATGAAGGAGAAAGTAGAACAATCTATGGACAAAAAATAAAACTTACATCTAAGAGTATTTTGAAAAACAGATTCTTCAGGAGAAAATAAAAAGGAAGTGTGCAGAATGAGCTGGGAAGCTGCGACAGCAAAATGTCTCATAGACTGTGACATCAATATTCTTAGCAGAGTTGGCTGCATAGGTCTTTGAACAGAAAACTCAGACTGCCTGGATGCAGCAAGCATTCACCAATGTAGAAGTAACTGGCTTAGAATATGGTGTTATTCAAAGTGGGTCTTTTCTGTTTTGAAAGGCGAAATACTTTCTTAATACTTATTTAAGATACTAGGACATGTTTCTCTAGTGTAGGCATGTTAACCCTTGATGTGCTGGATACCGTATTTTAAAAGCCATAGAAAAATCTGGAACTCCATTTCATGTAAGAAAGCATATGGCTTGAAACTAAATATAGTTTAAACATATGAAGCATATTAAATTAATTATTATAATTTAAGTGATTTGAAAAATGTCTTCAGTTTTTATAACATATGCTTCTAATGATTCACATTACCTGTAGGTACTTCAAAAGCATGGGGATTCAGACTCTCTTCAGTAATTAGGGGGTCAAATGATATGCTGGCTATATTAGAGAAAAGAGCTTGGGAACGTAGGCCATGTACCAAAATAATAATCTTCAAGACAGATGGGAACCAAGCCTCAAAATGTTCTGCAATTGTGCCATTTTGAATACTGCACTTTAATGCTATGAGGAAATATAAGAGCTGTATTTAAAGAGTTTGATACAATATTTGTACCCCAAGTTAAACAAAATGTCCATTTTGCCCAAGGGCTGTCCCTATTTTTAGAGCCCTCTTTTTTTATGTCCTAGATTGTTCTTTGTCAGATGCGTTTTCATGTACTGCTACATCTGAGAGCCCAAATCTAAACCAGGCTGCCTTATTTATTTATTTATTTATTTATATTTATTCACTCATGTAATAATTCCACAAATATTTACTGAGCACCCAGCATTGCTTTAGGTACTAAGGAGATGTGGTAGAGAAGTGAAATAAAGTTATTGTCCTCTTGTACTTTTTTAATTACCATTCGCAGACAGACAATTTAAAAAAAAAGAAAGAAATTAAGTAACTCCAAATATGGAAAGAAAGATCAGAAAGGAAAATTGATAGAAATTGGTGGGAGAGATATAAGTCTCTCTTGTTGGCTCATTTGCAGAAGCCATGCAGAAGCCTGATGACCTTTTGTTGAGACTTCAGTGGTGAAAAGACAATGATGGGGGTCTTTTCTCTTGGAGAAACAGCAGGTGATGAGACTTGGGCTGGAAATGACCTGGGCAAGAAAGAGCAAGAAAGTATGGCGGCTGGAGCACGGGAGCAGAAAGGAGAAGAAATGAAGTTGACTGTTAGGTAGAAGTGAGACCATGTAGAGCTATAGCAGTAGGGAGTCTGTGTTTTATTCAACCTAAAATAACAGCAATAGCCATAATAATGATACTAGCAAGAGGGAACTCATCAAGTGCTTATTATGTACTAGGCATCCCTTTAAGCACTACACATAACCTCATCTATCCCTTATCACTATCTCCAGCTCATAAATGGGAAAATGAAGCACAGAGAAGTAAAGAAAGTTCTCCAAAGTGACCCAGCTGGTAAGAAATTGAGTCATTTGTTGATAAACACCATATCTCTTATACTTAAAATAAATGGCAAACATGCATGTGATAATTCTTAATCTTTCAATTTATCTCATGCCCTTAAATATACATTACATGCCCACTTTCTGCAAGCCATTATATTCAATACAGCTAGAATGCTATATTACTGTGTTTTATTCGTCTGGACTCATGTCTTACAGGGACATGCCATGTAGGAGATCGCACAGTCAAGTAGGAAAAGCACCAGTCTCAGGAATAAGTGTTCCAATTTAATAGGCTGAAAAGAGTAGTACTTAAGAGCACAGCTCTGGAGTTAGACTACTTTTGTGTCCTCAGAAAATGATTTGATCACTTTAAGCATCATCTTTAACTTATTGCTAAAATACAGGTAATACTATTACCTCCCTCATTCATTTAACAAGTATTTATTGAGTGTCTTTCATGTGCTAGGCACCATTCTTACCTACAAATGAATTTAAAAACCCCTACCTCTATGTAGTTTCCATTCTATTAGGACAGACAGAACTCAGACATGATTAATATATGTTAAAATGTATAGCAAAATACATAGTACGTTAGATAGTGTTATGTGATATGAAGAAAAAAATAGAGCATTAAGAATGACATGAAGTATCACGGTGGAGAAAATGACTGCATTTGGGGTGGGGAGCCCAATTTAGGCATCACCTTGTCAAGGCGACATCTGAGGAAGATCCATTTAAAAGAAAAAAAAAAAAAAAGGAGAAGACCAGAAGCAGAGACTGTGAGTTGAGAGAAGACGTGGGATATCTGAAAAGACAATCAGAAAGGATCATGATATAGGATTTACCAAGGCAGAGAAATAATTGTGGTTTTTACTCTGAGTGAAATGGACAGCCAATGGAGGGCAGGGAGTAAATGAGTGATATAATCTGACCTGTATTCTGATAAGATCACTGTGGCTGCCATGAAAAGAATGGACTGTGGTGGACAGAACATAGGCCTTGAGGTACTTTAGAAAACTATCACAGTACTCTGGGTGAGAGACTCTGGCGGTTTGGACCAGGCTGGTAGCAGTGGAGATGGTAATAGACTGTCATATCCTCGATATATTTTGAAAGTAGAAAAGACAGGACTTGCTGAGGGATTAGGTGGTATGAGATGGGAAAGAAAGAGAAAACTCAAGGAAAACTACAGTCTTAGGTTAATGTGAAGAATCTACGAGATCCTTCATAGAAAGCATTCAATGCTTTACAGAGTGCGGGCTACAAAACTGATAATTCTCATATGAATTTCAACATGCACCTCTTAATTTCTTCATCCAGTAAATGGCCATGGTTCTACCTATACCATTGGTTTGTGATCAGGAGCATGGATGTAAATATCAAAGCAGTTTATCTACTTAAATTCTCATAAGAGATGGTCAGTAAGGATTCAAGAGAAGCAGTTTACACATGGCCCTCATGAACAACAGGCAACCACTAACTATATTTGGCACTTACAAATCCTTTATAGGAATGCCCAAAATGCTAAAGCAAGAAGAACCAGAAGCAGTAAGAAGGGAGGGCATATAAATAGGTTCACACATGAGAAAGGGGAAGGCTTTGGGGGATGTTACGAAGATAAGTCAAGGCCAAGTTCTCTAGAAGGCTAACAGGCAAAACTCTTCAGGCTTATTGTTGGGTTAGGATAAACTAACATGGAATTACAGATTTCTAGTAATAAAGTTATTAGTCTGGAGAAGAAAGATTAAATATAAAAAGAGCTTTTAGGTAGGGTAGAGTAAATTTTAAACTCTCCTATTTAGAAAATATCTAGATAAATGCAACTAAATAAATCAGGAGGTGGGCCTTCTGTTTCATTTTTTTAATGGTTATATGATGATGATAAAGGGAATATTACTTTATGCCTTTTGCTACCTTCAAACGGAGATCTTAAATTGCAATCATATAAAGTAGATAGAGGGAAAGGGCCACTCTTATAAAAAGAGAAATATTTTGTTATGTCTATGATTAAGAGTGCTAGTATAGGGCTCTATAACACATACGCTCACGTGAAGTGTCTTTTTATACTGAAAGAAGTATATACGACTTCCATCTGACTGTTAAGTTTCAGCATTTCACAGCAACATATTAGACAAGTCCCTAATTTTTGAAAATGCTAAAGAACTGAGGGAAGTGAAATCACTAAGGGAAGATATAGTTTGCCATAATTAAAATGGTGGCTACCAGAGTGAGTGAGAGATTATTCTAATATTTTAATTATTTAGTAATTATTTTGAAATTTTCATTAAATTGTCAGCTTTATAATGAAGCTATTGACAGGCAAGTGCTGTTCCAAACTTGTACCTCCACCTGCTAACACATGGAACTCAACAGTTCTGTAAACTGCCTGCCATTTTTAGAGTCAGGTGCTTCTGTGACTTTCTTCTGAAAGGTATTCCCCCTTGGAACTTGCATTTTAATTACTAATTATTTTTTTTCTACCTTATTTCTATGTAGTGATCGAGGTGCTTGATTGAACTTTATTTAAATAGGACATATGCCTTGTTTCAAACTAGTTTTGCCTAAGAGGTGAATAGGAGTACAGCAACTATACTATTTACTTGAATCTCAAATACATTAGCAACTATTACCTTCTGTCTTTCATTTAGCTATTATACAATAACATAAAGAATATTACATGTGCCCGAACTACTAAAGATTTTTTTCAACTCTGATTTCCACATTATTTGCTTAAAGTTAGCAATGTAAAATTGCCTTTAATGTTTACTGTTTCAACTTTAAAGTTTTTCTTTTTAATCAGAGAAAATCAAGTTGGTGAAACACAATTAGGATTTTCTCCAATTACATTACCTTTAGGCAGTGCTTCTTTTAGATTTGGAACATCCTCTGCCATGGGATATGGAATGTATAGTATTTAAGGGTATGTTTCTAAAAGCAACAGATTAGAAATTCATAGAATTACCATGTAGCCGATGCATTAAAACATTTCTAGCACCTCAATGTATTTGGTATATATTTAAAGTTTCAAAGAGCAATAATTCTGTGTTGAATGAAAGACTTTACGTAAGTTTGACATTTTGAGGGTGTATTTTTGAATTATTTGGATAATATTTTAAATGTAAGAGGATATGTCAATTCCCCTTTAAGAATCACCAAACTAGTGTTACTAATTTCTCCTTAAATATTTTTTAAAATACAAAAAGTTACTATTGGCTTGAGATTAACAATGGAAAGTTTTAGATGGAAAGGAAAATTATTCAGAAGGTTGCAAGCAATTAGTTACGAACGAGAATCTTTAGGTCAGCTCTGTCACATCCCAGGTCTAACATAGAAGACAAAGCTTGCATTTATTTTATTTCAATCCTAATCTTAATTTTCAGATAGATTGAAATAAAGCTATCTTATTTCTTCTAGAACTAGCTTAATTTTACTTTAAAAAAATTAATTTGTTTTCTGTTTAAGAAACCATTTTACGATTTGGAAACTATTGTGACTGACAGCAGAAATCCCAGACTATTTTCCTATAAAATTTCAGAGCTATTTTTTTTTTAATGAAAAGCTTAAACTAACTCTTCAACTCTTTCAATAACATGGAACGTTTTCCTCGTTATGAAAAAGAAAATCACATCTTATGTCACAGGCTTATAAATTCTTACTATTACTACAATATGGCAAACAAAGTTATTAAATATGCATATATGTTGTATAGCAGTCAGATTTCGGCATAGTGATCCTGAGGTCTCGATGATATGTTTACATAATCAGTCTAGAAATTAGTGTAGAAATCCTGAAGCTATCACTTAAAAATCTTACATGCATTCTAAACTACACATATTACCTTTTAGGGAGAATGGCCATGCAGGTATTATTATTCATACATTTAATTAAACAACAAGAAAAAAAAGCTACATACTCAGCACTTCTTCCACTGATAGAATTTTTGGCAAGGGTATATTTGGCCCTTGCAAAAGTCTAACTTAAGCTATTTTTTGATTAATAAGAAAACCAAAGTGCAAACTGGAAGAGAAGCTTTTAATTATTATCAGTGGCTATAGGAGGATTAAAACTGGGTCAGGAAATGATCTAACACTATGAATTCAGTTCTGCCTTTTACAGATAGAAGTCGCACCAAATAACCTAGTTCTTTCATGTTAGAAAACTGGAAAACAAGTTCACTTGCTGAAAGACAGAGAAGTTCATCTGACATCAAAATCATAAACTGTGAGTTTTACTCTGGCTTCGTGTCTAACTTACTCCCAGGCATTGGCCAAGTTACTTAAACCTCAAATGGTTAGTCTATAAAATGGGGATTACAATAATCCCTTGCCCTGCGATGATGCACAGAAAATGAAGCCTTGCTCTTAATGCTGTTTGAAGTTCTTCACTAAGCAGTAAGGCATTATTCAGACATGTGTAGAGATTATCGTCTGGAAGAAAATAGTATTTGAAAAAAAAATCAAATAGGTCTGTGACCAAATGTGACGACTCTGTTAGGAATTACGTGGATGATTTTTAACACACACAATATGTATCTTTGTTCTGTCTACCTTGAGTGTTATTAAAAATAAAAGCTTAAGAAAGACATTATACAAAATAAAAAATTTAAAAGGTGAAACAGAGCTATCTAGGATAGATCAACAGAAAAATCAGGGAAGTGTTTTTGTGTTCTAGTAAGAACAACTGTACTAGATGAATTAATTGGGCAGAATTGAAGCAAAGAAAGGATCTGGGGTCTGTGAACACTTCTGGTCCAACTTTTAATTACGCAAACCTTTAGACAGTTTCTAAAAACGAGAAGACATACAAGCCGAGAAACTCCTCCCAAATCCCGCTTGCAGCATTGCTCATCAAATCATTGCTCTGAAAGGTAACAAGGACACTTAGCAAATGCAAGTCTCCTAAGGGCCCAGATACAGGGAGGTTCTACTCTATCAAAACAGCAGCAGCAGCAACTACAACTAGAATAACAATAAAATGAGCACTTTCAGCTTGACTTCCATTTTTAAAAAGACGGTTGTAATAAATTCTAGTCTGGTTCTCCAATCTCTTTTAGAAAGCATTTCAAAGCTTTCTAAAGGCGAAGGATTAAAAAAAAAAAAATTATGGCTTTCCTATAAGAGGGATACAATTTTCTTCCAGTTTTTGAAGCTTTCAATACCCTGTCTTAATGCAAATCATACCAACGTGCTTTAAAAACAAACAGGAATATTTCAGGCTAAAGAGGTACTCCATACTGACAATTTAACAGGAGAGAATGTTCAGAAGTAATAAATATATATTTCTTCTTAACATCTTTAATGTATTTTTTTCATCCATTTGGCATGAGGAGTGCCAAATGCAGAGTGCATGGGGATAATTTTCATTTACAAATACAAAATTTTCCTTCAAGAAGAAGTGTGTGTTTTCTTAATCGCTGATGATAAAAGGCATCTGTGCCCTTGTTCATCTGGCAATTGAAGGGTGCGAAACTGTCACTCGCACACACACGCGCGCACACGCGTGCACACACACACACACACACACCCCTTCTCTCTTATGTTAAAATCCCATTAGAATAATCATCCAGCACCCACGAAATTTAATGACAAGCAGACATTTTATTAAAAAGAAAAATAAACCTTTCCATGGATATTTTATACTATTAAACTTAAAAGATCCCTACCGAGGGAGGTAGGGGGAGGAGGGATTGCCCAGAGCGAATGCATTAGTCAATAAGAAACAGACTGCTTTGATGTGTTTTGGCTATCACAAGCCAAGTTACTATTAATTATAGGTTGCTTTACCTTTCGACACATAATTTACGTTTATTAAATGTAAAATATATTTTGTATCATGATTATACCAGAGCCAGGCCAGCTAGTGATTCTTCTTTTTTTCTCTATTATATGATGACAATAACTGCTATTACAAAACTTAAAATATTTTGGACTGAGGATGACACCCAAAGTATTAACATCTCAGGAATGCCTTAGAGAATAATCCCCAGGAGGTAAAAATGAAGCATTTTAAGATTATTCAATTCAACCCTATATAATTCCTTTTGTTCACCTGAATTCGATTGAGGTCAGTAAGTTTTTGTTTTCTGTTTTACATAAAACCATACATCCCGATCTCACAATGATTTCACTTATTAACACAAATAGGAACTTTGCAGAGTTCGATTTTGCTAACCAGAAAGTACTCAAAATCTGGTGAATTAATTCTTTCATGTCCTGAAGCTCTATAATATATAAAATTGAAGCAGACACACTATGTGCAAAAAAATATAATTTTTTCCTTCAAGATTCATGGTGGATACATGCAAGATTTGTATCTGAAAACAATCTTAAATTTCTTCCTGAACTTTCCTGAAAGAACCAGTAAAGAGCATAGACATAGCAATGGAAATTCTTCCAAGAAAATATGATTTTAATATTCAAAATCAGATCTGCATACTAAATAAACCTTTGGTTTCAGTTTACTTTAATCAGAGGATAGAGTATGAAAAATTATTTAATTTCCAACTGAACAGTTGACTTTTAAATAGGAGAATGCCAGAAAAGATTTTGGATACGGTACATTTAAAAACACATAATTAAATTAATAATAAAATAAACAGTCTAACATTTTGTTTATTTTTATCATTATTAATTTTGTGACCACTCAATTCATTGAGTGTGATGTGTAAAAGGAAAAACTAAGCCGTCCACCTGTGAGAATTATGCCAGCCATAAGCCCAGTAAAATTATCACTGGAAAAGCACAATCCTTCTCCGCTTCTCACCCCCTGATTTTTACAACATAAATGTTCTTGCAGATAATGCAATCATGTTAAAGGACACAATTTTTTCTATTTAAAAAAAAGTTAATTTGATAGATGCCAGTGCTCATTTATCATGGATATAATTTAAGCACAGTAATTGCAATTAACTAGCATAATTAGGGGTTGTACTTCGATTTCAAGAAAGACAACCATTTTGAAATGCGTGTGTGACTCAAACATTGGTGATAACTCAACTTTCAGAAGCCACAGGGCTATGCATTTCCCCGAAGCAATCATATCTGTAGAGTCAATATCACTGTGGCAGTAGCAGATAAAATACAGATCACAGGACAAAAGTTGCTCACATGGCTTGACAGGAGAATGGAATGGCCGTGATCTCTGTGGAGTTGCCCAGACTAAAGATCTGGGAGAGTAGGCTATGACCTCCCCTGACAACAAACTTCACACCACCTTTTCTTTTTCTTTTTTTTTTTTTTTTTTTGGTTCAGATTACTTTAAAGCATGGTCCCTGCTGGGGACCCAATCTACAACAACTTTTTCGACCTCCTGCTTCTACGGCTTAATTAGTTAGGATGAAATAGACAACTAGATACATTAACATTGACCCTAGAAGCCAGACTTGTTACTCTCTTCAAATATTCAATTGACCTTCCAAAGTAAATATTTCCCACTGACCCCTCTACCACTCATTTTCTCTTAAATTGGTTGCTAATGCTTTGAAAAGTCTCCTGATATTTTGCAAGCAGCTTTAAAGTAAACAGTCCCTGACTGTATAATTTTTGCCTTATTGACTGGTGCATGGATAGAGGTCCAACAGTGTTAGCATTATGTTAATCATCCCAATCTTTTTTGCTCAAAAGTAAGAGAACTTTGCAGCAGCCTTACAAATCTGCAGCTTCTATGGGAGCAGAGAGCTTGCTTTGTTTTATGCCAAAAGGATCTGCTTTAAAAGAATGAGGTAAGAGTGTGTGGAGGGTATCAGCACCATAAGCAGAATAAAAATTAATCCGAATGATAAAAATATAGGTCACAGCTATTTCCATGGCATGAGTGCCACTGGCTACATCACTTATACCCAGATAATTTGGGAAAAACTACCAGCAACAAGAAGTGCTTAAGTGGACAGCAAACACATCTTGTCTTAACAAGGTACTTTGGGTTCCATTTACAATCTGTTGAGCTTAACATCACTCAACTACATTGCGTGCCTTAAAAAAGTAATGTAAATGAGCTAAAAGTTGAACAGTAGCTTTGCCTGTTTTTTTGTTTTTTGTTTTTTAAGTTTAGGTGGTAGGGCATAGAAAAGGAAGAATGAATACCGAAACCCAGCTGTATTACTTTAGTATATAGAAAAAGAAAACCAAAACATAATAAGGTCTACAACATTAGTGGCCCATGCTAAAAGGATGCCTTTTTGAAGCAAACACAAACACACCCCATATGAATCCATTCCATTTCCAATGAATTGAAATGGTAGTAACAGGGGACAGTAATGCATCTACTCCTGTTGTAAACAGACATTTTCCTACATGGGGGTACATAATCCCTGCTGACATCAATGGGAGTGATACCCAGGCAGCATGAGCGAGTAGCCCCTTTTGTTTGTTCCCCCTTACATTAGTCTAGAGTCCATTTTACAGCTGTGACTTAACATTGGAAGACGCACCCTGTGGACTGATAATGGAAAAATGAGATTAACCAAGTGAGTAAACAGCCTCACTACTATCTGTGATGTGGAAAGCTGAACAGTGCAATGAGAGAAGGATCTCGATTTTACCTTTTTCATTCGTTCCTTTTCCTCCATTACCCGCTCTATTTAAGAACCTTTTTGTGCTTGCAAAATTCCCTTTCCTGGTTCATGTAAAAAGAGTAATAAAATCATTATAGTTTTCCTTCGCCAAAAGGTACTTTAGAGACTAATCTTAATTTAGATCCAGACACTGCTAAGTCAAATACATCGGTGTTGGGAAAACGAATTAGAAGCGAGGTCATTTTTCTTACTAATTTTTTTAAAAGGTGTTGCAGATTGAAAATGCCTTAGGAATCATTCCTTAATGCTATGGCTACATTACAAAGTCATAATTCTCCCACTTTGACACTTGGGATTTTCAGTGGCTTATTTTAGGAATCTACATTAGGAATTAATTTTTTACTTACTGGTCCACACCAAGGCTCAGATTCACTTTACTGAAGTGGAACAAAGATCAAAATTTCAAAATAATTATGTTCTAAAGAGTCTCACCACACAACAGGTAGACATGGTCCTAAAATAACAACTTATGCTCTTAAAAATATCCTTCAGGAAATCCTTGTACATATTTAACATTGTCTTCCTTACAGAAATAAGCAGCCTAAAATGTGTCTGTCAACTTGTCTTTTTTTGTGTTTTGCATCTTTTCCTCTTAAATGGAGCAATATATTTGTTTATGTTTTGATTCTAAGGGGAAAACTGATAAGATCTCAAACTGGAGAGTATACCTTTCATTTGTAGATGAAAAAGAAAATGAAAGCTTTTTTCCATCACTAAACACCTGTTATTGTCTGAACACAAAAATAATAGCATTTAATGAAATGAAAATGCTTTCCTTTTTTTTTTTTTTTTTTACTTTTGTATCCATAAGAATCCACAGTAGCTAAAAGGCTGAAATGCCAGTCAAATTTGGGAAACTGAAAGAAAGTATTTCTTAAGGGCCAAGCATGTTATGAAGAAGGGATGACATATTAAATATGAAAACCAAGATATTGATTTGATCTGTTGACCGAATCTATTGAGATAGTTAGACCCAAGAATGGCTGTTAATGTTTTCCTTTCCAAATAACCTACTTTGAGCAATTCTTCTTTATCCTCTTTCTAAAGAAATCTAAGTACCCTCCAAGGAATCTCTGAGATTGCTTTCGTGCATTTGTAATCCAGTAGCTATGAGAACCCCATAGAGCCTTCTGGTGCAGCATTGTGCAGATTCTTTGCTCATGAACAATTTATTTTATAGTACAGTAGGACACCGGTTTTGGAGTCACTTGTCATTGCTCTGACTACATTATGTGAAAAGTTACCAAGAGTTCTTTGCTGCTTTTCAGATTCACTTGTCATGAACAAAATTAAGTTCCATTTTCTCCAAAAGGAATTCTATTTGATTCTCTACTTGCCAATAGAAAGGCAGAAGTAAAGGGGTGTCAGGTTTTAGTTATTCCTTGCCTTTTTAATCCCTAACATCTGGAATTGCAGGAGCATAATGAGTATGTAGATTACATTGGGTAGTGTCACATTTTTAAAGGCACTATTTCAATTTTTTTTGTAGTGTTCAATGATTCATTAGTTGCATATAACATTATTTCAATTTTTAAAGGAGTCTTAGTGTTTCTCTATGGAATGCAGCAATGCAAACCCACTTTCACAGACACATTATTACCCCTATGTTTTAGCAGATAATTTTTAGTTTTCATATTTTCAATGTAGTTGTAGTAGATCGCATTTTCCAAAGATGGCTGCAACAATATTTCCAATCTCACATTCCCTTCTTACAGTGTGACCTTAACATTCCTCCCATCAAGAGGTAGAATCAACCCTCTGTTCTTGTAACTGGGTAGGCTTTTGTGACTACTGTGACCAATAGATTATGACAGAAGTCACCCTGTGTGACTTCTGAGGCTACATCATCACAGAAGCCTGTAGTGTAATGTAAGATATCCAACTATCCTAAGGCCTCCATGCTGTAAGGATGCCCATACTAGTACATGCCAAGAGACCGCATGGAAGGCCCTGAAGTTACATGGGGAGAAAGATGCCAAGACAAGTCCCAGATCCTTCTGCATCTTCCCCTCTGTTGTTCTAGTTCCAGCCAATGTCTGACTATAACCACATGAGAAACTTTGAGTAAAAACTACCTTGTTCGAATCCCTGAACCACAGAAACCATGTGATTTAAGAAAATAGTTGTTCTTGCAAGCCACAAATTTCTTGTATGATGAGGTAGACAGAATTAGGTAAATGCAACAGTGGGAGATACTTTTAGAAATAGCTTCAACAGTTTCAGGACACTTTTAAGATCATACATGGGCACAAAATTTCCTTTTTTACTTTGTAAGTTAGTCTTTATTTTAAAAGATGTTTACCATTGGGTAGACCACGCCATAAGTAAATCCACAGTCAATTAACAAACATTTATTGTACACCTGAGGCAACTTTCTATCTCCTCCTGCACATATGACAAGAGGGACTCATTCAATGTAAGTGCTCTATGAATAATTGCTAAGTTGAATTAGTCTTTGCACAAAATAATTTCATTTTAACTAACATGGTAAAAAGACTTTCTACAATATATTGCAATATTCATTATCACATGGAAGCAGAGTAAATCAAACATAAATTTGCTTTTATGGTGGTGCTTTCAGGTCATAGTGTGAAGGTTATGGGAGCTGGTTACTTCCATACTGAGTGTTCCAAGACTGCTGGTACTAATGCTGTGGTTGCCTAGCATAACTCATCACTTGTCAACCTATGGTCCCAGTCACATTTAGCTCATAGTCTTTTCTTCTATGTCCCAAAAAGAAAAAAATCTATATCCAATCTCATTCAACAGGAAAATAATTTAACTAGCTGTGGATACATTTCAAAGATACTCTGTGCATTAAGTTTTCTAGATTGCTTGAAACTGCTGAAAAATTACCTAATAAATAGAGCTCTACTGTTCTAAGAATCACAGTCTCAAGGTACTATTGAAATTCGTCTATAAAATCTGTCAGCAAATAGTTGTCAAGTTTCTGATTGAATATCTTAAATATGTGAAGATAGTTAAGTATTCTGGTCTTGAGTTTAATAACCTTAGTACTACTAAAAGTTCTTCATATATTACACACCAATTCTCCTTAGTTTGAAGATTCAGGTCCAATCCTACTGGACCCATGGAAACTTTGGTGCCCTCAGAAGGCCCAGAAGAGCTTGGTAATAAAACTCAGAAGTGTTATGAATGAACACCCTGTGAGACCATCTGACTAATAAGCAGGAGATGAGAAACAGCTGCCCCTTGCTTGTCTTAGCCTAAAGATGTCATGTATGGCTACCCACCAGACACATTTTTTGTGGTGCTATGCCTCAAATAAACAAAGTATATGGGTCCAGGAGCCAAGAGGTGAAAATAAGAAATCATTAGCTTCTGTCACTATAACTCTCAGAGACCCACTTGTGTAATTGGTGCATTCCATTCCTATAGTTAGAAGGCCAGTTCCCAGGGAAGATACTTCTACAGAGGGACACAGTAAAAGTTCTATTGATGTAGAAGTCGAGACTACCAATTACCATCTGGCCATTTTTTACACCTATAACAATGAACCAGTAGACAAAGACAGGAGGTTCTGTTTCTTGGGATAATCAATTCTGATTATCATTAAATTATAGGTTTGTTGGGGCGCCTGGGTGGTTCAGTGGGTTAAGCCTCTGCCTTCGGCTCAGGTCATGATCTTAGGGTCCTGGGATCGAGCCCCGCATCGGGCTCTCTGCTCAGCAGGGAGCCTGCTTCCCCCTCTCTCTCTGCCTGCCTCTCTGCCTACTTGTGATCTCTCTCTGCCAAATAAATAAATAAAATCTTTAAAAAAAAAATTATAGGTTTGTTACTACATGGTGGGGGCAGAAAAATTGTACCCAGAACCCAGAATATTTACTAGGGTAACCCTTATTCCCATGCCCAATGACAACTGTGAATGAGTAACTAAAGTCCCCTGAAAAATGAAGGTTTGTGCCATTTCACCTGATAAACAATCAGACCAGCAAAAATATTGGCTGAGGATGAGGAAATCCAGAAAGGGTGATAAAGGAGGATGATATAAATATTAGAGCCCCAGGTGCAGCTATAGCAATGAGGGGCAGTGGCTTGGTTGGCTATTATTCCTTAAATCTTTTTTAGAGATTGCTACTAGTCATTGCCTTCCTGGTATGTTCTTGCATGTCCCATCTTGGGAAGAAATGAGAGCATCTAGTTCTTATGTAGGATATGTTATACGTGTATATATAACAAAGAATGAAAATGCATTCTGAATGGCTCAAGTAATGGATTATATAAAGTAGTGGATTATACTGGATCCACTTCATGGGCCTTTCCATTTTTATTGACATCATTTTCTGGGCCTTGGACATTTGACGAATGGAGAGCCCTATCATTGTCTCTGTCATCTTATCTCCTGAGATTCCAACTCTGTCTCTTTCCCCAGTATCTGGGCTTCAACAAGGGTTTCAGTGTATCATCCTCTGCAGTAGGGGTTCCAGCAGTTCCAGAACTGAATGCCAAAGCAACCAAATCTATATGGAGTCTCTAGCTTCCTCAGTGGTGCCGAGAGGTGGGCATCAAGTTGGAAATACAGGACATTTAAAGACTTTGTAGGACAAATTTTAACCCAATAGAGACAAGAGATGGGAAAGAGCCCAGAGATAAATTTATCTTTCTCTCCCCTACCAAATGTTCTGTGTATCTCGCTGAAGACATCCCACATGACTGAGCAACTGGCTGTTTTTCTTATGAGGCTTTGGATGACTCTGTAATCTTTCCCTCTTGCTCTGACTCTTTTCTCATCTTCTATCACTTTTTTTGTTCGAGATTTCATTACCCAATAAAACTAGAGACTCATGCTAAGATAATCGTGTGCCTCTGAATAAAGTCTAGTTTATGTCCTTGGTATGAGGTACATAGATTTGTTATATCACCTCCCTCATTCAAGATAATATATATCTAATAATAAAATTGTGTATCATAATAACTTTATTATCTAACAATGACCTCTTGTGCAGCTTTGATAAAATAAAACCCCTTATTAATTTTCATAAATGCTGATATATTCCTATTCTTTCTCAATATGCAAATTCACAACAGTTAAATGTCATGTTAGGTTTTATCTACCATTCTAATTTGTTGAATCTCCTTAGAATTTTATCTTTCAAAAGTTTGTTTCTCTCCCAAAATAATGTCAACTAAACATGCAAACAATATACAAACAAACAAGCTGATGCTCTTAACTAAATCATTAGTAAAACTATTGGACTAGATAGAACTGAACACAGCCTCCTTTGGCATGCCCCTATAGACTACTTACAGCTTGATTTTTGACTATTGTTAAGCTGCACTATTGAATGCAGTGATTCATCATTTATGAATCCACCTAGGTGAACGACTATCTGTTTTGACTTTAAGGATTTAAGATTTTTACTTTATAATATGCTTCCATGTCAGTCTATATCTTATTTATTTATTTATTTATTTATTTATTTATTCATTTATTTAAGAGAGAGAGCATGAGTATGGTGGGGAGGGGCAGAGGGAGAAAGAAATCTCAAGCAGACTCTGTGCTGAGCATGGAGCCCTATGTGGGGCTCCATTTCACAACCCTGAGATCACAACCTGAGCTAAAACCAAGAGTCAGATGGCTAACTGATTGCACCACCCAGGTGCCCCATGTCACTGTTAACTTTTTTTCTCTATTCAATATGGAGAAGGACTTGAGAATTCAATTATGACTGATGGTATTCTTCTTAGCCCAATTAGTCCCTTTGGAAAACCTGAAGAATGATAAAAATGATCCCAATCAATTTAATAGTACATATTCAATATCCAATGCCTTAAGATACACAACTTTCTTGGTTCAGTAATACAACTTCTAAAAATTTACCCTAAGGAAATAGCTATGAATGTTCGCAAAAAATACCTATGTAGATATTTTTATGGAAGCAAAAATGAAAATGATCTCAATTATCCAAGAGTAGAGGTTCAGCTAAAAAATGTAAGGCAAATCTGGAAGCTAAAATAAAATCTACTTATTAAAAGTATTTCTAAGGCTATTTAGTGACATGCAAAATATATTTGTATTAAGTGAGCAAGTCGCTACATCTTTCTGCTCCCTTTCAGCTAGAATTGGTTGGGTGGAGGCAAGAGAAATCTTTGATTGTTTTTTTTTTTTTTTTTTTTGAAATCTTTAATTGTTAGGGGATCAAAAGCTGTATTTATCATCTTACAGGCTAAGCTTGGCACATTACTTCTACCAAATGTCCCCTGCCTGTGGAAGGGTTGAGTCAACTAAATTAGTGTAAGTTGCATACATAAACACAGAGTAGAAAACAGACAATACAATAAGAATTAAACCAGAATTATCACTACAATCATGCTACAAATATTTCCTGCTTGTTTTTTGAAAGAAATAGTCCAAAATTGGGGAGAATTTTTGCCCGTAGATTCAATCGTCTCTAGACTTGGATATGTCCTGCCTCCACCAAAACATGCAGATTGAATAACCTGTGTGTTTTTTTGTTTTTTAGGATAGTCATGTGGGAATTATATAAGGGTACTTTGGGCTTTATGTGAAGCTATTGGAAACCAAGACATTAATTTTGGTATTGGAAGGAGTTGTGTTTAGAAAGATCAACCTGCACCAAAAATAGCAAAACGACAATTTTAATTCAGTGCCTACAAAATATGTTATGAGCTGGAAGCAAGGAAATTTTCACCTATTCAGGGCATTGTGCTCTTTGTCTTACACACACACACACACACACACACACACACACACACACACGAGTGCAGAGAGAGAACAAAGCATGTTGATAAGTTAATGAGTATGTACGCTGAAATAAATTGCCTTCCTCTAAGAGATAAAATCTGAACCACAAGGAACTGAACACTTATGGAGAATCACTAGCCCCATTTTCTCTTTACAACAATATGCCTGTATACATCTAGCATCCCATAACCTTCCTTTCTGGATCACCTTTCTCTTGGACTGCATTCTGATCTTGAATCTAGGTGTTCTGACACTGGTATACACTTTAGCAAAATTAAAAAAAAAAAGGTCCAACTCATTGGCATTAAGTTATAGTGACTGGTAAAGCTTTGTGGTTTTTTAAAATGGTATTTATATTTTTATTGAGATATAATATATACACACAAAGTACACAAATCAAAAAGTATGGCTCAATGTTTTTTCTCAAATTGGCCATGTATACACAATGAAAACTCAGATCAAGAAATAGGACATTACCAGCCTCTAGAAGCGACTCTCTTGCCTGCTTCAAAGCATTATCCCACCCCTACAAAAAGTAACCATTTTTCTTACTTCTAACATCAATGATGACTTTGAACTCTTTTTGAACTTCATACATATGAAACCATATGTATATCTTTTCATATCTGGCTTCTTTCTTCAACATTACGTTTGTGAGACTCACCCATATTGTTGTAATAGTTGCAGTTCATCATTCTCATTGCTGCATTTTCCATTGTGGAATAAACCACAATTCATTTACCCACTATTCTATTGATAACCATTTAAGCAGTTTACATTTGGTGCTATTACAAACAGTGCTGTCAGAACATTTTAGTTCCGTGAGCATATGAAAATATTTCTATTGCTTGTACATCTACTAAAGCAATTGTAGTATCAAAGGGTAGGCATATATTTAGCTTTAGTAAATATTGAACTGGCAAAGTTCAAGATATTATTTTCTCTGGCATATATACATTTTAATAAGAGTTAAGAAATCTTAAGCCATAGGAGTAAATCTCTAATTGTGGAATTAAACTGCCAAAGAGGTATTTTGAGTGTCAAGGAAATCTGCATGGGGACCATCTACAGCCACTTTGCCTGTAGCTGATTTTCATGTTGGAACAGGGGGAGATCATAAAAAAGCAGTTTTGCTAGTTCGTATTAATGAATTTTTTTTTCCATTCTGAAACCAATTATACAATTCTTAAAAGGTCCTAACCAGACTTGTCACAAATCTCAAAGAGCTGACATTTCTGGTGAAGTTGTTTGTTTGAAATCTAAGTATTTTTGTTTGTTTTGTTTTGTTTTCATTTAAGACTTAGCTTTTGTTTAAAATTATAGAAAATACGTAAGTTAATATAATACTGAAGAAACATTAGTGCTATGGAACCTGAGGTCTAAGTGACAAAACATTTAGGAAAAAGATTTGAATCACAGAAAAGTTGCAAAATATTTTATAAGGGTTTTATATGGAAATCTTTTACTCTGGCAATGAGTAATACACAGATATTTGCTACACTTGGGCCCTCATTCAGAGAGCAGTTTTATTTAGTAGGAGGTTAAAAATCAAAACAGAAGTAGAAAGTGAATATATACATATGTGTTTTTACAAGAAGAAAAGTGTTCCTCAGGATTAGACAGTTTGGTGTTAATTTGTTTATATCTCTCTTCTGTGAAGACTGTGTTACCCTCTGGTTTATTCAAATTATTCTCAATCTGTTTTCAACAAGCGATTATGAACTCTTGAAGGGTAAGGAATGTCTTAGTCCTTTTTTTATTCAAAGACCTAGCCTGCCATAAATCAGGACTTTACTCTGTCTTTGTTAAATTGAGTCTTTTAGAGTAGATTCTACATCCAACCCTCTGATAATAATCTTTCATATGTGGAATACATGCAATTAATCTATTTATTAAAAAGAACAAGTCTGAGCTTTGGTGTTTGATCTGGATTTCAATCCATCAATTCAGGAGCATACAAATTCTCAAGGCCTTGGGTTTCTTACATGGAATTGGGATAATAGTTACCTAAATGGTTGTGCAGAGGAAATGTGATCAAATAGATAAAATATTCGATGATACTAATGTAGAAAGCAGAAGCTCACTAAATATTATTTCTCTTCACCTTACAACATTGGAATTTTGGTAGTTGACTTTATCCTAGTCCAAAAAAACCCTTTATAATCAGTGATCTTGGAGTTCCATGGAAAGAGAATCTAGAAGAGTCCCATTTCATGCAATTTCGAAGACTCTTTACTGAAGCTTCTGGCTGTCTAGAGACAGAGGGAATGGAAGAGGAGGGGGGCAGATGGCATGATGAATAAAGGACAGTAGGACTTCTCCAATGGGCTTCCCATACTTAATTGCAGAATTAAAAGGGATCCTAAATGCTGCTCTTTCATTTCTTTACTGTAAATGGCAAACAGTTTGGTGTAAGATAAAGAACATGGGCTTTGAAGTTTGAGAAATTTAGCATCTACCACATGGATTAAATATGGGTAATTGGGTTAATTCTTTAAGCCTCAGCTTCTGTTTCTAAAATGGAGATAATAAGACTCAGAGTAGTCAGCATTAAATAAAATAACAATCCATAAACTGTTAAAGTGTCTCTCAAAATAGATAAAAAAATCATTAGTTCTCGTCTTTTATTTTTTTCCTTTTACCCTTTGCATTTACCAGCTAATGACTCAGAGCTCTCCCAAGGAGAAGACAATGGAAAGAAACTGAAAGATATTGCACATATTGAATGATTATTACTCCCCTTGCCAAACAAACAAACAAACAAACAAAACCAAAACAAAACAAAAAAAACTTTAGTGTTCATTGTATTTTATTGCTACTTATCAGGTCAAGAAAAAATGGAAACACTGTGAGTATGTGTTCTGCCGCTTTGCATTTCTTAATTTCCCAGCAAACCTTGCCTATTGCTTAAGCAACAATATTTAAGGTTATTGAGACCCTTAACAATTGACAATTAACTAATCTTTAAATCTGAATCTTGAGAAGGATATATTTTCATAGTTAATGTTATATTTTTCCTGTCCAACCACCTTCCTCCCTACAACATACATTGTCCTAAGAAAATGAATGACAGCTTTTCATTGAAAAACCTTCCTAAGATTTTAAATGTCCCGACCATAGTTTTTTAATCCTTTGATATTAAAACAAAGCATAAAACTTTTGTTAAACTTCCTCTAAGGAAAATCTATTTAATGCTGCTAGCTGACTTGATTATTTACTTGTATATTTTGCCCATGAAAGTCATAGATTCAAATATATAACCCATATATATTTTTTTCTAGTCATAATGGCACTTCCTTATTCTTTTTTTTTTTTTTTTTTTTTTTTTGGAGGAGGGAGAAATGTTTTTGTACCATGTGGATGGAATTGGAATAGCTATGTTCTTAAAAACCTCATCTCAGCTGCCTGGCCATAGTGATGAGCTAGCTATGGCTCTTGATTGAAGGTGGACCAGTTAGAGAACTTGGGATTTTGACCAAAGGATGCAGATCTTACTCCCTTTGGAGGGAAAAATTGGGGAATGTAAGTTTGGGAAGTTCTCTATTTTCCTTTTTTTTCTTTAAACAAATGTAGTGAAGTATAATCAAAGTACACTAAAATAACTGCATATATTTAAAGTATCTACTTTGATCTGTTTTGAAATATGTATTCACCTGGAAAATCACTGTAATTATGATATTAAACATTTCCTGCCCTACTTTTCCAAAAGAATAGTCTGAAATTGGGAAAAATTTTTGCCTGTGGACTCTATTTGTCCCTAAGACCTAGATAGGCCCTGTCTGTATTTTTATCAGATGAACCAATAAATTGTTACACCTAAGTTGGATCAAGTTAGGTTACCACCATTTGCTACTGAGAATCATTCGTAAGTGTCCTGATTACTAGAACACTCAGAAAGCATTTTTACAGTCATTTTATTAGCAAAAATCAAATTATTTTTCAAATTCCTGTTCGTGCTAGGTAAAATATACAAAATTAACCACAAATGTGCATTAATGTTTGAGGATTTAGAAACAATTCAGAAGCTATTTGTTAATTTTTCTTTCAGTATAAAAAAATCTCAGAAAGTAACTTAGAAGATTTAATCAATATTTCATTTGTCTGTTCCTCATCAGTTCCAGTAAACTGTTATATCATTTAAAGACCTACTATTCTGAAAGCTGTTAAAAAGTATGAACTGTCTAAATATCCTTGTTTTAAGGGGTAATATAACTAATCTTTTGTAGTCATTAGATCCCTGACAAGTACATGTCTTTGGCTAGACCACATGAAGGGAATGGGTATAAGAAATTATAGGAAGAATATTGCTTCATTTCCCAATCATCATATTTCTAAAAGATAGTCATCTTGCTTTTGGTAAGAACTAAATTGGAGGAAATGCAATGAGATGGGACACTTTGCTAGAAAGACCTCTTTCTAAAAATATGTCCCTAAGGGGCACCTGGGTGGCTCAGTGGCTTAAGCCTCTGCCTTCGGCTCAGGTCATGATCTCAGGGTCCTGGGATCGAGCCCCGCATCGGGCTCTCTGCTCAGCAGGGAGCCTGCTTCTCCCTCTCTCTCTGCCTCCCTCTCTGCCTACTTGTGCTCTCTCTCTCTGTCAAATAAATAAATAAAATCTTTAAAAAAAAATGTCCCTAAATATCTCACCTTAGTCTTTGATAGTCTAAACTTGCTAAAACATCTTGGAATTGGGATTTTGGATTATAGAATTAGAGTAAATGTAATTTTCAAATAAAGTGTATGCTAGGGCAAAAAAGAGTAGTGAATGAAAATTTGAAGGGTCATAACAACACCGTTCTCTCTTTAAAAATAATGTTGGTTATTGTAAGATAGATTAATGCAGTTTATGCCTAATAGTTACATTTGAACACTTAATTTCTTGGCATGGTTGTTGATGTCACTTGGGAGAATTTATTTTTACTGGTTGAGGTAATAATACTTTAAATAAAGAGGATAAGGATTTGGAAACAGAAAGAATAATTTAAATTTTCATATAAAATTTAACATGTAAAAACAACTCGCAATTTCACAAAACACCTAGAGCTTGGTTAATTTTTCTTGTTTATTAGTAATTCCTTGAGCCCTACTCAGTCTCCAGGAACAGTTTGTAAAGTTCTACCTTAGATCACACTCCCTGGAACACTTGAACTCATATTTGCCAAGAAACTAAACAAAAAATAAACGAGAAAATAAGATAGTGTATTACATTTCTCATTACTATAGTTTCCCCAAATGAAGGCTTGGTGCCCACAGTTTTATAGTTCTTTAAATATTTCTCCTCTTTTATATTGAGTGGAGCTCACGTCATACAAAGATAAGTAAGTATCATTTGCAAAATCTTTCACAAACTTAAAAAAATTTCTAATGATATGATATCCCCAGGGTAAATGTAGAAATCTTTAGCAATCTGGTTTGTGTTATCATTTTGGTCAGAGATCACAACAGTAATCACTCTCTGCATTTCACCCAGCAGACACTCAGAACTGACTAGGAATGACATTTAGCAAAGAAGCAGCTGATACATATAAATCAATTATATTGATGATGTATGTCACAAATATCCGAGGTCTTTCAGATTCCTCTAAATTTATCTCTGTCCTAAGTAAGTTATGTGTTTCCTACACTGGATAGATCATGTTTTGTTCATCTTTGCATGTATGGTACTATGTACAGAGCAAGGAACTCTTGGTTTGTTGGATGGATTAGTGACATGTTTAGCTGGGCTCTCATGGGCCATGGTAGAGAATATGCTGATTTGTACTCAGTAGGGGTGGAGGTGTAGAGATAGAGGTGAGTATTTATAGCCATGCTTGTCTTTATATAAGTTCACATGAGTTAGAACTGAAGTATTTGGCAGGGGGGGCAGGGATGGGCAAGAATTCATTATCTGGGGTCTTTTCCAGGCCACATCATTTAAGGGAAGATGGAGAGACATGAAGAAACAGTTATGGAGATGCAACATTGAACATGAAATGTGTATTGGTCAAGACCCTTGGGGAGCAAAAGGATTCTTCAAAAGATCTCTATTAGTGTGGGACTGAATTATAATTAGACATTATGAATAAAACAAAATAATAAAGAAATTTTAAAATGGGGCACATACAGAACTGATCAAGAAGGGATTATCAAGAGACTATTACCCAAATACCCATTTGTAAATGAGCATATTCTCACCCAACACTGTTTTTAGTTATGACTGAATGGAAGCTCTAATTGAATAGTCCTTTGTGGTATCCAAAGTCCAAGACAGCAAGTAGTTCTTTTGTATGGGTTCATAAGTTTTCCCAGAATGAACTGTAAAACACTCATGCTTTCCGTGAACAGAGGTAAGCTGGCCTACCCAATTTCTGGCAAATTTATTAAGCAATACAGACTCCCCACTTAATCCTTTGGTTTAAACAATATGCAGTTAACACAAATGAGTGAAGAAACAAACAGAGACACAGGTCAGTCGCCTAAAGAAAGATGTAAAAATAAAGTAAAATAAAATATATTTGAAACATGCTGAGTGGGTCAGGGCTAAAGACCAGTATAAGTAGGTCAAATAAAAACCCATCAATCTGGAAACCTTCTTGGGTTTACAAGAAGTCCCTTCTGATCTCAGACTGTATTTATCTTCTAGATAGAAAAAAGAGGAGCTATAAATCTCTCCATATCAAAGGCCTGTTTAGTAGGAATAAATTGAAAGTGTTTGGCCAATTAGAATGAACTAAATCTTCCTTAGGCAAACCTACTATCAATATATATTTAGCTTTTTGACATATTTAAAGGTAACTTGGGAAAGGCTGGCTAGTCAAAACAAAAAAATGATAATTCTAGAATTTGAGTTACCTTTTAACTCTATCCACCACAGTAATAAAAAGAGCTATATCTGTTCTATTGCATTTTGCTGAAACCAAAAGTTAAATCGGAGACATAAATAAGCTGGACACATTACACAGGGATAACATGGTAATGTTGAGAGAGAAGGAAGAACAATGAGCCAAGATCCAGGTTCCTATACAAGCTCTGTCATACTCTAGGTGGGCAAGTCCTTATACTCTAAACCTCATCGGCTAATTGCTTGTAAATGAAAGAATAACAACAGATTTTTAAGGTTTCTCTGCCATCCCCAAATATCTATGACTCTAAAGGGAGAAAGGAAGATTTGTGTATAGATTATTTAAAAAGTGTCTTTAGTAATTGTTTCACTTACACACAAAAGGGAAGACCCAGAAGTGAGTTGTCAAGATATCTCTAAAAAAGGCCTTCCAGCATTAAAAGGCACAGAAAAGTCATGTAGTCAAGTAGACTTTTGTGGAAAAACTTAGTAAATAGTATTGGCTAGTATTCAGTGAATCCTTATTATTCAAAATCTTATTTAGTTTTCAACATAATCCTTTGATAAAAGTATCATTTTATACTTATTTTGTAGATAAGCAAACTTAGATATATTTATGGAGTTAGAAAGTTCTAAGAGGAAAAAAACCAGGATTTAACCTCAGGCTGTTCAGACTCTGAAGTTAATATGTTTAATCACCATGCAATTATAACCACTCTCTCCATATTACTAATTGGGGAGGCAACATAGTAAGTTTTCTCTAAATCTTCAATTTGTGTTTCAAGGTACAGAACACATACTATTTGCATATAGGCGCTTTCTCAATATCTCTGCTATGGAGTTGAACGTTATTCCTCTTTGGTTTGTATGAAAATATTTTTCTTAATTTACTGAGACTATTTGAGAAAAATGAATCATTGATAAACCATGCTAGGCTGTTGAAAGTGCTTGAGTAACTCATTGAATTTTAATATTCTCAACATCCAAATACTATGGTATAAACTGAACTAAAAATTAGATGGCTTTCATTCAAGCCTTTCCTTCACCAATTGTCTTTGGACAATCAAGGACCTTGAGCAGATCATCTCACTACTCTGAACATTAGTTTCCCAACAACAAAAGAGAGCTTTTCTCAGTAATATAATGATGCAGGGAGGTAAAATGGAGGAAGGAGGGCTTTAGAACTAGAGGCACCTGGATGGGAATTTCATCAGGAGTCCTGTTACCTTTCACCTGAGTCTCTGAGTTTCAGGTGTTTTGTCTGAAAAATGAGGATGATAACAGTAACCCCATAAGACTAAAGTGCAGATTAAATTAGGGAACTTTCTTCACATATAGTACTTCAATAAAATAATGGGGAAAACAAACAAACAAAAAACAGAAGTGTTTCTGTCCTGAATATGACGTATTTTCTACACACAGTCTCTTGGGCATGTGTGTTTTCTTGTTTTTTCATTCATTTGTTTCTACTAATGGAGATGGATTTCTTCTGAGATATTCATTTTCTTCCTTTTGGCCTTTCTTTCTCTTCCTCTTTTTCTTGTGGCCCCCAAAATGCATTATTTTAAAAACACTACTGGCAAAGTGTTCTTCCCATTCCATATGAGGATCAACACATCCTTGACCTTATTAAAACAACCATGGAGCTCCAACAACTAATTCATCATTAGACAGAAAAATTAAGAAAATTACACATCTGCTTAATTGGTAATTTTTTTAAAAAGGTTTTATAAGTTTACATTTTGTTAAAATCCCTAAGTATATGTGTATCTTACAAGTTTACATTTTGTTAAAATCGCTAAGTATATGTGTATCTTACATAACTTGTGGAACCAAAACAAACTACCCCTCTTAGTCATGTAAAATGTAATGAACAAATATATACGTTACTATTATATGTACCTCATTTTCTTTTCCCTAGATGCTATCTATGAGAAGTCCAGAGATGAATGGTAATTTAAACTATAAAGTTCTGTTTAATATACTGCAAGTGATAGACTATATATTTCCCCTCTATCTTCCTCTGAATTACTCTATTCCTTACTTTATGTAAATATTTACATATTGTGCTCTCTTTATCTCATCAGATTAAAGGAGACTGAAAATTTAAGACCCTTGCATGGACAAGATAATATGAAAAATACAAGTAGAGGTCTCAGGACTTTCATTCAACTGTCGCTAGGCAAACATGTCATTTACTCCCCAAAATGAGGACACCTTTGAAATGGAAAGGGGCACTATTAATAATTATACCAGGAAATACTGATGAGCCAGATCCCTTCAGGCAGATCAAGATGTATAGTTAATGTGCCACTGCATCCATGTTGTGTTGGTTCGATCCCCAATGTACTTTCTAGCTATCTAAAATATATCCTGCATTTCATTCTCTTTCATAGTCTCTACTATTTCACCATCAAGTCACTTTTTTCTTGCCTGGATTGCTATAATAGCCTCATAGTAGTCTTTGTTTATACCTTGCCCTCCCTTCCACCCCATTTGCTTGGCCAGGTTTTCACACACTGACCAAAGATATCATCTTTAGACAGTGGTTCTCTATTGGGAGAAATTTTGCCTGTCTTGGGATATTCAGCAATGTCTGGAGACAATTTTGATTTACACAACTTGGTGGCTGCTATTGGCATTAAGTGGGTAGAGGCCAGGGATGCTGTAGAGATCCTATAGGTCCATATGCTAGCCCCCTACAACAAAGAATTATCTAGCCAGAAATGCAAATAGTGCCATAATTGAGAACCTCTACTGTAAATTAAAAATCAGATCATATCACGCCTTCAGTTAAAGCTCTCCAACATATGTAAAATAAAACCCAATCACCTTACCAAAGAAGACCCCTTCTTATCCTCTAAATCTTCTATCTTTCTGATTCCTAACTTCCTACAGTCTTTCCCCCACCCCACTTTTTGGGCAAGGTCTTCTTTCTTCAAGTCTAGCTGGTCCCAACCTGGGCCTCTGCTTGAATGGCTCTTCTCTTGGGTTTCTGCCCGGCTGGCTTCGTCTTATCCTCAGGTCTCAGCTCAAATGCTATCTTCCCAGACAGTCCTTTCTGATTACCTTTAGCTGAAGTAGCACGGCCCCCTCAAATCCACCCTCACTCCATCACAACCATTCTCATTATCCCTCTAGTTTTATTCTCTTCACAGCACTTTTTCAATGAAAATTATTTCATTTACTTATATCCCTGTTTCTTTCATCCATTTCTCTCCCTTATAATGTAAGCTCTGGAAAAGCTACGGCCTTGTCTGCTTTTTTCTTTACCAAATTCCCGATGCTCAGAGCAGAACATTTGGCAAGAGGAAGCAAGCAATAGATATTTGTCATTGGAAAAACAACTACAATAAATCACTCTGATAGAGAGAAGAAAAAAAAAACACATTGGAAATCAGAGGTACGTTCAACTAGGAATCTAGATTTCCAATTATAGCTTTAATTTTTAATAATAGCAATATTAAAATTAGTGACAGCATCTATCACTTACCAAGTGTTTATCATAGGCTGGGCACTATGGTAAACTCTTTATATTAATTTTCAGTTAGTTCTTACAACTCCCCAGCTCACCATCTCTATTCCAGCCTCATTCAACATTGTCATTCTTTGCTATGCCATGCTCACTGTAATCTCTAGACCTTTGCACATGCTATGCTGTCCACCTAGACCTACTGTCTTCCTCTCATCCTCCCATTGCCACGCAAGGCTCATATGTGACTACTTATGACAAATTGGATATAGAATCTGTGTTTCCACAGCACTCTCCTTTATTTCCTTCATTGACAAAAACTCATTGATTGCAGTCTATCCCCATTGCCTGCCTCATATTTGTGGAATTGATGAACTTGGTAGATATGATTGACTTACTGATGAACAAATTGAACTGCACAGAGCTTAAGTCTCCTAGGGTCAAATTGTGTATATGTAACTAGGATTCAGTTTCAAGCCAACTGGAACAGAGAATATGAATTTTAATCATTCTTCTATATTAGATATGTGGCTTTAGACAAGTTACTTGACCTCTTGGGATCTTGTTTTGGTCATCTGTAAAATTCTTGGTATGAGAAGGTTAGAAACCTTGTATAGACCGACAAAATCTGTAGCTCATTTCAGCTCTAACACTCATGAGTTTAAGTGTTTGCATAAAAGATATTTTACAGGTAGAAAGTATTTGACAACTAGACAAATATATTTATTGTTAAATTCTACAGAAGACATTCAACGTAGAGACCATGGCCATATGAAACATTTTTCTGCATTCACCAATGCTCTCACTTCTTAGCCAATTTAAAAAATGACCAATTTCTTCACTTTTTAGGAATTTTCACTCTTATTTTAATAGCAAAAACAGGTAGGTCTTCTCTTTTTCTACAAGAAAATTGCAGTTCCTTGATAGGTTAAGCTCCCTGGCTTTCAACCTCCTTGTTTATCCACTCAGGAAACTGGTTTACTGCCTCACAAAACAGCACACCCATGCGATTAGCACTTAATTATGGTGGAGTCAGTAGCTGGGCTATAGGCTCAGGTTGATTTAACTCACTCAAAATAAGTCTGGATTTCGTTTGTTTCATTTGGATTGCAATGTGACAAAATTTTGCACGCCATTCACTACAGATTTCACTTATTCTGAAAGAATATAAAACTTTCATCCATTTTTCTTTTAATGTCAATGTAAAAACAAAAGTTACTTGGAATCTAATATCAAATCCTTCCACGTTAAAAGTTTTTTTTTTTTTTAATTGGCGACATACACTTAGACATATATTTAAATGTAAGTATTGCCCTGTTTTGCCAATTGGAAAATCACTGTTAAAGATTTATGAAAATAGCTAACTGACTATGATTTAAATTATAACAGACTTTTTGGGTTCATCTATTTTAGTTTCACCAACTGCTTCCAAGATAAAATGAGGCTTTAAGATGAAATATGAAAGGAATTCCCTTTGTCAGGTGCAGTAGCCAGCCTGGTATTCATCTTCTTGTGTAGTTCCCTTCTAAATCATACCAGGTTGATCTGTGTGACCATGGAATACAGCAGCAATGATGCATGCCACTTCTAAGACTGGGTCATAAATGGCACTATGGCTTTCTGTGTGCTTTCCATTTTGCCCTCTTTCTTGTATCAGCGGCTCTGGAGGATCCCAGCTGCCATGTGTTGAAGAGAGACCTCCAACCAACAGCCCCAAGGAACTGAGACCTCCTGCCGACAGCCACATGAGTGATCCTGGAAGCAGGTCCTTTAGCTGTAGTCAAGTCTTTGGATGACTGCAGCCTGGGCCAACACCCTGACTGTATTCTCCTGAGAACCACCCAGCTAAGCCGCTTCTGAATTCCTGATCCACAGAAACTATGAGCTAATAAATGTTTGTTGTTTTTAGCTACTACATTTTTGGGTAATCTGTTAGGTGGCTGCAGATAACTAGTACTGCAGGAAATGAAGACATTTAATTTCTCATTTATGTGTTCTTCATACTTTATTAGAGCCAAAAGACAGAGAGAGAGATGACGGAACCTGCAGCGGATGGACTACATGTAATAATAATAGGTAAACATTATTATTTCAAAGGTAATTTTAAAATATAAAATATAGCTTTTGAATTTTGTTTGTTTATGGAATTCTGTGGGGTTTAATGGAACATTTTATTATTAAAATTTAAGAAGTATATAGAAAAAGAGGAAAAGATTCAGGGGAAAAAAAAGAAGAAAAAGAAAAAAACAACTGGAGAATCTCGTCCCAGTTGAAAAGGCATACATCATAACAATGGCAATCAAAGTAGTAGTTTTGCAGATTTTCATGTTTTGGATTGGGAAAGGTTTTTTGATTTTTTTTTTCAAATGAAAGCTTTTTTGGAACCCTGAGATAGAGAGTCATAGTCAATATGTCCTTCTAGTAGCCTCAGAAAAAAACAAGGAGAAACTGGAAAAAAAATGATGGAAAAGGAGTTGAATGGGCCTTCCTCCTGAAAGTCCATCGTATAATTTTTTATAGAAACAGTGACAGAAAATAATCCTTACTCTTGCTAATCTCATGGAGAAGCTTTCAGTGTTTTACTTCTAAGTATGAGATTTAGTGTTCACTCTTTGGTAGATACTTTTTTTTTTTTTTAAGATTTTATTTTTAAATAATCTTTACACCCAACATGGGGCTCGAACTTACAACCCCAAGATCAAGCGTTGCATGCTCCACCAACTGAGCCAGCTAGGTGCCCCAGTAGATACTCTTTGTCACATTAAAGGCATTCCTTTATGTTTGCTAAGAATATTTTTTTCATAAATTTGTGCAGAAATGTGGTACAGTTCTTAGATACTGGCAAACAGGACACCAGCTCTGGCTGCATGTTTAATGCAGCTTCACTCTGGTCTTCTCCAGCTGTGTCCTAATTTGTAGGTGAATATATTGGCCATATTCCAACTTACACAATAATATTTCACCCCTCCATAGTCCCTCTTCATTTTCATTTTGGCATCAATATATGAGCCTTATAAATGTATAAAATGACAATGTGAGCATTATAAAATTATATGTTGGCACAAAGTAATACAAGATTTCTTTCTAAAACTGTTAGTCTGAAAGAGCAGAACTATATATGCCAAGAATAAAATAAAAATTAAAGTAAATAGGGGCACCTGAGTGGCTTAGTCGGTTGAGTTTCTGCCTTCAGCTCAGATCATGATCTCATGGGTCCTGGGATCGAGCTGCACCCCATCCACCCACCCCCACCGTTGAGTTCCCTGCTGAGTGGGGAGTCTGCTTCTCCTCTCCCTCTGCCCCTTCCCACCATTCGTGCTCTCTCTCATACTCTCTCTCTCAAATAAATAAAATCTTTAAAAAATTAATAAATAAAATAAAAGATAAATATAAAATAAAAATTAAATTAAAATGTAATGTCTTCATTTTCCTTTGTGTAGACCAACAGACAAATTTTGTTTATCCATGTAGTGTTTCTGAATTCATTCTCAACACCTCAAAGTGAGGAAATGTCACATAAAATGTGCATTTCAGGATCATACTAAGATATTTGATAACACAGGGCAAACAGTCCCAAATGAAAATATTTGGCTAGAGTCAGAGCTGGTCTATGGAAAATTACTCCAACTCTTACACCTGCAATACAAAAACAAAACCTTGACCGAGATTTTTCCAAAATTTAACATATACCCTAAGAGGTATTTGACATTAAGGAATATCAAGTAGTGGAGCTGAAACAAAATCTTCTAAACCATTAATAATAGAAAATAGTCAGTAATGCTACAGGAAAGACTCAAATATATTTCTGTTCACTACAGAAAACATAAAATCATTGTCAAATAAAGAGGCAATCAAAATAAAGAAGTAGCCAAAAAAGTAGGAAAAATCATTATAGATGTACATCAAGCAGTTAATTAATAAAAATATTTTGTTGTTTTTCTGGATTTTATCATGTTTTCTGATTTTATCATGTTTATTTGAATATTTGTCAGACTTTTCTCATTTGTAATTTATGGTGATTCCTTTGCTCATTCCAAGTAAATGCTCACTTTTTACCATTTTATTTTCATAATATTGTATTCTTTTTCTTAAAGAGTCCCACAAAACTTGGATTCATCCCTACCAGTTATTAACTGAGAAAGAGAACATCAAAAAGGATGGTCACATGCTAGATAATTCAAAAGAATACAACTAGTACTTAAGGAATGCCTTGGAAAAATTAATGAGGCCATAGAACATTTTAGCAAAATTAACCTTCATTATGATCATTTTACAAAAGTTACATATTTAGTGAAAATTGCTCTCATGCAATTTTGTTGCATAAAAAAGTGACAATTTTTTTTTTTGTCAAAATAAGCAACAAAATGCAATATTTACCCTGAAATGTGGTATCCATTTTCAATGGATTCTCCTTAGTGGCCATCTTTCAGATATCCATTATTTTTAAAAACTGAAGATGAAAATTTGAAGGTAGGTTATGTGATGTGACCATCATAATTAGCTAAATGAGTGGTAGCAGAATAGAATCACTTCAAGAGAATTTAGAAACCATTTTTCCTACCTTCCTCCCATATCAAATCAATGATGAGAAGGAAAACTCAATGAGAAAGAATGGAGGAAACAAGAGAGAAAGAGAAATTAAAGACGAAAGACTGAGATGAGGGAAGAATAATGGAGAGAAGTGGAGTTGATGGAAGAAAATAAAGATCCCATGGCGATTATACACACACTCTTTCTAATCTAATTTTCACCAGAATTTTCCAGACTGAGCGATCTGAATCTGAGTAAAGCACATTGTTCAGTATAGCAGAACTGGAATTCAAAGTTGGGCATCTGTGCCTATAAGACTTCTATTGTTCTAGACCACCAAGGCACACTTTACTTCTCTCAGCGCCCAGCAGAGTCACTTGGAGGTGAAAGATGACCTCTGGTAAGGCTGCATTTCTAAAGCTTTACTTCTGAAGGAATTTTGAGTGAATAAGACATCACTTATGAACCAGGATATGGATGAGCATATCTGTAATCATTGCAAAACAACTCCATGAACCAAATTTTTGAGGAAGGTAAACATTATTGTTGATTACAGTGCACAATGGAAGTACAAACTTAACCCCATGGAATAGCCTTCTGCATTTTGACCTTCATATAACTAGCCCTCACTGTATCCAGAATCCTTGTCATCTGGAGCAACCCATTTTTATCTATGTAAGAAGTGAAGATCATGAAAATGTTTTCTCTTCTACAGCACAGTGATTAAGAGCACATTGCACAGGAGTCAGGCAGACAGGGATCCATTTCTGCCTTCCTACTGCCTAGCTGTTTAACTTGGATAAGTTCTTAACCTCAACAAGTCAGAGTCTTCTTATCTCTAAAATGTGGATAATAATATCTACTTCATAAGGATATTTTGATGAATAAGTGAGAGCCAAGTACTAACTCAATACCTGACATACAATAGCCACTAGTGACTATTACAGAGCTTCAATTAATATAATGATAATGAGAAACAAAACAGACTCACAGAGTATACAATTAAGTTCAAAGCAAACACGGGTCTGATTTTACTCCAAAAATAACTTTGAAATGAAGACCATTGCCAATGAAGACATGAAACAGCACAAAATTTTCAGACAATTTCTCCAATTGCATTTATTATGGATTCCAAGAACCCTTCAAATCAGGAAAGAATGACAGAAGCAAAGACTTCCTTGAAAAGCTGTATCTACTAGAAAGGAGGTGGGGAAGAATGCATTTATTTGTAATCTAGCAACTCACTGGGAATCCAGACAAAGGCTGGATTAAAAAAAAAAAAAAAAAGATACGAACTCCATCCCAGCTGCCCCAAAGCCCAGCCATTCAAATTAGCTAGAGCAAATATCAGTTTGTTTTTTGATCACTGCCCAGCTTGGTGTCTTACTCATCACTACATCCATAATATAGGTCTATTCTTCTAAGAAAATGGCTCTGTTGTGGGTTTGGCAGTGAGAGCTCCAGTTCAGTTCAGCTAAGCTTACTTCTTTTGTTCAAAGGGGAAATGATGTTTACAAATAATCTGTGTATAATTAGTTATCTGGTTCTAAAACTGTTTTATTTTTATTTCCTCTCTTCCTTGTGAAGCCATGGGGGGGGGGGGGGAAGGTGATTACTCCTAAGTCATTATAAGCTAATATGCAGTCTAGGTAGGCTGGGTTTTGAATCTCTCTGTTAATGCTGGTTAAATACCTAAAACTAATTAGAACATTTTAATAGGAGTCATTTATTATATAACGCTTCTTAAGAAAGAACATTATAGTTCATGCTGATATATGCTACCAATTACATATTTATAAATCTTAGTTTAATGTTCAAAGTCTGTTGGGCAGGTATATAAGAAAAAGGTGATTCCCAAATGAAAGAAGATTACATGAATGCATATAAAATTGTCACAAATAAAATCAGAGTTAGAAACTCTTTTAAGGCTCAAGTCAAGCCTTAAAGCACTGACCACTGAAATGCTTTTCACATATCTTTGTTATTTCTACATATAAACACATGAATTCTTGCATTAGTGATTGGTCAAATACAAGGTAATTCATACAGCAAACCTAGCTGTGCAAAGTTTTTACACTGTTCTTAAATTTTAAGCCAAAGAATCCACTACCCCTCCAAATCTCGGATGGGCTAACCATGGCTTACGATTCAAGAGTTTCTAAGTATTCATCTAGTTCTAAAAGACAGCTGATTCTAAAATGAACTTTGAGTTTTCTTTAATGTTCTTTTGAGATAAATAAGACATGAATATATCTACTTAAAAAGGAATTTGTGTTATGGGTATGTATGCTGCCTTCTTTTTTTCCTGTAGAAGCAAATCCCTGCTTGCTTAATTTTTTGTCTTTATTCTCAGCACCATAGTGTTTAGGTTCATTATATGAAATGCAGATAAAGATCTCGAGTTTCTCCTAGGAGCTTCAGCACATTCTAGAGATCCAAATGAGAACTAAAATGGATTAAGATTTCTTATTGATCCTAGTAAACACTCACATACATACATTAAAAAGAATATAAAAAAAGATTTTAAAAAAATGTAACCAGCTTTCAGTTAACACGTTAGAAATAGGACTTTCACCTTACCAGATTCAGGCTCATCCTCCTCAATTTGCATACAGTTCTGTGCAGAGGTGTCTTAAAACCTTATTAATGCATCTAATTAAAGTAATGACAGAGAACTTCCACAGCATCTAATGAAAGAAAACAAAGATTAAATTTAAGTTAATCAGCTTTGAAACGTAAACAAGTACATTCAATCATTAAATGATTCCATTTATTTTTAACAGGTTCTTAGAAGTGAGTCTAATAAACGTTCCACCATTTTTTCTTGGTTTGCCTGCATGTTTATTAGCATCATTAATCTATTAGTAAAAATCCAAAGGGACATTTCATGCCTGGTGTAAACCCATTCTAAGTTTTTGATGAATGGAGGCAAGTAGGTAGCCAAGATTTTTCACACAATAAATTCTAAAATTTATCAGAATGTTTTGAAGTAGGGACTTCTAAAATATTCTAAAACCGGCACTAATAATAAAGGTTGTCATAAGTTTGCCATCCCAAGACGTTAGTTCTCTGCTTTGAGAAGACAGCATAACTAGTTCCTGGTAAATATGTCAGCGATGGGTTTCAGAAGCTGTTTCTAGCAACCAGATAGTCCAGAGCAGAGGGAAATGTTTTTACATTTTGCAGAGTTTGGAGATGAAAGAACCAATTTCAAGGCTGATGAAGGAAGACATCACTCAGCAGGTGTGGAGCAGCCATGATGTAATAACATTCCTCCATACAGTTTTACTAGAAGCAAAAATCAGAAGCCTTTAATGACTCTGACACCCGGAAAAGTCTATTTGATTCTCTGTACTTTTCCTCAAATAATCAGTGGTCTGTTTGTTGGTTTGTTTTGTTTGATTTTGGTTAGAAGAGGTTTGCCCTTCTAATTGAACAGAAGTTAGCATTATCCTATGTGATGTTAGATCTACCGTGAGTTACTTCAAAATCGTCACCATTTCTCTTGCCATTACGTGTGATGGATGAAGGATGCATTCCCTGCCCAGACTCAAGGTTATTCATTATTTTTGGCATGCTAGCTCTCACTTAACTCATTTCTCTCCCACTCAATAAAAAAATATTAGCAGGGAAATGATGAAAATAAGCTCATTATAGAGGTAATCAAGAATCGCTTCTAATGTATAAGAAAACCAAGCTATTCCTAAATTTAGGGATGTTGTTTATTAACATTTATTAATTTATTCAACAATTATTTTTTATTGTGGAAGAATATTTAACATGAGATCTACCCTTTTAAGAAAATTTTAAGTGTACAATACAGTTTTGTTAGCTATAGGCACAATGTTGTGCAACAAAAGATTGTTAGAGTAATTCAGCTTGCATAACTGAAACTTTGTACCCACAGAATAGCAGTTCCCTATTTCCCCTCCTCTGGTCTCTGGCCACCACCTCTCTACTCTCCGTTTCTATGAATTTGACTCACGTATATATCTCTAATATCATATCTCATATATATATTATATTATGACATATGATGTATATATCATATCTCATATAAGAATCATGTAGTATTTGTCCTTCTGTGATTGGTTTATTTCACTTAGAATAATGTCCTCTAGATTAATCCATGTTGTCACACACGGCCAGATTTCATTTTTTAAGGCTGAATAATATTCCATTGCACGTATATGTCATATTTTCCTTATGTATTGATTCACTGATAGACATAGATTGTTTCCAAATCTACACTACTATAAATAATGCTACAATGAATATTGGAATACAGATATCTTTTCGAGATCCTGATTTCAGTTCTTTTGTGTAAATATCCAGAGGCACTCCTATGATGTAGCAGGCACAGTTCTAGGAAACAGGGATACTTAGTTATCAGGGAACCAACTGCATGTGAAACCCCTTAATAGTGAGCTCATTGTTCCAGTTTGTTACAATATTGTGGTTGTTCAAATATTTATTCTCCATACAACAGAGTAATGTTTTTTTATGAAAACACAAATTTAACCATATCACTCTCTTGCTTCAAATGCTGCAATGGCATCCTTTACCCTCAAGATGAAATTCCAAAACTTTACAGTGGCCAAGTCCGACAGCCTGACCTCTGCTACTTCCCCAGCCCCCTCCTGCATTGTGCCCATCCCCCGTTATCTCAGCACCACCATTCTGCCACTTTGGTATCCCTTCAGTTCCTGGAATGCGTTCATCCTTCCCAAGTCTGTTCTTTGAGCAGAAATCTCTTTTCCTTATTTTTAGTAAACCTATCCAAATATTTTGTCCTTCAAATCTCAGCTTAAATACAACTCCTGCAGCGAAATCTTTCCTGAGTCTCAGACTAGGCTAGAAGCCTCTATTACTCATTCTTACAGCACCCTGCACTTTTATATGGCAGCATTTATCTCAGTTTTAACCAAAACATATTTGTTTAGTTATTTGTTTAAAGCCCATCTCCCCTAAAGGACCATAATGGGGGTCATAAGTACAGAAATGATGCCTCCCTTATTCCCTACTATCTTCTCAGTGGGCAGCACAGTATCTGGTATATCATAGGACCTCAATAAGGATTCAATGAATTATTGCATGCATGAACTATGCAGCATCCCAAAGGTCAATGATTTTTAAGCCCCTTTTAGTCATAGGATCGCTTGTCCTAACTGATCGTTTGGGGAAACAAGACTTAATTCATCCATCAACATTTAGAGCTTTTAAGGCACTGCGAAAAACATAATTTTAAAACCATTGCCATTAAAAATCATTCTACAGAGTGGAATACTATTCATCAATAAAAATAAACAAATAATGACAGATGCTGCATCATGGAAGAGATTACATAGTCTATGATTCCATTTATATGACATGTCCAGAAAAAGCAAGTTTCTGGATACAGGAAGTAGGTTAGCGGCTGCCTGGGGGTGGGAATAGGGATTAACTGTAATTGGTCATGAGGGATCTTCTTGAGGGGATGAAAATGTTCTAAAACTGATTTATGGTGATGGTTGTACCATTTAGTAAACTTACTGAAAACTATACACTTGAAATGCGTGGTTTGTATAACATGAAAAATACACCTTAATAAAGTTGTTTTAAAAAATCATTATTATAAACTATAGCTGATTTTCAACTGATCTTTTTGACACACCTGCAATTATCCTTTGTTTCATTTCTTCCAATTTGGCTTTTAAGAACACACAAAGCTTGTATTGTTTCCTAATAGTGTCAAGGGGGTTCATCCTTTCCAGGGATGGCTAGCCCGCAGCAATCATCTTTCTCTAAAAGAACTATAAATACATCCAATAGGTGATCAAAGACTGATTGGTTGTCTGATCCCCTGTCATAACATATTTGTCTTCTCTGACATAGATCCTCTAAAATCTCTCTCTGGTAGGAAAATGTGGAAAACAAGAGGCTTGGATTGGAAATTTCTGCCTCTGTGGATAAAGTGGAAAAAAACTTTGAAGAAACAAATGGAAAACATCACACTTTTAGGCAATTACAGACTCTTGGCTGAAATTCAGCTTCAGGCTTATCTTGTGGGGAGGAATTTTTAAACACTTCAAAGTCCTACCCAGCGTTATAGCTGTCACCTTAATCTACCCCAAAAACATCCATTTCAGAAAGTTAGAGTTTCAGAGTATATTGCTGAAGAACTCTGTAATTAGAGTGAAATATAACTGTGAATGCCTACAGGGATTTTTTTTTTCTTTTGATATCATGGTAAAGTCAAGTCAAAAGTGACTGAAGAACAAGGATCTCTTAAAACCACATCAAAAAGTATAATGGTTCATTCCTGAGTAAGGGGGAAGTAACTCCAAGAATAAAAATATAGATTATTTATTATATCGTTACATCTACCATTTATGTCAAACACGAACATTAAAACAACTTCCAGAAAGAGGGAGGAATATTAGTAGGATGGAGTATAATCCAGGAATTCAAGAATTGAAGGTTTTTACAAAAATAAAAAGATCTAAGATTTCCTTCTAGTTTTAGAATTATTTTCTGTAGGGGATGCCTATCTGATATTTTTGTTAATAGTTTCTTGAGGTCAAAATTATGTTCAGAAGAAAAAGAAGATGTACTATTAAATTTTTTGATAGTAAAATATTATTGGTAGTGTAATACATTAAATAGCAAAACTTTCATCTGTATAATTGACAAAGCAATAGAATATATACTTGGTTTATTATTTTAATTTTTTACTGATATTCCTTCTGTTGTAGTTTTCCATTTATACAACACAGCCATGATTTTTCACTTTTTTACCCTTTACTTTCCTACTTTTTGTTGCAATTAATGTAAATTATGTAAATCACCATACTGTGTCTTCTCTAAGAACACATGGACAATGACAGCTCTGAGTCGTCTTATTTGAGTTAGTTATATAGAATGTTCTGATTGGTATTTGAAACACATAAACTGGATGTTACGTTTTATTTTATTTTTTATAAAGATTTTATTTTATTTATTTGATAGAGTGACCACGAGCAGGGAGGAGGAGCAGAGGGAGAGGGAGAAGCAGACTCTCTACTGGGCAGAGAGCCTGATGTGGGTCTCAATCCTAGGACCCTGAGATCATGACCTGAGCCAAAGGCAAAGTTTTTTTCCACTTAACCAACTAAGCCACCCAGGCACCCCTGGATGTTACACTTTAATTTTCATCCGTTTCTTCTGGTATTTAAGACAGAGGTAGAAATATCCCATAAAAAGCTCATCTCATTTTTGTGAAGAATTTTCTGGAGCAAAAATCAGGTTACTGGACCTTGTTTTCCAACACGGTCAAGCTTACCCATAAACTGCCACTCATTAGAATCCCTAAAATGACCACAGCTTTTTCTAACTCATGATTAATATAAAAAATAAAGTCTCCTCTTGCTATAAAGTCATGGCAATGATGTGTGTGTCTGTGTGTTTTATAGCATTTTTCGGTGTTTTATAATGGAGGGTTTTCATATTGGCAAGAAAGGGGGCACCTGGTTCTTCTTTCCTTTTTTCTGGTTTTCATATGCAGAAAGTGGTAGAGGAGATGGCCTGGTTTGGAATTACCTTTCTATTGAGAAGTGTCATTTGGTGTTTTATTTAAGGAAACTGGCTCATCATCAAATTTGAAAATCTCACATGGTACTGAAACTCTCCGGACTTAATTTCTTATTTGTAGGATATGAGGAGAAACAATAGGGTCTTTAAGATCTTTTCCAGTTTAAAAAAAAATACAGTGATCCCTATCAAATGAACACTCACAACCATGTAGAGGATAAGCCCTGCCTGTCACACTTGATCATGATAGTTGTAGGCCATGCATGAGGGAGGCAGCGGTAATGCAAGTAGGCAATGACCAAAGTATAAAGCATTTTGGCTAGCATGGATTCTATCAAATCCCAAAAGTGTAATGATATTTAGGGTATTACACAGGTACCTTTTTGTTGTTATTGTTAAACTTTTATGTTTTTTAATTTGTGATTTTCCAGGTATGTTTGTGTTTATTCATATGAGTGTGTGGTATAATATATGAGGATATGTGTGCAGGAATAATATTAAAATATTTAATAATAAGTTTGTTATGGAAGACAGACATATGGAAGAAATGTCGTTGAGGTCCACTGGTGTGTGTTTTTCTGTGTGTATGTGTTTAATGAACACCTGGCTTTTGCCAGTCTGACATCCATCCCTGACTTGTTCTCGCATTAGCTCCTCCCCACGTTTTGCCATTAACGCAACTCCCCATTTTCAGGCTATGTGAACTGATGTGCTTGACCTCATCCTAGATTCCAGAGGTGAACAAATGATTCAAATATCCAAGCAGAGCAGCTCATCTCTCTGGCTGTACTGACTTGTTAAGAAATGGGCATATTATGAGCCAGACCAATGTGACTAGATTCGAGGGCTTTGTTGGTGCTAAAAGGAAGGCAGAGCTTTGTGGTTCTACTAGGATTTGTAAGGTGGTAATTGGGAGAAGGTATCTGCAGCTGCTAGTGGCTTCCATGGCTCATTAAGTAAAAACCTAGAAAGGATATGTCAACAAAGCAAAAAACAGAGCCAGGAGGAAAGGGACAGATATGGGTAGATAAGGAGAAAGAAAGAAAAAGAGGTATGTCTGAAGACAATATTTGAGCTTCTTGACCTAAGCATTCCTGAAGTCTCCACCAGATGCTTTGGTTCTGTGAGCCAGTCATTCCTCTTACTTATGCAGCAGTTTATGCTGGATGGGGAGACCCAGGAGCAAAATGAAACATGTTTAGAAGAGGTCATCTCCCTCTAGTTCTTTCCTTCCCTTTGTGTACGCCTTTCAGATTTAACTCAGGCTTATGCTGCCTGAGAACTCTTTCTGGAACCTGCTGACATTGAGTTAGCTGAATGCCCTCTCCACTGTGTGGCACTAACCATATCACATTGTTATTACTTGTTAACGTCTGTATTTTCTCCACTTTGTTTTAACCTCTGTGAGGTCAGGAACCCCACTTCTCTGCCCTGTATCCCTGGAACCTATCAGAAGCAGTCAGCTACTGGTGCGCCTGGGTGGCTCAGTTGGGTAAGCATCTGCCTTTGATTCAGGTCATGATCCCAGGGTCCTGGGAGAGCCTGGGATTGAGCCCAGCGTTGAGCTCCCTGCTCAGTGGGGAGTCTGCTTCTCCTTCTCCCTCTGTCCTTCTTCCTGCTTGTGTTCTCTTGCTCTTTCAAGTAAATAAAATAAAATAAAATAAAATAAAGCAGTCAGGTACTATTTGATAACTGACTAAACATAAGGCAATGAATTTACAGCCTTCCAAATTTTAAAGACAGACCTGATATTCCCTTGTAGTCTTCACATCTCTGAGCTGATATATTTTAAATTTACTTTTGCTTTTTATTTTAGCCTATTCTCCTATAAATTTCTCCCTCAGTGGCCTGCCTTTATCAATCTCTCAATGTATTTATTTAGTCATTCATCAATATTTTAAATGTTTCCTTGGAACGAATGACTGTACTAGACACGAAAAATACAATGTCAAACAAAAGCCCTGTTCTCAAGAACTGTACAGTCAGGGGAGTGAGACTAAGAACAATTACAGTAAAGTGTAATTTGCTTTAGGACTACATCAAGGAAGGGTCCACAGCAAGGGGGGCAGCTAACCTGGTTTTAAGAGGTCACCGGGGGCCTCCTGAATGAAAGGACTTTAAGCGAAATGGTGAGGTGTGAGTAGATATTAATGTGCTCAAGGAAGGATCACAGAATGTCCTAGGCAGACTGACCAGTTTCCCCAATCACAATGTGATGACAATATTGAGAGGCACTTACCTGAACTCCATGGAGTTTCTCTTCCAGTGACCAAAGAGCAAGTTTTAGGGATATGATTTCAGTTATTACCTCTGTGACTTATTCCTTTTCCCACCCTTTTATTCAATTGTAATTAGGACTTTTTACTTCACTTTATCACAATGCCTCCCCAACCCCACAAAATCAACCAAGATTTTAACTTGGGCTCTGAAAGAGTCTTCAATAAGGCAAAACCTCCTGAAAATAACACTATTTATTGAGAATCATTACGTTCAGTCACTGTGGTAAATGCTTTCCCTATGATTTAGGCATTATTATCCCCATTCTATGGATGAATACATTGAGGCTCAAGACTGACCTAAATGTCACCCAGTTAATAAGAAGAAATTTGGACTCTAACTGCAGATTCTGAACCACTGTACCACCCCAACCTTCTCCCATATCCAACAGTTTCCCCCCTAACATCTGGCTCTGAGATAATACAAGTATTTATGGGGAGGACCGCTTGGGTAGAGGGAAAAGGGAAGTGAGGATTTTAATCACGGGCCAAAGGACAGTAGCCTTGGGTAATGGCTGTACTAGGGCAGTGGTTCAATAGAAGTGAGCAGGAAGGGAAGTGATTGCACTGAAAATAAGGAACACATGTTGTCAGAAAGGAAGAGAAAATTGGGGAACAGGCCACTGTCAAATCAAACTGATTCCATCTATTTTGACACCACATTCAAGAGTGAGACCTATTGGTTTAAATTATAAGTGCACGAGATTTCCAATGCCCATCATCTAATCCAGAAATTTCTGTCCCCATAGTAGGCTATTAGCATGTAATAATTTCATAGGATGTGCAATACTTCTCTAGTCAAGAATCAGATTATTCTTACAGTCTTTGTGGAAATAGAACAATACATGGATAGAAAGCACAATTTAGATAGCTATCTTCCTGATTATAGATTTTTGTATCATTAATGGCCTGAAAGTTTGACCTTATAACCATGTGCTATAAGTAGACAATAGTAAATCCATTTTTCATTTTCACAATTTCATTATAAGTTTACTAGAGTAAGAGAATCAAATGATATAGTAAAGTTATAGAAAACAAAAAAATTAAGGAACCAAAAATAAGGAAAAGGTGTTAACAAGCCTCCAGGAACATCAGGTTTCTGTAATACATTATATGCTGCTATTACTAAAAATACAAAATATAAATAAATTTTGGACATTTCAAGAGCACGAAGCTATCTGTTTTGTTGTGTAGAACACAGAGTATAGTATTGGGTGGTGCTAACTTTAGAGAAATAAGGATGGGGACCACAGGTGGCAATATATGTCCACTATTGCAGGAATTCTGGTGGCAGAATGTTCTCTGATTGGGGGGGCAATTTATTTTGGATGATCTCTTTCAATCCTGAACCAAACCAACTCTAATTTCAAATAAAAGATATCTCAGATATTGATTACGGTAGAGCTAGGTACTCTTCCAAAGAAATCAATATTACTGAAGCTTGTTTATTGCTTCTGTAAAGTCCAAACACCTGTTCCTAATCAGCAAGTAGCTCCCCTCTCAGCCCTTCTGCACTTTTGGTTCCATCATCTTCAACAGGACCCTTCCAAGATCATCAGGATCATTTGCATTAGACCAGGACAGAGGTGGGAGGGTGAGGAAGGCTCACTCACTGAAAGTGACACACAGGCATCTCTCTACTCTTATGCAAATGGCCCCACTAGTCCAGTTCAGAAATGTAAATTCTGCTCAGCAACTAGGATGATAGGGAAGTGGCTCACACAATTTAGTGAACAAAGTTGTTCTTTTTTCCTCCTGGCTTTCCCCCATCATCTCACTCACTGTTCATTTTCTTCCTACGACTCTCCATTAATAGTGGAATCTCTCTTAATTTCCCAAGCTTAGCACAGATTTTCAAAACCAAAATTTACATTAGATTTATGAGATCAATAGGTGATCGATAGATGAATGTATAACCATTCAAAAATTTACTATATAGACATCATCTAGCTGATTCAGACACATAAGATTTTTCTTCCTCTTTGGTATTACCTTAACTCTCCTTTTTCAATTTGATAGTAAGGTAAATTTACCTTTAAATATTCCTAGTAACGACTTATCTTTTCTAGACACCTGAAAAGAAGACTTCTTTTTTAGTATTCAGTTGCTAGCTTTTATTTTTTTATTTTTTTTAAAGATTTTATTTATTTATTTGACAGAGAGAGATCACAAGCAGGCAGAGAGGCAGGCAGAGGGAGAGGAGGAGGCAGGCTCCCTGATGAGCAGAGAGGCCAATGCCAGGGCTCCATCCCAGGACCCTGAGATCATGACCTGAGCTGAAGGCAGAGGCTTTAACCCACTGAGCCACCCAGGCGCCCCCTTTTTTTTTTTTAAAGATAGGCACATGCCTCTATAGCACCAAACTCATCCCTTTAATAGTCAACGTAATGTTAAACTGATTAGAGAAATTGTTTCCTAAAGGAAACTAGAATGCAGGGTCAAATGCTAGACTTGCTTATATTGGCTTATATTGGTTCCTGTTGCAGTGATACTTCTACCCCATTGGAAGCTGGACCAGAATTAAGACTTCACTTTCAGACAGGATAAAAGAAAATGACAGGGCTCAAATACTGTCTCTGTGACCAATATGGCAGTCTTTCTTCAATAACTCTCAGTATCCATGCTGTATGAATAAGGTTTTTTTAGACACTATAACTAAAAAGAAAACATCAGTTTCTTAACATGCCTTCCCTAGTGAACCAGCCCTCCACTCCGAAGTCATAAGAAATCAATTTGCCTGAAGAACCAGACCTGGTTTTCAGTGTCTTCCCCAAAGCCAACCATTTCCAGGTTCATAAAAGGTTCTTTTACCTTAGTGGGTCTCTGTTAGAAGTTATTTCACATCAACATTTTTTTAAAGATTCTATTTAGTTTAGAGAGCGAGAGAGAGAGTAGGGGCTGGGGTAGAGGGAGAGAACCCCAAGCAGACTCTATGCTGAACACAGAACCTGATGCAGGGCTGGATCTCACAACCCTGAGATCATGACCTGTCAATATCAAGCATCGGAGGCTTAACCAACTGAGCTACCTAGGCATCCCTCACATAAACATTTTAAAGAATTTTAATAAACATTCTGTATACCTCTTAAGAGAGACAGTAAAGACAGGTTTCCCCCCATTCCTTTATTAGGATAATATGCAGGACAGTGGATTGGCCCATCTCCTCTCTGAGTTTTCCTATAAGGACATACATTGACTTCATCGACTCTTCTAGTTTTTATTTTTTTAATAGATTAAATAGTCCTGGTCCCCAAAACTTGAGATGGAATGATGATGTTTGGGATAGAGAAAGACAGGAGGAGTTCTTCTTATATGTAACCTTTGGAAGAAAAGACTACTTCATATATATTTAATGCACTAATCTCACTAAGATCAGGTATATCGTAAAATTCATCAAAATGTGTTTATTTGAGACATATATAGGTGTTTTTAAAATCTATTTTAAGCTTTGTATTTATTTGTGTATTTATGTGTTTCTTATTTCATTGAGGTGCAATTAACAAATAAAATTGTATGTATTTAAAGCATATAATGATTTGATAAACATATAAATTGTGAAATGATTACCATAATCGAGTGAACACATCCATCCCTTCACAGTTACCTTTTTTTTGTGTGTGTGAGAACACTTAAGATCTACTCTCTTAGCGAATTTTAAGTATACTACTTCCTAACAATAAGCACCCCACTGTACGTTAGATTGTTAGAACTTACTCATCTTATAACCAAAAGTTCACACCCTTACACCAACCTCCCTGCATTTCCCCCAGCTTCCTTAGCCCCTGGCAACTACCATTCTCCTCTCTGTTTCTATGAGTTCAGCTTTTCTTTCTTTTTTCCCAGATTTCACATATAAGCGGTACCATACAGTATTTGTCTTTTTCTGCGTCTCTCTCTGTCTGGCTTATTTCGCTTAGCATAACAGCCTTCAGTTTCATCCATCTTATTGTAAGTGGCAGGATTTCTTTCTTTTTTAATGGATGAATACTATTTCACTGTGTCTATATACCACACTTTTTTTATCCATTCATCCACTTATGGACACTTAAGTTGCTTTCACATCTTGGTTACTCTGAGTAATGCTACAATCAGCAGAGAAGTGCAAGATAGCTCTTCAAGATACTAATTTTTCTATCACTAATTAAATAATTAAAAGTTTTCGTTTAGTGAAACTTGTTTTGGACTAACCAAGGCAAATGTTAACCTGATTCAGTAACATCCAAATTAGAGAATATTTAAATAAAATCCAGTTTTCTTATGGTCAAATCATCATAAATAAAGAGTAAATAAGATGTCTTTCTCATTTGCTTGAAAGAAGAGATAATCAGCTTTGGCATTTACCAGGATACAAAAATGCAAATCCTTTTTACATTTGTTCTCTCTCAAAATTAGACATTAATTTTATGATTCTCTTCCCCTTACCCAGATGTACTGTCATTTGTGCAGAATTCTCCTGCTTTAAGGATAGTGGAAGATAAGTTTTAGGTCTACCCTAAGAGAATTATCTCAATTTCAGATTTAGTCCTACTGAATTATTAAGTTGTCTTGAGAATAAAGCCAGACTTGAATTTTATTTGTTAAGCATCTATTTCTAAGATTTTAAGTGTTAGCCTTTCCATTGCAATTTTGAATCATTTCATATAGTTCCCCATTCCTCAATAAAGAGAGTGTTGTGAGAGTCATTTGTAGTAAGATCAGACATTTCCTTCATTCCCTCTGTTACGGGAAGTGTGGAAGGAAATGTTAGAGGAACGATAACTGAGGGAAAGGATAAGGAGGTGTGGCAAGGATGCTACTCCAAATTGCAAATAAACAAGGCAATTAGCAGGCCAAAAGTAAGCTATCTGATCATAACTGAAACCCAGTAGCTCCTAAAGCAGATAGAAAAGTGTCCTTCTGGGCGCCTGGGTGGCTCAGTTGGTTAAGTGACTGCCTTCAGCTCGGGTCATGATCCGGAAGTCCTGGGATCGAGTCCCGCACCCCAGCTCCATGGGGACTCTGCTTCTCCTTCTGACCTTCTCCCCTCTCATGCTCTCACTCTCACTCTCTCTCTCAAATAAATAAATAAAATCTTAAAACAAAAAAAGAAAGAAAGAAAGAAAAGTGTCCTTCTGCACCAGGAGAAAGTGCCCTTCACACTGGGCAAGAACCATAAGGTTTACTGTTCTACTTTTGAAATCTAAACCTGTTTCTGTTCCCTCCTAGATTCGCACATCAGTTCCTTTTCTTTGAGCTTCTATTTGATGCATAACTTGACAGGACAATTCGGTGGTTTGGCTAGAACCTGGCTGAGACATGTATCAAATGTTTAGTGGCTTCTACTTACCACGGTTCAGCAGTTTTCATTTTTAAATAGGTATTAATCTTGTTGAAATATTTACTTTACTGTGGTGAGTTGCAATATTTCCCTATTCTGCCAATGAGATTCTGTGGTAAGATTAGCTCTGTCTTTTTAATGAAAATGTTTCTAGAAGTTTACTTTATGAGTGCTGTCTTATCAATCACTCAGTTATTCATTCATATGGAATATAGATAAATAGAAATACCATCAACAATGAGAAAATCTCAGAAAATCATAGCTTATTACATAGCACAAAATTTGGGTGTATTAAAAAATAGCTTTTAAATTTAAAAGTTTCTAGCCTCTACATTTTCTATTTTTTAAAATTATTCCGAGAGACTAAATCTAGTGGAAGCTGTTTTCCCCTTTTCATTCACATGTCTTTCTTAATCTCCAAAATTTCCCATAATAATGATCATTTTCTATACCATTGATTCCTGGACTTTGGGATTTTACCTAAGAGAAAATACTTTTTTTTTTAAAGATTTTATTTATTTGAGAGAGAGAGAAAGTGAGAGAGAGCATGAGAGGAGAGAAGGTCAGAGGGAGAAGCAGACTCCCCGTGGAGCTGGGAGCCCGATGTGGGACTCGATCCCAGGACTCCGGAATCATGACCTGAGCTGAAGGCAGTCGCTTAACCAACTGAGCCACCCAGGCGCCCGAGAAAATACTTTTTAAATAAATAAAAACTGGAGACCAAAAATAGGATTGGCAAACCTTTTTGCTAAATTCACGTAGTACAAAAATAACTATAACAATTGTCATTATTTTCTCATAGAACAAAAGACAGTTTTGTACCAAAAATAAATCAGTATTATTTTTATGAAAAGCTTGCTACATCGTCTTTACTTTTCACATTCTGTCATTCTTTCAGAGATCACTACAAACACATGTACTGATGTATAAGAATCTCTCTTCTCTACTATATGATCACAAAATATTATTACCTTGTTAATTTCATTGTTTCATATTTAACATACTTTGCAATATATTTGAAATGTTCCTATGTGTTTAAGGACATTCCTTTCAGTGACATCAGTCTCTTACACTCTAATGTATGCATAAACAGGGAAGCAGCTTTAATTGAATGAATAAATTACGCAAATACAGTAGAGTATCTACAAATCCTATCTACAAAAAAGGAGAATATTTTTCTTCTTTTTCTTCAAAAGAGAAATTATTATGATTATATAGTGCTGTACACAGTTATTAATTTGCTCATGAATAAGTGAACTTATACATGAATAAGTGGATAAGTAGACCTTTCTTAAGATCTACTTATTAAGTGGCAGTTCTTTGAACTAGCTTTTCTCAGTTGGGAGAGCTGGACACCCTCACTGAAGGTGGCTCAAGATGGCAGGGGTGGAGGGGACGTTCCTTAGAAATACTTTGGAGGGACATTTGAAGGATAGAATCTTACCATCATCCCCATAGGGAATCCATAGAAGGATCCTTCCTCGTGAATATAGAATATAGATTTTAGTTTTAGGAACCATAAGAGCAGTAAAATCTGAACTTTTAAGATAGTGACCCACCATTAAATTAAAGCTTTCTATCCTGTACCTTCATTTTCCTCTCAATACCAACTAGCATATTTGTTTTTCCTTTGTTTTGTGTCTTTTCTTAACTTCTGCTTCATCATTGTTTCTGCTTCCTAAAATTCTATCTTATAATATAGCATAATAATAAGGATCATGGGTTATAAAGTGATATAAATCGGAATTTGAATGCAAGCTTTGCCAATGGTTAACTGTTCAGAGAGGTAATACACTTTATCTCTTTGAATTTCGGTTTCATGGACTATAAGATAAAATGAAAGTAGTAACTAATTTAAATATAATGAAAAGAGGTAATACTAGTAAAATACCTGCTTTATTGGAAATGGTTGGCATTGTTGGCCATTATCTTATTACTATGCTTAAAGACTATCATGGACCTGACTTGACTCAGCATTATTTGGAAGCTTTGGCTCCCGTGCAAAACCTTTGTTATTTCTGTATTACCCCATTTAAGTTCCCAAGAAAGTAATCTATTGACTATGATAATAAATCTATCTTCCATAGCAGGGCAATTTATAGGTATATGGCTAGCCTATAGATTGTCTTGGGTCAGTTATCCAGTCTTGTCCTAATGGCTGTGGGAGGCAGGTAGAGGTACAGATGCAATAGCTAATGCAAAATATAGTCTCATAAATTTCCCCCGTTAGTAGAACCTCAGACAGGGCTGCCTCACGCAGAAAGAGTTGTGAGTTTAACAGATTTTAACTGATATATTGAGTTTATTCATCGAGAAAGAATCCAGAAGATACTCTATTTTAAAGCACATGAATTGGTGATCTTGTCCTACGATTAACTATTTGTATAATATTGGGGTTTGAAAGATCCTGGTATCTCATTGGTACTTTTATAGTATATAAATATGGCCTGCTAAAACTAAGAAATGTAAACCAACCAAAGTGAATGAAATATACATGTAGTTAAAGTTAACATGTTTAACATGTTTAACTGTAGACATGTTTAGCCCAAGTTCATTTTGACATATGGGCAGAAAACTTGGTTAGTTTGTTCTTACTGTATCCAAACCCATGATAATGTCTTGCTCTGGAAGACAGAGATATAGAAACAGTATAATTACTGATGGAAAACTAGTGCAGATAAAATAAGAATAACCTAAGCTTTAATTCAAACCTCAAACCATAAGCCCAACCCAAGACTTTTTTTAGTTTCATATAGATTCAGATAACTTTGGACTTTAGAAAACATCATTTTCTCAAAGGGACACTTCTTACTTTATATGCTTTAAGAATAAGCAGAGTAAATATAGAATATACAGACAACTCCTGCTCAGAACGTGGGTTCCTGGCTGGGCTTTTGCAATTGCTTGCCAGTTGATGAGGTAGAACAAAGAGAAAATACAAGGGGTGTAGGTAATCCAATTTAACACTCATATTGACTCCCTGGAAGAGCCCAAAACACTATCAAATGACATGGAATTTAATCTTAAAAAAATAAAACTATAATTATATGATATCTAATCTACAACAGCAGGTATAGATTAAAATTCTCCATCTGTATACATCTATACCTATTTTTTAATGCTTTCTGACAAATTTCAGTGGATTTATATGACAATAGGATTTTCTTTCTAACTCTCTTCTGCCATTTTTTCCCTATTTTCTTCCTCTATCCTCCTCTCTTCTATTCCTTCCCTCTTCTCCTTTTTCTCTTCTTCCTCCATACTAAGTAATGGCTGAATGCATAGTGTTCTATAGGAGAGTCAGAGGAGTATTATCAGACTCCTTTGATCCAACAAGTACATCAACAGGTACCTATTTTTCCCCTAAATGGAGGTTCTGCAGAAGACAACAATAGAGACTCTATCTCGCTAATTGACTTTAGAAAGAAATTTCCTTATATTTTTTCTTTCATTAGAAGTATCTACAAATTTGTATTACCTAAGCATACTTCCTGATGAGACTGGATTGAAGATCTATTATTTGTCTGCCTAGTCCATTTCTTCCCTTAAGAAACTGCTTCTTTCCCAAAACTCCATGAGAATTGTTATCTAGGCCAGGTGTTGATAGGTCCAGACATGGGCCCAAACAGATGGCTAGGGTTATTTCAAGTTTTTCTAATGTGCTTAAAGGAAAGGCAACCCCTTCCCAGTGGTCACATTCATGGTAATATGGAGAGAGCCAGTCTGAGAATAAAATCAACTCTCCACAGAAAGGGGAAGATGAAAGTCAACAGAGTCCTGGTGTGATTTGTGCTCTTGCTTCTAATTGTGCCTGGGCAGAGAGTACAATCCCAACCATTGGGATCGACTGTTGAGAATATGAGACATTCATGGGAGAGTGAGCAATAATCAAGTTGTGACTGAGCGAAGAGTGTGCCCATCTTTAAATTTAATTCTTTTTTTTCAGCTTGATTAGTTCAACAAGGTTGCTCTTATCATAATGATGATTGCCCTGAATAAAATAAAAATTGAAGGACAGATAGTTCAAGAGGGTGCTAGGTATAAGAGAAAGGTGGTGACTTGTTGACACAAAGAAGATTTAATTGTCTCAAGGGGTGTGCCTGTCACAGATTCTCAAAGAAAAGACAGGTGATTTTAAACATTAAAGTGACCTAATGTCAGACAGATTTTGGTTCAAATTCTGGTTCTGCCTTTTAGTAATTGACTGACTTTGAGCAAGTTACTTGACCTCTGTATTTCTATATTTTTTAAATTAAATTAAATTTAATTTAATTTTTAATTTTTTTTAAGATTTTATTTATTCATTTGACAGAGAGAGAGAGAGAGAGATCACAAGTAGGCAGAGAGGCGGGCAGAGAGATAGGGGGAAGCAGGGTCCCCACCAAGCAGAGGGCCCGATGCAGGGCTCAATCCCAGGACCCCGAGATCATGACCTGAGACGAAGGCAGAGGCTTTAACCCAGTGAGCCACCCAAGCGCCCCTATTTTTTTTAATTTTAAAATGAGACAAAGATACTACCCCACTTGTGGAGTTATTTGAGGGCTAAAAATGCCACTTGTGTACAGCTCTCAAAAGAGCATGTTTTACATAGTAAATGCTCAATAAATAGCAGTCACTGTCATTGATTTCTTGCTGTACAAGAGCAAGCTTCTCCATTCAGTTTAACTCCTCACTGAAGCAGTAAACAGGTAGAGTGTAAGCCCACATGTTCTCACTCTGTTTAGAGGGAGGAGTAATTGCCAATGAAACCAATTGTCAGGGACAGTGCACAACTGAAGTCAAACAATGCAGATGGCGATGGATTGGTGTTGGGAAGACCATGGACCAAAGAGGAAGGGAGATGTTCAAAAATGATTAATCATGCTTTTATGTGTCATCTCCTCTAGTGATAAGAATTGGGAGAAGTATACAGAGACAAGTCTTATAAACTAATGTTCTTCACTTTATGTGTATTTTAAGTTACGTAGTAACACCAGCTCCTTCATACTTACTTATTTAACAGATTTTCATTGATCCCCCATTATAGATCATGAATCATCCTGGGCACCATGATGAAAAGAAGAATGATGAATGTTTGTCCTCACAGGGCTTCCAAATTAAGTCTGTTTCCTTGGTCCTTCATTATGGCTGATACTCATTTTCAGGGAGTTCCCTCCATGATCCCTATAACTATTTTATAATTAATCTTCACCAGCCTTGGTAACAACCTGGAAAATGGTCTGGTGCTTTTCTGATGCTGTTTTTGATGTCTACTTTTGCTGTCAACTCTTCCAAACACCACGTGACACTGTCACTTACATTTAGTGGTTTTTGGCAAGAAGCTCAGGAATAATTAAATGAAAACATATCAACCCCCAAAATGCTATTTTTGTACTCCCCCACCAGAAGATTTGGCTATCTATCAGCACTATTTTTTTTCTCTTTTTCTTCTTTAAAAAAAAAAAAAACAGACATGTTCATCATATTTCTAAAATAACATATTAGAGGAAAGCAGTCCACACAGAGAGACACTGGTAGTTTTCAGAGTACATTTGAAATGCTCAAAATGTTTTTTTGAATTGGTATCAGGGGCCTCCAAATTACTTACAATATAATTAGAATTTATACACGAAAAATTACTGTGGGGAAGAGAGCAAGTATTCTGTGATTTCTATTTTGAAGATAAAAAAATTGACACACCCTGGTTATAGTCATATGACAAATCAGTAAGTGTTGTCAAGGAGAGAATCTCGTCAAGATTTCTAGTCAAATGTGCCATCTACTTCATCATAATAAAATTGAAATATATGAATATAATAATGTTGTCAATTCAATGAATCACTTGCTTCATTATCTTCAAGTTCTACCTCCCATGACCTATGTAGGCTATTAAGCCAAGATTAAATAACGAGTTACCTACTGAACTTTAGAACAATTTATGCATAAAATAGACTCTGCTTTGCCCCAGACTGACCTATGTACAGCAAGACCAAGTACAGAGAAAGGTGACTTTACACATGTGTACACATGTCCATACGTGCAAATGCACATGCTCATGAAAAGAAGAGATAAAGAAGCAGATGGCTAAAAAAAAAAGGCCTTTCAAACAAAGCTACACTGGCTATCATAGTGAAAGGAATCTCCTATTTCCCTAGAGCATATTCAAATTTTAGAGGAAAAATGGCTTGAGAGAGAAAAAAAAAGAACTAACATTGAAGAGCCAATAATATTCCAGTACTTGAGCTAGGCTTGTTACCTGGACCATCATATTTTAACCTTTCACATACTTTGTGGTAGCTCTCATATTCAATATGTACATAGGAGTGTACAAAGCTCAAGAAGACTGGGTAGTTGCTAAAATTCATACAGCTAGTGAATAATAATCCAGAATGTACATCTCAGTTCCAACTGACTCCAAAGCCTATGTTTCCCTTTTATACCATATTGTGTAATGATGACCAATTATTAGGATAAAATTGTAGGGTTCTGCTTTTGTTGTTGCTGAATAGTTTGGAGCTATCAGCTTATGTTATATCTCTAATAGTTTATCTATAATGTGGAGTCCAAAAGAAAATTCTTCAAGAATTTTCTGGGGTTTTTTTCTTTTCATCTTTGGTCTTCCCACTGTGGGTTCTTTTTTCCATTGATTTTATGTTTAAAGTCTACTGTGGAAGCTTTGCCTACACTTTTTATTATTTAATTTATCTTTTTGTGTATTCTCCACTGAGTATTCAAAATATAAAATTATTTCTAATTCCTAAAGGAATATAAAATATAAAACAAATTTAATTTTTAATAAATTTACCAGTATTATTTATTCTGATACTTCTGCTTATTTTGCTTTTTTTCCTGTAATCAATCAAACATGAGTTTCTCTTACCCATATCATGAGATGTTTGAATGTATAAACTAGAGATGTCAGTGTTAATTTCTACATATATAGTAAAAAGACACTCTGGAAGACAGTAGAGAGGTTCCTCAAAAAGTTAAAAATAAAGATACCATATGACCCAGCAATTGCACTACTAGACATTCGAATGGGCATATGCACCCCAATGCTTATAGCAGCAATGTCTACAACTGCCAAAATATGGGAAGAGTCCAGGTGTCCACTGACAGATGAATGGATAAAGAAGATGTATTATTTATACGTATAATGGAATATTACTCAGCCACCAAAAAGAATAAAATATGGCCATTTGCAACAATGTCGATGGAACTAGAGGCTATCATGCTAAGTGAAATAAGTCAGTCAGAGAGAGCCAATTCCATATGATTTCACTCATATGTGGAATTTAAGAAACAAAACAGATGAACATAGGAGAAGGGAAGGAAAAACAAGATAAGATGAAAATTGAGAGGGAGGCAAACTATAGGAGATGCTGAACTCGAAGAAAAAAACTGTAGGTTGCTGGAGGGGAGGTGGGGGGAGGATGGGGTAAATTGGGTGAAGGGTATTAAGGAGGACACTTGATATAATGGGCACTGGGTGTTACATGCAACTGATGAATCACTAAATTCTACCTCTGAAAATAATAAAAAAAAAATAAAAAGAAAAGGAAAAAAAAGTAATGACTCAGGTAGAATGGGCTAATCAGCTCAAGCTTTACTCAGAGGAGTTAAAAAAATATTACGGATATCGTTCAATTTCATTTTGCTCACTTTCTCAAATGTTGTATAAGTAGATAGTTCTGTCATTTTGAAATCATTTCATGACTTTTATATATTTTATTTCAGCAATTGGGTTTACAAAGAGCACACTATAGTGCCATCTTGGCATGGTTGGGTCAGGGCCAAATGGGGTGCTGGAAAGGGAACAGGCTATGCAGGAATGCTGCCTCCTGGCCATTTCAATTAGGGACAAACTAAAATACCCAACATTTTAAGAAAGATTCTGCATGAGTGAGGCTGTGTGTATATCAAGATTTCCTTTCAAAGCCTTGCATTCTTTTCTACCATGTCTAGTATACACTGTTCTTCTATAATTATAAATGTATGTTTCCCATCACCACAAAGACTTCTCATTGCTTGAAGGAAATGCAGCTTCAAAGAGCTTAAATTGTGAAGGGCAGGCCCCCTTCTGAGAGCTACCATTGCTTGGGGGTGATTCCTCCTCTAACTCATCTACAGTAATACCCTGGCCAGCTTCACTGGCTGCATCTTACCATGTCTCGATTGGCCTGAGGCTTTGGTGGTTTTGGCTTTTGAAAAGAGCATCTTTGAATTTTTGATAATGTAAATCTCAATATTGTCTTTTAAAGAATATTTTTGTAGCCTGCTCCCTTACTATCTTAAAGGCAGAAAGGGTTCCAGTCTTTTGTGATTCTAAACTTCACACTCAAAGGATTTTTGAAGAGCACTGGCACTTTGATTAGAGGGTAAACTTCACATCCAGACGGAGTTTCAATTTTAAGTTGCTGAGAGTCAAAAGTAAAGTGACATGCAACAGAAGAAAGGATATAGAAATATAAGTTTAAAATGTGACGATCTAAAAAAACATACTTTATGACAGTAGCAGTTTGAGAGAAAAATATGTTCTATTTTTAACCATCTTTTAAAAAACTCTAACAATTACACTTTTTGAAAGCCTCTTCAAGATAGCAGCTCCCAAGAATGAAGTCATGTCAGCCAATAATTATAACAGCTTATACAACCTTGTGCCAGGAACTGTGCTAAGCTCTTTTCAAAGTTAATCTTATGTAATACTTCTGATTAACCTATGGCGTTACTAATGTTATACCATTTTACATATAAGGGATCTGAGGTACATAAAGATCCAGAAACTTGCCCAGAATCACACACCTAGAATACAATGAAAATAAGTTTGGAAACCAGATCACGAGACTTCATACCTTGTGTTTAGAATGTTTATGTTACGCTTTTAAGAATGCTTGTTTGGGAATAACTTTTAAGGGGCTTTGAAAAGTACAAAACACAAAAACTTGAATTTACCTTTACTGATTCTTGGTGATGCCCAACCTAAAAAATATCCCCACCAAGTGTGCTCTCACAGTGACATATCAAAGTTGACTTATAATCCTGCAGAAAATGAATCTGCCTTAAATGAGGATAACAATAAAGTAGGTATCATTTAATAAGCGCTTACCATATCCTAGGTAGTACGCTAAGTGTGTTACAGAAATGTTCTTATTTTAATCCACTCACGACTCCATCAGGCAGAGGTTATTATTTCCATTTTGAGGTTGTGGTGATTTGGGCTTAAAGAAATTGTGTAACTTGTTTAGAGGCACATGGTTAGGGGTGGAGCAAAAAGTCGAATAGACACCTGCCTATTTGATTCCAAATTCCATGCTCTTGAAAGTAGCATTAAATTGACTTCACATGAAAGATACATTTACTGAGCATACACAGAGTATCAGATATTCTACTGCTAAGCTTTTATGAATAATTTCTTAACCATGCCTATTCCTTTTATCCATTTTCATGATATCTGTTTTTTAGATGAAGGGTGTTCCTCAATCACACCGTTTTGTTTTGTTTTGTTTTTTGTTTTTTGTTTTTCCCCACATAAAGTGTGGAAAAGATAAGAAGTAAGTTCCAAAACCCAGAGAAGACACTTCCACGCTGGTCCAACTGGTGCCACTTCTCCCTTAGTCATTACATAACACTAGTAAAACAGACAAGACCTCTACAACCCACACCCATGAGCAACAAATCTAACCATGATACTATTGTAAAAAAGAAAAAGAAAAGAAAATTTCACAACCTCCTTTGATAATTCATGGAAATTTTCACACATCGAACTTCACTGTCAGAAAGGTCATACTGAAACTTTAATGTAAATAATATAAGCTTCTCTTTTTAAACTTCTAATAAGCACAGCAACTTTCCTTCAATAGTGAGTGGTAGTTGTAATAATAATGGTTTTTATTATCCCTTTACTGTTCAAAATACCATTTTTGACAGCACTGCTGAAAGGCACTATTATCTCTTCTGCTTCAGTAATGTGCTTGGGACTGAACTGGTTTTAGTGCAAACTGCTTTTATGATCTTATCCTATGGCATTGGTTAGGATGAGAAAGTTTTATTTGCCTCACCACTGAATCTGCAATGTCCAGATAAGTAGAATCATATTTTACGGCATCAGATGTTTTTTAGACACTCATTCTGATATGCTATTACTGATGACTCTGCTCCCCCAAATACAAATGCAAGAAGAAATGCAAAGTTGTGAAATATTTCTCCAACTCCGTGTAGCTCAAGGAAGACAGAAGCCATATTGTGATTTACAGCAAAGGAATCCTTCGAAGTTTCAAAGGTGCTTGTCATTTACCGAGAACTAAAACACACCAATGACTACTATGCCTAGGTTCTAAAAAGGTAAAGGATTACATGGTAGAGATGGACATAGAAAGAATCAATCAGGAAGGCCAATGAAATCAGGGAAATCGATCACAACCCCAATGACAGGTGCCTCCAGATCAAAATAAAGGGCTAAAGAATCCAAGCTCCCAGACGTGGGTGTGTTGTTTGAACCAGCTGTCAATGTCAAATAGAGTATCAAGTCATTTTATCTCAGTGATTCACAAGCAGGTCTGGGCCATACCAGCGAAACTTCGATTGCTTGATGCGGAAAATGAGATAATGAACCTCAAAGCAGCCTGAGATCTAGTTTTGGCTTTACTCTAATCCTGGCTTACATTCTGGTCTTGCCCATCCTGAAATGATGAGGCCAGCATTGCCGAGCACTGCCGAGCTCACCTGGATATGAAATTAACTACCGTCTGCAGGATTAAATAGACCCTCTCACCTCACTCACCCCTGGACCAGTCTTTTTTTTTTTTTTTTACCTGAGGCATGCTAGAATTCAGAAAACACCATTCCAACACTATCAAAGTTAGCCTTCAGTCACTCCTGCTCAGTCTTGACCTTGGAACAGAGGCTTCTGCTTTGTTTCTGAGTCTCAGTCTTCACCTTTTCATCCAATTCAGGTGATTAGATCTGTGTATTTTTTTGTGCCTGAGTCTCATCTTTAATTACCTCTCAGTTCCCTTCTTGTCCTGCCAAAGCCTAAGAATCCAGGACATTAGGCCTAGAATGGAGGAAGGAGGATATCTTAGGGTTGAGAACTGAAGAACTATTCCATACTTGTAAGGTTCTGGCATAGAGAAATTGTAGTGATGAGGAGCTAAGGGTATGCTTTTACCAAAGCTGCTTGAAAATAAGACCCTCTCCTAGCTGTCATTCAATGTGCTTCCTAGTGCTATCAGAGGGGCAGAGGACAGTCATGTCCCCTTTTTCCAGATTAAAAAATATATATATATATCTCCAGACATACTTGACTCCCTCAGGCTTTACCAAAAGCAGAAAATATCCTGGCTAGATCATGATTCTTTTTGTTTTTCTAATTAACACTTTTTTATCACAGTTGTGTAGGCACATAACTTAAAGAGTCCACAAATTTCATACGGCTTATAAAAACAGAAACTCCTGCCTAAGCCTCCTCATTCCCTAGAGGCAACTATTTTCAGCACCTTTAGCTATTTCTTTTGGCATTAACGTCATATTTCTAAATCACATGCACATACGACTGCTGCTTAAGCTTATTGTTTTAGGTAGTATCTATTCACTTCCTAGTATTGAAATTAAGGATTTAGATCTCTTATATCACCGTTTTCTCCATCTTACTCTATATCCCAGCATTTGATAATCTTCCTTTTGTGAAATGGGTTCTTCACTTGGCTTCTAGGACACCATCCTCTCTTGGTCCTTTTCCTGCCTCCTGAGCAGTTTCCTCACAATTGATTCCTCCTTGCCTTCCCAACCTGTTAACAGTCACAATTCAGTGTGAAGACATCCTCTCTATCTACACTCACTTCCCAGATAATCTCATCAAGTCCCATGGCACTAATTATCAACAAAAGGCATAGATCATGATTCTTGTTAGTCCACCAGAGAGAAGTTACTATCTCATTTCTTAGGCATTGAATATTTAAAGTAGCAATACACTAATTCTATTAGAGTCTATGGAAAAGGCGATGATATTTTCTTAATGCTGTTTTTGATTCAAAAGAAGTTGCCATTCCTACTTGCTGACATAGGAATAAATCTGTAGAAACAAAGTCAGAAAACTTATGGGCAATTTCCATTAATAGAATCTCTGTCACAGGGAAGGGAGAACCAAAGCCAAGAAGAGCCATCAATAAATTTTTCAGTGTTGCTGAATCAGGCATTGGTAGTCTGAAGGGTGTACTCAGCTCAATTTCTGATTGAGCATTATGGCATTGTGGCTCAACTGAATAAAGCTTAAAGATTTCCTTTTATACTAATTTTACTTTTTTTCCCCTTGATCTTGTGCTCTCTGCTTAGCTATTTTCTTTGATGCCTAAATATTTTTCCTTCTAACACAAAACTCTATTGTTGATAGGAACTTGATTCATCAGTTTATGGTTTTGCGGTGACTGCTTCTTCTGAACAGAAGAAATGAGGTAAATGTACATATTACTACTTCTACTCTATTAAAATCACAAAAACATTATTGATGCCATCAGAATATATTCCCTCAACTTTAGTAACCTTCGGTAAGTGATAGGCCAACTGTCTAGACTTTCGGGGACAGAAAAGCATCATTACGATTTGGTTCATGATCACAGGCTTTGTAATAACAGTGACAAGACAAAAAGAAATGGCAGCCAAAAGAACATTTTTAAAAATTAAGATTGCTTACTTAACCTAAAGAAAGGGAGAAAATGTTAACAAAGCTTAAAATGATCAAACTGAAAATAACCATTTTTTTCCCTCTGAAAAGACAAAACTTAAAGGAATGTTCAGATTTTAGTAAGAATGTTGGTTGACATATAGAAGAATTTCTTGACTTCAGACAAATTGAATTCTAACTTTTGATCATGGGCTATTGATCTCCAAAGATGTTGAAACAACTCTCTACATCACAGTAGGAATAAGATTGTATGAAGGCAAAAATTACATCATGTATTCTCTTCAGGTTTGTTCTAATTCTGTGGTAAATGTCATAGCCACGATGTACTGAGTCCTTTCCAGGTGCCAAGCACTTCATATTTTTCTTTCATTCAGTTCTCAACACAACCCTATAAGGTTTGTATTGCTAGATTCAATTTTTGGACATGGAAATAGGTTCAGAGAGAACGAGTAACTTGCCCAAGATATCAAATGACAGAGTTGACACTTGACAGGTCAGCTTGGTCCCAACATTAAAGTTTTAACCAGTAAGCATATCCTGTCACCATGACAGTGACCATCATATTGAAAAATCTCAGAGATTAATTTTGGAAGGTAATTGTGAAAAACTGTTTTACAATCAAGTCTTTTTCTACCTGATGTTCATGCTCAGCTTCAATTTGTAATTCCAGTTGCTTTTTATAATGCCTAATGTTTATTTTTTTACATTCCCATTTAAAATACCACATCTAGGACATGGTCATTGCATTGACCATTCCAACCCTATCAATATTACATATTTGAAATGTAATTCAGCTAAATACCGAAGGATAGATGTGTCATGGTCAGTTCAACAATTAAGACGTAGGAACTGTAGACATAAAGCTCAAAGTCTTTGTTTAAGAATGATCAGTCCATTCCTGGCAGCTACACCCCAGGTTTTTCTATTTCTCTCACTTCCCTGTAGAACATGCCTAAGCCATGACAACTCAGATTATATTTTTCAGGCAAATGCCTGTCAGCTGCATAAGCAGGGCTGGTCTGAGAAAAATCATAATGTAGGTCAACTTCAACTCTGATCCCCACCAGGTGTTTTCTCAGCCTCGTTGTCCATGGTCCATTTCAGGATTCTATTTCCTTCCTTTCAACCTCAGTGTCTTAATGCTTGAGACACTTAATACAGCCTCACCTTTCAGCCAATACCTCACACATGAGGGTCTCTAGTTAAGGAATGCCCTCTGCCCCCTACTTTATCCCCACCTCATCCCAACATTATCTTCTTTCTGGGCTCTCTTTTTCTTATTGGCTTTACTCTCAGGCAAGGGGGTTTCCTCATGAGAAATCTCACCACCAGTAGGTTCAGACTAACATTGTACCTACAGCCTGCTATCCCAGCTAAAAGGAGATACTCTCTTCCAAAAAGCCCATATATCAAATTAAGCCAATGTCTGTTGCATACCCATCTCCAACACAATTCCTGTAGTCCAGGGTATGGGAGAACCCTGGCTGGTCAACCCCAGGTCATATGCCATTTCCCTAGCAGGGAGTGGGTAGAGTATGGCATTAAACTCACCTGAAGTATACAATATAAGAAAAACAGATTTCCATTACTGAAATAAGAGATAAATGTTATCCATAAGGAAAAAATGTATCCGTTCTATTTTGCATACTCTTAGTATCTTTCTTGCCTCTTTGGGGTCCTTTATGTTTTATTTTCCTTTTACTTTGTAGAGTCATAGATTAAACATAATATTTTAGTCAAGCGTAGGTCAATTGTCATAGAAATGAAAGAACAGTCTACTGTTTTGATTTACTTATAACCTTCCTTCCTCTTGGGTAATGGGCTTTCTTTTAGAAAGGTCATGCCAGATTGTGTCTTCCTTTGATAAATCATTCTATTTTATTCATGAAATTTCAACTTTCTTATATCAAGTGTACAACTACATATTTTAAAACATTCGGAAGGCCAAACTGATAATTTCTGTTTAAAACCCATAAATATTAGATTGAACCAACAACTAACGTTGCTGATAATTTACTGTTTTTGACCTACACACAGGGCAATTTCATGTGGTTCAACCTGATACATATTCAACCATCAGGCTGGGTATAAAGGTATATTTTTTTCTATGTTCCATATGTTGTGATATTGTATTCGTCATATTTATGAAAGTTTTTTTGGTGAAAAGAGTAAGTTAATCAGATTAAAGTGATTGTTGGTTTGATGATGAGTCACTTGCTAATCAATTCAGTGATTAGTGCAGATTAAGTGATGAGTAATAGAACTTACTGAATAAGTACTATTGTTATTTGATCATTGCAAATAATCAAAACAGGACTTTGCACCAAAGGATTCTTTCTCTCTCTTTTGCTCCCCGACAGCAAGATGAAAGCAGTCATTTAATAATTTAATCTACTGCTCAGCACTTCCTCATTATAAGAATAAAAATTAAATAACTCTATATACTATGGTGAGCAAAGTGGTTTTCCAAAATTTTAGACAGAGCTGTTTTCTGTAACTCCTGTAACATATCTATTTTATTCCCATGCAAGGTAGGCTTTCTTCATGCAACCTTGCAGAAACAAATATTCTCATTCCCTGATGCTCTCAGCTATGGGCTTGTGCTATCTGTGAATGTTATAATTGACAAGCAGTGGCATATGCATCCACATTACATGATATTGCAATAAAAAAAGAGATAAAACAATGATAGGTTTTGAATAATGCATTGTTTCATTAGATTTCCTTCAATGACATTAGTGAATTCAAACCCTCTACCATCATTCAACAGCATTTGAAATTGTCTAATTGTCTGAATGTTCTGTGAATATCTCAGGAGACAGGTTTTACATATTTTTGACATGGTATGTACATTAAAGGCTAGAGGCATTTTACTACTGAAAGTATTATAAATCCTCAATTATGGAATGATAGATCACTTAATAAACCATAATATTTTCTGAGCTGATGAAGATTTCTGTTTGATGTAGGGAAGAGAAATACTTGTTTTAATGACATTTTAGGCAATAATGCTAGTAAAGGAACTGTTCTAAAGTTCAGAAAAAAAAATAGCATTTGTATTTTGGCCAGATCGTGTGTCATATAGCATTCACAATATTTTTGCAGACAGAAGTTTACTTTTTCAAACTGTTCCATAATGAAAATATAGATTTTTTTAAAAAACAAGCTGCTTTATTATATTACTAGGTGGTTTCATTTTTATGTAAAACCTGAGGTGCTCATATCTTGATAAAATGCAAATGACTCACACCTGCCTCTTTAGGAACTTTCACCATTCTCTATTGCAGTCCTTATTAACACAGTGTTTACCCAGAACATGTAGGTCAATGAGTGTTGCCATGAAACAAGAAAAAAAAAAGCTTTTCACTTTTCAGTGCTTGTCAACACACACAAAGGAGATATATTGTGGATTTTTTTAGAGAAAGGGCTGTGTAGGGCAACTCAAGCTTTGGCATATGATCATGTTGTTCCTGCCAAATGAGACAATTTATTTGAGTAGAATATATCAACATTGCTAAAGAAAAGTACCTCTATTAGACATGATGATATTTATTTTTATTTTGTAAGCACTTATGTCACACTTAACTAGGTACCAGGCATTGTTCTAAACACCTAACAAAATAAAATAAAATAAAATAAAATAAACACCTAACAAATAATAATCATCCAATACGCAAGACCACTCTATAAAGGTCTCCATTTTATTAATGGAAGAACTAAGACACTACAAGGGTAGGTAACCTGACCCAAGTGACAAGTTAGCAATGACATCTGCTTTGGAAAATACCGTGGAAGTATTTCCTTAGCCAGATTTAATGGAACTTGGTTTTAATTCCTACTTTCTGCTGCCTTGGTCCCAATGTTGAATCTCAGTTCTAACAGCTAGATTTTGGTTTTGTGTCCTTATGTATGAATCCCAAGTGCCCTGGTTGCTCTTAGACTGAAATTCTTTCTCACCAGGTCCACTGATACCATCCATGCAACTGGATTTCTATTCCTGATCTAGACGTGGCTAAGGACCAGGTAGGTACCTGGTAGATGACAAGTTTGGTTACTCCAGTCCATCACTTGAACTTTTAAGTACTATCTATTCCTGGGGACTTCTGATTAGTAACTTCCCATTAGACTCTAACCTCGACTGCTCACCTGAACTATCTATCTATCTATCTATCTATGTTTTAGATTTATGTATTAAAAACTGCAGTTACTCAGAATAATGTAAGTCATAATATAATCATAACAGATTTTAAACACTTTGCCATATTTAAGATTTAAAACAAAATATTATAGATAAAATTAGAACCCTCTGTATACTTCTCTATAATTGGATTCTCTTCCCTCCCTGCTGATAATTCACCACTAACCTGAAGTAGATGTGTAATATTCCCATGCATGTATTTTTTTCTTATGTATGGGTGTATCCACAAAAAAAGATCATAGAACTGTTATAGAAATGTTTTAACTTTAAATAATGGTACCACACTGCACATACCATTGGATAACTTTCTTATTTTTCAGATTTAATTCTGTTGATGATACAATTTCTATTTCATTCTTGTTAACTGATGTGTAGTACTCATTATCCAATTTTACCAACATTTATTTATCCATTATAATATTGGTAAGTATTTAAGCTATTTCCAAAGTATTTCTATTAAAAGCCATGTTTGCATAAAAAAAAAATCCCTCATTATCTACTTGCATGCTTGTCAGATTTTTGATGCAGTCAATTATCTTTAAACTTTCTGTCACTGTGCCCCCCAAAGAATTTTTAATCCCTTTGAAATACACATTTTAAAAAACTAAACCCCAGATTCTATCTAGATTTTACCTATTTTTCCATTAATGTCCTCCTTTTTGTGCCAAGATATCATCCAGGCTTCCAGACTGCATTTAATTTTCATGTCTCCCAAGTTCCCTTTGGTCTGTGACAGTCTCTGTCTTTTCTAAATTGCTCATGAACTTGATAATATTGAGGACTACTGGCCACGTATTCTGTAAAATTTCAATTAAAAAATTTTTTTCTCATGATTTTTTTGGGTGATTTATGGAGTTTTAGAAAGAAGATCACAAGTGTGAGATGCCCTCCTTATCATATCAAATCATGGTATCCTTATGACCATACTGCCACTGTTAATGTTCACCAATTGGTTGAGATAGTGTTAGCCAGGTTTCTCCACTGTACCGTTGTCATTTTTCCCTTCCTATACTTGAATCTATGAGTCAAGTACTATGTTTAGCCCACTCTCAATGGGGACAAAGGGCATATAGCTCCATCTACTAAATGGGGGAATATTTACATACATTAAGTGAAACTCTCCTTACAAATTTTTAAATTGGCTTCTAAAACTGTTTGTCTTCAGTTTAAATAGTTTAAAAGTTACAGTTTCCAAAATGTCATAATATTGACATCCTCAAATATAATGGCTACACCACACTTTAAAAGATAACCCATGTAATCTCAATACCATGGCCATTTGAAACCCACTGCTATGCATTTTTATGTGTCATATTAAAGAGCTCTTTTTTAACCGTCAAATATTTTACATTGCTCTTTTTCCCCTAAACTCATATTTCCATCCCAATTTCCTTGGAAAAAATTTTAAGCAATTTAATTCTTAAAGTATTTCATTGATGCACTTTTTAATTTAAATGTGCTTTTTATTTTTAAAGTATTTCTTGTGGCTGTAAGGTTCTAATTGTCAAAAAATGTTATAGGGGATTAAGTTTTCACTGCAACTGTTTTTAGTAGACAATGCGGCAACACGAACATATAGATTTAAAGGTAATTACTAATTTGTTTAATTGCTAATTCATTTAGTAATGATAAAATTTGATACAAGATATAATGAAGTTACTTAGATACAAAAACCACACTGTTTTTTCATCCAAAGCCTTTGTTTTTGTGCAGTTGTGATGTAATGTTTGATAGAGTAAGATAAAAATGATGTTAGTATTTCTGTAACTTTTATATCAAATGCAGTATTGGCCTTAAAAATTCCAGAAAATAAGATGTTTATGAAGAAGATAGCATATTTGTAATGACTATATAAATATTAAACTTATTCTGCCTCTATAGCAAAAAAAAAATGTGTTCAAGAATTTACAAACATGTTCTAGAAAGTAGTAAAAATTTATGGTTAAAAGTAATTTTCACAAAATTGTTACAAAATTTTAAATTTTTATAATTCTATGAATTATGTTACTTGAAACCCCCATTGCCTGAAATGTAAACTCTAAGAAGTAAAAACAAATTCTTTTTTACATGACTAATTATATTTGCCAGTTGCAAAAAAAAGTGGCACCTTCACAAGTCATTTGTGGAAGTACTTAGTTTTTGATAGCAAAGTACAGTAATTAAATTCAAAGTCATTACTGTATTTAGCAAAACAAATACTGTGTAAAGAAATGGCTTTGTAATTGATGATAATTTCTAGGAATTAAATATTAATTGCATGCTTTACAAGAAAAGTGCTTTATAATGTGTACACTAAGATATCTTTTTTTGGCAAGGAAAATAAGTAATTTGGTAGTTACCGCTGAGGAATGTTTTGTGTATGATGTTAGATACTACTCACTGAAAAACCAGTGAGGTTCAGAACAGTGTGCAGTAGGGAACATTGGGAAAACACAAATGGTCCATGGGCCAAATGATCTGAAAGAATGCCTTAGTTTTGATGAATGCTTGAGTTTTTAAATATAAAAAATAATCAAATGAACAGACAAAAACCTTTTAACTTCATGTACACAGCAATGAAATAAACACTGAATTTAACTTCATCTTCAGAATCTGAATTGCTTTCTTCATGATTTAGCTTCTTTTTACTAAATTAATAAATAGCAAAATATCCAATAAGTCTAATAAATTAGAGATTCTTATCTCTTGGTTTGAAAAACTAAAATACAAGAATAAATGCTTATTCAGGCAATCATTCATTCAACATATATTTATGGCGGATATTTCTTAACATTTGATTCTTAAGTAATCTCTACACCCAATGCGGAGCTCTAACTCACAACCTCAAGATCAAGAGTCACCTGCCCTAGTGACTGAGCCAGCCAGGTGTCCTCTACTTATGATTTTTTCTCACAGATCTTAAAGCTTTGGGGGTTGTCATTAAATAAGTTAATTCCTAACTAATTATATAAAAAATGAATTGTAATTATGATCATTGTTATGAAGAAAATTGTGCCTCAAGAGTGTGTTTATTGATAATGAACACAAAGGATCATGACAAGTCAAACCTTAGATCATCTCCCAAATCCTGAGAAAATGTTCATCCTGGCTCTGGCTTGGAAATAACTGGATTGTTTTCAAATTGAATGCCCGAGACACATTTCCATTTTTATGTATGGTATCCCCTAAATTATGTGTTGTTCTATTTAATAATGCAATTAATATGACAAAAATGAACCTAAATGTAGAATTATTTTTGTACAATCAGAGGATTTCTTTATTTTTTTTTATTGTTGGATTAATTTGCCTCAGGAAAGATCTTAAATGAATCAATTAAGATTAATTCATCATTGTATCATAATTAAGACAAAATATTAAGGAGAGTCGTGCATGTAGCTATTTTCTAACTTTCTCAGTTAAACAAATATCTCCCGGATTTTTAGAAACATATTGTTACATACAATTCTTGGCTTAGATGGAAATTAAGCCTTAAGTCTAAATTAAAAATAACAAAGATATTGTTATATTTTTAATTTTACCACATTCAATAAAATTTTCTAAATGTTAGACCTGTATCTATTGGTAAGTACTTCAGAGGTTTGAAACATGCCAAAAATTTGTACTTCTTGGGATTAAGAGATGGAATCAATTTCAGGGATCGTAGCCTCAAAAGAACTTTAGTTTTTGCTACAGTCATAATTTCTTAAACAAGTTTTCTTCTGGAATAGCATAGAATACTCAATTTAGTGCTTCTATTCAGGCTGAAATTCAATTATCATGCACACTGTAAGAAAATAACAATTCCACCTGTTTAACCATGATATTCTAAAAGATATAAAATATGCTGGTTTGTATTAAGTTAAAGACATTCTTTGCCTTATTTGTGGCTATTAGACATGAGCTAATTTGAGGAAGGATGGATGGAAATAAATGAAAATTTAAAAAAAAATCTCTAATACTCTTTAATTCTCTGAATGTGACTTAATTTTCTGACTATTTTATACTGCTTCGCTGATTTAAATCAGACCAGATTTTTTTGCCAACCTTCTCATGAGAAAAGGTCCTTATGGTCTCTGAGGATGTTACTAACGACAGCATTGTCAGGATAAGGTTTTTCCTAGAACTCCTTTGAAAGCCCTTTCACAGAGGGAACATGAAGGAAGCGAGGTAGTTCTAGGTAGTGTCATCTTGGAAATAACCTTAGGAAGTTATGTGGATTACACAGGCATATTGTTGCAGGATCTTTTGTCCCTCAGGGAGAAAAAGACATTTCTGAGGGTTTGCTAAAATAGCTCACACACTCTACTTTAAAATTTTATCTACTTACTTTTGACATCCCCAATATTTTAGGGCATTGAAAATAATTTGAAAATAACATGAAAACATTTAGGAAAGCATGTTCTTGGGGATAAGGTGGAATATATAAAAATATCCAAAGCTTAGTTTATTATCTCAGTGCCAAACTGTGGTTAATTACCAATTGCATGAAGAAGATTTGAAAAGATCCTCTGATTATTGTATTAGCTCCATTTATTTTGATGAGCTCTTATGCTACTTAAGTATGGATTCCATAATGGCCAAATGGTATGTGCCCTATATTCATCATGACTGGGGTCTCTTGAGTGGTCCTATGACAACTAAGGGAGAAAAATAGAAGCACTCTACTTCAAACAACCCACGTATCAACTGAGGTCACCCCAGTACCTTAGCTTTACATAATATTCACTTAAAACTCCTATCACACATACAATAGGAAAATAAAAATACTTTCAAAGAAATCTTGGGGACTAATGTGACCCAGAGTTCCTATTTCCTGTATCCGTTGAACCCTCAAAGTCAGGCCTATCTCCACCCTTGCTACTGAGCTCTTCAGTCAATACTGCATTCACATAGGGATTTGTAGTAGGAACATGATGTATCCCAGTTATTACAGAAAATTAAGATATTCCCTTATACACCTCTGTTAAATGGGTTTTTCCGGTAATTTGAGGAATTTCTCACTGGTCTCGTTATTTTATTTTTTATTTTTTTAAAGTTTTTATTTAAATTCCAGTTAGTGAACAGATAGTATAATATTAGTTTCAGGTGTACAATTTTATTTTACTGTTTTGCAGGGCCCAGTCACTGCCATATTCTTTGGCCTTTTCTCTCTCTCACAGTCTTTTCTTCTCACAATGCTTACCTTCACCATCACATTTCTGTTCCCCTTTATGTAGAGCAGTTTACTTATCTCTGCTCTTTTGGAATCTATAACCATGCAGTCTCATGAGTCCCACTCACTTAACCGAAAAAGAAAATGTCCTTTAAAAAAAAGATCCTTATCTAAGGGGGAAATAATTTTCCTATACTTATTACATACTTTCTATGATTAATTAGGAAAGAAGCTTAGCCCTTAATCCTATGTATATTATACTATCTAAATGAAGTACAAACAAGTTTTCCAACAACACCTAAGAATTCAGTACAAAAAGCTTTCAAAAGTATCCTGATGAAGATAAAATCAGATAGAGCCTTTTGACCCATTCTCAACACCAGAATATAGATTTATCGAACCTGTGGTTGCCAATTCTAATTATTTCAGTTCCATTCCTAAGTATTAGTCATAAAGTAAACTTGAACTCCTCAACTAATCTTAATCTTATCATCATTTGCCTTTGTAGACTCCTCAAACTGATCTATTAAATCCAGGTAGCACATTCAACTGTGGTCCCTCAAAAGAAGGAAAGGCAATTTCTCATGCTTTATAAGCTCCCATCAACAGCCTACACTATGTCCAAATAAAGAGAGATACTGTTTTTGGAGTTCTTCTTAGACACAGGTTTTTGGCATAAAATAGTTAAAGAAAGCTTGTCCTTAATTCCTTCCCACTTATATGCCAGATTCCTTGAGCCAAAACTCATAAAAGGACCCTGAGGTTTTCCTCAAGACATAGTGTGTGAGTTGGGGGCGGTGAGCGATTTTGTTTGTTTCTCAGCTCAGAATCTCTGTGAGAAAGTCAGGTTTGACAGGTATTTATATTAGCCAATTATCTCACTTTTGCCCACTTTTTCCATTTTTAATTTATGTACTTGCCCCAAGTGTAAAACATATGTTATTCTTGGCTGCCAAGGTTCTTCTACTATTCTTGTGCACTAATTTCTGTGCTTGCTCCACCTTTAGAGTCAAATGTTGAACTAACATCAACTACAAGGGAAACAAAGCAACCCCTGAACTCTGGCTGTCAGCATAAGTTGAAGAGAGCAGTAATGGGAGCAAGATGTGGTGTGGGGATGCTGTTTTTGAGCAGAAAGCCTCACCAGGGATGACTGCTCCCTTCTCTCTGGAGAATAACCCACACTCCCCCAAAGATTCTTTATATCTTTTGGTTCAGAAGGAAAACCTTAATAATCTAGTGAAAAGGTCGGTCTTGTGATTTAGGAGTTTTCCAAAGGCGGTCATGCCCTTTCCCCTCTGGTCTGATCACTAATCATGTTGACGTCACAGAACAAAATACAATATTCAGAGTGTCATGAATTCAAGATCCCAGAGTCTTTAGAGGTGAAACTAAAATTATCCTTTAAAATCTTGGCACCCAGAAAAAAGCCTGCCACCACCTTGCCACATAATGTGTACTGTTTATTTTAGAAGTTATCCAAGTTATGCCTACCTTTGGAAGAGAGAAAGCTATGTTCCCTTAAATCTCATATGAAACATTAAAAAAGCAAACATGTTTTCTCTTATTGTCTCAAACAGGCACAGAAGAAAGAATAAACGGAGAAAGCATGTTTTAATGATTTGAAAGTTTAGTTCTATTTTTTTTTTTTAAGCACCTGAGTTTGACCTGCCCCAAAGATGGCTTAGTTCAAGCACATTTTTCTTGTGTTTGCCTTATTTTCACATAAAATGTATCTCTAGTTAGATCAAAACACTTTATATGGCCTTTATAAATGAACTCATAAAGACTCTTCCATGGGAGGAATGTATTGTCAGTAAGGGAGAAACTTGGAGAAGGGTTTATTAACCATTCACATCGTAAGTGTAGGCTAAAACCCACGTTGTGATGTCATGGAACTCCTAATTTCATTTCATACATTACCATTTTACTTACATTTACTACCATTGTATTGTCAGAAACTTATCTTATGCTCTGATTTTTCCCTTTTTATGAAGGGATTTCCTACCATACTTGACTTTGTTATCATTTTAGAAGATTAAATAATTCAATTTTAATTGGTAGACGTGAACTTCTCTAAGAAAAAAGGATCATTGGGAAAAGGGGACAACAAGAACTAGCAAACCAGGGAGAATATTATTAAATATTCATTTCACATCATAAGAATAATTATTTCTTGACAGAAATTTTAAGAGAGAGGTAATTCATGGTATTTCAGAAAGCCAATGTTTGAAAAGAGGCATGACATGGATTCACCACCAGCTTTTACAATGGAAACTCTGTAGAGCCAACATTTTTCCCTGACAATTCAGAGCTGAAATCTTTGAAAACTGCTGTACAGATACTCTGGTCACTGGTCCTCTAAATATCTAAAAAGCAGGTAATCAAATTGAGTTTGGAAAAGATAGTCCTTGGGGAATCTCAAAAGCACAATATGATGTCCAAATCAGTTTCAGATCCAAGCTAACAGATATTTGATTCAATAACTCTTGAGAACTTACTATATAAAAGACTTTTGCTCTCGGAAACAAAAAATGAATATATTATATTTTCTATACTAAAGAAGGCAAAAATCTTATAGGTCAATTAAGACATATACATAATTACAGATAATAAGTATTTTTAAGTCCCTAGCATTTGCCAGGAATATACTACAAGCTTCTGAGAAAAAAGAGATCATTTCAAGTGAGTGTGGGAAGGGCAAGTTTTAAAGAGTGAGTGACACTTGAGTTGAGCTTTAAAAGTTGTGAAGATTTCAGCAGATGTATTTTGTGTGGGTAAGGAGTTGGGGATTTCATGGAATTACCAGAATTACAATATTTCTGAGTCAGCAAACTATTAAAAACAATGTTGTATAATGGAAAACACCGCAGTCTGAAGTTTGGTGTATTCGTAGGCAAATGAAGGCATAAAATGATTTATGTTGAGTTTGCCAAAGGGAGTCTTCTATTCTATGACGCTTGCTCTATTATCCCTAAAAAATTCGTTATGGGTGGGACGCCTGGGTGGCTAAGTTGGTTGAGCGGCTACCTTTGGCTCAGGTCATGATCCCAGGGTCCTGGGATCAAGTCCCGCATTGGGCTCCTTGCTCAGCGGGGAGCCTGCTTCTCCCTCTGCCTCTGCCTGCCTCTCTTCCTGCTTGTGCTCTCTCTCTGACAAATAAATAAAATCTTTAAAAAAAAAAATTCCTTATGGGTATCATTATTCTCTATGAGTTGAGTTTATTCAAATATCAATCTCATGGTAGTACACAACCACCCTATGTTATGATTTGAAGCATACTGGGTAATGGTCTTAGACCCATTCGGATTGTTAACCCCTTGGCATTATGCTATAGAACAATGGCAGAATGGGTGAGGTGCCATTATTTTTGACTTACGGCATATCTATGATATTTTTCTTCTAACTTTTATGATTGAAGCTACTGTCTGTGATTACAAGGTTTTGCTTGGTCTGCTCACCATGCAGGAAGAAACTAATCCTCTGTGGTTCAATAATTTTTCTCGTTTTGGCACTACTGCCAACATGTGCATTGAGGTCCCCCATGACCATCAGGTTGTCAGATGGTAGAACAGCTGTGATGAGTTTATCCAGATCTCTGTAGAATTTCTCCCTCACTGGAATGTATAACAGTCAGGATGTTTGCATTGACAAAAGAAATAAATGGTCATTTGAAAAGTGCACACACTGACCAGGCAAGTTGAAGACAAGTAACCACTTAAATACCCAATGCCTGAAAACCCTTTCCTCCAAAGTCTCAGTTCTCCTCATGATGTGTCTGTAATCACTAGGGAGAAATATTCAAAATAGCTTGTTCCTAATATGATTCCTTAACAGGAGTTCCTCCTCATGTTTTTGCAATTAACAAAAAAGACCAACAGAGAGACATATTTTCGTGATCAGCCTCCTAGCGTCTGAAAGGACTCCATCCTAACTTCACAGCCATCTTGGAGTGCTTTACTATCAGCTCAAAAGGGGAAAATTAACCCACTTACACTTCACAAATACACTTATAATTGCAAATTGCAAGTTACTGGGAGTTTGCAGCAATTTAGCAACAAACCAGACTGAATACTTCTGCAGACCACACTGGGCTGAGAAGTGAGGCAGGTTTCTGCTCTCTGGGGAGAATCCTCCAAATCCCTGGTCCATGTTACGTCCATAAGATAGGCACAGAATCTCAGGAGGATTGGTATTTTGTTCATTAAGGTGTTTATTTTATTTTCTGTCTCTTGGACTGAGAAACAGAACAAAAAACATATGCTAGGGAAATGGAAGATATTTTATAGCTTACAATATTAGGATTAAAAATTATAATATTTATTGTAAAAGAGACTCCAATTACCATTTGACTGGGCAGAATCTTTGCAAGATGTATGCAAATTAGAAAAAGAATTTCATCTTTAACTCATTACACTTCCATAAGAAGCCACATGGCTGGACTTTAAAGCACAGTTCCACCCTTTAATATAATTGCCTTTTTTTGTTGTTGTTTGTTTTTATTTTTTGTTTTTGAATTAGAACAGCGACTTCTTTCTATATAAGTAGACTTTATAACACATATAAGTATATTTCAAGTTTCATCTTTTAAATGAAAATGTTATCCTAACTAATGCCAATAGGAAAAATTAGGGACTAAAATTAATTTTCAAAATAAACTAAGTGAGCTTGTGATTTCAAACCTTCCTCTAGAGTGAATTTTCTTAATTTTCTCATTGAGAATATCCCAGATGTTCTTTACGGCATTGCGTCTACAAGATGATGATGTAGAAAATAAAAAATAAAGTCCTGACTCACCTATGACTGCTAATCTCTCACGGTTTTACTATATAGCCCCTTCCTATGAAGCCAACTTAGTAGGGGGTGATAAGGGGTTGGGGTGGGGGAAGGGAGGGAACAGATCTTCAACTAAAGTTATAAATACATTACAACTTTTTGTTTAAAGTCAAGGAGCTTGTCCTCCCCACTTTTCTGAGCAGAGAAAGAGCTTTTCTGATACTCAGTGCTCTTAATAGAGCCGAGAGCTTTGAGGAACCCACCTGTTCACAAGACGTTCTCATAGTATCTTCTGCAGGTGTCTTTTTCTTACCCCCCACCCTTATTTGTAGCACATTCATTATCTGCAGGCTGCTGTGTTCATGGGGTTCTCCTTTTTGCATAAGGTACTGATCTAGATTATGAAATCTGTAGTCCAGTGGTAGGCAAATGTTTTCTGTAAAGGACTAGAGAGTAAATATTTTGGCCTCATGACCATACAGTATCTGCCACTGTTACTCTGCCATTGTAACATGAAAGCAGCCATAGACACCATTAAATGAAGGAGTATGGCCGTGTTCTATATAAAATTTTATTTACAAAAACAGACATTGGACCAGATTTGGAAGCATAGTTTACCAAGCCTGGTTTAGTCCAAGAAAACATGTTCCTCCGGTACCCTGCTGCCCCTCTGCCTTCAAGCACATACATACACACATACCAGGGCACACATATGTGTCCTCAACCTCACATAGCTATGAGCTGCCCAAGTCAACAGAGGCAATTATTCCACCATCTAAAATTGGTGTCTATGCCAAGTTTTACAAACAGCCAAGCTGCAGTATCTAGAGTCAGGCAGTTTCTGAACTATGAGGTTCTTTCTGTGTACCAAAAAAGGAAGAAGTAAAATATGCTATTGGTATTGGTAGTGGTGGAAAGAAAAAGAAATTTTTTTTTCCGTGCCCAAGAGAATTGGCACCATTATTTGTTTCTCTCTTAAAACATCAATATGATTTAGAAATGCATGTTTAATCAAGAAATTAAGTTATCTTAAAAAGAAATTGCTAATGGAGATTCTGTCAGAATCCCCACCGCTATTATTAAATGGGATAGAAGTGCTCCCTTCAGCATTTTTCATACCCTCATTAGTCTCATCACTAAATCTTACCAAAACTTCTTTTATTTTTTATCTGATTGTGAAATCTTAAATGAGGTAATCAAGGTGAATCTTCTACCTTGGCATCTTACTTAATGTTCCCTTATGTTATTTCTTCTATGTAAGAGAGCTTCCAAGGATAACAGTTTTCAGTTGTTTCCTTTTGCCTTCAAACATAAAAGATGTGATTTGTTTAAGGGTCATCAACAAATCGGAGGCATATTCTGACTCTGTGGGGCCAAAAGGCTGGAGCGGAAACCCCTTTCGTGTCATTACAAAGGATCAGGCAGCGGGAGTTGCTTCAGTCTTGACTCCTACTTGCAACTCTTGCTGTGTTCTTTGGAATTCCACAGGGATTTTTCCACTATAGGCATTTCTCTCAACCACCTACCTAATTCACTTATACTTTCAGTATTTTTCCTAGACTCTAACTGGAAAATAATTGTAGAGCTGAAAAAGAAAGTCATAGCTCATCTAACCCAAATGGTTGTTAAACCTGGTGGAGAATCGATACCATTCAAGACCTTTGTTAAAAATGAAAGTTTTCTGGCCCTGAAGAAACTCTAAGAAATTCTGGGCAAGCCAAAGAAATCTGTATTTCAAACCTGGTCCCTTTGTGAATCTGAGGCCTCCTCTAGTCATGGGCCATGATTTGGAAATCACTGATTTAGTTTGCTTCCTCGTTTTAGAGATGAGAAAGTATCTTTTGAGAGGTTAAGTGAATCACCAAAGTTCACACAGTCAGTAAATGGCAGACCTGGGCTCTGGATAAGTAAATATTGACAGAACTACAGCTACTTCTTACTGCTGGACCCATGACAGACTTCCCTTATCAGGAATAGTGATCCTTTACCTGCACTTTACCACCTTCTCAGCATAGCACTCCAGTCAGCCAGTACTTAGAGAATGAATTGTTCTGTGAGATGAAACTTATTTGTTATTTCAAGATAGAACACTAGAGTTGCAGGTATACATTTCTGAAACAGATGTTCTGCTATTTTATTAGGTAAAAATTTCTAAATTTCTATTAGGTAAAAAGAAAAAAAATTAAAATTCTATTCTGGTATCTTTAAATTGTCTTCATTATGAATTATGACCATTTGAGAATGAACCTCAACATTTATTAACCATTATGACTGGGAGGGAGGACCATAGAGCTACTCTAAAATTAGCAGAATAAGTTTATTTACAGTGGCTCTTAGGGGTGAAAGGAGGAAATTCTGGTGCACAGAGTATTTTTGGAATGATCACTTCTGTGAACATTCAAGTTGGTACACATATACGCTAAAAATTTCTCATGGTCCTTTGGGGAAGCACCAGACTTTGGTGTAGGGACACAAATTCAAATCTTCTGGCTGGGTTGTAAAGTATCCTGTTAAGTAATGTAGACTGCTGTCCTAAAGCAAGATGGTGAGTGCCTTTTTAGAGACATATAACAACTGGTTAGTCTATACAGGAGATATTAACGAAGCTTCTGCAACCTCCGTGAAATCATCTGCCAGAATAATGTAGGACCTAGAGTCTGGAATGGCCCCAAATAAGTAGAAGTGAATTTTAGATTTATGAAATGCATCTTATAAAATAAAACAGCTTTTTAAAAGGACCAAATATTCAAATAGAAGCTACCCCGTGGTACACCCAAGCCTCACAGCTATTATTAGTGGCAGTTGGTATCAAAGCCATAGTTTAGCCATCAGTAGGCAAGTATCCTTAAAACATCCTGTTTCCACCATTTAAGGCAGCTTGACTCTCTACATTAAAAAATAGATGTATATATGTTTACCCTCAAATTCTCACAAACAAAACACCCAAATGCCTTTTCACCATGAATCTACCTTTTACTATATATTCCTTAAGGACAGGCACTGACCTGTTCACCATTTTCTTCAGCAACAGTCCCTGTACCTGGTATACACTGGGAACCCGAACATTTGTTGAACAAGTAAATATTTGTTGATTGAATAAGTGGATTCCCTTTATTGACTTTTTTTCCAAATAATATAACGATTGCTATTTCTATCAACAGCTTCTGCTTTTCCTTCCCAATTTTACCCTCTGGATTCCTAACACCTTTTATGCAGATAGTGACTTATCCATATACCCCAGTGACCAATGCATGCAAAGGGGTTAGAGTTCTGGCAGATGTTCCATTGGGCCCTCATCATAAAGCACATTTATCCTCCAGATAGAAACAATCCCTTCAGGTTGCTCTTTGCCTCTTGCACATTTATTAATCTACTTGTAGGGAGGAGAGTTCATGATGGTGACTAACTAGTGTGCTTAGGAGGCTGAGGTCATTTTTAGAAATTGAGTTTCACTTGCCATTGATTGTCAGTTCCTCTCTGGCCCCAGAAGAGTCCTTGAAGAGTCTTTCTGTCCTTCTTAACAACTGTCTTCCTCTGTCTTACAGAGACTGATTTGTATCTGAAGGTCACTGATTTTGACCGGCTGCCAGGCCTGGAATGGCTGAATTCATTTTATCATTTGTTAGGGAACCACAGTATTCTTGACTATATATTTAGCAGGTTTATTAGTTTAGGGTTTAGGATAATACACTAGAGCAAATAAATGAGTAACTCAGGGGAAATGCACATGTACACTCTAGGTCAAGAATTGTAGGAAAATGCAGATGCCAGGAGTCTGAAAGATGAAGGCACTTGTCTAGAAATAGTGACTGAATGCTCCTGGTATATAAGATGCAGGACAAACACAAAGTTCATCATATAAGTAGAATTTTCTGAAGGGCAAGGCTGATCTTAAAAATACAATCATGTAAATATATCTTTATCCTATCATTCTTCTTTTTCTTTTCCTTTCTCCCCCTCCTTCTGTAAATAAATTATTTGTATTCATGTCTTTGAACACAAATACTCATTACAGTTTATACTTGTCTGTGGTTTCTTCAATGATAAATGTACCATGGAACTCACTGTTTTAATTGTGTGTTTATAATTTGAGGTTAAATGTGTCATATAGTGTCACATGTGAAAACTGTCTAGCCTCTATCTGTGACATTCACAGCAGGTCCAGAATTTGCACTTTCTTTGTCAATAGCTTGCCTAAACATTTAGATTAATTGAGGATTATGACTTTATAATATGACTCAACCCATCTAAATAACCTGGAATATGCTAGCTAATCACTACTAAAACATTAACATTGTTGGCAATAATGTGGGAAGAGGTATGGGTCTTGGATGCAGGGTTGGGGTAGATAGAATGCTGGGTTGGGGTAGAAGATATGGGGTCTTTGGGCCTAGTCACTGACTTATCCCAGGATGAAGTTCTTTGGTCCTAGTCACTAACTTATCCCAGTGACACTACCTGTTTCTACATTGTTGTCCCGAGACATTGCCATCTAACCCCTCTCACTTCATAAACCCTGAAAAAAAAGAGAATGTTTGAAGTGTTAAAGGTTCCTTTTCTTGGTTGGTCTAAGGTATCATGGACCAAAAAAACTAAAATAAAAAATAATATACATTCATCTATTCAGTCATTTATCAAACATATATGAAGGGCCTGCTGTGTTCTAAGAACTGTTCTACGCATGTGGGACACATCAGAATATAAAACAAAAACACCCACCCTGTTGGATTTAAAATTTAAAATTATTGGTTTGGCCACTGATGTTGAATTTTTATTTCAGTCAATCCTGTTATTTCATGATTCTGTGTTTATGCAATGAGCAGTAGGTGTTAATGAAGCACAAATTCTTAAAGATTATTACTAAAAATATCTCAGTTACTCATCATAATGCCTAAAACCACATTCATGTTGGGCAACCCCATTTCGAGTTATGGAGCTGATTTAATCTTTCAGGGCCCCTTAGTACAATGTACATAACTCTGGAAGGAATAGCTTCTTCAGATCCTAATCAGAGAATACTCATGAGTGCTGGGGAAGAAAGCAAGCAAAGAATAAGATAGAGACCTGGCAGGAGAGAAGAGGAAGGGCATCCAGGAGAGCAAAGAAGGCAGTAATGGAGGGAGCAGCAAGGGCTCCAGATGCCAGCTTGCATTCTACTCAGTTTTTGTCTAGAGCCAGTTTGGATTTACAATATTCATGTTCCACCGGCATCTCAGTGCAGATTTCTGTTAAAAACTATGTCCTGGGGATATTTTTAGGCAGTCCTGCCTTTTTTCCTTCTTCTGATGTTTCTTTGTACAAGTAATTTCTCATCTATGTTGTGCTCACATAGAGAGGTCAGTCAAGATCCCTGAGAATATGTGAGTCATTGAGAAGGCTGACAATAACCTGTTTATAAATTTTGAATTTAGATTATATACAAAACAAGCCAAAGATGCATGCAAATATTGCATGTAATCACACATAAACATCTGTATTCTAACTTTTCTTCATGCCTGACTCGGTCACTGAATATATCCTACTAGGCTAACAATTTCACTTGAAAAACTCCTTGAGTCTGCAGCTTTACTAGTTTAAAATTTCATTACTGGGAAGTTTATCTAAAAGGATCTTTTTAAAAAGGGAGTCTGATGTGATCAACAGAAATGTGTTTTTCTTTCTTTTTTTTCCTCTCCATTTCTGGAACTGGCAGCTGGTTCTTCAGTGTTTTGATAATGTTTAAATGTTAGAAATGAGTTTACAGGTGTTGTCAAATAGGCCCAAAGGCATTTAGGAAAAAAAAAAAAAAACTCGATTAAAAACAAAGAGCAAATCACCCTAATCTCTTTTGTCTTTTAAATGGACACTTGGCATTGAAAATTACCATTTCAGGTGGAGATGGGAGTGAATGGATATCATTAACGATTTATCTTTGGAGACTGAATTTAGAATGTGATTAAGAATCAAGATGTGTCTATCTTCCCTATATCATCTAAGGCTGTATGTTGCCCTTAGCAATGGACATGTCCCTAACTGACTTGTGACTGTTTTGACTTGAATCTAAACTCATTTCTTTCATTCACCTCTATTCCATTATTTTTGGAAATTGAAAAAAACAAACTAAGTTAGTTTTGTTTTTAAAATTCGGTGATAGCCTACAAGTACAATGTAATAATTTCCTATTTCCTTGGATGGTTGTTTAGCTCGTATAAGGATTTTTCTCTACATTCTTTTCTATCCCTCCCACCTCCTCGCATAGGTCTACAACACATGTCTGTATGTTTTGTAAGAAAGAAAAAACCAGTTATTTCAAATCACTATGCATTTGTGAATCATGGTTTAATTTCAGTGTCTTGGCTTTTTCCTGTAAATGAGTGATTATATAAAATGCGTATAAAGGACAATTGCCTCCCAGTGTCAAAGTATCTGAGAAAATAAATTCTGCAAGAAAAATTTGCTTGGTGACCAATAAATTGAAGGGAATCGGGCGGGCATACAGAATTTAAAATTCAGGGAGAGGAAAAAGCCAATTAATTATCTCTGTTGAGAGCCTTTATGAATCACAGGGCTCTCCAGATTCAGAATCTCTCATACAAAGTAGTGGTTCAGATGCCTTTCGTTGCAAGCATAAAAAACACTAACTCAAAATACTAAACCTTCAACAATAATAACAATACTACGGATGACTGGAAGGCTTTAAATAGAGAAGCTCAAGGTGAAATACAATCAGTGGCTTCTAATAATCAGAAAAACTTGGGTTCTTTTCATTCCATCATGCCTAGCTCGTCCACCTCAGAGTTGTTAGTACCATATGTGAATCATCTCTACGACGAAGGCAGAATGGGATGGGGCAGAGCTGACTCCATATCTTTCTAGCTGTCCGAATCTTAAGCAAATTCTTTAATCACTTGTAGTCTCATTTTTTATCATCTGTAAATTGTGGATACCGTCACTGAGGGGTTATTAAAATAATTAGAAAGCATAGGTATACAGTGCCTGAGTTAGATAACAAATATTCATGAAATAGATGTTATTTTTGTTATCAGTTGAAGAAATAAATTTGTTATAGAAACTAGATGGTAAGCTAACTTGCTCCTAGGGGGCAACAGATTCACAAATCCTCTCTCACATGGGTCACTTCTGTGAACTGTCAATCTTGTCCAGTTTACGTTTATTTTTCTGTTTTAGTTTTGGACCCTCTATCAGCGAAAGTTCAGTCAGGAAAACAAATTCACTACAAAGACCTGGAAGGGAGTTAGAGAACCAGAGAGACAGTCATTAACTACTTTACCTGAAGCACTGTTTGGAGCTCACAGGGAAATCCAAGAAGCCAAACACATCTGGCTACCAACATGGGCCCAGCCTGCGGAGGATCATAAAGACGTGCATGGAAACGGCAGCCTCTGGGAAGCGGTTCCTGCTCTGTAACTACAACTGCCTTCTGGGGTCTGAAACCAATTACCTGATGCTGTCAGCTGAGGCCACTATTTGTCAGCAGAATCATCAGTCAGGACGATGAGCTGGACAGAGAGTGGAATGGGGCAGGGACAGGCTGGGTCCTGCCAGGTGCCCCTGTGTTTGCCCATCACCAGGGCTAAGGACATAACCTTCCAAGAGCAATGGCTCTGCTTTACTCTCACCTTCCAAATCTCACACAAGCTCTCCTTTTAGTCCAAAGGTGGTCTATACCAAAACCATATAAAGAAGGGGATTCTGGCATAAACCTCTAAGCAATTATTAATATGCAATTGATTGCAGGAGCAGGGGACAGATGTTTCTGTTCTCTTTACTTTATCGTACTCATTTACACCTTTTCACTTGTCCCCAGCACGGTGTGAAAACAGTGTCTAAATCACCGTGGAAGGAATCTACTTTTTGAGAATGTAACTTATTTTTACCTCAGTTTTTAAAAAAATAATTTAAATATAAATTAGGTTTATATATACATTTTTAAAACGTAACTAAGTGCAAACTAGACTTTCTTCACTACTCCCTCCTTTGGCAGCTCAGCCCCACTGGTGGTGTACAATGACCCTATTACTCACTGTACATCAGGAGATCTGGGCTCTAGTCCTATTTGTGCCACACACTTGCCAGCCAGGCTCGTGGACCTGGGTTTTCTCCATATCAATGGTTGGCGACCTTTTGCAGGGAAGGGATACTATTTAAAAAGTTATGCTTTCTACATGAGGATAGTAATACTCTTTACAACCATTGAGTGAGAGATTTTGTAACCACTAAAACCTAATATGGGTCCAGGATCATAAAGTATACCCATGCATTTGGGGGTTAAAAAAAAAAAGTACAGGAAAATATGCGACATTTCAAGTGTCTCCCTCCATTTGGGGGTTTCAAAGCAAAGAGATATGCAAAATTTTAAAAATTTCAACTACGGCCTAAATATGATATGAATTTAAAGCTTTCCATTTTATGATACACAGCCCACCCATGGGGGACTGCTGACTAGCAGTTCTCATTGTTCCTTTTACCTGCAGAAGGAGTTGGAAATGTTTTGTCCTTTGGGGAGACTACATTTCTCTGACAAATCTCTGTTCCACTGCTAGCTGCCACAGATAGCTACCACTACCCCAGGCATTCTGTGACTCGTCCCTGTCCACATCCTTGGGTGCAGAACATATCCCCTCTAATCTTGCTTTCTTCTTCCTATCAGGAACATAAGGGGAAAATATTTTCTGATTCTATGTTCCCAGATCAAGAAAGGTCAGTTTTTCAGCATACCGTGAGAAGTAAAATGGAGTGCTAGAGATATAGTCAGACATAAAGCAAAAGGGACCCGAAGACTTGGAAACACACACAACTTCTGTTTTAGGTCATTTAGAAAGATTCTGGGGTTATAAGAGTTGATGGTGGACAGATGCGTCTCATAGTTCTGAGCTTTAAAAAGAATCTTGAAACATCTGATGAAAGTTCAGGAAATCCACATCTATCATTATACAAATAGACTTGAGGGAGAATGATTTTTTCTTTTTTCTCAGGGGCAAAGGAATGGGTGAATAAGAAAGCACTTAGTAAGTGCTTTGGAATAAATGTGCTGCACACAATACACACACTTCATTGTCATTAAAATGAAACACTAGAACTTTCTTTACAATGTAACTCTGCAATTGTCCGTTCAGCACCACACTAGCTACACTAAGACAATGAGTCATGCATTTTTCCTGATGCATCTTTAGGAGCATATAGTGTTCAACTAAAAGATTGTTTTGTTTTTCTTTTTGCTTTTTGTCTGGTTTTCCTCTCCGTAGTTACCCAAATAAAAAGACAGAAAGGCTTCTATATTCTTGTCTTATACCAACATCTAGGAAGGGAGATTTTGCACAAGAGCAATTATTTCAGCAGCAAATTTATAAAACTTTAGTCACACAGAACCTGGATGAAAAGCATCGGGTTCCCATCCCAAAATGGCCACGTTTTAGCCACATGATATTGGATTTTTATCTCTGAGCTTTCATTTCCTCATTGTCAAATATTCTACTCTATCTACTTTCCAAGCCCAATGTGAAGCTCTTTCAAGGTGATGAATATGCCAGTGCTCTAAGAGCTGAGAAAAGCAACGCAAATACAAGGTACTATACATTATTATTTTTATTGGCTGTCTCTTACTGAGCAGTCCAGGGAACCACAATGTTCCAAGAGATTAAGATCTCAACTTTGCATCTCAATGAAAAACAGCACTTCCAGGACTGCAAGGCCCTCTTCCTAGGGGGGAAATGCCTTCTGCTTAATCATCAACATCACCACTTCCTCCACTGAGAGCTATATCTGATGATGAATCATCCTAGAAGTGATCGAGCCTCACCCCTTGCTAGGCTGAGGAAATTGAAACTGGTCATAGCATTTGTCTTTAGATGGGACAAAAACAAAAATTAAGGTCCAAAGAAAAACTACACTTGGCTAATACATATGTGGACACTTTATTTTCACTCTTTCCCTATCCAAAGTTGCTCACTCTGTGTTTCTCATTCACCCTCTTTCCTTCCATGTAGTAATGAATAACTATCATTCCTTCAATGAATGAATGTTCATTCATTACACAAATGTATGGTTGAGAGCAACAATGCGGTAAGCACTGAATTAGGTCTTCGTGTACATGGTAGACATAATTTCCGTCCTCACAAACATTAAGTCTAGAGTTAGATATAGGCAAGCATCAGTGTGTGATAAGAAGGTTCCCCATCAGTGTATGTGCATTTCTTATGCACATAATTAGACTAAGGAAAGAGAATATTTGATAAAAAAAAAAAAGAATACCCTACAACTGACCTCTGTTCACTCCTACGAGGCTGAAAGAACCTAATCCAGCTTTAGTTGACTGACACAGACTTCTTAGAGGTAATCACATCTAAACTGGGTCCTGATAGAATGAGTAGGATTTAGCTAGATCATGCCAACCTTATTTTCCTCTTCTTATTCCTTGTCCTTATTTTCCTTGTCTTATTGCATCTATGATCTCATCTCTCTTTCTGATTATAGAATTATGATCAGGAAAAAGACATGTCTATAGTAGGAAAAGAATGTCTACCTTCACCACTTTTATTCAACACAGTACTGGAAGTCCCATCCACAGAAATCAGGCATCAGAATAAATAAATAAATAAATAAAAGGCATCTACGTTGGTAAAGAAGTAAAACTTTCACTATATGCAGATGACATGATACTATATATAGAAAACCCTAAAGACCACCAAAAAATTACTAGAACTGACAGATGAATTCAGTAAGGTCACAAAATCAATATATAGAAATTCATTTCCTTTCTATACACTAAAAATGTAGTAGCAGTAAGAGAAATTAAGAAAACAACCCCATTTATAATTGCATTAAAAATAATCAAGTACCTTGGAATAAACTTAGCCAACTAAGTGAAACACTTGTATTTTCTGAAGACTATAAAACACTGATGAAAGCAATTAAAGATGGCATGAACAAATGGAAAGATATTCAATGCTTATGGATTGGAAGAACAAATACTATTAAAATGTCCATATAACCCAAAGCAATCTATGCATTTAATACAATCCCTATCAAAATACCAATAGCATTTTTCAAAGAAATAGAATAAATAATCTTAAAATTAGTAAGGAACTACAAAAGACTCCAAATAGCCAAAGGAATCTTAAAAAGCAGGAACAAAACTGGAGGTATCACAATTCCAAATTTCAAGATGTACTACAAAGCTGTAGTGATCAAAACAGTATGGTACAGGCACAAAAACAGACACAAAGTTCAATAAAACACAACAGAGAGCCCAGAAATAAACCCATGATTATATAGTCAATCAATCTTTGACAAAGCAGGACAGACTATCCAATAGGAAAAAGACAGTCTCTTCAACAAATGGTGTTAAAATAACTGGACAGCTACACGCAAAAGAATGAAATTGGCCGCTTTCTTACACCATACACAAAAATAAGCTCAAAATGGATTAAGGACCTAAATGTGAAACCCAAACCCAAAAAAATCGTAGAAGAGAGCAAAGGCAGTAATTTCTCTGACATCAGCCATGAGAACGTTTTTCTAAATGTGTCTCCTAAGACAAGGGAAACAACAGCAAAAATAAATTATTGGGACTACATTGAAGTAGAAAGCTTCTGCATAGTGAAGGAAACAATCAACAAGACTAAAAGGCAACTACAGAATGGGAAAAGATATTTGAAAATAACGTATCCAGTACAGCGTTAGTATCCAAAATATATAAAGAATTTATACAACTCAACACCAAAAAACAAATAATCCAATTAAAAAATGGGCAGAAGAAAAAAAATTGGCAGAAGACTTGAACAAATATTTCTCCAAAGAAGACATACAGATGGCCAACAGGCACATGAAAAGATTCTCTGCATCACTAATCATCAGGGAAATGCAAATCAAAACCACAATGAGATATTGTCTCACAACTGTCAGAATGGCTAAAATCAAAAACACAAGAAATAACAAGTGTTGGCAAGGATGTGGAAAAAAAAGGAGTCCTCATGCACTGTTGGTGGCAATGTAAACTGGTGCAGCCACTGTGGAAATCAGTATGAAGGTTCTTCAAAAAATTAAAAATAGAATGACCATATGATCCAGTAATTCCACTACTTTTTATGTACTTAAAGAATAAGAAAACGCTAATTTGAAAAGATATATGCACTCCTATATTTATTACAGCATCATGCACAACAGACAAATTACGAAAGCAGCCCAGATGTCTATCAATAGATGAACAGATAAAGAGATGTGGTATACACATGATGGAATATTACTCAACCATAAAAAAGAATGAAATCTTGCCATCTGCAACAACATGGATGGATAGAGGGACTATAATGCTAACTGAAATAAATCAGAGAAAGACAAAATACCATGTGATTTCACACATACGTGGAATTTAAGAAATAAAACAGAGAAAAGAGATAAAAACAAAAAACAAACTTCTAACTATAGAGAATAAACTGATGGTTGCCTTAAAATTAGTAATTAATAAGTAATTAAGGCAATTAAATTGCCTTAAAATTGCCAAAGGGGAGGTGGGTGGGAAGATGTGTAAAATAGGTGAAGGGGATTAAGAGTATATTTCTCATGATGAGCACTGAATAATGTATAGAATTGTTGAATCACTATATTGTACACCTGAAACCAATATAATACTATATGTTAACTATATTGGCACTAAAATTTTAAAAAGATACTCTCTTCTTACTCATCTAAGACAAAGTTGACATTGGAACATTTTGAGAATAGCCCAATTGTTGAAATATTATATCTATCCATACATTTTTCATTCTGTTCTTAACCATCATAATTTAAGAAGTTATTTCTAAAAGTGCTCATAAGCATGGCTAGGAAGCGGAGGTTCATAAAATGTACTTTGCGCCTCAATAAACCTTGGAGCAGTTTTTTTGTTTTGTTTTGTTTTTTTTGCTTGTTATCATACTGTCCCATCAGAAGAAAAAATGTTTTGCTCAGTTCAGCTGTAGGCAATAAACATGCAGATACTTATATCTACAATCTGATTATTAACTCTGCTCCAGATCATAATGTCATTGACTTTGAAGGAGCCCTTCCTATTCTGTTATGATATTTTTCTGGCCCTTTGAGGTAGGAACCTTTCTTCTTGGTCAAGTCAGGGATTAATTGAAGACCCAAAACACCTTTCTTCTGAAATTAGTGGAATTTAAGTGGACTTCTATTGAGAGAAGTCTCACAGTAAACAAGATACTAATCAAACACAATATCCAACTAAGAAGTTTTAATTATGTTTAAGTGCTATTTCTTGAACTTAACTGATGAGGGATCTATTTTTCTGTTGAATACCTAATAGCATTCCAAAACTACTTCCCAAAGAACAGATGCACTTTAGGAAATAGACTTTGTCATAGTGTTCAGATAGCATACCAAGGCAATGATCACTCAAGGCGTACTCCAAAGCCCAAAGACGGCAGAGAAAACTTGGGAGTTTTTCTCCGGTAGGATAGTTGAATTATCCATTCATAAAACAGTAAAAAATGGTATAATAAAATTGTATATTTATTTTGTATGCATTTTGTATACAGTTGTATTTATTACAAAAAATGATGTAAATAAAATTGTATTTAAGTAAAACTTGAACACTCTTGGCATTTGAAGAACCACAAAAATACTATACTGTGGGGTAGCCATATTGAAATAGCCTACATCATAACATTTAACACAAACTCATTCTAATGATACTCCAATGGTTTGAAATTTTTTAATTGCCTTCCTCTAAGAATGCCATATTCCCAAAGAGTAGCAAAGAAAGGAGAGATGTTATATTATTGTCTTCTATTGATTTATACTGTGTTTTTTTTCTGGCAGCATGAAGATTTTTAATAATTAAAAAATTCAGGATTTGCTTTAATTCACTTGGCACTGAAGACATTTCCCAGTTTGTTGGAATGTGAACGAAGACAATAATACCAGGGGTGATTCTGTAATACTGTCAAATGCCTATGAATGGAAAAGAAAGCTAACCCTATGAGCTAATTAAATAAAATAGATAAGTGGATACTCTGCAATTCTGAGTTGAGGAGATTTTGATTATGAGGATGCATACATAAGTAAAACATGAAAAAGTAGTTAAGAATCAAAATAAAGTCTGTTTTCCTCCAATATGCTGTGTTTTACTCTACTTTTGTAAATAAATGAAAATATCTCCCATGTTCCTAGCACATAGTAAGTACTCAATCAATATTAAATATTACCTGTATCATCATCATTATCAGATATTTGTTGTACTTTTTGTAGTAACAGATAGAACCTGAATGACCATTAAAGAAAAGTTGAATTTGTAACATTTTGAACCAAATCTTAAACTAACGGAACCCTGATGATCTCCTGTTGGTGCCACATAATATTCTTTAAATTATATTTATTGAGCACTGGGTTTGTGCTTCAGGGAAGCAGCTGCCATTCGTCTCTACTGTGTTATCTAGAGCTTTCCAACATGTCGCCAGGCACTGACCTATTGATATACAAAACTTGTTCTCTATGTGTGAAAAAGCTGCTCAGAATATCTGGGAATGTTCCACATGGATTACACATGACATGAAGCCTCTCTTCGTAGCTTCATTCCATCATTTCACATGTGATTCCTTCATGTCAAAGAAGCTTAGTTTACTTTTAATAAAGTAAGCTAGCAATCAACATTGATGCAAAACCATATAAGAATGTAATTACTGTTATGAAAGTCAATCAAGGGATCAGGGACTGAGTGACAAGGTGTTCTGACAGAGGATATTTCAGTATTTAACAAAGCCTCTCTGCCTCATTCAGGAAGTTATCTCCCTGCTGAAAGGGTTGTGAAAATGTCAAGTGAAAAAGTACAAAGGAAAGATGACTCCTCCCAACATAAGTTCAGAAAGAGGATCAGACATCTGTTGGGAAGTGAATGAAATGTGTTCTCTACCATTCTGTCTTATATTAATGTCCCCTTCGAAAACCATTTTATAAATAAGAATGAAATTGATCATAGATTCTTCTAGAATATCTGAACCTAACTTTTTTGAAACAAGTCCCACAAAAGGAAATGGGAAAACGGCATTCCAATATCAATATATGAGCCCTAAGAGGACAATTCAAATATGAGAAATATTGTGTGGGAAAGTTAAAATTCCTTATATATTTATTAAAAACTGCTTGAATTCAGAAATGAATACTCAAAGAAACAAGGTAAAAAAAAGTTAGACTTTCTATTTTAAAAAAATACCAGATTATTTTACTATGTCCAATATTTTATCATTTGCGCTATTCTTGTAACAAAAAGTTTAAAATAAATTTTTTCTGAGTTTGTAATAAATTATTCCACAGTATATTTAATATTTATTGTAGACTACACTGAAAAAAAAAAATAAAGAATCTCACCAAAATCTCAAATCAGGACAAAAATGAGCTGCTTAAAGAAATCACCTCTGAAGAAGTGTAAGACGCAAATGACCAAAAATTACGAGATTTTCTAACACTCTAAATAAAGCTATAGGTTAGATAAAAATCTAGTATGTCAGACTGAAATAAGTGGCCTTTTTAAAAAACATAATAACTTTAGCACTGGCCTCACTAAATCTGACCTTATCTACTAATCCTCCTAATTACTTTTCCTCTTTTCTTCTCTGAGAGCAAAAGCAAGAGATGGTTTTCTCTTCCATTAGGGCTTGAGCTAAACCCGGAAGCTGAGGGATGCAGGAAGATTCTATGCTGTTTACTAGCTTTTTCTAATGAAGTCTTCGAAAATATCCTTTGTATTCAGATCCCTGGTTAAATATGTACTCGGGGCCAAAGCACCTGCTGCCTGATTCTCTAATTCACATTATAGCATTCGAAACAATTCTGTAGCCTTCCTGCTTGCCCTTAAAGTCCTGCTCCAGGTTATTTGCTCTGACTCTGTTTTCTCAGCATGCTTAGACAGGCACAGAAGCTATCAACGGCCTTATTTAATCCTTTGCTGGTGCTGTGCAGTTTCCAAACAAAAAGTATTGTACACAACTTGAAACCAAATTAAATTTGCCCTTCAGTTTGTAAAGGCCCTGAAGATTCGGAGATGGAAAGTTGGAGTGAAATTAAGTGCCTCTGCTTTTATGTCATATATTATAAGATACTGGAATTACAGTCTCCCCATATTCTGGTCTTCGCAGAACCGGTAGAAGAATATTCAGTTTCTGATTCAGGATCTATTTTGTCCATTCCTGACCTCTCTAAGCACTTCTGGAGAAGAGATATGAATAGGAAATGCTGGCACTCTGATCATTTGTGTGTGGACCTGAGGTCATTTTCTGAGCATGAGATGTTGTGCACTCCTCAGGGATATAGCCAGTAAGGTATAGAAAAGCTCTTTCTTCTTGCCGGAAAGATAGCTTTCTTGTGCCATGTTCCCTAACAACAACAACAACAACAACAAAAGGCAGAGCTAGCTGATACTATTTATAGAAAACTTGAAAAGCATTAACATCTATATATCCTTGACCTAGATTTACCAACTAACTTCTTGTCAGTTTATACTATCTATCTAGATATTTACACATACATTTTTTTCTGAATTATTTGAAAAAGTTATGAACATCACAAACTTCACTCAAGAACATTTCAGCATGCATTGCCTAAGAACAAGGCCATTCTTCTATACAGTCACATACTCTTAGATCCAAAAAATTTTAAATAGATATAATATTATTTAATATACGTATTCCATATTCAAATTTCCCCAATGTCCCAAATTTTCTAATTGAGGATCCACTCAGGATTATGGATTGAATTTGACTGCCATATCTTTTTGTTTCCAACTTTCATTAACACTGAAAATTTTCAAGAATCTTGGCAAGTTGGTAGGTAAAACAACTTATGGTCTGTCCAATTGCTTCCTTAGGATTAGATTAAATAATTTTCCATGGATACTATGTAAATAATGTTGTATATTTCCCATTACATCATCTTAGGAAGCACATGTTGCCAATTGTCCCATTATTGATGATGCTAACTTTGGTCACTTGGTTGAAGCCGTATCAACCAGATCTTTCCATTATAAAAGAACTTTTCTTTCTTTCTTTGCAATTAGTAAGTAATCTGTGGGGTGATACTATGAGACCACATGAATATTCTTTCCTGGCAACAATGTGCTCAATAGTTTCACCATCTATTGATAATCTTTGCCTCAGTTAATTATTAAAATGGTTATTTTTTAATTTTGTCATTCTTCCTACATTCATAAGCTACTATATTTCTGTAAAAAAAAATGCCATTCCTTTTCCCTTCTCCTCTTCCTAGAGTAGCACTATGGATGCAGAAATCAGTTTTTATTTAATAGATTGTAACACTGAATATATATGAAATATATGTGACTACATAAAAAAATGATTTTTATATATTAAAATTATCAATTCTGAAATCCACACCTGAGTTTTTTTTAATTCTTTTAAAATAAGTGGTCACAACCAATATAGAAGTCCTAAAATATTTACTCCGTACTAGTAGAGTTGTGAGGTTTTCAAAACAGACATGAAGAGAAATGAGATCCTTGTTTCTTGGAACTCATTATGCTAATCAGATGGCCAGTTGGTTATGGGAGTTTTCACTTATGGAGAAAACAGAACTAAGCATAGAATTTGGCAATTTGGACCATGACAGTTCCCTGCATTTTAAAGAAAACAAAAGTCTTCCATATTGAGAAGTCAAGTTTTCCGGGAAGATAAAAATAAAAAACTGATTAACTGAAATGAAGACAGAAAAACATTCAAAGAACCAGCCAACACACTAATAAAAGAAACCCAGAAGCAATCAAAATGCATAATTTGACTTGTACAGACTTATAAGAGTGCTGATGGTGAGCAGTGCATTTTTAATAAGAAAACCAGATGTGACATATATATTATCCCTGGCTTTCTTGGCCTGCTGCAAGTGCATGGTTCCAAACCCAAACTGCTCTATCAAGATGGCAGTCTTCCTCTGCATCATTTTAGGTAAGTTCTGAAGGAGTGAAAAAGCAAAAGGGATGGCTTTTCTCAATTAATGAACATACACATCGTTTCACAGAACAGTTCACCCGCTTTTAGAGTCTAAATCATTTCCAAAAGAATCTTTCTCTTAAAAATATTACAAAAGTTCTAAAGTCATATCCTTAGTTATGATTTTTTGCTTTGACTTTCATGTACCAGAAATGATTCTATCATTTTCTCACTGTGAAATAATATTTGAACCATACGTGTAAAAACTTGTTTTAAAAAAAAAAATAGTGCCAAAAAAGAAAGAAAAAGGGAAGAATGTTAGAAAGGAAGGGGGGGGAGAAAGGAAAAGAAAAATATCCTTCTGTCTCAAGGTACCTACAAAGTCAAATTAAAATGACAAAGTCAAACAACCTTACTGTGTGGGTTCAAGTCATTGCAGTAAAAGGCAATGCAGGTGTGATTTCTTCCACACCAGGGAAATGGTATAAACCGTTTATGAAATTTGGAGAAAGGGAAGGATACAAAGTAAGCAAGAAAACTTAAATATGTACAAGGCAGGCACAAATGGAAGAGTTCTCGAGCAGTAAATGAGTAAATTCTGGAGAACAAACTAAGATAAAAGGTCATGAAAAAAAAGGTTATGTGAATGTGAATCACTTGGAATTGAATGAAGAACAATCTGAGGCAAGAATAACCAAAAAAATAATTTATTGCACTCATACCATGCACCAGCACTTCACATAGTTATCTTATTTAATCCTCATGGCAGTTCTGCAAAATAGCTGTTATCAGTCCCATTTTATGAGTTAGGAAACTGAGGTTTACAGAGATTCTCATATTTGCTTAATTTTCTAGATGAAGAATGTGTGTCTCACAGAAGATAGTTCTCTCGCTGAGTAACATTTCCTGGGTGAATGATGAGAACTTGGGTTCTAATTCCAGCATATCCCCTCATCTAAACCCAGCTGCATCAACCAAGTATGGAAACATGGCTGATGAGTGGGGTTCGACCTAGAGATAAGGCTAGGGAGAAGAATGGAATTTCACAGTGGATCCACAGCCAAACCATACAGAGAGCTGGACAAGAATTGCACGGCTACTAGCATATTCAGCTGGCTTCCTGAGAAAAAGAGGTCTACTACATCCAGAAATGAGGCCCCAAAGCACAATCTTTAAAAATTGCTTAATATAGGGATACTACCTTATCAATAGGGAAATGATGTAATGTAATGCAGTTCAAATTTAATTAGTACAAATCATGCATGATCAGTCAGGTTCCCTTTTGAAAGATGCTTTGACATTGCACATTCTGATTCCTACTTCCTTTCCTGGGCTATAACTGCAGTGTCCTTGTTTAAACAAATAGCAATGAATGCCATGCATTCAGGGAAATGTTTGCAGTGAATTAGGGTTTAGGATTGTTCTTTGCATTGGTCCCATTCCAGGAAGCAACTGACTCGTTTCATAATGGAACCGTCCTAAAAGGATAAATCAGGGTGACCCACTTGGAGGCTTTCTAAAACAATGGCTACATCTGCATTTCTAAAAAGAAAAACAACCCGGAACCTCCCAAATCAGAACCATGCCCAGAAACAAAAATATCTGCCTCAGAAAAAAGGGTGAGTCCTGGGAGGCATTTTAGTAGCCTGTCACGTCAAGCTGATGATAATTGGTTTTAACTGGCACTCCCACCAAAGCCATATCATTCATTACCTTGTCAGAATAAATCTACCTGCTGTGTCACAGGTTCGATTAAGAAGCCCTTACCTTTTTGTAACAGCATCTTAATCTGAATTTGTGTACACTCCTTCATACAAAATGGATGCTTTCAGATTACATATAGCTGGGACTGGCTGTCCTTATTGTAAACAGTAGTCTTAAGGAACTTAGGCTGGCATCAGGATTATTGGGGGGTTTTTTCCCCTTCCCCTATAGCAATGTCTTCAAATTAATCCCAGTGGGTTTAGTATCCTTGCCCACGGGAGAGGTAAATTATCTAGGATTGCTAGCACAGTGACTATTGTTTTAGTCATGTCCTGTCACCATTCCCCCAGATTTCTACAGTTTAATTATTTTTTTTTCCCCTTTGGATTTTTAAGACTTCAGAATGTGTTATATCAAGGCTTCAGGATGCTTTGCTCCACATGGCAATGAAAGTGTTTACTGAGTTTGGGTTGTTTGTGCTCATAAAATGCAGTAGAAATCTGAACTCTGCCTCAATTCCAGAGCATGGCCACCAACTGGTCTCTGCAGGAGTCCATGTGGTTGGAAACAAACACTGAAGTTATTTGGACTTGGAAGCTCCTGGAAAGGGTTTTAACTACTCCAGAGGGTGGGTGGTTTGTTTGGCAGATAAGGCCACTGGATAAGAGGCTCTCTGATGAAATTCCGTCTGCACCAAGATGTGGGAAGAGAGCTAACACTCAGTGAGGGTATCCTCTCTGCCAGGCATTGCCCATAATAATTGTTAAAGACAGCCACCACCTCCTGCCAAGTGTTTGCCATGTGCTTCATAGTCAGCCGACATAGTTCTCCAACTGAGGTGGGGACAATTATTCCCATTTTTTTTTTCCAGCGAGGGAACAGAGGCTGAGAGGGTTAGGTACATTATCTAAGATGACAGACCTGGTCAATTGGGAAAGGGTTTCAAATTCAGGTCTGTCTGAATGCAAGTGTTCTTTGTAATATACTATGTTGCCACCTGGATGAGTCATTTTTTTATAACCCTTCCACACTCAGAAGAAAGTTGAGGGGGAAAAGGAGAAGCTAGTACAGGGAAGAGCTTTTGAAACATAAGTGGCTGGGAGCAGCAGGACTTGGAGTTGTCCCAGAAGGCTTCTGTGTCACAAGAGCCAGCTTAGACATCCGGCTGTAGATAGTCAAGAATCCCTGGCATGTTTTAAGCAGGCCTGGGCAGATGCAGAATGGAGAGCGGATCAGAGCATGAATGAACAGGGGGCTTGGTGACCAGCTGGTCAAGCAAAAGGAGAGCCCCAACAAGAAAATGCTGGCAGAGGTGGCAGGGGGGTAGAGTTGATAAATTTTTGACACGAAGTTGGATGGTAGGGGAATACCTTGAACCACAAACCCTGCCTGTGCCTATGAATGCATGGTCAAATGTTCACATAAAAACAAACAAACAAACAAATAAAACGAAACAAAACAAAAAACACACCAGAGAAAATATGGTCTTTTAGTTTGAGATTTCCATAAGTATGCTGGTTCTTATATTCTAGATGGGAACATCTTGTTCTTTAACAAATAACATAAGTCTGAAGGTTACTTTTCAAGGGAGTGGAGTTTTGGAATACAAGCTAACTATCTTTAGCCGGTCAACAAGGATAGGATATTTATCTAAGAAAGAATAATTGATCTATGATTCCGCCTTGAAGCAAATGAGAACTATTTAGACAACGAAAGCTTTCATTCAAACAAAGTCATGCTTTGTTTAGGACTTATCATTTTTAGACTTTCTGCAAACTTTTATTTCTCTTATTTTACTAAGTCCCATGATTGAGTACCAACATAGAGAATTTTTCTGTATTGATTCGTTGGTTTTATTATGAAAACTCCATATGAAAATGCTTTTGCATCTCTTATAATAAATATTGTGTTTATAAACTTAGAAATAAGTTAATAAATAGAAATAAATAACTAAAGTTTTGATTAAAACTGTGACACACACTGATCATTTTAAGTTATGAAGTAATAGCTTAAAGTAATGCATAAATTTCAGATAAGTACACATGTGCTTATTTTCTAAGTAGAACATTCATTTTTTGATTCAAAATACTTATTGAGCACTTGTTACATGGGTAACTCAGCACAAAGAAGTGGAAATACAGCAGTAAACAAACAAAAGACTTACCTTCATGGAGACCGCCTGCTAGAATGAATGGGAGACAGAGGGTTAAGATTTTAAAAGCGCTCTAAATAATAATCTGAATAAAAACAGAAAAAGGGGATAGAATATGATGCTAGTCATTGCTTTAGTTGGAGTAGTTGAGAATGGCTTCTTTATTATCATTTTTAAATTTTAAATTTTAATTAATTTAAATAGGCTCCACGTCCAGCATGGTGCCCAATATGGGGCTGAACTCATGACCCTGAGATCAAGACCTGAGCTGAGAACAAGAGTTGGCTGAGAACAAGAGTCGGCTGCTTAACTGACTGACCCAACCTGGTGCCCCGAGAATGACTTCCTTAAATAAAGCACCTAAATGGACTGAGGATGCCAGCCTTAAAGAGTGCGAAAGAGGAATTCTAGGAGATGGAGAATAAGCGCAAAGGTCTTGGGGTAAGTATAATTTTGTAGGGAATGAAATGAGGGAGGAAAAGATGGTAGAAAATAAGGACAGAGTTCTTCCGGGTATGGAGATCACAGAGTAAAGCCTTTCGATTTTGTTCTAGATGTAGTGGGCAGCTTTAGGAGGGTTTTGAGCTGGGAAGTGATAGGATCCAAATTGTTTCAGAAGCAACACTCTGGCTGCTCTGTGGTCAATAGATTTTAGTGACACAGGAGTTGGTACACCCATTAGGAGACAATCGCAGTTTGTGTGGAAGAAAGGTAAGAGGCAGTGACAGGAGTGATAAAAAGTTATCAGACTGGTGATACATTCAGAGAATGGAACTTAGATAAAAGCCTTTTCCTACCATAAATGTTGTTGATTCCTTCATGTCAAAGGAGAAGAAAATGGAGAGGGAAGAAAGAGAACACATTACCTAGAAGTTTGAGTTATTATTTTTAAACAGTATTTTCTTCTTATAAGACAAGATCTTATAATGAGGACAATCAAATCAGTTTTTGATTCTCTGTGAGGCTGACATTCCACTGATCACGTCTTAGGCTAATGTGATATACTTATTTTTCAATATAAGATTTATTTATTTATTTATTTGAGAGAGAGAGTATGTGTGCACATGTGAGTGGGAGGAGGGGCAGAGGGAAAAGGAGAGCAAGAATTCTCAAGCACACTCCCTGTTGAGTATGGAGCTCAATACCAGACTTGTTCTCAGGACCCTGAAATCATGACCTCAGCCAAAATCAAGAGTTAGACATTTAAATGACTGCCCCCCCCAGGTGCCCCTTAATTTTCAATATTAAAAAAAAGCTGCTTGAATAGAGTTTAATAACAATAATGCCAAATTATATTTATCAAGCACTTCACCACGTGCCAAACAACATGTTAATAGCTTTCTAGAACTTATTCACTCCTCACAATAATCCAAAGGCATGGTTACTATTATCTCTAATATCTCATATTAGAGAGGAGTAAACTGAGGCCCAAAGAGGTTAAATATTTGCCCAAAGCCACAGAGCTAGAGAATGACACACCTACAAATCAAAACCAGGTCTGCTTGACACTGAACCCAGTCTAACAGCTAAGCTGTTCTGTGTATAAATCTATTAAAACACACACAATAATGACAACAACTGAAAAGCCTCAAGTGTTCCAACTATTCCAAAGAACATTTTTAACTGACATACACCATATTCTTTTGACCATTTGATAGCACATAAACACAGTCATCTTTGGCTATATGAATTTTTTTCAAGATTTACTTATTTTTATTTTGGGGGGTAAAGGAGGGTGAGAGAGAGTGGGAATATCAAGCAGATTCCCCACTGAGCTCAGAGCCCAATGCAGGGCTTCACGTGGGGGCTCCACGCGGGGGCTCCACGCGGGCTGGATGTCATGACCCTGAGATCATGACCTGAGCCAAAATCAAAAGTCGGATGGTTAACCCACTGAGCCACCCAGGCGCCTCTAGCTATACGGATTTTTACTCAGCAGGTATTACTTAGAGAAGTTGATTTTCCATAGAAAAGAAAGTAACTCATCAGATGTGAGGAATGTTGCATTTTTTTCACTTGGTTATGTTCAGCACTCCATGGATTTGATTTTTCTTCACTATCAGGTTAATGGTAGATGAAACTTTGAAATGCATATGCTTCTTAAATACACACAGGAAAAGAGATAATATCTTTTGAACTTTATGTTAGAGTTGGCAACAGGAAACAAAAATGATATACTTTACAAAAGCAAAGCAAAATAAATATATAAATAAGTAAATTAAACTTCTATACAATTCCAAAAGAAAAGTGTTACATCTTGAGAAGCCAAAGCTTCCTTCAAAACCTTAAAACTGAGTTTTCTATTTGTCTCTCTCAGATGATGTTCCAGGGAAATACATTGCATGAAGAGTCTAATTTGTTGTGCAGGGCACAAGATAGTTCCAGCATTCGGTAATAATATTTTTAAAAATTATAATTAGAGAGGTCAGAGTTTTCCAAGGGAAGTTAACAAGGTAAGGGCAATAGGTAAGAGAGATTAAAACACTAGTGCTCCCTGTTCCCTCCCTGCCAGGTAGAAACTTGGCAGTGGCTGCTCTTGCTGCCCCCCTGTATAGCTCTGAGCTTAGCTACCTCTGCTTCCTCTCCTTGTTCCTCCATGCTAAATAGTGGGAAAGACATCACTGTTGCTGGTAGTTGGACATGTCCTTATCCTTGCTGGTTTCCTTAAAGCTGCCTACACCCCTGGAAATCATACTTTCATTCAACTCCCTTTAATTCAACCTTTAAGTGGACTATCCCTTCACTGACTCATACACTGGTCTGCTAATGCATATGTCAATCTTATCTCCTACAAACCCAAACCATTGTTCCCAAAGTCTAGCCACACTCCTCTTCTTACTGTCCTTTGAATGCATCATCACTTCCATCACTTTGTGTGTCCATGTGTATTCTTTCCTCATCTTAGATATCTCTTTACTTCTGTTTCTATCAAACTCCTAGTCATCCTATAAAAGTAATTCAAACACCATTTTCTCCATAAAACCTTTCCGAACCCTACAAGGCCAAACAACCTGACTGAACAAAACTAAACTCTTTCGGCTCACGGAAATTGATCTATGGATCCTAACAGAGAATGCCAGAAGCAATTAAATGCAGCACCTGGGGCATGTCACACGTCACTTTTGTTTACAACCCATAGACCCGAACTAGTCGCGTAACCCTGTTACACCAAGAGGCAGGCAAGTAAAGTCCTCCTAGCTGTAGGAAGGAGAGGTGACCTAGATATGGGAGAGCACGAGGAGACTTTACTACTTACCTAGACTTTGAAGAGCTTTTTTTTATTAACCAACTTTTTTTTTCTTAAATGAATGTATTTAAATAGGAAACTGCATCTGTTCATGAAAAACTTATATTAGTTCAGTTATATTTATATATTAAAATAAAAGAATTACATTATATAGTTCTTTTACTTATTATCTTATATCTATTATATTATATATCTATTATCTTATTGTACTATGTTATCTATTATCTGTTATATATATTACTATATCTATTATGTCTATATTATTATATCTACACGGTATCATCTATTGTGTGTGTATATATAAAGTGATAACCATAGTGAAACAAAAGTATAATAATTACAAGACTAATATCTGTAGGGGCACCTGGGTGGCTCAGTCAGTTAAGCCGCTGCCTTCAGCTCAGGTCATGATCCCAGGGTCTGGGATCAATCCCCACATTGGGCTCCCTGCTCTGCGGGGAGCCTGCTTCTCCCTCTCCCTCTGCCTGCTGCTCTGCCTACTTGTACTCTCTATCTCTGTGTCAAATAAATAAAAACCTTTAAAAAAAAAAAGACTAATATCTGTATATCACTTAAATAACACCCCATATGCCATTCTCTGAGAAGAACCATTCTTATGTCAAAAAGTTAATATTTACTGGGCACTTGACAGCTGACATCAAGTGTTCTAAGTATTTCCTATGTATTGATTCACTTGATTTTCCCAACAATCTACAAGTGATAAGTGCTCTTTCTTATCCCCACCATACAGATGAAGCATGTGAAGTCCAGTAATTTTCCCGAGGTTGTATTGGTAGCAAGTGGCAGAGGCAGAACGTGAACCCTGATGGCCTGATCCCAGGGGGTTCACTTCCATTTAATCTCCATAATCTGTGTGAGCAACAGTAGGACAGCTACTCCCCTTGTGTCCTCATCACTGGCCACACTGGCTGGTACAAATTATGAGCTGGATTCTTTTTTTGCTTGCTGAATGAATGAATCAGGAATATTCCCCTTCCATCTAGTTTCTGACAAAATACACTACTGCTTTGATTTTTAGTGTTAGGAAAAGGAAAGAACTTAACAAAAAATAAAAATAAGACTAAATAAAACAAAGAGAAAGTTACAAATTTCAAAAGTTCTCACCAAAAGGGTTTTCACTAGCAGTGAACCATAAAGTCTTATTTCTTTTATTTCTTCCTAATTCTACCACTATATCTTATATTTGAGAACCCTGTAAGGCCCCTCTGTATCCTTGAACACAAAGCCAAAGCTATGTTCTATTTTCCCTTAAAGCCTTTGTTTCTTTGTCCCCTGCTCCCCTTCACTTTGGAATTTTAGAGAAAGGCAAAGGACATATGTAAATAATAATAATAATAATAATAATGGCTAACATTTATTAAGTGCTCACTGTGTACCACAGAATTAATCATTTAAATTTCCATTTAGATCAAATAAGATTCATTCACATTTCAAATAAAACTCATCCTCTTTTCCCCCACACAAAAAAGATATTATGAAGCATTTCATAAAAAGAGAGAGAGAGAGAAAGAGAGAGAGAGAATCCAGAGAAATGAGCTGGAAAGTAGCCAGGAATAGTGGTCAGTGCTTGGACTAGAAGCCCTAAGAAAGAGTATTATCAGATGTCTATGGTGGAAGTGGGAGGTATACATGACTTAGCCTCAACTAAGAGAATAAAGTGAAAAGTAAGGTAGAAACAGGACATAAAGGAGTGTTAAGCAGAAAGGGGGGAAGGTGGAGGCATAACGGAAGGAAATCCCAAGGTCTAAAATGTGTATGTTAAGGAATTCTTTCAATTGAGTAATGTTTAAAAGAGTCTCATGGTAGCCACTAGCCATTGAGTAATACAAAATAAATCTTTCTTTTATCTTAAATAGTAGGATTTGATTCTTCATATGTTTTATGACTTCTGATAAGAAAGATTATGTTTTCATGTAAGCATGTCATAAAGAATTTAAAATGTGCAAGTTTTAACAAGATGCTCAAAGATCTAAAAACTGGAGTTTTAATAGGTGTTTTGCAAGTAATATACTACAACCCTCTATCAGAGGGTTGGAGACAGCACATGAAAATAACAAATTTGACGGGTGTGTAGCTCTGGAAGCTTGTCTTCAGAGAAACTAGTCAGTGATTGATAACTGGGCATATTCTTTAGCAGACTCAATATGAGTTTCAATAAGTTTAAGAATTGAGAGTCTCAAGTTACAAAATTATGTCTCAAGTTACAATAATTGGTAAAATTAAGTCCTTTAAGAACTAAGCCAAGTTTTGACTCACACAGTACTAAAATGAATTTTTCTTACCAGCTGGGAGGCAGGGGAACCGGTGGCCGTCCATTAAATTATTTGAAAAAGCTAATCTTTAAGGCCTAAGTGAAGCCTCTTAGAATGTACATAATTAAAGTAATGTTTGAAGTCATTGAAAGAATCAGCAATAGCTGATATTGTATTTCTCAGGTTCAAAAATGGCTAAAATGCAAGGATTTTTTAATTAAAATAAAAACAAAAGACTAAAACTCAGAGAATTTCCAAATCAAAAATATTGTCACAGTTATATATACAACCAAACTCCAAAAAATATTTTGAAGGGACAAAGTTTAGTCATGGTAAGACAGCCCAATTAAATTTCTGGAAAGAATGGGAAGCCCTCTACTCTGTGCACATTTTACTCCACGTTTACAAAATGTTCAAAGTGTGGTCATTTGCTAGTGGTAAATGATCATAAGGAATCAGGTATTATAAAACAGGTATTTATGATGGATGGCACTAAAATCGTGTTCTTTCATAATTTATTCATGACCCCAGTATGGAAATCACTGGTCCAACAGAGCAAGTCCATTCTCCAAAATTTCAGGATTAACTCAAGAAATCATGATTCTATCATGGTGTCCATTAGAAGGAAGCCAATACATAGAACTTGTTTTAACAGTGTTGGAGCAGTTTGCAAACATGAATCAATGAGGCAACCCTGACATTAACAAAAGGAGGAAGAAGATTCCCTGACAGGGAGTGAGGATACTGTGTGGACAGGGTGAGAGGATACTGTGTAACCAAAGCCAGGAGTCAGACTGCCTGGTCCAAGCCAGGATCTTGGAGGAGAAGTAACACAGCTAGATATGCTATCAAAGAGGTGACAATATCCTTCCTCTCTCCTCCTTCAGCTCTCTTGAAGTGATTTGACAAAATCAATCCTAAAGCCAATTGGCAAGGGAACCTGGGAAATACAATTTTTAGAGGTCAGATCCTATGACAGAGAACAATTCAAAGTAAGGGCAAATGGGCAATGATGGACATATCTTCCTCTCCAAAAATGTGTTTTCTTTGCTGCATATATTCTGATTATCCTCAAAAGGTGTTTTTTTTTTTTTTTTGTAACTAAAGGTTTTCTTTTAAATTGAGACATAATTGACAGTTAACATTATACTAGTTTCAGGTGTATAACATAGTGATTCAGTATTTGTAAATACTGTGAAATGATCACGATAGTAAGTCTAGTTGGCATTCTTCACCACACAGAGTTACAATTTTTTTTTCTTGTGATGGGTACTTCTAAGATATATTCACTTAGTGATTTTCAAATATACAACAGAGTATTATTAGCTGTCATCATCATGCTATATGTTACATTCCCATGACTTATTCACTTGATAACTGCAAGTTTGTATCTTTTGACCCACTTTACCCAGTTTGGTGACAGAGACTTCATATGAAGATAACCTCAACATTATTATGCAAAATGAGAATTCTAGTGGGAAATGGTGCCAGAACTCAAATGGGTATCATCAGATATCTTCAAAAACTTTAACACTAAATGTGGAGGAAATCAAGTATCCTCATGAGAAAGACTTGCTGAGGATTAGGATTGAATGGAAAATAACGACAGGACTTATGTTCCCAAGAATTCTCTTTAGGCTTTTCTACTATTTCTTGGGAGTTGGAATAGATATGTGAAAATGAGACTCTTCCAATATGTTGAAAAAGAAAGCCCCACCATTTTTAAAAAAGAATGAGCATTTAACAATATGTCAAGCATATAAAATGAGTTTATAAACATTAGTTCATTTAATATTTACAATAAATTTGGTGAAAAAGCACTCATTGCTCACTTTACAGATGGTAAAACTAATCTTAGAGCTTTAAGGATCTTGCCCAAGGTCAAACATCTGATAAATGCTAAAGCCAGAATACAAATCCAAGTCTCAAAGACTACAAAGTCGATACACTCAACATTTGCTGTAGTGCTAATATATGTGTGAAACATTGGTAAATTGTTACTGGATAGAAATAATTTTTTAAAAGTACATGTGACCTGTGTGAGCAGAGGTATCATGCTTATTTTTTATCATCTACAACAGCCTCAGGTTCTTATCTTTTCATGAAGATATTGCTTTATTTAGTCGTAGATGTAGGACTTTGTTAGAGGATCCTCCAATTTTCTATTTAAGGTTATATAGAAAAATCATTCTTTCCTTAGCAACCAGAACTATGTTGAAAAGGGCCATCAAGCTTCTCACTTGGATCCATATTACCCATTTAAGAGCCTAGATGTGTAAATCAACAGCAGTATTTGAGTACATGCAATCAGACTGAGCCCATAGCTTTCATAGAAAAAAAAATTGCTTTCTTACTTAATATTTAATGAAGGCTAGTTTAGTATAGTCTCTATGGATATAGTAAAAGTAATTACTTCACTAAAAAAACAATTTGGCTAAAAACTGCAAAAAATGAAGCATTATTTTCTTCATACATTATATTACTTAAAACAACATTCTTTAATACTTCAGGAAAATGAATCTAAATATTGTAAGTTCTAAAGGTAAAACTGACATTTCCCAGTGGTAATCTTTCTTAGAGTAGTTCATTTCTTTTTGGTCACAGTCTTCAGCTGAGTATATTGCAACATATTTTAATGCCCCAAATGATATCCATACGAAGAATGATATAAAAGGTGACTTCCCATTTCTGTTAAAATTTCCTTTAGCAATCAAGTATTTGAAATATCTGAAAAACTGATTCTTCTCTGGCTATTCAGTTTTTATTTCCATTTTTCCTTTAGTCTTTAACAAGGTTTCAATTATACTTGTAACATTCCCTACTGTGACATATAATAGAAAAGCAATTGGCCTTTAATTTTGTCTTTCTCGCCTTTCTTACCATAGTTTAATGGTCAAATAATAATATTAGCTATCATTAAATTGTGTTTTTAATGTATAAGCTGATATTTTGCTTTCTATTTTCCTAGAGTGGTTCATCTACAGTACATATCTAAATACTTTTAAAACAAGCCTAATAATTCCTTAAAGAAATCAAATTGGAACCAATGCAGACAAATGACTAGGAAAATTATGTAGGTGTGGTTCATGTCTAACCTACAGTCATTATATTAAATCATGATGTCTGGGACAGCTGGTTGAATTTATATATTAAACATAAATTTTCTAAGTGACACTTCTTCTAATGCACTGTGATTTTACTTTTCTGAACTTCAAGTCTTATTAAAATGACTCAAATAACTATACTATAAACTCACACAAATTTCCATCAAATTTAAGGTTTATGGAACATGTCACCTAAAAAATGTAAAAACTATATTGTTCTCATTTCTTTTTTGTGTGTGTGCTTGCTATTTAAAATCCAAAGACCTATACTTGATAGAAATAGAGGGTAAAGGACTGGATGTGAACATGTTAGAAATCTAAATATGAACAAAATTACCTTGTATTCCATTCAAATGACTGCATCATGTTTTTATTAAACTATTGGGAGAGATGAATTATTTCAGGATGTGATTAATCTTTCTGTGAATACGGAATATAGAATAATTTATATATTTTCTCTTTAAAGTAATATTAATTCAGAAATTATACTACATATATTATTTTCCACAGGATACGTTTACAAATTATTGAAATTCAATAGGAAAATGCTATTATTTATCGAGGTATAATTGATAGAACTATAGTTTCAGGTATACAACATAATGATATGATATTTGTATACACTACAAAATGATCACTGCAATAACTCTAGTACCATTTATCACCAAAGTTACAAAAATATTTTTTTGTGATGAGAACTTTTATAATTTACTGTCATGGGAACTTTCAAGTATACACTATGATATTATTGACTATAGTCAGTATGCTGTACATTACATCTCCATTACTTATTAATTTTATAATTGGATGTTTGTACCTCTTGACTCCCTTCACCTTTTCTGCCTACCATCCAACCTCTATCCCCTCTAGTAATCACCATTCTATTCTCTGTATCTATGAGTTTTGTTTTGTTTGTTTTGTTTTTTTAGATTCCATATATAGGTGAAATCATATAGTATTTATCATTCTCTGTCCAACTTATTTCACTTAGCTAATTCTCTCAAGGTCCAACCATGTGCTTGTAAATGACAAGATTTAAATTTTTTTTTTTTTTATGGCTGAGTAGTTTTCCATTGTATATACATTTACCACATCTTGTTTATCCATTCACCCATCAATAGATACTTAGGTTGTTTCTGTATCTTGGCTATTGTAAATAATGCTGCAACAAACATGGAGGTGCACATATCTTTCAGGATGAGTGTTTTTGTTTTCTTTGGATAAATACCTAGCAGTGGAATTGCCGGGTCATATGGTAGTTCTATTTCTAATTTTTGGGGGAACCTCCATACTGTTTTCCACAGTGGCTGCATGAATTTATATTGCCGCCTACAGTGCTCAATGGTGCCCTTTTCCCCACATCTTCACCAACACTTGTTATTTCTTGTTATTTTGACAATAGCCATTCTAACAGGTGTGAGGTAGTATCTACTGATTTCGATCTTGCATTTTCCTGATAATTGGTATGTTGAGCATCTTTTTGTGAGCCTGTTGGCCATGTGTATGTCTTCTTTGAAAAAATGTCTATTCAGGTCTTCTATTTATTTTTTTAATTGGACTTGTTTTTGTTTGCTATTTAGCTTATGGGTTCTGTACATACAGCAGATATTAACCTTTTACAGGATATATGATTTGCAAATATTTTCTCACATTCAGTAGGCTTTTTCATTTTGTTGAGGTTTTCCTTTGCTGTGCAGAGTTTTTTAATCTGATGTAGTCCCATTTATTTTTGCTTTTGTTGCCTTTGCTTTTAGAGTCCAGTCCAAAAAATCATTGCTGAGACCAATATCAAGGAGCTTACCACCATATTTTCTTCTAGGAGTTTTATGGTTTCACTTTACATTCAAGTCTTTAATCCATTTTGAATTGATTCTTGCATATAATGAGATAGTAATTTAGTGTCATTTGTTTGCATTAGCTGTCCTGTCCAGATTTCCCAACATTGCTTATGGATGAGATTGTTCTTTTCCTGTTGTATATTCTCACCTTATTTGTCATAAGTTAATTGTGGGTTTATTTCTGAGCTCTCTCTTCTGTTCTATTGATCTATGTGTCTGTTTTTATGCCAATACCATAGTGTTTTGATGACTACTGCTTTGTAATGTAGTTTGAAATCAGGAAGCATGGTGCCTCTAGATTTGTTTTTATTTCTCAAGATTGCTTTGCCTATTCAGGGTCTTGTGATTCCATACATGTTTTGGGATAATTTGTTCTATTTCTGTGAAAAATGCTGTTGGAAATTTGATAGAGATTGCACTGAATCTGTAGATTGCTTTGGATAGTATGGAATGCCCAATCAATGATCATGGAATATTTTTTCCATTTGTTTGTATCTTTTTTAATTTCTTTCATCAGTATCTTATAGTTTTTAGTGTACAGCTCTTTTACCTCCTTGGTTAAATTTATTACTGAGCATTTTATTATTTTTGATGCAATTATGAATGTAACTGTTTTCTTAATTTCTCTTTCTGATAGTCTGTGTATAGAAATGCAAGTTTTTTTTGGGGGGGTATATTGATTTTGTACTTGGAACTTTACTAAATGCATTTATTAGTTCTAACAGTTTTTGGGGGGGAAGTCTAGCGTTTTGTACATATAAAATCATGTCACTGCAAATAGTGCCAGTTATATTTCTTCCTTTCTAATTTGGATGATGCCTTTTGTTTCTTTTTCTTGCTTAATTTAAACTCTGGCTAGAACTTCCAATACTATGTTGAATAAAAGTGGTGAAAAGTGAGGATTCTGTCTTATTTCTGAATTTAAAGGAAAAGCTTTCAGCTTTCACCATTGAGGATATTAGCCGTGAGCTTGTCCTAAATGCCCTTCATTTTGTTCAGGTATGTTCCCTCTATACCAACTTGATTGAGAATTTTTATCATAAATGGATGTTGAATTTTGTCAAATGCTTTTCTGTACCTATTGAGATAATCATATAAATTTTATCCTTTGTTTCATTCACATGTATCACATTGATTGATATGTAAATGTTGAACATCCTTACATCCCTGGAAGAAATCCCACTTGGTCATGACGTATCATCTATTTAATGTATTGCTGAATTTGGTTTACTAATATTTTGTTGAGGATTTTGGCATCTATGTTTATCAGGGGTATTAGCTATAATTTCCTCTTTTTGTGGTGTCCTTGCCTGGTTTTGGTAACAGCATAATGCAGGACTCATAAAATGAGTTTGGAAGCGTTCCCTCCTTTTCAATTTTTTGGAAGTGTTTAAGAAGAACAGATATTTAATCTTCTTTAAAAGTTTGGTAGAATTCACCAATGAAGCCATCTGGTCCTGGGCTTTTGTTGCAAGGTTTTGTATTACAGATTCAATCTCCTTACTAGTAATTGGTCTGTTCAGATTTACTATATTTCCATCATTCAGTCTTGAAAGATTGTATGTTTCTAGGAATGTATTCCTTTCTTCTAGGTTGTCCAAATTATTGGCATACATTGTTCATAGTAGTCTCTTATGATCCTCTATATTTCTGTTCTGTCAGTTGTAACTCCTCTTTCATTTTTTATTTTATTTGAGACCTCTTGGTGAGTCCAGATAAAGATTTGTCATTTTTTTTTTTATTCTTTCAAAGAACACAACTTGTAATTTTATTGATTTTTTCAATTTTATTTTTAGTAACTATTTCTGCTCAGATCTTTGTTATTTCCTTCCATCTATTAACTTAGTGCTTCCTTTGTTCATCTTTTTCTAGTTTCTTTGGGTGTAAAATTAGATTATTTGAGATTTTTCTTGTTTTCATCTGTCTCAAGGTATTTTTAAATTTCTCCTTTGATTTGTTGACCCATTAGTTGTTCAGTAGCATGTTCCTTAATCTCCACATATTTGTAACTTTTGCCAGATATTTTTTGAGTTTTCTTCTTGTGACTAATTTCTAGTTTCATACCATTGTGCTCAGAAAAAAATGAATGATATGATTTCAATCTTCTTAAATTTGTTGAGACTTGCTTTGTGGCCTAACCGATCTATTCTGGAGAATGTTCCACATGCAGTTGAGAAGGATGTGCATTCTGTTCTTATTGGATACAATTATATATATATATATAATATAATATATATATTATATATATATTAAGCCCATCTCTTTTAATGTGTCATTTAAGGCTGATGCTTATTCATTAAATTTCTGTTTGGATGATCTATCCACTGATTCAAGTCAAGTATTAAAATATTTTACTATTATTATATTGCTCTGAATTTCTTCCTTTAGTTCTGTTAATATTTGTTCTGTATATTTGGATGTGCCTATGTTGGGTGCATAAATATTTACAATGTTATATTCTCTTGTGGTACTGATCACCTCATCATTATGTAATGTTCCTCTAATTTTTATGACACTCTTTGTTTCAAATTCTATTTTGTCTGATAAAAGTGTTGCTACTCTCATCTTTTTCTATCCCCTTGCTTTCAATCAGCATATGTTCTTAAATCTGTAGTGAGTCTCTTGCAGGCAACATAGATGGGACTTGTTTCTTTAATCCATTCAACCATTATATATCTTTTGATTGGAGAATTTAATCTATTTACATTTAAGTAATTATTTTTTAAAAGATTTTATTGATTTTTTTTTTTAGTGAGAGAGACAGAGTGAGCCTACACAAGCAGGGGGAAGGACAGAAGGAGAGGGAGAAAATCCCAAGCAGACTCCATGCTGAGCATGGAGCTGGATGCAGGGCTCAATCTCAGGACACCGAGATCATGACCTGAGCCAAAATCAAGAGTCAGACACAACCAACTGAGTCACTCAGGTGCCCCCATTTAAGTAAGTATTGATAGGTATACATTTATTGCCAATTAATCATTTACTGGTTATTTTGTAGTTCCTCTGTTTCTTCTCTTGCTGTCTTCCCTTGTGGTATGATGACTTTCTTTAATGTATGTTTAGATTCCTTTCTCATTTTCTTTTTGTGTATCTACTATAGGTTTTTGCTTTGTGGTTACTTTGAGGCTCACATATAATATCCTATATATATAGCAGTCTATTTTAAATTGATAGTGACTTAAATGTGAGCACATTCTAAAACTCTACATCTCCCCATCCCCCATGTTCTATGTTTTTGTTGTCACATTTTACATATTTTTATTTTGTGTATTCTTTAATGAATTATTGTAGTTAAAGTCATTTTTACTCTTTTGTCTTTTACCCTACATACTAGCTTTATAGGTGACTAATCTACTACCTTTACCATATATTTCCTTTACCAGTGTGAATTTATACTCTCATGTTTTCTTGTTATTAATTAGTGTTCTTTCTTTTCAGCTTTAAGAAGACACTTCGTCATTTCTTGAAAGGCTAGTTAAGTGGTGATAAACACCTTCAGCTTTTGCTTGTCTAGAAAACTCTTTATCTCTTCTTCAATTGGGAATAATAACCTTACTGAGTAGAGTATTCTTGGTTCAAAGTTTTCTCCTTTCAGCACATTGAACACATGATGCCATTCTCTTCTGGCTTGCAAAGTTTCTGCTAATATTTTAATGAAGCTTCCTTTGTACATAACAAGTTGTTTTCCTCCTGCTACTTTTAAGATTCTCTCTGTAACTTTTGATATTTTAGTTATAATATGTCTTGGTTTAGATCACTTGAGGTTCATCTTTTTTTTTAAGTAGGCTCCATTGCCCAGTGTGGAGCCCAGTGTGGGGCTTGAACTCACAACCCTGAGATCAAGATCTAGCTGAGGTCAAGTGTCGGACGCTTCACTGACTCAGCCATCCAGGCACCCCCGGGTTCGTCTTATTTGGTACTTTCTAGGCTTCCTAGATCTTGATGCCTATTTCCTTCCATAGGCTAGGAAAGTTTTCAACTATTACTTCCTCGAATATGTTTTCTGTCCCTATCTCTCTTCCTTCTGGGCCAACTCTGATGTGAATTTGTTGTTGCTGTTGTTGTTGTTGTTGTTGTTGTTGTTGTTGTTTTAACACATAATGTATTATTTGCCCCAGACCCTGATGTGAATATTAATCCACTTGATGTTGTTTTCCCTTATGCTGTCTTCACTCTTTTCCATTCCTTTTCTTTTTGCTGCTCTGATTGAGGTCCACTGCCTTATCTTCTAGCACACTTATCCTTTCTTCTGTTTCATCTAGTCTGCTGTTGAACCCCTCTAGTATATTTTCAGTTCAATTATTGTATTATTCAGTTCTGTGACTTTTGTTTGGTATGTCCTCATATTTTTTATCTCTTTGTTGAAGTTCTCACTGTGTTCATTCATTCTTGTCCCAAGTTCTGTGAGTTCCATTATTTTGAACTCTTTATCAGGTAAATTACCCATCTCTTCATTATGGCTCTTTTTTTTTTTCCCCCTTGTGGTTATATCTTGCTATTTTATTTTCAGCATATTCCTGTTTTATGTTCCTGTTTATGTTCAGCATATTCCTCATTTTGTTTGACTCTCTGTTTCTGTATATCAGATAAAACAGCCACCTCTTCCAGTCTTGAAGGAGTGGCCTATGTAGGGATGAACTCTGTTGTTGAACCTTGCTCTAGCTCTTGGTTGTTTCTTGAATCTTTGTGATTGTTCAAGCAGCCTAATTTATTCTTGATAGGACCCAGTTATTGAGGGTGTGTCAGACCCCACACAGGTGGGGATCTCAGTCAGCTTAGTTTCAGGCTGATTGAGAGCCAGACCCTTAGGCCGCAGCTTTTCAAGTATACAAATATAAATAGCTCTGTGGGGCAGTCATAAACCGTGCTGGCCTCCAGACCAGGTGATCTGTCCCTTATGTGACAGTTGCAAAAATCAGGGCTCCAGACAAATGTATAAGCTCCTTTCTTGGAGGTACTGGTGAGCTGAAGCAAGTCCTAGGGAGAGCACAAGATGGAATCCCCCAGCCTATGTTCCCTGAAACCCTTTAGATGTGTGGCAAACCTGAACCTGCCCCTCATTCTGAAGCTCCAGGTCAAGTAAATAGGCTTTTTACAGAAGACTGGGAGTGTGTTTCAGTCTTCTATCCATATGATGATAAAACCTCCCTGGTTGTTACAGTCCTCTGGAACTTAGAAATCCAAGCCCTCCCACCCTCTACTGGCCACCAGAGCCAGGTGAACAAAAGAGTCCCCTGTGTGGTCTGCACATGACCGGCAGCTTTAGCAAGTCAGCTGGTGAGTGCAGGAAGCACACAAATCTGCTAGCTTTAACAGGCAATGGGAGACTGGAGGAAATGTGTGCATCTTCAAGCACTAGTAAGGTAAAAGAAGAGTGCAAAAATGGTGTCCACCATCTGGGAGAGGGTCTTTGTAGGTCCCTGTCCCTCCAGCAGACTCTTTTAAGATTAGCAAATAGATCTCCTTCACAATTAGCCTACGCATTTTTCAAACTGCTGCTTTTGCGCTGGGACTTTCTGTGTGAGAGCCCTTTAAAAGTGCTACCTCAGTTCCCTACAGTCCCCTTGAGTCACCTGGACATAAGCCTTGTTGTTCTTCTTTTTTTTTTCTTTTTTTTTATTGAAGTACAATTAACATATGCTATCCTATTAGTTTCAGGTGTATGTCATAGTGATTTAATATTTTTAGACATTACAAAGTGATCATCATGATAAGTCTAGTTACCATCCGTCACCATACAACGTTATTATAATATCATTGACCACATTCCCTATGCTGTACATTACATCCCCACGACTTATTTTATAACTGGAAGCTTGTACCTCTTAAAGCTAGATGCTTTAGGGGCTCATCTCTCTGGTGATGGTTCCAAGAGCTGGGGTACCTACTGTAAGGCATAAATGTCTCACCTGTCAGGGAGAAGCTCCTACCTTGTGAGACCCCTCCCAATTGTAAGTCACTGTGCTGCACAGGTGGGGTTTTTGGCAAGAGCACATCTCTCCCTTTCCTACCTGTCTTGATGTGGCCCTTTTATCCTTTTGTGGAGGAGCTATTCAGATAGTTTTCAGGTCTTTTTCAGAGGGAACTGTTCCATATGTAGCTGTCTATTTAGTGTGTCCACGAGAGGAGGTGAGTTCAGGATCTTCCTTTACTGCTAGGTTGTACTGCCCCTGGAAAATGCAATATTGAAGTCAGGAAGCAGCACAGCGTAGACAAGTGGAATGGGAACTGTGGGAAACATAGCAATATGTGTAACAGAATGTCCATCATCATCATTACTTTTGTTTTTTACTTATTATCAATATGCTTTTGTTATCCCAAGTTCTTTCTAAGGATAACGCTTTTAAGCAGAGGGCCTTTATTAAGCTAAATACCTTAAAAGGTTTGGTTGTGCAATCCTGAAGCTAGGAGTCAGAAGAGATACATTTGTCTATATAATACAGGAAAAAAGAGGTAAAGAGAAGAGAATGACCTACATAGTGTAAAATGTGACCACTTGTTATGATTGCAAATCTGCCGTAAATTCTACTCAACTTATGAAAGCTTCATAGGCATGAATCTATGGCAAAGACTACTGAGGGGACTGTTTTATGTCTGGACTGGATGTAGAATATAGAGGCTGAGGAAGATAATCCTAGAAATGAGAAGAATCATGGGCAATGTCACAGAACACCAAGCTTTTAAAAAATTATATGTTATCTAGAGACCTAAAGGAAGGTATTGCTATTATCTTGTGAGTTTCCAATAGATGTGGAACTTTGTCTACCTTGTCAGCATAACATTCTTTGTGCTGCCTTCATAGAAAGTAATCAATATATATTTGTTACATGAATATTCCTTCTTCAATTCAAACTGTATACTTATAGTAAATTTCAAAAGTAACCAGGAACCATTTCTCCCTTTCTCTTTACTAATTTTCTATACCTGTCAATCTGTGGTATTTCTGCAGAAATAAGCTTGCCTTAAGCATGTAATGACATCTTGCCAAATTACCCGGATGAAAAATAAAAAAATCAGTCAACCATAGATTCACTATGCTATATATTAAAATAAGAATAATGCAGTGGTTTGAAAAGTATAAAGTATTTATTGTTATTAATCAATCATCAACATAGATCTGCATACAATAAAACCCATTTTTAATAATTTGCCTCTCAGTGCTTTTCCAGTCCTTTGTCTCCTCTCCTGATGTCAATACTAAAAGGATCAGTCAGGCTGTTAAAGTCAGTGGAGATTTAAAGCAATGTAGAAAAATCCATAAAAAGGAAACTAAAAACTCCATACTTGCCCACCTGTGTTTCAGCTACAAAGCTTCCAAGAAGAATATCAACAAAGAAAAAGAGACAAAGAGATAGAAATGGAAAAAGAAGAAAAGTAGTCTATGGAATTGTCCCTTGAATCAGAAAGGAATACCCCCCTGACTCTTTATCAAAGTTCTGCTCCAAAATTATATTATTCCCTGGTGCAGTTTTCTTAAATGAATCAGACTGCATAATCCTAAATGAAATCACACTGGGAAAAATGAAAGATTTTAAAACTTTATCAACTCACTAGAAAACCACTGATGATCAAGATTAAGCCATTGGTAACTTCTACCAGTATGAAGATTGTTTTGTATATTACCTCTGTCAAGTTAGTGAACTTTCTAGTCTGTTAGTCCATACACCTCTTCAAAATGAATTATAATGAAATAATACCATGGGAAGGAATATTAACATTTCAGCAATGCAATTTCTTAACCCAGATGGGAAACCACTTGAGCTTAAAATATAATGAGTAAGGAAAAAAAGATGTAAAACTCTGTGCATTTCATTTAATTCATAACCCAAATTTCCTGATGTGCTTCCTTAGAATGTTTCCAAGTCTCAGGGTTTGCTTAAGATATATTTTAAACTATGCGGACATCCATTAATTTATACGCAAAAACACAGGTCATAGAGCTGTGAAGTTATTCCTTAAATCTTCTGTGTAGAAGACAGAACGAGCAAGAATAATTTATCCTAAAAATTAAAGCCTCCGTCCTCCCAATATGCTGACTATCTACCTTGTCCTTCAAGTTCTTTAAGAACATTGATATCACAAGCTCTTGATCACCTATTCAATGTTCATTCTGCTTTGCTGTTTACAATTCTTTTCTTACACACTTTAAATGATCATACCTTAAATTGGACTATTATCCTGTACCCATTCCTTAGGTAGCTGGCAACCCAGAAGAATCTATCCCTAGATTTATAAATTGTCTCCTCATATCCATATCTGGTTTTTTCAAAGTGAATGCTAACTTAAAAAATATTGGGTTTTAGAGAAAATGAGATAATTTTAGACTTTCTTTTTAGACTTAAAGAAAGTTGCCAAAATAGTATGGAAAATTCCCATATACCCTTCACCCAGCTGTTCCTTTTGTTAGTTACTTATATAACCATAGAATATTAATAAAAACTAAGAAATTAACCTTGGTACAAATATAGTAACTAAAGTACAGAATTATTTTGGATTTCATGATTTTTTCCACTAATGTTCTTTTTCTCTTTAATCTAAGATTCCACATTACATTTAGTTGTCATGTAACTTATATGCCTCCATTCTTTGACAAACTTTTAGTCCTGCTTTCATAACCTTGATATATTTGCAGAGTATTGGTCAGTTATTTTGTATAATGTCCTTCAATTTAGATACACATGGGTTGGTTTTATCTTGATTATATTATACTTACTCTCAGGACATCATATCAGCAGGTCTATATCTATAACTGGTGAGGCTAATCTTGATCCCTTGGTTAAGTGATTTCAGCCACAAGTCTCTATTATAAAGTTACTATTTTATCCTTTGTAAATACTCAGTGCTTTGGGGTAGATAATTTGAGACTGCAAATATTTGTTTCTGCTTAAATTTTAGCCCACTAGTTTCAGCATTCATCAGTGGACCTCGCTGATAGAAATTATTATTGTAGCTTTTTAAAATTGAAGTAGAGTTGCATATAATATTACATTAGTTTCAGGTATACAACATGGTAATTCAACAAGTTGATACATTATGGTATATGAGCTCACCACAAGTGTAACTACCATCTGTCACCATTAACGCTATTATAATACCATTGACTATATTCCCTAGGCTGTACATTTTACCCCGTGACTTATTCATTTCATAACTTGAAGTCTGTGTCTCCCACTCCCTTTCACCCAGTTTGCCCATCACCTCTCACCCTCCAGTCTGGCAACCACCAGTTTATTCTCTGTATTTATAGGTCTGCTTCTGCTTTTTGTTTATTCATTTGTTTCGTTTTTTAGATTCTGCTTATAAATGAAATCATATGGTAGTTATCTTTCTATGTCTGACTTACTTCACAGCATAATACCCTTTAGGTCTATTGTGGCATTTTCAAAGGTGATTTTCTATTTCCCTCATTCTTTCCATGTCCATCAAATTCTTCTGTAAGAGATTACAATCTCTTCTTGTTTGTTTCAGTATGGACTCTTTGTTTTATTCTTTGCTTAAGCCAATATCATCATTTATATTTTTGCTAAAGATTTTGTCTATTGGAAGCCTTTCAGGCTGGTCTCTGTGCCCTTTTGACATGCTTCCATCTTTTATATCTTCCTCTCTTGTTCTCCTCTTTTCTCTCCTCTTCCCTCCCCTCCCTCTCTCCCTTCTTTCATTTTGTACTTCCATACTTAATGGCACTACAAGGTACTCTAGATTTATCTTATTTTCCCTAGCTCAAATCTGGAATCAATCCATTCTTCAAAGGACTTTGACTTCTTTTACTTGAGAATGTCATTTGCAAACCAAGATTTGGATAGTAGATAAGGCTCAATACTAGTGGGTGTCACTACTTCTCATCTCCCTCAGTGAACAGAGCTATTAAATCCAAGCTATTAAAACAAATCCATCACTCCATATTGGTACAATTCTGGTTCAGAAACACGGATCATTCTAATCTTCATCCTTCCCTTATGAAACTTCTTTCTCCAAAAGTCAGTGATCTGGTTTTTATTATCAACAATATACTTACTACTTCTCAAGCCCTAGGAAATATATATAAAATAATTTCAGAATTGCTAGCCCATACCTCTGTGAGCAACAAATTTACCAACTATAATACAGGATTTGTGTACAGTACTTTTGGTCTTCATATTTTCTAATCAAAATGCTCTTTTCTAAAGCAACTTTGGTCAGTTTCATTCTTCCCCATCCCTTTAGTATGGTTATACTGTTTTTTTTTAATGCAATTAGGTCCATTTGTCAGATATATGTTAATCATTCTGCCTTTACCTAGGAATCAACATCATTGGTTATTTTTTTATTTGCATAAAGTAAAATTCCATCTTTGCAGTATAGAATTATATAGTGTTATGGGCTGAATTGTGTCCTCCACCCCCCATCCATATATTGAAGACCTAATAGACAGTCCCTCAGAAAGTGACTGCATTGGGAGAAGAGGCCTTTAAAGACGTGATTAAGTTAAAATGAGGTCCTTAGGGTGGAGCTTAATTCAATCTGACTGGTATCCTTATAAGAAGAGGGATTAGGACACACAGAAAGGCAGTAGGGGTACGAGTGCAGGAGAAAGACCACATGAAGACATGGGGAAAATGTGGCCATCTGCAAGCAAAGAAGGAACCCTCAGAAGAAAACAAACCTGCTAACACCTTGATCTTGGACTTTTAGCCCTCCACATTATGAAAAATAAAGTTCTCATGTTTAAGTCACCCAGCCTGTGGTATTGTTACCTCTAGCTGACTAATATGTATGGGTTTTGACAAATAGAATCATCTAGCCATTACTATAGCTCTACGCAGAACAATAGTTTCACGACTTCAAATTTCCTTCATGCTGACCCTTTATAGTAAAATTCTCTCTGCACCTCAAAACTCCTGGCAACCAACTGTTTGTCATTTCCATAATTTTTCTCGTTCTGAAGTGTCATATAAGTAGAATCATCTATTATGTAGCCTTTCACTTACCAAAACACACTTAAAATTCATCCACATTCCTGCAAAAATGGCTTGTTCCTTTTTATTGCTGAGTAATGCTCCATTTTAAAAAATGTATTGCTATTGTTAAATCCATTCACTAGTGAAGGACATCTTGTTTCCAATTTATAGTCTGAAGACTACAAATAAAGTGGCTATGCACACTCACATACAAATTTGCATGTGTGTGTGTGTATATGTGAACGTAAGTTTTCATTTCCCTTGAGTAGATACCTAGAAGTGGAATTGATGAATCATGTAGCATATGAATATTTAACATTTTAAGAAACTGTCAAATTAGGATCGCCTGTGTGGCTTAGTTGGTTAAGCATCCAACTTGGTTTCAGCTCAGGTCATGATCTCAGGGTTCTGAGATTGAGCCCTGTGTCAGAAGCTCCACTTGTCGGGGGGTGGGGAGGTCTGCTTGGGATTCTCTCCCTTTGCCCCTCCTCCCACTCTCCCATTCTCTCTTTCAAATAAATAAATCTTAAAAAAAAAAACAAAAAACTGCCAAATCATTTTCCAAATTGCATATACTATTTTGTATTTCCACCCATAATGTGTGGAAATGCCACTTGCTCAATATCCTTGTCAGCACTTATTGTCATTTTTTCTTGTCTTTCTTTTTCTTTTTGCCATTCTATGAGAGTTATTTGCAGTATTCTTTAATACCCTTTTAATATCTATGGTGAGATCCCCTCTTTTGGTCCTCATATTGTTGATTTGTGTCTTGTCCCTTTTTTCTTGGTCAGTTTGGCTAGAGGTTTTAAATTTTATTGCTCTTTTCAAAGAATAAGCTTCTGGCCTTATAGATTTTTTTCTATTATTGTTCTGCTTTAATTTCATTAATTTCTACTCTTATCTCTATTATTGCCTTCTGTTTATTTTGGATTTAGTTTGCTCTTCCTTTTTAAGAGTCTTGAGGTAGAAACTTACATTAATGATTTGAAATCTTTGTTCCTCTCTAATATAAGAAATTTCACTGCTTTAGCTATACCTACAAATTTTGATATGTTGAGCTTTCCTTTTCCATGAAATGAAATGTTTTTGAAATGAAATGAAATGTACAATACGTTCTTCAATTTCCTATAAGACTTCCTCTTTGATCCATGGGTTATTTAAAAGTGTACCACTTAATTTTCAGGTATTTGAGGATTTACCAACCATTTTTCTGTTCTTGATTTCTAGTTAAATTCCATTATGGTCTAAAAACATGCTTCTTATGTTTTTATCTTCTTTTAACATTTTTGATGTTTATTTTATAGCCTAGAAAATGCCCTCTCTTGATAAATGCTTCCTTTGTAATTGAAAAGAATCTGAATTATGCTGTCTTGGGTGGAGTGTTCTATAAACGTCAGTTACATTTAGTTGGTTTATACTTTTGCATAGGCCTTCCAGATTTTTATTTTGTTCTACTGATTATTAAGAAAAGAGAGTTGAAATTCCCAACTGTTGTTGTGGAGTTCTCTATTTTTCCTTTCAACTCAAAGAGTTTTTGCCTCATTATTTTGATGTTCTGTTGTTTGTTGCATACACGTCCAGGATATTATGTATTAGTGGAGAATTGACTCATTCTCATTATGTAACATCCTCTTTGTGATAATATTCCTTCTTCTAAAGACGATATTTATCTCATACTAATACAGTTACTCCAATATTCTTTTAGTTGTATGGTATACCTTTCTGCATCCTTTATTCTGTGTCTTTTATTTAAAGTAGATCTCTTATAGATAAAATTTAGTTGGGTGTTGCTTTTTCATCCAGTCCTGACAATCTCTGTCTTTTAATGCATTTTTTTTAGGCTATGTATAGTTTGGATAATTTTATATATGCTTGGTATTTGTTTTATCTGTTGTTTTTCCACTACTTTTTGGTCAATTGAGTGTTTTTACATGACTTTATTATCTATTAAGTTACTATTTAAATCTCTTTTTTAAATATTTTAATGGTTTTCCTAGGGTTTATAAGTAAATATCTCTAAGTAATCACAGCCTACCTTTAAATACTATATTGCTTTACATACAATGTATGATCTATGACAGTGTATTTCTAGTTCTTCTCTCCCATCTTTTCAACCCAATTAAAATTTACATATACATAAATAAAAATGCTTTGGTGCTATTTTTGCTTTAGAAAATCATCTTAATTAAAAATAAAGAAAATGGGTTTATTTTACCTTCCTTTGTTTCTCTTCTAGCATTCTCCATTTCACTATTTAGATTCAAGTTTCTGTGATATAATTTTCCTTTAGTCTAAAGAATTTCCTTTTACATTTTTTTGGAGAGTAGGTCTGCTTGCTATGAATTCTTACAGGTTTTGTTTACCTAAGAAAATATTTATCCTTCATTTTGGAAAGATAATTTTTTCAGAATATAGAATCCCAACTTGTTGATTTTTTTTTTTTCACTACTTTAAATTTATCATTCGATTGTCTTCTGACCTGGTGTCTGCCCTAATTCTTATTCTATGTTAGGTTTGTTTCTCCTCTGTCCACCTTCAAGATTACTCTTTGCTTTTTGTTCTTAACAATTTACATATGATATACCAAAGGATTTTTTTTCTTCTTTTTGAATGTGTGATTTGTTGTCTCTCATTAACTTTGGGAAATTCTCTTTTATTCTTCATGTATTTCTTCTGCCTTAATCTCTTTCTCTCCTACTTCTGGGATTCCAATTATACATATTAGAACATTTGATATGACTGCTTTTAGATGTTCTGTTTTTGTTTTATTTTATTTATTCCTCTTTTTTTTCTTTGTATGTTTCAGTTTGGGTTATTTCTTTTGACTAGTCTTCAAGTTCACTTTTTTCTTCTTTCCTTTCATTTTGCAGAGTCTAAAAATGAGTCCATTGAAGGTTTGTGTTCCCTCCCCTACACCAAATACATATTTGAGTCTGAACCCCCGATATGTGTGCATGAAGCCATATTTGGAAATAGGGTCTTTGCAGATGTAATCAATTTAAGACCAGGACATACTGGATTATCATGGGACCTAAATGCAATTGCTATTATAAAAGAAAAGAGAGGGAGATACGGGTGTAGAGACACAGAAGAGACATACAGGGAGGAAAGGCATGTAAAAATGGACACAGAGATTGAAGTGATGCATCTATAAGACTAGGAACACCAAGGATTGCTAGAAACCACCAGAAGCTTTTAAAAAGCAAGAGAAGAGGGGCACCTGGGTGGCTCAGTGGGTTAAAGCCTCTGCCTTCCGCTCAGGTCATGATCTCAGGGTCCTGGGATCGAGCCCCGCATTGGGCTCTCTGCTCAGCAAGGAGCCTGCTTCCCTCTCTCTGCCTGCCTCTCTGCCTACTTGTGATCTCTCTCTCTGTCAAATAAATAAATAAAATCTTAAAAAAAAAAAAAAAAAGCAAGAGAAGATTCTTCTCTAGAGCCTCAGGCAGAGTATGGCCCTGCTGACGCCTAATTGCAAATTGCTAGACTCCAGAAGTATGACAGAATAAATTTCTGTTGTGTGAAACCTTCAAGTTTGTGGTAATTTGTTTCATCAGCCCTAGGAAACTAATACAGGGAGAAACTGCTCAGTAAATGTTATCTACAGTTTATCATTGAAACACAGAAGGGAAATAATTCATTTGGTCAGTGGAGGAGCTGCTAAAGAAAGTCTTCAGTGGTGATCATTCAGGAAGAAGAAGGGAATGGTAATTCAGATGAAGAAATGTCATAAACCAATGTATTTAGAAATAAATGTCTACCTCTACAAATTTGATTGGAATGTTCAAGAGGAGTAGAGGAAGGTGATTATAGACATGAATGGTCTTTGATGGACTTCCTATGCTATGCTAGAAATATATTGTCTGTGTTACTGGTAATAAAGTTTCAGAATAATTTTTTTAATAAGAGAGTTATGTGATCTAACTAGTATTTTATAAATATAATTCTGAAATTTCAGAAGGCTATTGAAATTGTCATGGCTTACTTAGGATGATGCAATTCTATAAGGAGAACAGGCAAAGAAGACAAGAACTATTTTACGTGAAGAATTTATATAATTATAGGCTAATTGGAGTGACTTAGAAGACTGAAACTATAATTATTTCCAGATTTCTGGTTTAGAATATGAGTAAAGTAACATTTACAAAGAAATGGAATTCAACAGAGAGAATTGCTTTAGTGAGAATAGTTAGAGAAAAACAAGTTGAAGAAAATATCCAGTTGAAAATGTCTAAATAGCCTTTGCACATGTGGATCTGAATATTTGTGGAAAAGATTTTAATGAAGTCATAGACATTAGAGTTATTAAGTTTAGATAGAAGTTGAAGAATTGATAGTAGACGTGCTGACCCTGGATGAGTTAACACAAGGAAAAAAATAAGACTGAAAAGAAAAAGAGGAACCTATTATGAAAACTAAGAATTAGGAGTCAAATTTATAGCCTGAGGATATGGAGATAATGGAATGGTAAAACTCAAAGGAGAAATTTCAAGGAAAGGATTACGTGAACTTTTACAAAGTATATCAGTTAGGATGGGCTGAATTATGCTGTGGTAACAAACAAATCCAAACTCTTAATGACTTAACACAGCAAAGACTGGTTTGTTCTTCATAAAAAGCACAGATTACTAGAGGAACAGAAACTAAGTTCCTCAGGGACTGAGCTTATGAAAGCTCCATCCTGACACGTACTTTGATGATCACTGAAATAAGGGAAAAGATGTGTGGTGAACCATACACTGGCTCTTAAAACTTCCATATATAGTGACATGTTACTTCTACTCATTTCATTGACCAACCAAGTCACACCCTAAATGTCTCAATGGCAAACTTACCAAGAGGATGGCAAGGGACAATTTTACAACAGTCCAAGAAGACGAAATAGGATATTTGTGGAAAAAGTTCTAAGGAAGGGGACTCGAGAGAAAAAAAGATATGGAAGAGTTACTCTAGGAAATAAGAGGCACTGGTGATGAGATACAAGCAAATAAATTACTGAATGAAATGGTGCAATGAGATGGGAAGCATTCATTTCTAGTGGATCAGGGCAACATATTTATGAGATTTTCTTAGACATTTTCAGTGGCTCTGTCAGTGAAAGAAATGAGACAGGAAGTTGGATTGACACGTTAGATTGGGGTTGTAATTGATCCACAGGGTCAGTGAGTGAGGGAAGTTAAGTTTGCCTGTAACACAATAATTAATAGAATGACCACAAGTTATAGTTTGGTTGAAGAAGGAAGGAATAAAGATATGATAGGACAGATAAACTTGAAAAAGGGGGAGAGACCAAGGAGCTAGAGATCATGATGACACTGGAGTATAGGTTAAGAGATTGTGCGTGATTGAGAAAGATAAAAAGCTTTTTGTAGTTTTGGTAGTTTGGGAGGTGGGCTAATGAAGTGCTCTGCCAAGAGCAAACAAAGGAATTAAATTATAGGAATTAAAGGAAATAACTATGTGGCTAGTTTCCCTGAATTTCTTGACTCTATTTGAGAATCTCCCCTTTGCTCACACCTTGGAGTTAGCTTCCTTTTAGAGTTGTGTGGTCAACCATACCATTAGACTTTACTGAAAATCAACGTACCTCAATGAGCATAGTTCAGCAGTGGGATAAGAGCAATCTGAGTTTGAATGTTGCTCTAATGATTATTACTGAATTAACTTCGTCAAGTTATTTCACCTCTCTGACCTCTTGTATAAGGCCTCTTGTATTCTTCATGTATAAGTTATGATTTATTCAATAAATATATATTAATTATCCACTTAATAATGTGTATTTATAGAATGCCTACTATGTGCCAGGCCTTCTGCTTAGCCTAAAATAGAGTGAACTTGCAAATACAACAATTTTGCCTTTTATCATTTAAGGCCCAGCTGAAAAACAACCCTTGGATCTCTAATCATATTGGGGGGCAAACAGTCCTTTTTTTGCTTCCAGAATCCTTATGTTTAGGCAGCAAAGACCCCAGACTCAAAAGCTGAATTTTGATTGATCTCAATCAATACTGGCAATTTAGTTTTCCTTTGTCAGTGTTTGATCTGGAGATGAGTATGTGGCCCAGCTCAGGCCAATTAAATGTAATAAATACCAGCTAGAGGGCTTGTAGGAAAAATTTTCCTGATTAAAAGAAAAGGCCAATGAGAATGGGGCTGCTTTTTTCCTCCCCATCCCCATTCTTCTTAGCTGAGGTTCTGTCATGTAAGAACATGATGGTACAGCTACTGCAGCTATTTTGAAACCATGAAGGAAAAGCCAAAAGAAGTACTAATTGACTTTTCTGATATTATTTAGTGGCTGGGCTAAAAATATGCATCCAGATTTCATGCAATGTGCAATAATCAAGTGTCTTTGATACTACCTCATTGAAAGTTAGGTATATTGAAACATAAGTCAAATATATGAAATGATTCACTTAATGATAATTAATGGCTCTCTTCTCGGTATTCTTTCAATGTTTTATAATTTATTTAGCTACTTCTTAACTTGCCTTCAGCACCATGTGTGTGTTCTTTGCTAGACTATAAACTTTCTTTAACCAATTATTTTTTGCTTTTCCACAATTAACCAGTTTCTCTCTTAGTTGGGAGTCTCTCTCATCTCATAAAATGACCCCTCATCCACCCAGAGCTACAACTCCAAAACATCATAATGATTCTGGATGACTCAGTTTCCCTCCCATCCACAGCCAATCTATCTGCAAGGCCTGCTGGTGTCTAATATCTATTTCCATTGTCACTCAGTCCAAACCACCATCATCTCTGGCTTTGGTTATGGGCAATCAACTCCTAATGATGGTTAGGTCTAACTATCCCCCTCTGTGAGTCTTTCTCAACAAGGCGGTCAGAGTGACTTTTGAAATAATAAATTAATTCATATACTCTCTTCCTCCTAAAATCTCTCTGATAGATTCCCACTGTATTTAAAATAAAATGCAAAGCCCTTGCCTCAGGAACAAGGCTCTAATATTCTAGTCCCTGAATCCCCCTCTCATTACCACATTCCATATCCTCCAGTCACACGGGCCTCCTTCTTGTTCCTCAAACCACAGAGACTTTCCCTGTCACAGTGAGTTTGAACTTGCTCTTCCGTCTGAATCACTTTCCCCAGTGGCTCCTCAAATAGCTGTCTCTTCATTACAGAAGTCTCACCTCAAGTGGCATCTTTTTAGAACATTGTCCCTTGCCAGCCCACGTATAATAGGAATCCCCCTATTCCTCTCTAACCATGACTTTATCCTCTTTAGTTGCTTTATAGTTCTAGATGCAGATGATCTAATATTACATTATTTGTTTCCTTTTGCTTTTTGTTGTTGTTGTTGTTGTTGTTGTTTTCTGTCTCACCCAATTAGAATGTAAGGTTCATGAGATAAGGGAGTTTTCCTATCTCATTCATAATACCATATCCCAGCACTTAAAACAGTACATAATAACTGCTTACCAAATATGAGTTGAATGAATAAAACTGTGTGCTTTTTCTCGTCCTTATCCACTCCAGTGCTCAATATACATTTCATGGCTACTCAATAAATATCTATTTGCTCAAGATATGTTTGTTGAACATTTTGTATGCAAAGCTTTGTGTAAGGCACTGAATATATGCTGGTGAAGAAGAAAGAGAATTAGAATTCTGGTTTCCTTCTAGTTGTGCTGCAAAATATTTAGGAAAATTCTTTGCCTACCCTCTGTAAGGTGAAGGACCTTGATGTCTGCTGATTTCTAAGATGTGAATGTAGTTCAAACCCAGGACAGCCTTAATTTTTATGCTTAAAATACATGTACTTCTTTTTTTTTTTCAATGTCAAATGAATCACTACATTTTCAACACTTGATGATCCTTATTATCGTGAAATATTCTGCAATTAACAAAAATATTTAGACAACATTCATTTGTAGAATCATAATATAAAGTATTCTCTGTTTGAAAATGAAATCTTGCCTAAGGCTAGTTCTTACCAGAAGTTCTGTGCTTCCACATTACATATGCATTAATAGTTTGTCTGAACTCGACGACAATTTTTAATTTTTCCTTGGCAATACAAGTGTTTCTCTTACATTCATGAATCTCAATGATCTTTTCTGGTTGCTGATCTCAAGTCCACAGACTCTCATCTCTTTTTAACACTGCTTTTTGTTACAACTCCTGTTAACTCCAAGAGAGTTGTTTCTTTCAACTAACTGCTCTTTTCCAATAAAAATCACTTTCCTCAGAGAAAAGTAGGAACTGTATATGGAATGAGCAATAGTGCTAATTTCTTTTCAAATAATCCTATGATTGAGATATGACTATAAATGATAGTAGAAAACCCAAGAAACATACAAAGAAAGGGAAGCAATCTCATTTTATTATTCTTATCCCTCAGATTCAGTATTATCTACAGTTCAGTATTAAAAAAAAAAAAAAGCTGACCACACTGAATTAAAAGTTTCATCTGTAAGTCAATTCAGAGGATTCTTGAGAAGTCAACTTAAGATGATTTATATTCAAGGGTGGAGATATATTTGGGTTATGCATAAATAAAATAAATATAATTACTTATAATAAAAAAAGCAAAAAGAGACCAAATTTAAGTGGTGATTAATAATGAAAAAGTGGCAGAAGTATAATAAAAAAAAAAACCCATCACAGCTATCCAAGAAAAAAAATCAGCAAATATTGGAGACACTAGTTGTTCTGAAGATCTGCAAATAATGGGAGAGAAAGTTGGAAAGCTACAAACATAGTCATTAGAAACAGCAATTTCAAAGGCACCAGTAGTCCTTGCAGACAGTGAGTAAAAGCTTTGGACAATAGGAAGGGAACTTATGTAGAGCTTAACCAATGTCAGAGGTTAGGTAAGTGAATTTGACAATGACACTGAGGATGAACAAGTTTCAGATAGTTGTGGAGTGTGATTATTTGAAAAGAATAAAGCAATTACACATTTTCCAAACTAAATAACTTGAAGTTGTAGAAAGAGTAGCAGAGTAGGATATTGGATTTGGATTCAGTGTAGACTTGTATTATTAAACTCCTATTCCTCATCCTCCAAAACCCAGCTCAGATATGTCATCTCCTTTGAAACTTTTTGTGATAGACTGGACTGTTGCTCCTGGATCTTTAATCATACATCCATTACAGAATTTCCATCCCTGGATTGCTCATGTAACTTTGCAGTACTTCTCACTGGCACAGGTGGGGTATATTTCCTTGCCCCATCAATGTTGAACTTGGCCATTAGATTTCCTTTGGCTAGTGGAATGGGATGGGAGCATTATCTTTAAACATACTTCTATGATTTGGCTTAGCCTCTTGAATGTGTGTGATTTGCCATGAGAAGAGCACACCTCAGTCATTGCTCTTCAGCCAAGTCTAAGATGAAGATACATAGGACAGACATGACCCTGACAGGAAGCATGGAGTTCAGCCTGGACCAGACATAGTAAGTAAAGATCAGCTGAACTTGCAGAACCATGAGCAGGAAAGTTACTGTTTGCTTCTGTAAGCCACTAAAACTTTAAAATTTTTTATTAGGTGGAAAAATTAACTACTTCATCTTTTCAACTCTCTCACATATAGAATTTTTGCTCCCTGTAATGTCTTCGTGTGGTACTCTGAACCTATATCCATTACACTATCCATCACACAGTGATAAACTCTTATGTTCAAATATCTATGTCTTCTAAAACACTGTAAGCGACCTTACTCTAAGGACCTATCTTTTTGGTGTTTTTATTTCACTGCCCTCAAACTAACTGGCCAAAGCAGACAACTGTGTGTTTTCAATAGAGCTGATTTATACTTGTGAATATTCAAAGGAAAGAACAGCAAACATATTTGTAAGGCAAATCCAGTCTGAGATGTTTTGAAGCTTCCGTATCCTATCTATCACCTATTATTTTACTTCAAGCTTTTTAAAATCCCCATTTTAAAGAAAGAAAAATACAGAGAAGAGTTAAATAAATCATGTGGTATTTCAAAAAAATATTTGCATGGCATTCATAAAATTAGTATTGTCAGTTTAAATGCTAAGTCAATCCTAATTCATTCTCATTTATCGGAACCTATTAAAAAGCTAACAATTACTCTATTCTGGCTCTATTTTGGCATAACATATTTTTATGTTGCTGAGTAAATTCTATTTAGACATTAGTTCATATGAGCTATTCTTGAATAGATAAAAAGCAATGAAACCCATTCTCAACTCAGAAGCTTAAATTACCCACACAACTAGTAGCTGTGGATGTAAATACATGTTTAGATGAAAATGTGGAATTTGTCTATACCATTTAGGAACTCAATTTTAGACTGAATTCTGAATGTATGCTTAAAAATTATAATAGAATTTGATTTATAACAAAATGAAAAAACTGAAAGTCACAAAACTCTTAAGCCCCAAATTGTCAAATATGGTAATTTCTAGTTTTAAACGACATGAGTTGTTTAGGCTATCACATAGGACTCCTGTTTTGTTAGCTCTGTAAGACAATATAACATTTATATACACAGGATAGTTCCGATACACCATGCAATGAAGCACCCTTACTTTTTGTTAAATGGTAGTGGGCTCTGTGCTGTACCAAGATGTCCCCTTTAGAACTGCAGGCTTTTCCTCTGGGAGTTGTCCTTTGCTGAGGAGGGCCTCTTCATTCAAGATCACATACCCCTTTCCTGTGGCAGCCTACATCCAATGACCAGCTGATGCTGGCATATAAAATTGGACCCCAAAACGTCAAACTGGGACAACCCTAAAGGACTATCTAAGGTTTAGAGTTTCAGTGGAGTCAATTGGAAATCTCCATTGAGATTGTACCACAGCTCAACCTCTCCCTCTGTCTAGTGGTGCTGTCATCACTCTCCCAATAGCTGCTTATCCCAAGCACACTTCCTAATAAACTTCTCAGTGTCTCCTTCCTAGGAACCTGGACTACAACACAAACCGTGTCTAATAAATGCAACTCAACAACATTCACAGAAATGAACTGAATCACCTTAATTGAACTTGGAGTTAAAAAAAAAAAAGCCCTCTAGGAGCTCATAGTTCTAATGAAATAAGTTATGTAAACACATAGCTATCATATAATGAGGCAAGAGCTAGAAAAGAGATGAACTAATCACTACTTCATTTTAATTGTTACCTGTGGAAGCACTATCAACTGCCCCATATATGATGTGTTAGTTAAAGCCATACTACAAGTTCTGGCTAATGAAATGAAAGCAGAAATGACATGTTCCAGGTCTAGGCAGAAGCATTCTTGAAGTGGAGTTTCATTCCCCACGTTTTTTTCTCTGTTATGGCAAATTGGAAGGCCCAAGTTGAGATTTTGGCATTATGAAATAGAAGTAGTCTGATCCTTGGAGTCACCAGAACTGCCTCACAGTCGCCTTTAGGTAGGAGGAAAAAACAAAAAACTCCCTGATGTGTTAAGCCTCAAGTTCAGGGAATTTGATAGTGTAGCATAACCAAGCCCATTCTGAATAACACATGACTATTTATTTGTACCCATTTGACAAGGAAGGTAAGAATTAGAGGAACTTTCCTAGATCTATGATAATTAAACTGAGCACTGAATACTTGGTAATTGCTTTCTATGGAGGGAAAAGAATTTTTTTTTTTTTTTTTGGAAAGAGAAAATAGACCAAAGATCTAATCAGAACTGTTGGGTCAGGAAGCAACAAGTTGCCATGAGTTTTTAGAGTTTGAACTCTTAACCCAGGCTGGAAGACTTCCATCTGTCAAAACTGTGAAATGTATGCAGTTTCTGTGTGCAGGCACACTTCTCTGGGAAGAGTGAGCACAGAGTTTAGAGCATAGTTTAGGTGAAATCCAATGGCAAGGGATGGGAGGGTGGGAGGAGAGAGAGAAAAATGGCTTGAAATGAGGTCAGGAGGCTGAAATTTATAAGGAACTTCACAAGTCCACTAAAGGAGTTCTGATTTATTTCAACCTCAGCAGTTTATTAAACTGAGGTAGTACTGTGCAATTCCTTCTTACCCAGTCCATTTTCTTAATTTACTCATCAGTCCAAAGTAGGGAAAATATCTCCTACGACTCTTAGGACAAAGTCTAATTTTAACTTGGACCTTTAGGCTCTCTAGGATCTGGGTCTTGCTAACTTCTCCTATTACAGTAGTTGGTGCCTGAACCTTGAAGAGGTACTAAGTGAATTTGAATCCTTACTCTACCAATAGCTGACTGTGTATCACTGTCATTACCTGCAAAATAATGATAATAACACTACTTACTTGGAAAGTTTGTAAGGGAAATTAAATGAACAAATCAATGTAAACTATCTGTATTTTAAAAAGTGCTTTCCACATAGTACAATCTCAAAATGTTGAGTGTTTTCTATGCTGATCCTCCCCAATCATCCAGTCTCTGGGATAATGCCTATTCACCCTTCAAATTCATAGGATAGATGTTACTTTTTTCTCAGAAGGCACAGGTAATCACCTAACTTAGTTTTACAGTGGTCCTCCAAAACTACATTAGGTGATTACCTGTGCCTTTCCACAATACCTTGGACTTTTGAATAGACTGTCCTATAATGTAATCATATCTTTACTTATGTATATATGTACATGAACTCTGAGAAATGGGACATAACTGAAGCATTTTTAGTAGAGGAATGACAGGATATGCATGTGTCTAAAGAATCAGTCTGGCTGCTATATTGAGAGAAGATTCCCTGGGGGCAAGTCCCTAGAGCTGGAATGATCTGTCAGGAAGCAACTGCAGAGATCTAGGTGAGAGATGACTGAAGCCATGGACTGGGGTAGCCGTGATGTAATTGTAATATATAGTTGGCTTCTGGATATACTTTGAAAGTGAAGCTGCAGTTTTCTGATGGATTGGATGTGGTAGCTGAGAGAAATAGGAGTCAAAAGGAATTCCAAGTTTTCGTCCTGGAAGGATGGAGTTGCCATCTACTGATACAAGAAAGACTATGGTGGAACAGCTTTTAGGAAAAAGAAAAAACAAACAAACAAAAAAAAACAACAAAAATAAGAGTTTAGTTATAGACTGTTGTATTTGGGACATTTATTAGACATTCAGCCGGAGATGATGGGTCATCGGTTGGATATATGAGGATGGATTTCAGCAGAGAAGTAGTTGGGAGATGAAGTTATCACCTCATAGATGATCTTTAAAGCTTTCCGACCAGATGAGAGCACCAGGACAGTGAGTGTAGGACACAAGAGGACCAAAGCCCAAGCTTTGTAGACCTCTGACATTTAAATTGTCAGGGAGACAGAGAATGATCTACACTCTAATAGAGCAAAAAGCAAGGGGAGAAAACAGCATATGGTGGTCTCAAAATCAAGTAAAGTGAGAATTTTGAGGAAGAGCCTGTTTATTTCCTTTTTTTTTTTTTTTTTTTAAGACCGGAGAATCAGGAATGGCCCAGTAAAGAGCAAGGATTAATGAAGTCAGAAAGAAGGTAAGATTTGTTGCAGTGCTTTCCATGGGTAGGCAAGAGGAGATGAACTCTGACACACAAGTGGCATGACTGAATTTAGGCAGGAGTATGGAAAGTTCACCTTTGGTGAGAACACAGGAAAGCCCAATCAGGAATATGAGGCTAGCAGGTAGGAAAGTTGGGGGGGAGGGGAAGAGTGGGGTGGAATCTGAAATCTCTCCTCTTTATTTTTTTCAGGTTTTTAGTCATCAGCCAAGCCTCAGTTTCACACGATGTAAAACTAAGATATTAGATTTAGCATATTTCCATGATTCTGTAAATGGGTAATAATTTCAAAAGCACACACTCAAAAAGATTCAAGAGCTGACTATCAACTCTGCATATTTGATTAGTAGGAATGAGTTTATAAAGCACAGTTATTACTATTATTATATCCTTAGAAAATGAAAAATGCCCCATGTTTTATTATATTTTGCTAGCATGACATCCCCACAGTTTCTGGCACATTTATGATTTCTATAGGAACAAGTGTAGAAACTGTCTTGGAGATTGACATAGCCCATCTGTTTTAAAATAGCTTGTGTTATAAAATGCCATATTTTCTCTGAACATCCTCTTACACTGAAGCAGATTTTAAAAGTTAGTATTATTAAGAAATGATCTCTTGAAGTATTCACCTATGTAGAATCATGAGAAGCTTTCCTTAAACAAAATTAGTTTGATTGTAGAAAGTTGGTTCATTCAAATGTTCTCCCCTAATGCAGGATCATTAGTGCTTTGCTAATGATGCATACCTATTTTGCCTTTAATAATGAGCTAAAAAGTTAATTTATAGTAACACAAGAAAATAAAAAGGAATGCAATCTCTATTCCAAGAGGATATGCTTTCCATTTCAAATTGCTGGTGTTCTAGACACAGGCTCCAATTACGAACTGAAGCAACTAGAGACGAATACAAGGGATTTTCAGAAAAATTATCATACAGGTATAGTGTATGAGGAAAAAAAATGCTGCTTTAAAATGTAGTTGGTTTTTGTAGTTGTTGAAATTTTGATAGTCAGTGTTTTTAATATTCCAGGTAAAAGAGTCTCATGACTTCTGTGGAGATGAACTGTCTGCATTTCAATTTAAAGTAATGATGTGAGCAATTTCACTTCATTACTTCCAGCTCCAATATGTTCATAGTGTCCATGTTAATGTCTACCAACAAAACACGAAAAGAACAAAGGCTTCTAATTTGTATAATGGGCTTGAGTGAGATGGCACTTTCACCTCATGGATGAACACACTAGGTGATTAGGTGATTAAAAAATAATTTGGAACCCAGAGTCATACGGTATGTCAACATCACATGCCACTCTCAAATATACCGAAAAGAAGCAAAGTCCTTTTCATTAAACAAAGAGTGTCTTGTCAATATTCAGTTACTAGGAAAACCCATTCATGTTGCACATTTTCTATGTCAATAGGTCACATATTTCTCTCTTACTGAGTCTCACTATCTTTTCATAAGAATGTACTGTGCAGAAGCACAGTAAAGTTGAAATTTCCAGTCTTTCAAACCCAATTTAGAGTGGTCCTTCTCTAAATAATATGCTCAAGTTAAATGCTATAATGAGGGGTGTGAGGGAGCTAAGTAGACCAAATGCCTGCAATTGGTAAAGTAGTATACAGATTCATACAGAGTAATCTGCTAAGGCATTTTACTAAAGAGGTATTGGGTAGAGTCCTCAGGTACTTCAAAGCTTAACACCCAAATGTGCATTCCAGCAGATAAACAAAACATAGATGACTGCCTATCTTGTCTTCTGATCTCAGTGTATTTTTTCCATGAAGATAAGTCAGTGATTTGAATTTATAGTATATTTGTATTTGTTCCTTTCTATCAAAAGTATGTTCTCTTTCCAGACTTGGAAATTGCAGCATGTATTGTAAATTACTTAAAACAGGATGATTCAAAGTTTGTTGTTGGTAATTTCAGCCATCACCTAAAACATGCAAGTATATCTGAATATAATAACAATAGCAAGATGATATTTACTAGAAATCTGGTTGAAGTAAATATTTCTTTCGGTAACCTTCATGCTAAACAGATCATGTTTCCAAATATTCCCTTTGTTTGAAGAATGTAATACATGTGACTTAAATATTTTGTATACCGTATTAAGTAAGCTGTGGCTTTATGAACACATACATGAAGAGATAAAAAGGAAAGTTCTGTTTAAGCCCATGGTCATTTTTTTTAAAGGTTTTATTTATTTACTTGAGAGGAAGAGAGAAAGCACGAGAAGGGAGGGGCAGAGGGAGAGGGAGAAGCAGACACCTCACTGAGCAGGGAGCCCAATACAGGGCTCAATCCCAGGACTCTGAGATCGTGACCTGAGCTCAAGGCAGATGTTTAACTGACTGAGTCACCCAGGGCCCCTAAGCCTATATTCTTAAATTGCATAGTTAAATTAGATTTCATTGGGCATTATTTATTTATTTGAGAACACACGCACAAAAGTGGGAGCAGGCAGAGGGAGAGGGAGAATCTCAAGCAGGCTCCAGGCCCACCATGGAGGTCGATGTGGGGCTCAATCCCAAAACTCCAAGATCATGACCTGAACTGAAATCAGAGTCTGATGCTCTATCAACTGAGACAATCAGGAGCCCCAAGGCACTGTCTATTTAAAATCAATACTGTCCTTTAAGTCCCTTAAATAGCATTTGTTTACTTGGAAACAGATAATCTGAAAAATTACTCGTGGTGGTGTTTCTACAGGATGTCAGAACATCTGTATATAAGTGAAAAAATTTGGTGACTATGTCCAACTATTTCTCCACTCGACTCATGCAATCACTATTTTGCTTTCAGATTCGTTCATTCATTTATTCAACCAACATTTATTGAGTGATTATCATTATCTATAATTAAAACTAGAGAGTGCAACAAAATAAAGTTTGGCTTCATGGAGTTTACATGAAAGGAGACTGGAGGAAGACAGCACAAAGTTTAAATATCAAAGGTGTTTATGATTGCAATAGGCATGAACCAAATACTAAGTTAGTGTTTGAGTGTTACAACTAGCAAAATCACAAATCATTCTTTTGTGTACACTAATAGAAAGCTAATGATTTGTTTGATCAGTACATTTTACTTTTTTAGTAAGGCTTCTTTTTTAAATATATTACATAAAAGCATTTTAAAACTAAAACACACAAGGAACTCTATAATTCAATAATAAGTAAACATGCAGGCACAAAGGGAGAAAATTAGCAAAATATCTGAATAGACATTTTATCAAAAGAAGGTACATAGATGGCAAATAAGCATATGAAAATATTTTCAATATTATTTGTCATTAGAAATGAAAACTTAAACAAGATCCAAGTATACCCCTATTCGAATGGCTAAAATCTAAGAAAAAGAGACTGTGCCAATTGCTGGTGAAGAGGTGGAGCAACAGAAACTCTCGCTCACTGCTGCTGGGAATGCAAAACGCTACCGTCACTCTGCAAGACAGGCAGCTTTTTACACGTTGAACATGGTCTTACTGTGCAATCTGGCAACTGCAACCCTAGGTATTTATCCAAGTGATTTGAAAACTTCTATCCACTTAAAAGCCTTCATGTGGATATTGAGAGCAGCTTTATTCATAATTACAAAAAACTGGACAATCAAGATGTCCTTGAATAGGCAAATGGATAAACAAATTGGTATATTCTGACAATGGAATATTTTTCTGTGATAAGCAAGGAATGACCCATCAGGTCATTTAAAAATATAGATAATCTTAAATGTATATTGCTAAGTGAAAGAAGCCAGTCTGAGAAGGCTACATAGGATTCTACATGATATTCTGGCAAGGCCAAATTAGAAATACGATAAAAAGATCCGTGGTTGCAAGGCATTCAGCAAGTGGAGAGAAACTTGACCACATAAAGCACAAGGGATTTTTGTCAAGGCAATAAAACCATTCTGTATGATCCCGTATCCATTTGTCAAAATCTGGAGACCTTTATAGCACAAAGAGTGAACCTTAATGTATGCGAATTAAAAACCTATAATTTAGGAGGTTGAGGGATCCAAAAATAGAAATGTAGAATGTGGCAAGATAACCCAACTGTATTACAAATGAATGAAATGATCTCTTTGAAGGATGTGATAAAAAGAGGTCCTGACCTAAGTAACTTCAGAAACGAGTGGAATAAAACTCAAGTGGCTAAATCTGTGTCCCAGTGGAGTAGGAGTTTCAAAATTCTGAAAATACTACAAATGTATATTGGAATTGAACCATGAAGTAGATGGATGGCAGATAGTGGGAGCCAGGTTTCTCACTGTTGGGAGTCGAGAGGGAGTTACAGATATATGAGGGGAGAAGGCTGAATTAGAATTGGAGAGATCAGTGTGAAATACGTGTTTAACTTAAGATAGATACAGATGGCTACATATGGAATATTTATAAATGTGTGTACACACACAGGTTATAATGCACCCATATATTATGTTGCTCTATCAACTGAGAGGGCCTTGTACCAAGAATATCTCAGTAGCAAGGAGCACACCTATTGCTCAGATCTTAGTTTCTAATACCATTCTCAAATAAAAGGAACCAGGGATCATTGGAGAAATAACTGCTTCTAGGACTGATATAGGAAGTATTCAAGGTAAGTCTGAAGTATTTGTATGACCAGAAACTAAGGAAATGCTATGTCGAAGGGACAGAGCCTTATAAAAGAGTTCTCAATGGTCAGAACTGGAAAAATTTGAGCAACAATATAAATAAAATTAGATTATAAATTGAAGTATTAAATAAATAAATTAATAATAATAAATTAATTAAATAATAACCAAGAGTCCATGATGATAGAAGTCACTGAATAAATAAAAGGGAAAATAGATAAACATCCCTTATAGAATAATGCCAAATAATTTATATAGGTACCCCACCCTTAAGAAGTAGAATATGACTTGGCTCTCCTTACATGTGGGCTATACATAGTAACTTCCTTCCAAAGAGTAAAATATGTAAAGGAGGAAATAAAAACTAAAAATGGAGAAATCTGACAAATACTATCCCAGCCAGGTGATCAAGATGAACAATAATGATGTCAGATTGATAGTGTGTTCTTTGATATGGGCTGATGAAAATGGCACCTTATCTCTGTAGTTTTCCTCCGCAAATCCCCTAACTCCAGTCTAACTGTAAGGAAAGCATTAGACCAATTCCAAAAGGGGGTGCACTACAAGATTACTGATCACCACTCCTCAAAACTGTCAAGGTCATCAAAAACAAAGAAAGTCTGAGTGACTGTCATAGTCAAGAGGACCCTAAGGATAATATGACAGATACATGTGATGGAATATTCTGGATAGGCTCCTGGAACAGAAAAAGGACGTTAGGTAAAAACTAAGGAAATCAGAGTAAAGTATGGTCTTCAGTTAACAATGATAAAAAGTTTTTTTTCCACTTTACTTTCAACAGACTCATCTCTACCCTTCCCTCTCATTACTCTTATGTCTCAAGAATACAAATAGCTGTATAATCACAGATATCAGAACTCCCAGGGAACTGAGATTTTTCAGGAGATTATTCTTCAGAGGATGAGCTCTTAATAATAATACTAAAAAAAAATTCCCTACCTTTTCAAACAGTACATACTCAACATGATTTAATATTCTCTTGATGGTTCAGTCTTTAGGGATAACATTGTTAAATGATTTACAAGAACATTTTTAGGGCCCAGTATCCTAACTCCAAATACTTCTAAGACAGAGGCAGCATCCCTTTTTAAAAAGCATGTATACATAACAGTGTGCCTGGGTGGCTTAGTCGGTTAAGTGGGTTAAGTGTCTGACTCTTGATTTCAGCTCAGGTCATGATCTCGGGGTCATGAGACCAAGCCCCACATCAGGCTCAGTGCCAGGCACAGAGCCTGCTTAAGATTCTCTCTTTCCCTTTCCCTCTGCCCCTCCCCCTCCACTTGCGTGTACACTCTCTCTCTTTAAAAAAAAAAAAAAGAAAGAAAGAAAAAAAGAAATTACACCTAAGCAAAGGTACTGTTCTCTTCTGTGAGCACTGAATTTGATGTGTCATTAGCTTACCACAGTCTCTTCGTGCAACTACCTGGCCTTCCCTGAAAATTCCTACGATGCTGCATCTTACAACTGCTCCTCACCTCTATGTGTTGCAACCATAGCAGGGGACATAATGTCTCAGACCTTTGGGATACCCCGATGGAAGTCTTGGTAACTCCAGACCCCCACTTGTCCTGGAAAGGGCAGTATCAATACCTCTGCCCTGGCTGCTTTTTCTTTCCTGGAAGATTTCCTTTAAGATAACCACATGGCATGGTCCCTGCTCAAATACTTCTTGATGACTTTATATAAAATAACATCACCTACTGACTGTCTAACACCTTTCCCTGATTTATTTTTAAAAGCACTTATTGCCACCGAATTCACACACTCATTTGTTTACTTGTTTATTGTCTGTCTTCCCCATTTAAATGAAGTTCAGGGAAGGCAGGAACCATGCCTTTCCTGTTCCTTGCTCTAAACCTCATGCTGACAGCAGTGCCCAGTCAGTGAATATTTGTTGAAGAAATGAAGATTTAACTTTTTAGGGTCAGGGTGTTCCTGTATGTTTCTGAAAAATTTTTAGAAATCTCTTTGTTTTGTCTAATCAACTTCCTCTACTCTCACAGTAGTTGCAACCATCGATAAATAAATAATAAACCCTGACTGGGGGTCTGTAATGTTCTCAGACGAGGAAGTATCTGAACTGTGTGTAAGGACTTTATGACATCAATGTTGGCCACTCAAAGGCCTTAAAATTTTCTTGGCCATATTCTGGAGATTTTATGTAAAGCTGCCAAATTGTTATGCTATGAATACAAGAAGAGTTAACTATGACTTTAATTTAATCCTGAACAAAATCTGTGTAGTACAGGAAGTATTCTTAGAAGAAAAAAATGCAACACATTCCCCAACCAAATAGATGCTATTTACAATTTTTAAGTATTCTTTAAAAAAAAATCACACAACCATGCCTCTCCTCTTTAGAGAGTGTAATCAAGAGAGAATTAGATTAATATTGACAAATGCCACTAATTTTGTTTCCCGCAAACATTTTCAAATCATTGAGTAATATGCTGCTATCTACAGGAACCACATGATAACAGATTTTTTTCTCGAGGCCACATTGCCCCTACGAAAATAATTTTAGCAGGCTAAACTGTCATTCAATTTAGAGTAGTGCAAAATGCATTTCCCTTTGGCAATAAGCAATTTTTTCATTAATAGCCAAGACTGATCATTGTAAAGTTCCTTTATCTTTTTATACAGTGCTGTGCAGCTCAAGGTAGTATCACAAGGTCAGAATGAATATAAAACCCATCTTTATTCAAAATACATTAACAAAGACAGTAGGAACATTCTGTGCATAGCCCGACAATGAAACACACCAAAATGTCAGAACTGCTTTAATTATGTGAGAGTACCAATTGTTCTTAACACAAATCAAATGTGTAACAAAAGAAATAAAATTACTTTTAGCTTCTTCACACACCTACTTATCTTACAAAATTTAAATTTTCAGGGGGCTTGAACTCCCAGTTTTATCCTCTCTTCTCCTTTCCTATCTAGGTTTGAAGACAGTTTTCCTCATCTTTCCTTCTGGAAGAGCCCTCATTTGACCATTCTCATGAATGTTACTCCATTCTCATGACAGCGGGTCACATAAACACTGAATATTTCCTTAGCTGAATTCCTGCTATTTATTTGGCAGGAATATTATGTATTTATCTATTTCTATTTATAATGGAAAAATGACAATAAAAAATCAAATGTGTCGACAGCAGCCTCTTTAATTTCAGCTGTTCAGTCTCTCTTATGGGGATGAAGTGACCCAGGATGGCAGTGTGTCTATTGATTAATTACTTATAGGAGTCATCTTCACATAGTCAGATTCAGAATGGGGGTCTCATGAAGTCAAAGAACGTTTATAAGCACACTAATAGTCTGAATTTCAGCTCATGCATTAAAGAAAGTAGAAAACGAAGTAAAGTGGTCATATAGAAATATACATTAGCATAAAAATACAAAATGCACATAACTAGGGCTAATATCTGAAGCAGAATTACACTAAGAAAATTAATTTTTAATTAGGACTTGTCGTCCACTGCCACAGTAGTAGTTTACCGTCCACACAAATTTAAGCTACCTTGCCATGTTAATTGAGAGAGAGTTGCACAGACAAGGACCATTATTAGTAGGCTTCCCCTCCCCTTATTCCCAAAGATATGGTAGTCATGTCACTATTTTCCAACAATGAAAGAAGAAATAATATAGATCTCTTCCAGGTCAGAGGTTTTAAGAAGCAGGTGGATCTTCTGTTCACTGGCTATATATAGACACACTTCATTTTATTGTGCTTTGCAGATGCTGTTTTTGGTTTTAATAAATTAAAGGTTTGTGGCAACCCTGCATTGAACAAGTCTCTACCAGGATTTACTCACTTCATGTCTCTGTGTCACATTTTGGTAATTCTTGCAATATTTCTACCGTTTTCATCATAATTATATTTGTTATAGTGATCTTTGATCAGTGATCTTTGATGTTACCATTGTAATTGTTTTTCAGGCACCAGGAACTGCCTCCATTATAAGATGGCAAAACTAATGGTTAAAAGTTATATGTCTTCTGACTGTTCCACCTGCTGACCATTCCCCTCTCTCTCTCCTTCTCCTTAGGCCTCCCTATTCCGTGAGACATAACAATATTGAAATTAGTCCAACTAATAACCCAACAACAGTGTCAAAGTTTTCGAGTAAAAGGAAGGGTCCCATATCTCTCATTTTAAACCAAAAGCTAGAAATGATTAAACTTAAAGAAGGCATATCAAAAGCCAACATAGGCTAAAAGCTAGGCCTCTTGCCCTAAACAGCCAAGTTGTGAATGCAAAAGAAAAGTTCTTGAAAGAAATTAAAAGTGTTAATCCAGTGAACACACAAATGATAAGATAGTGAAACATCTTTATTGCTGATTTGGAGAAAGTTTTAGTAGTGGCTGGATAGAAGATCAAACCTTCCCTAAGCCAAACCTTAATCTAGAACAAGGCCCTAACTCTCTTCAGTTTGATGAAGGCTGAGAGAGCTAAGGAACTGCAGGAGAAAAGTTGAAAGCTAACAAAGGCTGGTTCATGATACTTAAGGAAAGAAGTCATTTCCATAACATAAAAAGTGAACATAAAAGTGAAGCAGCAAGTGCTGATGTAGAAGCGGCAGCAAGTTATTCAGAAGATCTAGCTAAGATCATTAATGAAGGTAGCTACACTAAACAATAATTTTCAATGTAGACAAAACACCTTTATGTTAGAAGAAGATGCCACCTGGGCCTTTGATAGCTAGAGAGAAGTCAATGCTTGGATTCAAAGCCTCAAAGGACAGACTGACTATTTTGTTAGGGGCTAATGCAGCTGATGACTTGAACTTGAAACCAATGCTCATTTACCTACCATTCCAAAAATCCTAGGGCTATCAAGAATTATGCTAAATCACTCTTCCTGTGCTCTATAAATGAGAAATAAAACCTGTGTGACAGCACATCTCTTTACACCATGGTTGACTGAATATTTTAAGCCCATTCTTGAGACCCGCTGTTCAGGAAAAAAGATTCCTTTCAAAATATTACTACTCGTTAACAATGCACCTGGTCATCCAAGAGCTCTGATGGAGATGTACAATGAGATTAATGTTGGTTTCACGCCTGCTAAGACAACAAACCATTCTACAGCCCATAAATCATGGAGTAACTTTAATTTTCAAGACTTATCATTTAAAAAATATATTTTGCAAGGCTATAGTTGCCATAGATCATGATTCCTCTGATGAATCTGGGCAAAATAAATTGAAAACCTTATGGAAAAGATTCATCATGCTAGATGACATTAAAAACATTTGTGATTCATAAGAAATCAAAATATCAACATTAACAGGAGTTTGGAAGAGGCTAATTCCAACCCTCGTGGATGATTTTGACTTTGGCCAGATTTCAGTAGAAGTAACTGGGGGATTTCAAGAGCAAAGAAAGTGGCTTCTTGAGGTGGAATCTACTCCTGGTGAAAATGCTGTGAAGATTGTAGAAATGACAACAAAGGATTTAGAATATTACATAAACATAGCTGATAAAGCAGCAGCAGACTTTCAGAGGCCTGACTCCAAACAACTTCTACTGTGGGTAAAATGCTTTTAAACAAAATCACATGCTACAGAGAAATCATTCATGAAAGGAAGAGTCAATTGACATGGCAAACTTCATTGTTGTCTTATTGTAAGAAATTGCCACAGTCACCTCAACCTTCAGCCACCACCACCCTGATCAGGCAGCAGCCATCCACATCAAGACAAGAGCCTCCACCAGCAAAAAGATTTTGACTCCCTGAAAGCTCAGAAGATGATCAGCATTTTTTAGCAATAAAGTTTTTAGTTAAGATTTTTAATTAAGATATAGACTACAGTACAGTATAAACACAACTTTCATATGCACTGGAAAACTGAAAAATTCATCTGACTTGCTTTATTATGATACTTGCTTTATTGTGGTGGCCTAGTACTGAACCTGCAATATTCCCAAGGTATGCCTGGTAAACATGATAAAGTCCTCAGGGATGATGGGATTATAAAATGGATGGCCCTGGAACCCCTTGAACTACCATGTAAAGAACTCCCAGCCAACCAGAAACACCTTCAGTAGATCATTACCTACTGTAGAAGGAAAACCACACTTCTACTGCTTTAAACCACTATAACTTGGGGTTGGCTTCTTAGAGCTGCTAATACTAAAGTTCAGCCTTCTTTCTATATAGTTTAGGATTTCATTCCAGGCTCAGATCTTATCCTTTCTGTTCCTACTATATTCGGGTCTCTGTTCTTCAAAGGAGAATTATCTGACAAGTCTAACTTCTATGGATTTTTCCCTTCCCTCATTTCCCATGTCTTGTCTACACTGTATACTAATAGTTCCCAAACCAGGAAGGATATTGAACTAACCTTGGGGAATTACTACAAAAAAACCTATGTCCCACTAGAGCTCATACGCACTTTTAAAAGTTCTCTATATGATGCAGATACACGCCCAGATTTGGGAACTACTGGCATATAATATATGCCAGTATATATATATATATATATTATATTATATTATATATTATATATATAATTAATATAAGATAATATATTCGTTATTTCTGCTCTCAACTTTGTTCAGGAGAGTCAAGGATTTTAAATGAATAAATCTCTACTCTTATTCACCCTTTTGCACAGGTACAAAGTGTTACCTATGCGGAAGCAGCTTCACCTCAAATCAATACTTATGAAAAAAAATTTTTTTTGAGAGAGAGAGCTTGCATGGAGGGCGGGGGCAGAGTAAAAGGGAAAGAAAGAATCTTAAGCAGGGTCTATGCCCAGCGCTGATCCTGATATGGGGCCCTACCTCATAACCCTGAAATCATAACCTGAGCTAAAATCAAGAGTCAGATATTTAACCACCTGAGCCACCCAGGTGCCCCAATACTTGCAAAAACTATTGAGGGTGACCACTTGCTTCAGCCATGCACCCCCTCATAAGGTTCCCAAAGGTGAATTTCACACATACTTCCATCTTAAGACAAATCATCTTATACATACCTTCAAATCTGGTGATAAATAGCAAATATCCAAAACATTATTTTATTAATTAAAAGATGGATTGAACTTATTCTCATGTTTTCAAGTTTGTCTTCTTCTACTAAGTAATAATCTCCTTAAAGACAGGATTCTTAAATATTCTAATACAATTTGTGTCTCCCCAGACTTTCCAAGTCTTTCCAAGACTCTCCTCCCTCGTCCTCTCCTCACTTTTAACACGAAGCTTCTAGCCTCAAACAAAATCTCACCCATTAATTTCTGGGAGTCTGTCATGTTGTGTTTTGTATTTCCTTGAGAACTCAAGTTACCAAGGTACTTAACAGTTGAAGGAAGAATCTCCTCTTGGGCAGCACAGTGGCATTATTTTTCACTGTAGTATATTAATGGAGAACTTCATGGTAACAGCTCTTTCTCTTTCTATAAGTTAAGGCCAGAGCTCTTAAAGGTTGGCCAAAAGTTCAGTATTTGAGAGATACCTTATAATCCTCTCTATTTTCCTCCCTACAGGCAATGAACTCCCTCCTTCTAGATCCTTTTGCTTCTACTGTCAAAACCACTTATGCAAATAAACTTCTGGCTACTTTAACTACAGAAAGAGATGTAAGAGACACTATTTCATGTTGCACAAACCAAATGTTAATACATAAATTAAATTTAAATTTATCTTGTTAATGCTAGTGATTTTAGTATTGTTATGTCTCCAAGTTATTTACATCATAAACTATTTTTTAAAAATTGCATAAGAAATGTTTTATAGTAAATATATTGGTTTATTTAATATGTCCACTATATATCTGTAAGATATGGGTTTAATTTTATAAAATAATAACTCCTCCATTAAATATGAATAGAATCCTGTTCACAAATCTAATCCTTGCATTTCTCTATTGGCCATAACCCATATATAACATATGTATACACTCTTAGGGACAGCCATAACAAGGTTACATTTACTTTTTATTACCTTCAAGTGGGCTATATGTTTAAAGTTATCTTTAAAATATTAATAATTTGATATTTTAATATCAGAGCTCCAAATTTTCTTTGCTCTATGTCCAAATGAATTTCATTCTATATTGAATTTCTTTGGAGTGTTTCCTACATCCACTAGACTTATCCTCATTTTCATCAGCTTTATAAGGCTTGAGATAAATTCAAAGCTCCAATGACTGAAATGTAGTTTAAAATTGGGTTAGTTGGTTTCTCATTATAAGTCCCAGGGTCTTCCAAAGTCAAATAATAGTAAAGTTGGCTCCCTTTTCTAAGTTAACATGCCTGCCGGAGATTTAATATTTTTTTCATAAATAATCCTTCTTTTAGGGAAAAGATTCTAGTTTCACTAGGTTAAAAAAAGATCAAAACAGAAAGCATCATTTTTGCCCAAGATCATAAAAGAAGAAGACCATTTCTAGGCTTCTGGTTACTAGACATTTGCCCCATCATTTTAGTAGGCTATGTTACACACGTTTTGGCATAAATATCCCAAAGACATTGCTTCAATGAAGGAGTCTTCCCTGACCAGAAACAACATTTCACCAAGTACCATTTTAAACGTTATCAGCTCCTTCTTATAATGTGGTCATTTACTGATATGTGGCATTTGGCATGTAGCTAAATATTTCTGTTTCCTCATCTCATATTTACTATGATTCTTGGAGTCAAGATTAATTTTAATAAAATGTATAAAGCCCCTGTCACACTGTCAGATTACAAGATTCTCAATAGGTATTAGTTATTATCGCCTTTCTCCACATTATAAGAAAGTAATTACACAATTTCATAACTAAAATGTCTAGATTTTATAACTAAAGTTCAGATCCATTAAAATAGACATTATTTATGCAACTGCACCTGTTGGATTTAAGGTTTTTAGCACATTTTCCACCAGTTTATTTAACTATTGCTCAGCAATTCACTGCTTTCTCAGTCCCTCATCTGACAGTAGAATAGAGAAATCTTCCATTTTGTATTAAACCTATAGAGACTTTTCTTTGTGGTTTAAGAATAGCCTGACATATGGGCTATTTTTAAATGCTCATGTTAGTTAGTATCTGCTCTGGAACATATTAAAAACTTAGCTCTGAAGAGAAAACAACTTAGCAGCTATATCTCATGACTAGTGAAGTTTAGCGGTAGCCACATATTTTAGTGGAAGTGAAAATAATTACAATTTTCCTCCAAAATGGAGAGACTTATCCTGAACGTGCTGGTAGATACGCATAAAACCAAAGAATCAATTTCTTCTCAGAAACCTAGAGAATACTTCCAAATAGACAGAGAAAAATATAAAGCTATGAATGGATGTTATAATGAGTCTCATGTCCACCCCTGGGTCACCATGAGAATAAAGGAGTAGGAGAAAAGTTATAAAATTTCAGCTCCTTGTATAACCTGCCCCCAAATTTCTCTCTTATACGGAGCTCTTGTACAGTGTTATTATATAAAATTCACATTAGCTAATGCATGTGAAAGTTTTGCAAACTGTTTTCCATATGATTAATTGTTTATAGGACATGGGAAGTTGAAACATGGATAAAAAGACTTTGGTGACCTTAAAAATCTATAAAAATTTGAGTAAACAAAAAACTCTGACTAATGATTCTAAACAAAAGTCTTAAATTTCATTCAGAACTGTAAAATCTGTTTCTGTCCCAAATAGTAATTTCCAATAATCTATTCCTCTTTCCTCTGTGCTTAACACACTCACATGCAGATAAGCACACAAAGCCATTATTATTTTTTATGCTGTACTTTGGAGTGGAATCAGTAACTGCCTTCCTATTCCTTGCTTGTCTTTAAAATTCTGCTGGCAGCCAACTACTGCTATAGTCAAAGCAATGGGACAGTTTGAGTGTTTGCAACAGCATGGTATTTTGTTATGCAATTGAAAGATAAATATGTCTTTATCTTTCCAACTATCCAGTTTATTTCTGCCAAAGTATGGTAAAAGTGAATAGGAAAATATGGGTGAAAAATACTGGGAAATGTAGCAGATACAGAGGGTATTGCTTAAGTCAGAGATTTCCTAATTTGGAAATTTTATTAAGCTAGGTTGGCTGACCACTTAAGCGATACCTTACAAAATGGTCATTCCTTTTTTTTGAAGATTTTGTTTATTTATTTGAGAGAGAGTGAGCGTAAGCATGAGCAAGGGGGAGGAAGACTCAGGCTTCCTACGGGAGCCTGATACAGGACTGATCCCAGGACCAGGGGATCACCCAGGACCTGAGCCAAAGGCAGACACTTAACCAACTGAGCCACCCAGGCGCCCCTGGTCATTCCATTTCGTTAAGGGTGACCTTAGTTTTGCAGCCCCAGAAATGTGATTTTTCAATGCCACTCTAAGGAATAGACTTCTGGGAACTGATTCATGCTAAGTATAGCTATCAGATTCTGAATGATTCAGAATGTCACTGAATTCTTTACAAAGAGTAGTATGATTATTCAGAACTGCTTAGCAGTTATTTCGGTTTCTCAATATATTGTTCCCTTCTGGAATCAAATCTGTAAGAAAAGTTAAATTATACTAGAAAGCTAATTGGTGAGCATGGGAAGAAACAAGTGAAGCTCAGTTCAGCCCAATTCTGGCTCCTACTATCTTTCAGATATTGCTGAGCACTAGGTATACAAAGATGAATGAGACAAGAGTCTACTCTCAGAAAGTCAATGAGGCAGGGAACCAAAACATAAATACATGATATCAGCCAGTGTTCTTAGCTGGAAACCAACTATAACATTTTCACGTAGGAGAGTTTATTAAAACAATAATAAGCTGCTAGAAGGTATTGCTAGAAAGTGATGTTAGGGCCATATTAAAAGGAATAATGCCCCAAACCACACAGGAAAGTCAGTATGGTAAGGACAACACGGTCACCATCTTTAACCAGAAAATACTACACCTTGCCCTCTCGAGACTCACTGGCACAGTACACTGCCCCTGCCCCACTACCACATCTCCTCTGCCATTGTGACCCCCAGGAGTCTGAAATGCTTTCTAACAGCAATGCAACAGTGTTCCTCATGCTCCCTGAAACTATTGTGTTGTACAACTAACTAGTAGAACCTAGGTCACACGTTTGTACATTATCTCTAAGAGCCTGGGTAAGCTAACACGGCACTTTCAATTTCTATTAACATTAGGCTTTGGTTCCCTCAATATGTATGTATTTATCTAAGCAGGAGAAGAAAGTTGAATTCTGGGCAGCCATCAATAATGACAAATGTCTTCCAGAATTGACCAATGTCAATATAGTAAGTAAAGTATAAAAGCAGAACTACACTTTGGTTTCTAGATGGAGACAGAGCATACTCATCAAGGAATTGGCAAGATTATTTTCATAGTCATGGCTAAAAGCTATGATAATCTTATATATCTATCTACATTAAAATCAAAACAGGCAACAGCAAGAACTCACATCAATCTAGTGCAAGTATAGTTCAAGATGTTCTTGCAAGGAATAAATTCTTCTTTTTATTTTGCAGAGGTAAATGCCAAAATTTGGTCAGATTAAGCAATTGTGCCCAGATTCCCAACTGACAAGTAAAAGAAAATGGTGCCAAGCCAGGTACGTCTGATTTTAACAAGTCTACTTTTTATGTTATATCAAATGCATCTTAGGATGTATTTGGTCTTGGTTATTCCACCCAGAATTGACCAGAGTCAGGGGGACTGTCTCATGATACCACACACATAAAACAAATTGACAATTTTGAATGCCAAATATTGCAGATCAAATACTTAGTCCTAACATGCCCTCTTCTCTAGTGTTGAAAGTCCACTGACAAAATCTTATAATAATTCTTTTCTGGACATCATGCAGATAACCCTTTCTTACTTGCACCATCTTTCTTTATACACTTAAATACCAATTAGATGGATATTTTCTTTCAAAGCCATCACATTTAAGTCACAAGATATAACCCAAGCACCTTAATTAAGCTTGGGTGTTTCCCAATTCTCCTCTGACCAACATTTACAAAACTTATCATAGGGCAGGTAACTCTTACATGTGGTTAATCTTTTCTATTACTATTGATTCAAGTACTTTTTGTTCCAGAAAATAAATGTACTTTTATCCAAGTACATACAATTGCACTTCAGTGTGTATAAACTTGAGACATGCACATTTGCATAAATGTAAACAAAACTATACTCCAGAACAAAAGCACATCACCTCTGCCAACAACCAACATGATCATCTGCCTATGGAATGTCAGGTCCCTCCCTGTTCCTTCCTCCACTGTTATTCTGTACCAGAGGTGGCGGACCCCTTATGAATTACACTTCTCAGCTTTCCCTTCCTAGTGGCTTCTTTAGGTTCTGATGATGGTATACACTGACAAGAATTCAGAAGGCAGGGAAAGGGAAGAAGGAAGGATATTTCTTTTCTGACTCTCTTGGATTTGCATCTGGTGATCCCAGACTCTATTAAAACTCTGAACACCTCTCTTCCCTTTGTTGCCCCAGCTCGTGCAATTATAATGGCTTTCATACGTTGTTGCTCTCTGGACTGCTTCATTATCCCTTATTTGCCCTACTGATTCTCCATCATCTTTGTAAATAATCTTCACTTTATATACTTTCAATTCAGCTATTGGTATGGATCCTCTTTTCCTGAGTAGTCTTTGACTGATACGTCTCTCAACAATATTTAAATATTATTGCAAGTAAAAAGAAATATATGAATGTTGAAATAGAAATAAACAGAAAAAAATTAAACAATGATGGAATAACAAGTGTTGAAAGCTCATGTAAGAAAAAAGGACAATTATAAATGACAAAGTATGAATCACTTAAGCCTTGAAAATCCTGTTCCTATGCAACTGACAATAATAAGCTTGAGAAAAAGTAACTGAGAAACAAAAGAAACTGAGAAACAAATTGTTTGATTGGCTCAAGATCAGTATCAATTAATTTAGGAAGCATATAGAAATTTGAGAATATAAAGCCTGGAAGAGGAAGTAGTCCCTCTGGTCAACCTACCATGAGGAGTCTTATGCTATTTCTCAGGCTGAAGACCCACACAAGTCTGCAGTCTTCAAAATTGAGTGGCAAAGCAGCAAGAGAGGATGCTGCAGCTGCTGAAGCCCTCCCTAAACACTTTCAGAGACCACCAAAGAGAGAAGTCACCTGTCTCAACAGATGTGCAATATAGAATAATCTGAGTTGAGAATGATGCCCAATAATATGCAAATAAAAAAGGTGGAGGAGGGTTAGTTTTAAAAATTTGATGGAACACTCATCTTCAAATTTTATGGAAATGGCTATAGGGATTGACTGTAAGGTTGAACTCCTCTTGACGACTTTGGTCTAAAAAGAAAAGCATTCATCGGAAAGTACTCTTAAGGTAACTCACTCTTAGAGGAAAGTCACAATGATAAAATAGCCAGCAATAAAAAATAAAATAAAAATTCACCTTAAATATTTTTAGCCTTAAAAAACCCCAGTAAATCATTGGGGATCTGTGGACCTAGCTTCATGTTAATTACTGTTTAAGAGCACTTTGGAAGCTCTACAACATGCAGAAATTTAAGAAATGTGAATGGCATTACCCCGCTATTCAGCCCCCATCCTTAGTTACAACTTGGTCAGTTCCCTCCTCCTATGTGAATAGAATAACACCCTTGAAGTCATAGTATAAAAAACAAACATACAAAAACCCAGTCACACAAAAGGTAAAATTTTAGATTTTTTTTTTTTTTTTTTTTAATTACAAGCAGTACGAGGATACACATAGGAAACATATGACGTCTCCAGATGTGATTCAGGAGAAAGCCTAGAACCTCTCCAAATAGTTCTAGAATGTGAAGATTCAAGAATGTATAGGGGGGGAAACACTCAAAAACTGTATTAGGATGTTTCCTTCACTAACACCAGTGGTTTAAAGAAATTTCTTTTGATGCGATTAAGAATAGTAATGGAATTAAATCTTAGATACAAACAAATCTGCAATATTGATACTAGAAAGAGATGATTTCTTAATCCCAAGATACTTACTTAAACTCATCTGATTAATGTAACTCATTTGTTTTCCTTTAGTCAGACAAAGACATTTTCTTCATAACTGTATGAAAAAAATGGATTGTTCAGCTTCAGTTGGCTCTAACTTAAAAACCTATGAAGTTAATGTAAAAGAAATATGCCATAAGCCAGTAGACAAACTAAAGTTTTTCAAAACAAAAGAGTTATTTCTCATTTCTTTACTAAAAACTCCTTGCCCATCCAACATTGTATAGTTTTAAAACATACTTCCAGTTTAAATAGCACAATGTATTGAAATGTATATCTGAATTCAGAGTACATCAAAGCATCATATACAGTGAGTGCAATGGAAGAGGATAATTACCTTTGGGATTGCAACTATTTTGACGCTACCTAAGTCAGGCAAGAACATTGCTGTTACAGCCACATACTGTGGCTATTGTTAGAAATTCTGACTGTCTGCATTTAGCAACTGGGAATATGAAAACAAACATCGTTCCAACTAAAACAATAGTCAAAGTAAACTTTTCAATTGAATAGTTTCTTGCAATAATGAAATTGTAGCACATGCCACTTGGTTTATTTGCAATCATTTCAGTGTGCATTTTTCTCACTGAAGCCATTTTACACATCTTTAATAGAAATCTTTTTTTTTTTTTTTTTTTTTAATCAGACTACTTGGCAGTCTTCACAGTTCCCTGGGCCCTTTTATTTATCTTGAATGCTGTGTCTATAATGGACACAGTAAGCAGAAGCTAAGAGAATATTACTAAGAAGACCAGAAGGTGAAGGGATCTCATGGATTCAGGCGCAGTAGTCTCTCTAGTGTGACGTTCCTTTGGTCCACTGGCTACACCTGACTGGAACACTCTGGACAATTATCATAATTCATAGTGATATCCTTATGTTTCCAGGCCAACCTTTCACAAAGACTTGGGTGGTGAGCTTAACAGCAAACCTGGCTTAGTTTTACTGGCACTTGCTATTTTCAGAAAATACTCAAAGGTCCTTCCTGTCATAAAACACTGGATAGAGGAAAGCTAGGAAAAGTCCAACTTTAATTTCATGAATTTGCACTTGCAAAAACACATATCTTCACCAAAATTAAGAAGACTTGAGAATTTGGCTCCAAGCAAAATTCCACTCCTGAGACAGCAGGATTGAATGCAGATTTCTGCTGTGGGCAAAACCTCACTATTATTTCTAGACAATAGGGCTTTCTGTAGTGAAAATGGTGGTGCTCTGCACATAGAATGGCCACAAGCCAGTTCCCAGTTTTCTCCAGTGGATTTGCCAGATTGGCTAAGGGAGAGAATATTTTCACACAGACTGGTAATATGTCTGATGAAGCTTGGGGGAAATTAATCCAGCTAACTTTTTTTTTTTTTTAAGTGAGGGTCTGAAAGCTCAGAGAAAATATATTAAATTACTTCCAAGGGGTACAGTAGAGACCCAACTTTGTAATCTGCACGGGAACTACCCTCAATAAGCTCTGCATTTGTTTAATGTCTTCAGTGTGATATGAATTCGTGCTTCTCTCTTGTTATTGCTCCTATGAGTCACCTGAGGGTCTTGTTCAACTGCACATTCTAATTCTGGAGGTTGGGAGTGGGACCTAAGAGCCCTCATTTTAACCAGTCCCACATGATGTTGAGGTCACTGATCTGATATTGAGGCTGCTGATCTGCCCACCATACATTGAATAATAAGGATTTCGATGAGCATGTGATAATTGACCTAAGCAACTCGTTCACAAATACTCAATACCCTTAATTAGTTAAAAAAGTATAATTGACTGAAGAATAATGTGACTGAAAAGGTACCTATGTACCTAACACAACTCAGCAATAAAAAGGAGTGAACTAAAAAAAAAAAAAAGGAGTGAACTATTGATTAACACAAGTTGAATGGGTCTCTGGGACTTAAACTGAGTGGGGGAAAAAAAATCCTAAAACATTACATACTATGCTTCCATTTATATAACATTTTGATAACAAAATTTTAGAGTATAAATTAGTGGTTTTCAGAGATTAAGGATGAGGGTGGGAGAATGGAAGGTAGGTGTGATTATATGCAGGTTTTGAATTAGAAGCTAAATGTATACAGATGAAGAAGATCAGTATAATATAATGTCCCAGCCTTATAGATGACAAAAGTATAGTTCAGACTCTTGTCCCTGTTAAACAACTGAATTCTCCCTGAGTAATACCCACTTAACTTTATTTCTAATTCACTCTCCTTTCTACCATTTAAAACAATCCGTATGATAGAGATTTGTTGCAATGCAAAGCATTTTCACATTTCAAATTTTATAAAATTTAAGACAGATGAAAATGTACTCACCTGAAATGTACATCAACTCCCTAAGTCTAGTAAATATTTTAAATTTATAAAGGCATACCCTAACAAAGAAATAATTAGGTTTATAATTCCACATGAAATCCTCTTAGACAATTATGTCAAGGAACAATCACTGTCTCCCATCATCTCTTGCAATGGAGTGTTGTGATAAATTTCCCATCTTATATCCATCTCTAAACTCTCACAAGGGTCAGTATGGCAGACTGCATTGGCTGCTTGCGCCACAAATATTTCCCTTCCTCCTTTTAGCAATACCTCAGTAATGTCTGGCAGCTACGTGTCTATATCCAGATTAATCCAAGTAAGACAACCTTGTACTGAAGTTTCCATCTACCTATCCAAATCCCTACTCCCTCACACTGTTCTCTACCCCAACAACATTGATCTCTATGGACAATATTGATGGACTCCTCTGTCATTGGGCTTTGAGTTGAATTAAGCCAATGAGTTAGCTGGTGGTCAGACAAAGGGAAATGAGTAAGGCTGGGCTATTTTCTTTTCCAGTTCCTTCCTCATGAAGTTACTGTGCACCAAAGACTGTAACTCCAATCAGTTGTTCCTCTCCACACAACTCTCTTTGTCTCAGTTTCAGTAGCTACTTCCTCCATGTGTCCCTTCAGGACAAGGTGTGAATGTAACCCCCTCTTCTTAATAGCATTCACTTAACAGTGAATATACTATCTCAGTGGTTTCTCTACTCTTCAACTACCTCTTTGTAATTCTTTAAATTACCCATTTTGAGTGTGCTACTTTTTCTTGACTGATGCGTAGGGGTTTTCGGTTTGTTTTTTCCCTACCAGATGTTCATTTTCTCAGCTTCTCTTCCAGCTGGGAGTGGTTAGGTGATCTGATTGTCTCCAGTGAAATATAAGGGGACATCAGATAAAGAATTTGGGGAATGGCTTTACTCCCTGACAAAAGACAAAGTACCTTGGGGATAACAGCTTGCCCCTTTTCTCCCTTATTAATTTAGATGTTTAGGGTAAGTACATGCTGTATGGAGTGACCAATCTGTGACCATGAAACATCAACCTGAGGATAAAAGCCAGCACACAGAGGAAGGTGAAGGGGGAGAATGATGTCAATAGTTTGGGTTTGAAGACAATACTACCTTATATTGACTGCATTTAAATTTCTTGTAAGGGATGCAGTATGTGCCCTTAACGTTTAAACTTCTATTAATTAGATTTTCTTTGTGTGCAACCAAATCACTCCTGATGGGGTAATTGATCTTTATTGCAAATATGACCTTGCCATTTTCCTGCTTAACATATTCTGGTGGTCGGGGTGCCTGGGTGGCTCAGTGGGTTAAGCCTCTGCCTTCGGCTCAGGTCATGATCTCGGGGTCCTGGGATCGAGCCTCACATCGGGCTCTCTGCTCAGCCAGGAGCCTGGTTCCCTCTCTCTCTCTGCCTGCCTCTCTGCCTATTTGTGATCTCTGTCTGTCAAATAAATAAATAAAATATTAAAAAAAAAAACATATTCTGGTGGTCATCATCATCCACAGACTAACCTCCCAGCATAGTATGCAATATTCTCCTGTTTTTTTTTTTTGATCTAAATAGTTTTTTTATTTGTATGTGTTTCTAGTCATAAAGCAATTAAAAATTAAACCGAATTACACAAATATTTTTTCAAATCCTGGCCCTAAAACTAGATTTGCAGATCTTTTTTTTTTTTTTTTTGTGGTGTATTTTTTTTTTCCCCAGATACTTTTATTTTATTT